>JALAZF010000502.1:2400000-3600000 GCA_022829125.1 Lathyrus tuberosus | reverse complement strand
TTGTGTGATACTATTGCTGACTGGTATTGTTTGCTCCTTCGTTGCTTTTAATTCATTTTGTGATTGATTTATCCTGTGTTTACTTTTCTGATGACATGATCCCTTAGGATTCCTCGCTCCACTTAATTTTTGATTAAGTCGGAGGTAGGAGAGACATTAGGATAACAATTCATGCCTGACAACATTAGGTAGACTTCCCTTGATCCTGACCTTAGGACCATCATTGCATGCTGACTTGTAGGACCGAGTTTCCCCTTAGACTTTCTGTGTGTCCTTCCCTTTTGTTCTCTCGCACCCGTGCGATCGTGACCGTTTCCTGTCCGCCCGTAGTACCCTGAACTACGGATGCTCTGATTCCTCATTCCCTAATGAGGATACGTAGGCACGAGGATCCCTATCCTTGGCGAGCACACTAACAATTAACTTCCGTTTTCTCTTACACTTTGAGTCTCTTCTCTCTTCTTTTAGAGTTAGGTTTTAAAACCTCACAAACCTTAGGATCACTCCCTTAACTAATCAATTAGGATTGAGTCTTAGTCCATATAGATTTTTACCTTTATCCTCTCTTGAGTCTCTTTTCTCATCTCAAAGAAAATTCAAAATATATAATAAAGGTAGGCATTTATTGCATTTAGGCCTTTCATATAAAGAAAAGGTTATAAGGGGTCTTCTCTTATAATCTTAGAATGTGTAGCATATAGCCCATCTTGGGTCAATGTGTTAAACATTTGATCTTGTATGAGGGACTTAAATGCAATACTTGTTGAAGGTACAAATAATAAAACCATTTCTTCATTTCTTAACCAACAAAACACTTAATAAAGTCATAACACCTATTGTATTTAGGCCTTTCATGTGGGAACGAGGAAGTGGGGGATCTTCTCACATTTCCTTGGAATGTATAGCATATAGCCCATCTTGGGTCAATGTGTTGAACATTCGATCCTATATGAGAGACTTAAATACAATACATGTTACAAACAAAAAAATAATCAAAATACTTCTTCTTTAAAAGACAAAAACAAACAAACAATTCTTTTCTCATCTCATTCACTCTTTCCTTAAGGATGCGTCATTTCCGTTCTACCGCAAACAGGTAACGCCTAAGTCTCCCTACAGCGAGCTGCAACACCTAAACTGCTAGGACGCGAACGTTTACGTATTCCACTAAAAAACACAAACAACTTTCCCTTAGGTGAGAGGAACTATGTCGCTCTGATTCTCATGCTCCCGATGAGATACGTAGGCAGTGGGGTAGGGCCCATGCGAGCACTCCTTTTATTTTCCCTACATTTGTTTCTTTTCTCTTTCCATTCCTTTTCCAGTTCTTTTTCTAGCACCTTTCCTTACACCCTTTGATTGAGACAAGCTAGCGTGGATCCCATCGGGTACGATGGACGCGAGGGGGTGCTAATACCTTCCTCTCGCGTAACCGACTCCCGAATCCAGTTCTCTTGGTCGCAAGACCATGCTCTATCCTTTTCTTCAGGTTTATGCGGTGTTTCCTTTCCCTCTCTTGGGATAAATACACATTGCTGGCGACTCTGTTCGGTGCCACTTTCGCGTTTGTACTAGGATGAAAATCCCGGGAGCGACAGCGAGGGTTTAGTAATCAAACCCCCACGCTTCGTCTATAGCTCGCATTGATTGATGTTGATGCTTATGTGATCTGACTCACATCTTCCCCTTTCTTACTCTGCTCTCCATGGTTCTCGATACCATTGGATGAGTACCTACTTCCCACAGCTAGCTTGTTTGCCTCGGTTGATATGACCCCTTGGCTAAAGCTTCCCTTTTCTCCCTTTGGTTGTGTGATACTATTGCTGACTGGTATTGTTTGCTCCTTCGTTGCTTTTAATTCATTTTGTGATTGATTTATCCTGTGTTTACTTGTCTGATGACATGATCCCTTAGGATTCCTCGCTCCACTTAATTTTTGATTAAGTCGGAGGTAGGAGAGACATTAGGATAACAATTCATGCCTAACAACATTAGGTAGACTTCCCTTGATCCTGACCTTAGGACCATCATTGCATGCTGACTTGTAGGACCGAGTTTCCCCTTAGACTTTTTGTGTGTCCTTCCCTTTTGTTCTCTCGCACCCGTGCGATCGAGACCGTTTCCTGTCCGCCCGTAGTACCGTGAACTACGGATGCTCTGATTCCTCATTCCCTAATGAGGATACGTAGGCACGAGGATCCCTATCCTTGGCGAGCACACTAACAATTAACTTCCGTTTTCTCTTACACTTTGAGTCTCTTCTCTCTTCTTTTAGAGTTAGGTTTTAAAACCTCACAAACCTTAGGATCACTCCCTTAACTAATCAATTAGGATTGAGTCTTAGTCCATATAGATTTTTACCTTTATCCTCTCTTGAGTCTCTTTTCTCATCTCAAAGAAAATTCAAAATATATAATAAAGGTAGGCATTTATTGCATTTAGGCCTGTCATATAAAGAAAAGGTTATAAGGGGTCTTCTCTTATAATCTTAGAATGTGTAGCATATAGCCCATCTTGGGTCAATGTGTTAAACATTTGATCTTGTATGAGGGACTTAAATGCAATACTTGTTGAAGGTACAAATAATAAAACCATTTCTTCATTTCTTAACCAACAAAACACTTAATAAAGTCATAACACCTATTGTATTTAGGCCTTTCATGTGGGAACAAGGAAGTGGGGGATCTTCTCACATTTCCTTGGAATGTATAGCATATAGCCCATCTTGGGTCAATGTGTTGAACATTCGATCCTATATGAGAGACTTAAATACAATACATGTTACAAACAAAAAAAATAATCAAAATACTTCTTCTTTAAAAGACAAAAACAAACAAACAATTCTTTTCTCATCTCATTCACTCTTTCCTTAAGGATGCGTCATTTCCGTTCTACCGCAAATAGGTAATGCCTAAGTCTCCCTACAGCGAGCTGCAACACCTAAACTGCTAGGATGCGAACGTTGACGTATTCCACTAAAAAACACAAACAACTTTCCCTAGGTGAGGGGAACTACGTCGCTCTGATTCTCATGCTCCCGATGAGATACGTAGGCAGTGGGGTAGGGCCCATGCGAGCACTTCTTTTATTTTCCCTACATTTGTTTCCCGTTCCTTTTCTTTTCTTTCTCCTTTCTTTCTTTCAGTTCCTTTTCCAGTATCCTTTTTTATCACCCTTTGATTGAGACAAGCAAGCGTGGATCCCATCGGGTACAATGGACGCGAGGGGGTGCTAATACCTTCCTCTCGCATAACCGACTCCTTTACCCTTTCTCTTGGTCGCAAGACCATGCTCTATCCTTTCCTTCAGGTTTATGCGGTGTTTCCTTTCCCTCTCGTGGGATAAATACACATTGCTGGCGACTCTGTCTCGGTGCCACTTTCGCGTTTGTACTTGGATGAAAATCCTGGGAGCGACAGCTGGCGACTCTGCTGGGGATTATTCGACCTCTTGCTGGTCCATCCTAAGCGAGTCAATCCTAGCGCTTGTTTGCTTTTCTTTCATTGGGTGTTTACTGTTGTGCTGTATTTACTGTTTCATTGTATGGTTATTTATTGCTTTACTGTACATTACTGTATTTACTGCTTTTTAGCATTACATATCATATTATTACTGTTGTGCTGGACTGTGTTGTTTTCTGTTTGGCGGGATGGGATTTCTGAGAGATGAGCTCAGTACACAGGCTCGAGTATACACTTAGATTTAGAGTGGAGAGTAGTGGGACCTACGTGCCATCTGTGTACGTGGGTAATCATGAAATTCACAGCTAGACGAGGCTATCTTGGGACCCATCATGGCGTGCACATCTTGCGTATTCCAGGATGTTGATCTAGAGAGCTGTCGACTCTGGTGGCCATTCCCGAGGACTCAGTTACGGCACTCCCCCCGAGATGTGATAGTGGCAGACCACATTTTGTGGCAAACCCATTGCACATTCTCGATCCGAGGACCCAATGCTGGGAACTCGCTATAGGATATCTTTTTTTGAAAGAGAATCAGTGGAGGCACTCCTCGATTGGCGATAGTACTGTACCCCGAGGGATGAATGTACTATTGTTTCTCGACCTCAGTGCCAGAAGCTGAGGACCTTTCGTATTGGAGAATCAGTTGAGGCCTCCTTAATTAATGATGATGCCAAACCAGAAATGGTGAACGTATCATCATTTCTCGACCTGAGAGCCCGGGATACTGAACATCCTAGTACCAACATGTGAGAGGGGCAGGTTGTTTACAGGTTTGCAGGTAACCTTGACCTTCAACCTACCCGGTATTTTGGATTTCCTATCAGTATGGACTCCTCAGCCTGGTATTATGGCATCATGATTATTCTGACCATCCCAGTATTCTGATCAGGTCAGTGCTCTAATTATGCCAATATTCTGGCCTTCTGGTATTCCGATTATGCCGATATCCCGGTATCCTAGCATTCTGATTATTCGGATATTCCGGTATTCCGGTATTTTCTTCAGAGCAGACTTATGAGCTTATTCAGCCGTCATCACAACAGTTATCCAGATTATATGGAAGCCTTGATCCCATGTCTGTTGCATCTGCATCATCATTTTCGCATACATGTTCTTGTATTTCCAAGGGATGTTAACTTTGAGACTTGCCACTGATCATTTCCATCCATTTCTTATTTTTTTAAAAAAAAAAATTTGAATCAAAGCATAATGATTCCTTGGAAATATTTGAACATGGCATTCTACATGGCATCCTCATACTCATATGCATAACAGGTGTTCCGGAGCGGATTTCTCATTCTGACCGGGTATTCTCTTCAGAAACGGCCAACTTGACTTCTCCCACCACTCAACTCATAACAATCAGAGGGTAGTTATGGAACAACTCCGAGCAAATGTGACTGAGAGGAGGGCCCAGGTGGGGCATTTTATGGTGGACATTCAAGCATTGTCCCAAGGTCAGAAACTGCTGAGAGAAGAAGTCAACCGGGTGAAGTCTCAGATGGGTCCGCTTACAGAAATCCAGAATGCGGTGTTAAGG
Source organism: Lathyrus tuberosus (assembly GCA_022829125.1). Taxonomy (NCBI): domain Eukaryota; kingdom Viridiplantae; phylum Streptophyta; class Magnoliopsida; order Fabales; family Fabaceae; genus Lathyrus; species Lathyrus tuberosus. The sequence continues at coordinate 3,594,996 of JALAZF010000502.1, read as the reverse complement.
AAATAAAGCAATCCTCATCCCTGGTGAGGGGAACTACGTCGCTCTGATTCTTCATTAGTCAATGGAGATACGTAGGCAGGAGATCGTGTGAGATCTTTGCGAGCAACCTTATCTATCAACCTTATTTATCAATTTCTTTACTCCAGATATCTCTTGTCATCTTCCAACTCCATCTCCCCAAGAGAGTCCTAGAGGCAGAGCATATGGACAAAGGCCAGAACAACTTGAGAAGAAGTTTGATCCTATTCCGATGCCGTACTCGCAACGGGTTTCCTCATTTGCTCAAACTCAAACTGGTTGAGCTGGTCGCATCAGGATCATCTTCGACAAAGCTTCCTTTGGGGTTTCAATGCCAAATGCCAGGTATGACTACCGTTCTAGGGCACCTGACCATTTAATTGACGATTGCAAGTCTTTCAGAGGTAAAGGTAAAGACAAGGCGCAAGACGTGATTGACTCAAAGGTTATCACACCAGATGGGTGGCACTTAAATTGAACTTTCTTCATCAGATTGAGTGCCCGATTTGCAAATACATCTTCTGAAGCAATAAGTCCGGACGGAGTCAAGCCTCCTCAACAAGGACAATCATTTAGCTTCTTAACTGCATTTGCATATGTAGCTTTTATTTGTTTGTTTAAACATTGTTTGCATGTAAGAGCTTGTTTGTTTTTTGAATGACAATCATAATACAATACGCATGTTTTTCCTGAAGTAATCCATTTGTATTCACTCATAAGTTTGCATATGTGCATTGCGATACCAACTGTCGTGCTTAAACTCTTGAGGGAGGATGATGATTTGAAAACGCAAAAATCTCTAATTGTGTGCTCTTGGATAAAACCTTGTTGAGGATGTACAGGCATTGTTTCAACTCCCTAAACACTGGAGATATAAGGGAGATAGACCCTCGTTAACCCCATTGAGCCTTGAAGTAGGAGTTTCTTTCGTATGAAAAAACCCTCACATTTAACCCAGGGGCAGGGTAGGCGTCAGTTAATTTGACCAAGCGTTCAAATTTCAAAAGGAGTGTGCATCTGAGGATCCATTACCTTCCATTCCACCGCCAAGAGGTCAAGAGATGTGAAACCACAATGGTTATCCATCAACAATCAAAGAGTGAGGCAGTCACAACCCTTTCAACAAAGTCAAGATAAGCTAGTGTCACACGATTTGTTCCGTGAAAAAAAAAAGAAAAAGAAAAAGAAAAAGCCCGCTAAGTTGAAACTTGAAAACAAGCAACTTAGGCAAAAGTTAGGGCATCCCGCTGGACTCCGAAATCAAAGATTCAATAGAATCAGTCCAGGCAAAAGTTAGGGATAAAAAAAAGGGAGGGCAAAAGAATGCGAAAGCGAAAAACAAAAGGATTACAAAAGAAAATCCTCGAGCAAGAACAAAGTCGTGTGACTACGAACAAAAGACAAAAGGGGTGACTGTTACTCCAAAGCCTCATTGGGTCTCAAACCATCAGTATCATGGGTTCCTTAAAGATCATAACATCTTTTTGAGAGATGAGCGCTTGAGCAAATTAACTGAACGTAGGACTGGAGAACATCACGAAGAGTGGGTGGGCACCAATAAACTTTGAGCCATAAACCATTTTTCTCAAAACCGTGAACCAGGCCACGATACAACCCTCAAAAGTCCTAATTGAAACATGGTTATTTCGAAAGCATACTACCAAGAGATAGCGTTCCTGACTCCTATGAGTTGTGATAAAAAGATCTTTGTTGGTGTTGCATGTGCATTGCATTCTTTCATTCAAAAATTAATGTCGTATTATAACCCGCGATTCGCTCACAAAAGGGTTTGCGACATCTTTTCAGTAAAACTTCAAGATTAACATGTGTGTTGCATTAGAATTTTCATTCTCAGAATAAAACATTTTCTGCTTGCATACATTTGTTTGACATCAAAAGAAGCTTACACATGGAAATTCAGTCCAGAAGCTTAATCTTGCCGAGTTGAGAATCCTGAAACTCCTGAAGGACAGCCACATCCAGTGGTACTTCTTCAAGAAAATTTGTTGAGCAGGAGCTTTCCCAACAAGTTGTGCTAAGACGTAGTCGATCTGAGGCAATCACGTCGAATCATCTCTTTAAGGTGTAGCCAATCTGAGCCAATCACGTCGAGAAATCTCTTCAAAGTTCAGCCAAACTGAGGCAATTACTTCGAGATTCAAATCTCTCCAAATGTAGGCATTCTTGGTCTTCCTGCGAAGATCAGTAATCAAGGGCGAAACTACTTCAAGGTTCATACTGGGGCAGGCCATCCCAAGAGCACGGGAAGTTAGTCCATCTAGATGGCTAATCAGCCTATCCAGGGTTCAGAGTACTGGGGCAGAATATCTCGCGGTGATATGAGATTGTTCATGAATCTTCTCAAGGCGAATTCCTTTGTAGACCATACAATCTGAAGCAATTAATTTGAGATGCATTGAATCTCTCCAAGAGTTTGAAGACACTGAAGCATTGAGAATGCCAAGTCTTCTGTAAAATCCTCTTGAGATGACTTCTTCTCTGTAATCCATGCAGTCCGGGGCAGTTACTTCGAGATCTGGCGAATCTCTCCAAGAGTTTGAAGACATTAAGGCGTTTTGGATGTCAAGTCTTCTGTAAAATCCTCTTGAGACAATTTCTTCTGGTGGACCATGTTGGACTGGGGAAAGTGAAGAAGAAAAACTGTTGTTCACGCATATGCAGTCAATCAGCCAAAAGGATTGAAACCAAGGGGCATTCCAACCCAAGGCATTTGTGGTCCCCGTCTTCAGTAGGCTTCATTAATAATAGCCCCATCAAGAGATGCAGCAAAACCTTTCTCCCCAACAAGTGGTGGTTCAGAGTTGGATTTTCTCTGTTACATAAGTCATATCCAGCACGGGGCATACGTGCATATCCTTTGCTTGCAGGTAGCAGCCTCATACTGGGCTCAAAGGCAAAATTGAAGCCTTTGTGAGATCACGGGATCATGTCTTCTAGACGAGCAATCACTTATCCCCACGCAGAAGATTCAGTTAATCTGGGGCAATCATGTTCAAGAAAGGGTTCACTGGTCACCCTTTTTGTCACAACGTTTACTGATTGAGTCCATCATTCGGTCGGCGGTCGGTCACGACGATTCGATATCAGCGAACTGAGTTCAACTGTGTATCGTTGTATCTTATTAAGTCGATTCTCTTATTCAGTACTTCCAACAGCCACAAGCTTTTCTGTGTCGATAATGGTTGCAAATTCCCCAGCAGAGTTGCTTCGCAGACACCGAAGTTAATGGTCAATCCCCAGTGAAGTTGTCAGGAGTTTGAAGATGCTTAATCTTCTGTAAAATCCTCCTATGACGTTTTCTTCAGATAAGTCTTGTATCTGGGGCAAAAGCAAGTTGTTGAACCTCCCAAACATGGGGCATCATATAGTTCCCCAGCGAGACGTTCCAAATCTGTTATCCCCAGTAGAGTTTGAAGATGTTTGGTCTTCTGTAAAATCCTCTCAGAAGGCATTCCCAGCACGAGACGCTTTAAAGCAGTTTTCTCCAACAGAGTTGTTGTAAACTCGTTATCCCCAACAGAGCCGTCAAATGGAAAGTTCGCCTAGCATGAGGCATTGTGGCGCTTATCCTAAGCTTGATAGTTTTATTCCTCAGCAGACTACCGTGGAATTGCTTTGGGTTTCCCCAGCAGATCTCTAGGGACTCTTTCTCAGCATGTTGCAACGTAATGTCTTCTAACCAGGATTTGAACATCCCCTGTGGAGTTTATTCTCAACAGGATTTACCAGCAAGTGGTAGTGTCAACGGGGCATATTTCCCGCAGGTTTCAGCATGTGAAATTTGCCAAAGAATAAGTCCCAGCTGAATTGTTCTCTCCCCAGCGAAGTCTCCACAGAGTCCAACACTTTGACAGAGATATCCCCAACAAGGTTTAAATAGATCGACGGAACTTCTTCTTCAGCAAAGTGACAGCGCATGATATTACCCAGCTGGTGGTGTAATTCTTAGCATTGCTCATTTACAACTCAAAGTCCAATTTATTTTGGCACATGAACAGTTTGTTCATATTATTCCAGCCTGTGGAATAGTATGGAAGATGGTTGTTCCAGCCAGTGGGATAATCATTATATACAGTTTGTTCATATTATTCCAGCCTGTGGAATAGTATGGAAGATGGTTGTTCCAGCCAGTGGGATAATCAGTATATACAGTTTGTTCATATTATTCCAGCCTGTGGAATAGTATGGAAGATGGTTGTTCCAGCCAGTGGGATAATCATTATATACAGTTTGTTCATATTATTCCAGCCTGTGGAATAGTATGGAAGATGGTTGTTCCAGGCAGTGGGATAATCATTATATACAGTTTGTTCATATTATTCCAGCCTGTGGAATAGTATGGAAGATGGTTGTTCCAGCCAGTGGGATAATCATTATATAAAGTTCGTTCATATTATTCCAGCCAGTGGGATAGTATGGCAGATGGTTGTTCCAGCCAGTGGGATAATCATTATATACAGTTTGTTCATATTATTCCAGCCTGTGGAATAGTATGGAAGATGGTTGTTCCAGCCAGTGGGATAATCATTATATACAGTTCGTTCATATTATTCCAGCCGGTGGGATAGTATGGCAGATGGTTATTCCAGCCAGTGGGATAATTATTATATACAGTTCGTTCATATTATTCCAGCCTGTGGGATAGTATGGTAGATGGTTGTTCTAGCCAGTGGGATGATCATTATATACAGTTTGTTTATCTTATCCCAGCATGTGGGATAATATTGCAGGTGGTTGTTCCAGCAGGTGGGATGATCATCTGACAAAGCTTCCAGAGCCGGTTTGGTAAGCATCAAAGTCCAAGTTTAATTTGGCAAAGCTGCAAAAGTGCGTCCGAGGATGGCAATGTTGAGATTCCAAAGCCTGTTTGGTAATCATTAAAGTCCAACGACAGATTGGCAAAAATCCAGGGAACTGGTAAAAGTCCATTGTTTAGAATGGCAGAGCAGCTAAAGTCCACTAGCAGTGTGGCAAGCCAGTAGTCGTCTGGCGTCGTACAAAAGACATTATTAAAGTCCACCAGCAGTGTGGCAAGCCAGTAGTCGTCTGGCGTCGTACAAAAGACATTATTAAAGTCCACCAGCAGTGTGGCAAGCCAGTAGTCGTCTGGCGTCGTACAAAAGACATTATTAAAGTCCACCAGCAGTGTGGCAAGCCAGTAGTCGTCTGGTGTCATACAAAAGACATTATTAAAGTCCACCAGCAGTGTGGCAAGCCAGTAGTCGTCTGGCGTCGTCCAAAAGACATTATTAAAGTCCACCAGCAGTGTGGCAAGCCAGTAGTCGTCTGGCGTCGTACAAAAGACATTGCTAAAGTCCACCAGCAGCGTGGCAAGCCAGTAGTCGTCTGGCGTTGTACAAAAGACGTTTTTAAAGTCCACCTATAGTGTGGCAAGCCAGTAGTCGTCTGGCGTTGTGCTAAAAGACAACCCTTCATTGTTTTCCTTCATCATCAGAAGTGCTTCAAGCAGAGTTTGTTTGGATGGGTTTATATCCCTTTTCTTCTTCTCCACAAAGTGCAAATTTTATGGTTATTTTCAGTATTCAATCCCTCCATACCTTGAAAGCCTGACAGCCATCGCTGTCATCCATTCAGGTCTACAGTGATTGAATAGGGGCCAGCTGTAATACCCCAAAATTTGCCCTCTCATTTCTTCATATCATTTAGCATGAGCTTTCATTTCATTGCATTGCATTCAAGCATAGAAAAAAAAACAAAACATCTAGCATTGCATTCAGCATAGGGCACGTGATCAAGGCATTTTCCTTTGGTGTGAGCTTTCAGTATTCAGAAGATTATCAGTGAGCATCAATCAAGGACCTCTGGTTGATCATGTTTCTTTCTGCTTCATGACTTGTCTTCATTTTCAAGTTGCTCTTGGGGAATTGTTCTTGTATTGGGATCCTTGGTTATAAAGACGGGATATCCATGGATTGAATTGCAAATCATTGGGTCATGGTCAACTGAGCTTATTGATTGAGTTTTAAGATTCATTGAAGATATGAGTTTGGTGTAGAATTGGGCGTGTCGAGATTAGTTGTGTGGGCTACTTGAAATTCAAATTTCTACCATAAATCCATTATTCATGTCCATTTTCCTTTATCCAATTCTTCAATCCATTTCCATTTAAAATTCCAAATATCCGTTTTTATAATCCATTTCTATTTTTATCCACTTCATTACCCGTATACATTTCATTCAATTAACCATTTATCCAAATTAAATCAAGATCCATTTTGAAACCAATCATCCAATTAAACCAAAATCAATATCCATTGTTCTAAATCCATTTTTATCCACATTCTAAACCATTTGTCATCCACATTCTAAATCCAAACTACAATTCTAATCCAATTCTATTTTTAAGCCATGATCAATTTTACCACATTCAAATCCAAATGCCCACTCCATTTCAAGTCTTTAACTAAAACCTTATTCAAACTCCAAAACACAATTTATCAAACACGGGTTCTTAATGTAAACCAATTTTTCAAATAATTTTGTAGCACATAGCCAGGAGGAAACCCATGAGTTTATGATAGTTTCCTTGAATAAACGACGAACCACAACAACTTTTCGCGGCTATCGAGTCGCGTACTTGAACAAGCTTGGAGAGAGATGGCACAAGCACTCATGGAGATTAGTTTTGGCAGTGTGAAGGAGTTAATAGTCTGCAATTGGAAATAAACTGATAACAAGAAATAATTTCTACACCAGAAAAACCTATAACAGCTTCATAACAGAATTTTTTCCATATTTGTTATCAACCAAAAATTCACTAACAAAAAAATCCTCTAACAGTTTTAACTAACCAGAATTTCAAGATCCTCTAACCATTGCAAATAGATTTTTTTCCAACAGAGTTTTCTTTTTTGAATCAACTCATAACAGTAGAAAATCTCTAACTGTCATAACCAATCTCTAACAGTTTTTCCCTAACCTCTAACAAAAATTCTGCTCCAACCTTCAGGAATCTCCATCACCAATTCTCAATCCTCTGCTTCTAAACCTTCAATCTTCAATCTCTGCAAAATTCATCCAAAACTCCAATCGATCTTCAACCTCTAACCGGAGAACCTTCATCATCTCTGCTTCAATTCTACCCCAGGATTCATATCCACTACAACAACAACTTCATCGCACATCGTCATCTACTTCAGATCGCTTCAGAACTATGCACTGAGATTCACAACAAGAACAATCGACAATACTGAGAAGCGATCCAGGAATCGCGAAGAAGAAGAGTGACGAAGAGAATTGCTCGAAGAAGAGCGGGATAGAGTAGAAGAAGCATTACCTGCGAAGTCGACGTTGATCCGGCATTGAGACTGAGCTATCGCGTTTGAATCGCTCACTACAAGGAGAAGTCAAATCGAACATAGCACAATTCGCGATAGTTTGAAGTAGCTTATTGCCGGAAGAGATTATTGAGGAAGCACGTTTGCAAGAAGTGATTATGGAGTTTGATTCAAGGTTGAGAGTGCGATTACAGGAAACGATTTCGGCGAAGGAGCCAATGATATGAAGAGGCGTTGAAAGCCATGGCGTGGAGGATGCGTGCATTGCGTTTGATGACTTTGAGAACAGAGCATCGAGATTGATCTTCGCCAAGTCGCGTCGGTCGCCGTCGTGAAAGGTATGGCTAGCCGGAGAAGACGGCGCCGCCGCCGGTCACCATCTTCTCCGGTCGGTAGGAGTTTTCTGGCCGTGTAATTTCAGAGAGTGAGAGAAGCGAATGGAGGAGGCTCTAGTCGCGTGTAGGAGGAGGGTTAGGTTGTCGAAGAATGGTGATATGGTGATGTTGACGGCGAGACGAGATGGAGGAAAGGGAGAACGGAGCGTTTCCGGCGTCGTGTTGAAGATGAAGGAGAGGAAAGAAAATGGCGCAGGGAAGAGAGGAAATTGATTTGAGAGTGCTGCTGAGTTCTCTAGGGTTTCTTCTTTTGCCATGTTGTTGATCAAATTGGATTGGGCTCATAGGCCAGAAAATTCAATTCCACACCCTGCTTTGCTCGCTATACACCTTGGTTGAGGAATCATTGGGCCTAAGACGTTGGCCCGTACACTGAATGGCTGAGTGAACCGTGCTTTTCTCTGCTGCACCCCCACGTCTGCAAGGAGATCATGGGCCTGGTATCCAAAGGCCTACATTCCAGATTACTGTTTCAACCCCTATGAAGCTGCTACACCCTTCTCTTAATGGGGTAAATTTGTTGTTATATTAGTATAATTGATTCAATTAGAGTTTAATCTTGCATGACATTTGTTTTAGAACTTTAGTCTTAATTTTAGATTTTTGTTTAGAGTTCAATTCAAACTTTACTAACCTTAGAATTAGATAACTAGCTCATAATTTTAGAATTAGTTTAGAGTTAGTTTAGAGATTAATCTTGACTTTAATTGGCATTTTTCTTGGCTTAACATTGACATTAATCGTGACCATTAGATTAGGTATCATTTGTAGAATATTAATTTTAGAATTAGTTTTTTTTGCTAGGATTTAACCGTGTGCTTAATTGGTTTTTTACATAGATTTATAATTGATTTTGTAAACAAATGTTAGCGTAGATTGTTGACTAATTGTTGTTACATTTTAGTATTGATTTCATTTACTTCTTATTGACAATCCCCATTTGAACTTTGACTAATCCTTGAGTTTATTTTGTAGTGTTTCACATTCAACATAGAAGTTACTGTAGTATACACAGCTGCTGTGTACAAAGGGCGCTGTAAAATTGTTGATATCCTGACTGGCTGCATATACACCCATTCCGTTCTAGAAATAGTAGCTGTTATAAACTGTTTTTACTTGTTGCTAGTTTTTACAGCTATGCAGGTGCTGGGGCGCTGTTGTTGCTGCTGTTTACGGCTTGTGACGTTGTTTTATTGTTTTTGAAGAGCATTGAGTTCCGTGCCTTTTATGGATCCATTCCACTTTCTAACACTTTTGCTCATTTATGCTAGATCACTAGAAGTTGGTCGGTTTGCTTATAGTTTGCTTGCGTTGCTACGGATTGATATCCGTTCGGTATCACTTCTCTTCTCTTTTACTAATTCCGCATTTTTCCTTTTTATGCCATGAGAAGTAGGATTGGGAGTCCGTGCCACTTGGCTGGCAACGATGGAAGTCCTCAAAGGAGGCTCTGTTTGTGATTGTTTAATATTGTGCCAGAAGACCTCCAAAGAGGCATCCCATTCCCATATCCCCTTGTGCTGAAGACCTCTAAGGAGGCAATTGACGAAAGGCAGGGTTCGCAATCAACCCCCGTTATTCTAGTTGAGTCGTTCTTAGCTCTCATTACATGATTGGAGCTTTGAACATCACCTGCCCTTGTTGTCGAGTCCGTCAGTGGAAGAAGGGTTTAGTAATCAAACCCCCACACTTCGTCTATAGCTCGCATTGATTGATGTTGATGCTTATGTGATCTGACTCACATCTTCCCCTTTCTTACTCTGCTCTCCATGGTTCTCGATACCATTGGATGAGTACCTACTTCCCACAGCTAGCTTGTTTGCCTCGGTTGATATGACCCCTTGGCTAAAGCTTCCCTTTTCTCCCTTTGGTTGTGTGATACTATTGCTGACTGGTATTGTTTGCTCCTTCGTTGCTTTTAATTCATTTTGTGATTGATTTATCCTGTGTTTACTTGTCTGATGACATGATCCCTTAGGATTCCTCGCTCCACTTAATTTTTGATTAAGTCGGAGGTAGGAGAGACATTAGGATAGCAATTCATGCCTGACAACATTAGTTAGACTTCCCTTGATCCTGACCTTAGGACCATCATTGCATGCTGACTTGTAGGACCGAGTTTCCCTTTAGACTTTCTGTGTGTCCTTCCCTTTTGTTCTCTCGCACCCGTGCGATCGAGACCGTTTCCTGTCCGCCCGTAGCACCGTGAACTACGGATGCTCTGATTCCTCTTTCTTTTCAGATTGCGGATACGTAGGCACGAGATGCGATATCTCGGCGAGCACACTAACAATTAACTTCCGTTTTCTCTTACACTTTGAGTCTCTTCTCTCTTCTTTTAGAGTTAGGTTTTAAAACCTCACAAACCTTAGGATCACTCCCTTAACTAATCAATTAGGATTGAGTCTTAGTCCATATAGATTTTTACCTTTATCCTCTCTTGAGTCTCTTTTCTCATCTCAAAGAAAATTCAAAATATATAATAAAGGTAGGCATTTATTGCATTTAGGCCTTTCATATAAAGAAAAGGTTATAAGGGGTCTTCTCTTATAATCTTAGAATGTGTAGCATATAGCCTATCTTGGGTCAATGTGTTAAACATTTGATCTTGTATGAGGGACTTAAATGCAATACTTGTTGAAGGTACAAATAATAAAACCATTTCTTCATTTATTAACCAATAAAACAATTAATAATGTCATAACACCTATTGTATTTAGGCCTTTCATGTGGGAACGAGGAAGTGGGGGATCTTCTCACATTTCCTTGGAATGTATAGCATATAGCCCATCTTGGGTCAATGTGTTGAACATTCGATCCTATATGAGAGACTTAAATACAATACATGTTACAAACAAAAAAATAATCAAAATACTTCTTCTTTAAAAGACAAAAACAAACAAACAATTCTTTTCTCATCTCATTCACTCTTTCCTTAAGGATGCGTCATTTCCGTTCTACCGCAAACAGGTAACGCCTAAGTCTCCCTACAGCGAGCTGCAACACCTAAACTGCTAGGACGCGAACGTTGACGTATTCCACTAAAAAACACAAACAACTTTCCCTAGGTGAGGGGAACTACGTCGCTCTGATTCTCATGCTCCCGATGAGATACATAGGCAGTGGGGTAGGGCCCATGCGAGCACTTCTTTTATTTTCCCTACATTTGTTTCCCGTTCCTTTTCTTTTCTTTCTCCTTTCTTTCTTTCAGTTCCTTTTCCAGTATCCTTTTTTATCACCCTTTGATTGAGACAAGCAAGCGTGGATCCCATCGGGTACGATGGACGCGAGGGGGTGCTAATACCTTCCTCTCGCATAACCGACTCCCTTACCCTTTCTCTTGGTCGCAAGACCATGCTCTATCCTTTCCTTCAGGTTTATCCGGTGTTTCCTTTCCCTCTCGTGGGATAAATACACATTGCTGGCGACTCTGTTTCGGTGCCACTTTCGCGTTTGTACTTGGATGAAAATCCCGGGAGCGACAGCTGGCGACTCTGCTGGGGATTATTCGACCTCTTGCTGGTCCATCCTAAGCGAGTCAATCCTAGCGCTTGTTTGCTTTTCTTTCATTGGGTGTTTACTGTTGTGCTGTATTTACTGTTTCATTGTATGGTTATTTATTGCTTTACTGTACATTACTGTATTTACTGCTTTTTAGCATTACATATCATATTATTACTGTTGTGCTGGACTGTGCTGTTTTCTGTTTGGCGGGATGGGATTTCTGAGAGATGAGCTCAGTACACAGGCTCGAGTATACACTTAGATTTAGAGTGGAGAGTAGTGGGACCTACGTGCCATCTGTGTACGTGGGTAATCACGAAATTCACAGCTAGACGAGGCTATCTTGGGACCCATCATGGCATGCGCATCTTGCGTATTCCAGGATGTTGATCTAGAGAGCTGTCGACTCTGGTGACCATTCCCGAGGACTCAGTTGCGGCACTCCTCCCGAGATGTGATAGTGGCAGACCACATTTTGTGGCAAACCCATTGCACATTCTCGATCCTAGGACCCAATGCTGGGAACTCGCTATAGGATATCTTTTTTTGAAAGAGAATCAGTGGAGGCACTCCTCGATTGGCGATAGTACTGTACCCCGAGGGATGAATGTACTATTGTTTCTCGACCTCAGTGCCAGAAGCTGAGGACCTTTCGTATTGGAGAATCAGTTGAGGCCTCCTCGATTAATGATGATGCCAAACCAGAAATGGTGAACGTATCATCATTTCTCGACCTGAGAGCCCGGGATACGGAACATCCTAGTACCCACATGTGAGAGGGGCGGGTTGTTTATAGGTTTGCAGGTAACCTGGACCTTCAACCTACCCGGTATTTTGGATTTCCTATCAGTATGGACTCCTCAGCCTGGTATTATGGCATCATGATTATTCTGACCATCTCGGTATTCTGATCAGGTCGGTGCTCTGATTATGCCGATATTCTGGCCTTCTGGTATTCCGATTATGCCGATATCCCGGTATCCTGGCATTCTGATTATTCGGATATTCCGGTATTCCGGTATTTTCTTCAGAGCAGACTTATGAGCTTATTCAGCCGTCAGCACAACAGTTATCCAGATTATATGGAAGCCTTGATCCCACGTCTGTTGCATCTGCATCATCATTTTTGCATACATGTTCTTGTATTTCCAAGGGATGTTAACTTTGAGACTTGCCACTGAGCATTTCCATCCATTTCTTATTTTTAAAAAAAAAAAATTTGAATCAAAGCATAATGATTCCTTGGAAATATTTGAACATGGCATTCTACATGGCATCCTCATACTCATATGCATAACAGGTGTTCCGGAGCGGATTTCTCATTCTGACCGGGTATTCTCTTCAGAAACGGCCAACTTGACTTCTCCCACCACTCAACTCATAACAATCAGAGGGTAGTTATGGAACAACTCCGAGCAAAAGTGACTGAGACCCATTCAAAACTTTTGGGCCTCTAATAGAGTGTAAGACCCAATCCCCTTTTAACCAAAACATTTTGGGCCTCACTTATTGTATAAGTCCATCTGCGCTAAAAGAAAACCTCGGCGCGATCGCCATGTTTAAACGAAAAATAAACTGGGCCTACCCTCGTGTTATAAGCCCCACTCTTTTTCTTTAAAACCTTTTGGGCCTCTTGAGAGAGTGTAAGACCCATCCCTTTGTACAAAAAACTTTTTGGGCCTCAGTCACTTGTATAAGTCCCTCTGTACAAATTCAACAGTGCGTTCACTGATAAAACCCTTGGCCTCTCCCTGAGCTGTAAGCCCCAAATATTTCTTTTTCAAAGCACTTTCTCCTTTGATTTTGTATATACTGTTGTTTTCAATCTTTCTTTGTTGAACAACTAACCAAACAGTATGGAAGCTCTACAACCGAGTAAGTGGTTATTGCTTTCATTTACCGCTTTCATATACATATAACTGTATTGTGGGGCTGTTTCACTATAAGTCTTCTTTCATAAACTCATATCAACTGTGTAATAATAGTATAGATATTCAGAGTTTCCCCGGCAACTACGTCTAGAACTAGGTGACGCCGTTTCGTTTGTCTGTAGAAATAGACAACTAGATCCCCAATAGGATCACCAGATACAGTCTTCTCTTCAGCTGTCCTCATTAGGAATTGTCAAGAAACTCTACTCCCAAAGATGAATGTATTCTCCGTGAAATGGCATCTTTGAGTTTCTTCCAAATTCTCGAACTTTCTTGACTTTGATCTATTCTCGGTGAATAGCATTGCCTTGAACTTCTCGGGGTTTGGGGACCCACGAGCTTCTTAAAAGCATCGGCCTCCTCTTGGGCATCATACAAGGACCCACAGGCTTCCTAAAAGTAACCCCGCCTCCTCTTGGGCTTCCTACAAGGACCCGTCGACTTCTTAGAAGTATTCACAGCCTCCTCTTAGGCTTCATATAAGGATCTCTTCCTCTGGGAATGATAGCCTTCTCTTGGGCTTCGTACAAGGACCTCCCAGGCTTCTTAAAAGTTTCCAGCCTCCTCTTGGGCTTCGTACAAATTGTCCCGAGACCTCCTAGAGGTATAGGAACAGAAACTAGTCATCCTCATAGAGCAGTCCTGTCGTAGAGTCTACTACTATTTCTCAAAGCATAGTACAAAAGATGAAACTCTAGACTTGGACAGTCTAACTTCCTTGAGTCTCGAAGACATTCTCAAGCGACCCCTTCGTTAAATAGGAAGGAAACCCGTAGACTCGGACAGTCTCAATACCCTTTGGATTTCCCGTTTCCTCAAAGAGAAGGAAATATCCCTGATCCCCAAATCAGATCCCTGAGCACAGTGTTGCTCATATAAGAACTGATTTTCTCTTTAAAATCAGTATACTGGACCTGTCACTTAACTGGAACCATTACATAGCCTCCTCTTAGGCTTTGTACAATGATTCTCCCCAGCGGAGTCAAACAACGTTTAGCCTCTCTCTCGGGCTTTGTACGAGACACATAAGAGACTCCCTCGTTGAGTTAATCAACCCTTTTAGCCTCCATCTCGGGCTTTATACGAGATACAAAAATGCTCTCTTGTTGAGTATAAAACAAACCCTTTTCGCCTCTCTCTCGGGCTTTGTACGAGACACATATTAGCCTCCTCTTAGGCTTTATATAAGAAAACCACTAGTTGATCCAATCAACCTTTTAGCATCAAAGCTGTGCCTCGTTCACAGTACACAAACATCAACAATTCCTTTCCCTTCATCTAAATTGCTGTAAGCGACAAGCCTCTGGATCATCTACATCCATGCCACTGTCCCTCTTTTAGCATGAGAAATTTCTAAGGAAAGATGGCATTGCTCTACACTGAGTAAAAGTCTTCTCCTTCAGGTAAAAGCCCCCTTTAAAGGAAATTATGGCATTGCTAGGATCCGCGTATCCCGGTTAAAGTAATTCTCCTTTCTAAAAATAGTTGTGACAAACCACCCCCTCTTTAGAGATGACAAATTCTCTCTAAAGTGGAGACCCTTCAACTTCACATCTTGGGCTTTGAACAAGATACAAATAGACCCTTCAGCTTCACATCTTGGGCTTTGATCAAGATACAAACTACCCTTTCGCTTCACATCTTGGGCTTTGAACAAGACACCAAAAACCAATTTCCTCCCATAGAATAGGAGGAACTACAATTGCTCTGATTTCCCTGTTTCGGTAAACGGGAATACGTAGGCATAAGATTGAAAGAAAAATCTTAGCGAGCACAATAAACGAAAAACCCAAATCTCATAAACATCAGTCCTAACACCCTAATCCTTGTTCCCCGCTAGAAAGTCCTAGAAAGAAAGAAACATTATTGGTGAAAATACAAATAACCAGTACAATGGCCCCCCCCACATTGATAGCATTCGTAACCTAACAGACCGCTGTTTAAACTCAGTATGTAAAGCAGGGTTAATTGGAGACATCTATTTCCCTTCCTTATTCAACTCACAATAGGATAAAAAATGAATCGACCTGTAGTTTAAAGCTCAAACCGCAGAGAGCGACCAGCGCTTAAGAACCGCGTCCAA
The DNA here is from genome assembly GCA_022829125.1 of Lathyrus tuberosus. Lineage (NCBI taxonomy): Eukaryota > Viridiplantae > Streptophyta > Magnoliopsida > Fabales > Fabaceae > Lathyrus > Lathyrus tuberosus. The sequence continues at coordinate 3,579,746 of JALAZF010000502.1, read as the reverse complement.
AATCGCTCGCTACACATGCCAAACCTAGAAATGCGTAAAGAGGGACAAGACTCGAATTTTGGTTTGGAGCATTTAATGGATGCACCAAGGTGGCATGCACTGAGCCCTTTCAAACTGAATTCAGTCAAGACTTATCCATGAACTAGGAAACCAGCAGCTTGTGCCCTAACCTCTAGTCAATGGCTAGAGGAGACTTGGATTCCTATTGATCAATATTTGGCAAACTTCTACAGCAGTTGCCATTCACTATTGCTTGCAAAAAAAACTTGCTCTACTATAAATAGAGCTTTTTTGTGCTCAGTTTGAGTACACCAAAGCCATAAAACAGATGCTTTCCTCAAAATCACCTTCTCACTTCCAATTTTACCTTCTAAGGCAAGTCACTATCGGGTTTTGAGTTTGACAGCTATTCCAACCAAACCAATCACACACACACCTCATAAACATCATATAGAAGTGATCCAAACACTCACATAACATCTGTAACACCAAAATAACAAAATCACTTGCCAACTGCTCAAGTTTTTGACAGAAGTGCAGTTGGGGTACCATCTTCAGTTCTAACTTATTTCAAACCACTCCAAGCATTCAGACACATCACTTGGCACCTAAGGAAGTTGTACAAATCATTGGAACCAGCTTGCAACACCTCTAACACAAAACACGATCACCAGCTGCAAGAGGTAAGCATGAACTCTTCTAACTCTATGATCCATGCATTTTTTGCTGCACAATAATTTGGCCATATGTTCATAATCATGCATAGAGTGTTTACCCTCAATCAATTACTTTGTTTAAATCGTGTATGGAATTTCTGAGCCTTCATGCAAATTTTAGGGTTCTTGATGTTTCTCTTTGATTTCTTATTCCATGCTTAAAATAAATGAAATTAAAGACCATAGACATGATCGTGAGGTGAAAACGAGCAGATTGATATGTAGATTGCATGATATAATCAAGTATTCAGTGAGATTGGATAGAAAATGCAAATCTGCAGAAACAGAGGGTGGCGCGTGTTCTTGCCATGTTCTTGGCGCCCTTTTGAAAATTCAAATATTTGAATTTTGTGATTTTATTTAATTGATTCAAAAATTAATTTCTCTCTGAGTTTTAATGATTTTAAGTTGATTCTTTTTTTAATAATTCACACAAATGTTAAAATATTTTATTTTACCAAAAAATCCCAAAAATATTAATTATTTCATATACTTGATATTTTTACAAGTAATTAATATTTTATTTGTTTTTCAACATTTAAAATGTTTTTTCTCCCTTGATTTTCCAAATTTAATTGGTTTCCAATCATTTTGTGGATATAAACATGAGTTTTGAAGCATTGATCCTAGATCACCACTCATTTTTCACATGTTCTCATCAATTTGTATTAGTTTTTAAACAAAATTAATTCCTTTTTGAAACCAAATTAGGGTTTTTGATTAATTCAACCCTCATCAATCATTTTAAAACTCTTTGGGCCTCTTGGTAGAGTGTAAGACCCAATTCTTTTGTAAATAAACCTTTTAGGGCCTCACACATTGTATAAGTCCCTCTGTATATTTTCAAACGTTCGGCCCGATCGTCACCTTTATAATCAAATAAACTTGGGCCTCTCCTCGAGCTATAAGTCCAAATTTTTTTTCTTAAAATTCTTTGGGCCTCTAATAGAGTGTAAAACCCAACCCTTTTTTAAACCATAATAATTTGGGCCTCATATATTGTATAAGACCCACTGTGTTTTCAAAAACCTCGACGTGATCGCCCTTGCCAAACAAATAATCCTGGGCCTCTCCTTGAGTTGTAAGCCCCATCTCTTGTACTAAAATAAATCTTTGGGCTTCTAATAGAGTGTAAGAGCCATCCCCTTGTACATAAAAACTTTTTGGGTCTCACATATTGTATAAGTCCCTATGTACAGTTTTCAAAACAACGGTGCGATCATCGTTAAAACTTGGGCCTCTCCTTGAGCTGTAAGCCCCAACAATCTTTTCAAAGCACTTCCTCCTTTGATTTTGAATTCAAATATATGCTGTTATCAAAACTTTCTTTGTTGAACAACTAACCAAACAACATGGAAGCTCTACAACGGGTAAGTGTTTATCCGCTTTCATTTACCGCTTTCATATGTACATAACTGTATTGTGGGGCTGCTTCACTGTAAGTCTTCTTTCACATCCTTTTATATACTTGTCACATATCCACTGTGTAATACTAGTATAGTTATTTAGATTTTTCCCCGGCAACTACGTCTAGAACTAGGTAAAACCATGTTGGTCACTCTTAAATACAAATAAAACTAGATCCCCTGTAGGATTCCAGATACAGTCTTCCCTCCTCTTGGGGTTAAACAATATGGAACAAAGAGAAAGGAAGTATTCTCAGTGAACCTTTTCTCAGATTGTCACCCTTAGAAATTGTCAAAGAAACTCTAACTCCCCAGAGATGATCTTTTCTCCATGAATGGTGTAACACCCCACTTTCCCATTTATGAAAATACATAAAATTCTATAAAAATAATCAGAGTTTTTACACCAAAATAAAGTAGGATGCCACATTTGCAAAACCAACATCGAAACATCTTTTATTAATCGAAATAAAACAGCGGAAATAATTTATTAATCAATCTATTTACGGCCATCTGCCTATAACACCAAAAACTCCACATAATCGTGGTCCACCATAATATTCATCAATTGAAAGATACGTAACAAGTATACAACATAAAACAAATGGTAAAAACCCCCAAATCCCGTGTTACATATCAGAGCGACTCTCTAAACTCGAACAAGCTACACAAGCTCCAAGCACTAACCTGGCACCTGAATATCTGTACTTCCGAAGAAGCACAGACACAACAACAACAACAACAGAGGGGTGAGAACTACATTCAATATAAAAAGGTGAATAATACATATAAGGAAGTAGTATCTCACGCCAATAACAACAACATATAATCACGACCTACGGTCATATTCAATCACCAACAATAAACAATTAACAATGCAATGCATGTGGTACCAACATCACCATGGTTCATTCAATCGAACCCGGATAAATCACATACACCCCTACTTGGCAATGATTTATCCCACCACACTCCTCAAGGGAGTTCGAATGAATCACATACACTCCTCCTGAGCAATGATTTCATCCCACCAATAATATGTATGCATGACTCAATGCACATTACAACACATGTATGACACATTCATACATCTACACGATCCTACTGATCACACCAGAGATACACATAACACACATGTATAACAAATGATAAACAAATTCACGATCCTCCTGGTCACAACAAACATACATATAACACACATGTATAACAAATGATAAACAAATTCATGACCCTCCTGATCACAACAAACATACATATATCACACATGTATAATAATAGACATACACAGTTACGATCCTCCTGATCACACATGAGACCCCTAATCGTTCCCACTTGCACCATAATCATTGAACCCTCACAAGCCACCATAATTCACCAAACACTAATTAATTCCTAAAAATTATAAAAATTAATTAGTTTCATCACCAACTGTGTATTACTTAGCATCTGACTCCCAATCCCAACCTCTCAAACCAAGAGAAACCGAATCAGACGCAAAAACGGGAAAGAAATCGCGAAACGGTGAAATTCTGCCACTCTTATCGATCAAAGCCTCAACCCACACAAATCCACCACTCTTATCAAACGTTCCAAACAATTGTAATTCCAATCAAACTCAACCAAACTATTCCAATCCTCCATTCTTGAAGTGGGCACTTATTCCCAATCGTTACTTCATTCAACTGTCGGTAATCCATACACAATTTCATTCTCTGAACAACCCACATTTCACAATTTCTGACATGTATCAACAATCAACCAAAGAGAACTCACAATCTCAATATTACATCCACACCCAAGGGTTTTCTCAAAATTTCCCTTAATGACCTAAAACTACAAGAATTCCAAAACTCATCCAAACTCTAAGTTTGCTTCCCATAGCCTCAATACCCTTATACACATCACACTTGTTATTCCATCCGGAGCCACATCTGGAAATCATGCACAATTGGCAGCCCTCTACTGTGGCTTTCCTGTCAATTTTAGAACGATACTATCACAAACATAGCAAACATCTTGGTTTCATCGCCTAAGAGTTTTTCCCTCAGAGACATCCCGACCTGACCAACATACCAACACCTCTAATCCGCCTTATTTTCTGATATAAGAATCTTCAATAATGACCTACTAAGTCCAAGACACTCTTAATCTCCGTCACTGTCTTCAAAGGTTTTCCACCGAAGCACTGCGCTAATTTCCCGATGGATCTACCACAATACCCTCACCAACAATAACTTGTTCCAATAAACTCACCGTTTACAATCAAAACCCCCAATTCGAAACTTGCGAATAATTCATTATCCTTCTACACCTACAAAATAATTCTCATACGCTCTGTGTGATTTTCCTCCGATTCGGAATGCTCAAACATCAACAAATCCTAACGGTTCAATTCATATACTCCACAAATACACCCTGCATCTACTTCCTGTACGGAGTCATTGACATCAGACTCGTATCTAGTGATGAATCAATTGCCACCTCTACCTCATTAATACGCCTGTGATCCACTTATATCGCCTGAAAATAAATCCAAAAAGAAATTCACAAACAACCAGAAACTCGACACGTGCAACTTCACTACTAGCTCGTCACAACGTGAACGTTAATACACTAAGGCTTCTCCTGATAAATATTCACCCATTCGCTCAGCACACCACAATACCAGTTCCCTACCATTATCCAATTCGGATCCACACCCCAGAAAGACATCAAGGATTACCCAACACCGGCATCTCTCTAGCCATCACCTTGTTCTCTACTCCCTGACAAGCAATCACTAACCATACCTGATTGTCCCTCCTCGGAGATATTCTTCAACTTGACCGACAAGTACTTCTCTTCTACATCCTCTTTTAGATAATAAAGATCCCTACCAACTCAACACAACCATCTTCCACATCCCCTGCTATCTTAACCGTCAAGGTGCATCTATCCCTTCATCTTGATTTTCGACTACTATCAACAAGAGATTGAGGGTGATCAGTTCCCCAATTTGTTCATAGACAGCCGATCATCCTGATGAAGTATAAACCCTCCCTCACCAACTATGATAACACTCCATTACTTACCAATCCATCCTTCCAGAATTTAAGCGTCCTGGAGAAGCACCAGCTTCTCCCCCACTTATCTCAACCTCAACTCCTGCAACCAACCGGTTAGAAAACAAGCACGTACCGACAGTGTTCTACACACATGTCACATACTACGACACAACTCATACTAGACAACCTGGCCGAACGGGCCGACCTGCTCTGATACCAATTGTAACACCCCATTTTCCCATTTATGAAAATACATAAAATTCTATAAAAATAATCAGAGTTTTTACACCAAAATAAAGTAGGATGCCACATTTGCAAAACCAACATCGAAACTTCTTTTATTAATCGAAATAAAATAGCGGAAATAATTTATTAATCAATCTATTTACGGCCATCTGCCTATAACACCAAAAACTCCACATAATCGTGGTCCACCATAATATTCATCAATTGAAAGATACGTAACAAGTATACAACATAAAACAAATGGTAAAAATCCCCAAATCCCGTGTTACGTATCAGAGCGACTCTCTAAACTCGAACAAGCTACACAAGCTCCAAACACTAACCTGGCACCTAAATATCTGTACTTCCGGAGAAGCACAGACACAACAACAACAGAGGGGTGAGAACTACATTCAATATAAAAAGGTGAATAATACATATAAGGAAGTAGTATCTCACGCCAATAACAACAACATATAATCACGATCTACGGTCATATTCAATCACCAACAATCAACAATTAATAATGCAATGCATGTGGTACCAACATCACCATGGTTCATTCAATCGAACCCGGATAAATCACATACACCCCTACTTGGCAATGATTTATCCCACCACACTCCTCAAGGGAATTCGGATGAATCACATACACTCCTCCTGAGCAATGATTTCATCCCACCAATAATATGTATGCATGACTCAATGCACATTACAACAGATGTATGACACATTCATACATCTACGCGATCCTACTGATCACACCAGAGATACACATAACACACATGTATAACAAATGATAAACAAATTCACGATCCTCCTGATCACAACAAACATACATATAACACACATGTATAATAATAGACATACACAGTTACGATCCTCCTGATCACACATGAGACCCCTAATCGTTCCCACTTGCACCATAATCATTGAACCCTCACAAGTGACCATAATTCACCAAACACTAATTAATTCCTAAAAATTATAAAAATTAATTAGTTTCATCACCAACTGTGTATTACTCAGCATCTGACTCCCAATCCTAACCTCTCAAACCAAGAGAAACCGAATCAGACGCAAAAACTGGAAAGAAATTACGAAACGGTGAAATTCTGCACTCACGTTGTCCATACGCGTATTGACCAGAGTCATACGCATAATGACTAGCACCCCTGCCCCCTCCAGCGTGTACTAGATGCGTAAGGCGTCCTGCCTCGCCTTACCATATGCGTATTGCCTAACTTCATACGCGTATGGGCAGAGATCCATTTTTCTTCAATGTCAAATTCCAAATCTGCATACGCGTACGGCCACCCCCATACGCGTATTGCCTTGCCTACCATACGCGCACCATTACGCGTATGGGCAGAGGCCGTGCCAACTCCTCCTCGTGGCTTCTCCTTACGCGTAACGGCTCCCATCCTGCCTAGCCTTACGCGTAACGCTCTCCCTAATACGCGTACGGCCAGATTTATTAAGCAAACCTGTTTTCTCCACACCAGTCTGAGTTTTGCTATGAAATCTTCACTTCTTCACTCCAAAACAGTCATAAAATTAGTTCTACATCAATTTTAGGTTCTATGAGTCATCCTACATCTTTCTCTTGTCATTACTAAGTCCGTTTTGGTCTAAATTCGTTCGTTAAACCTGAATCACAACTAATTCTGCAACATTCACAATTCAAACAACAATAACACATCAAAATGCAGACAAAATTAGTAGATCAACACGTAATATTCATCAGAGATTCACATATACATCTCACAATCATACACTCACACAAAATCAGACAAAATCCTACGGGGTTAAGGACTCCCCACTACCCTTATACGATTTAATCACTAAATATGAACCCGTTCTCCCCCCTTACCTCGAATTGTTCAGAAATCTGGAAAAATTGGGAGGAAATCCTTGCCCTAGCACCCCTTCCTCTTCCTTGTTCTTCTTTCTCTCAAATTCTTGTTTTACGTGAAAACCACCTTAGTCCACTAAACTCCCCTTAATTCTCTTTAATCAGGTTTTATTTATTTAATTAATAACAAAATAATATTGATAATAATAATCCTAATAATAATAGTGATAATAACAATAATAATAATAATAACACTAATATTAACCATATTAATATTATTATTTTCGCATCACTATCCTCATTATTAACTAAAGTCTTAATTCTCATTAATTCACTAAGGCACTACCCTTCACTCACCCTTAACCAGGCCCAACAAACAGAAATAATAACACGACGATTAATAATTTAAATTGGGGTGTTACAAATGGCATCTCTTGAGTTTCTTCCAAATTCTCAAACTTTCCTGGAATGATCTCTTCTCGGTGAATTACATTTCTTGAACTTCTCTTGGTTTGGGGACGTACAGGCTTTCTAAAAGCATCCCCGCCTCCTCTTGGGCGTTGTACAAGGACCCTTCGACTTCTTAGAAGTTCTCATGCATTCTCTTGGGCTTAATACAAGAACCCTGACGACCTCTTAAAGGTATAAGACAGAACTTAGTCATCCTTTGCTAGAACAGTCTTCCCCGCATTAAAACTCCGGCCATTGTAGGGTTGATACTCATCCCTTAATGCCTGCGCCTCCTCTTGGGCATTATACAAAAGATAAAACTCTAGACTTGGACAGTCTAAGACCCTTGAGTCTCAAAGACATTCTCAAGTTCCTTTCAAACATAGGAAGAAACCCCGGTCTCTCCCATGAGAGTTCCCCACACTTGGACCCGCTTTAGGATCTCCAGAATCCACAGCGGTAAGGCAGCCTCCTCTTAGGCTTTGTACAAATGATTCTCCCTAGCAGAGCTAACCTTTTCAGACTCTCTTGTTGAGTCATTCACCTTTTAACCTCCATCTCGAACTTCATACGAGATAGAAAAACACTCTCTTGTTGAGTATAATAGACTCTCTTGTTGAGTTTACCACTTTTAGCCTCCATCTCGGGGTTTTGTACGAGATAAAAAACCACTCTCTTGTTGAGTATAAAAGACTCTCTTGTTGAGTCAATCCCTTTTAGCCTCCATCTTGGGCTTTGTACAAGACATATAAATCACTCTCTTGTTGAGTATAAAAGACTCTCTTGTTGAGTCAACCACTTTTAGCCTCCGTCTTGGGCTTTGTACAAGACATATAAAACACTCTCTTGTTGAGTATACAAGACTCTCTTGTTAAGTCAACCTCCATTTAGAGTCCATCTCGGGCTTCGTACGAGATAGAAAAACACTCTCTTGTTAAGTATAAAAGAATCTCTTGCCGAGTCAACCACTTTTAGCCTCCGTCTTGGGCTTTGTACAAGACATATAAAACACTCTCTTGTTGAGTATAAAAGACTCTCTTGTTGAGTCAATCTCCTTTTAGCCTCAATCTCGGGCTTCGTACGAGATAGCAAATCACTCTCTTGTTGAGTATAAAAAACTCTCTTGTTGAGTCAAACAACCTTCAGTCTCTCTTGTTGAGTCAATCACCTCCAGACTCTCTTGTTGAGTCAACCTTTTTTTAGCCTCCGTCTTGGGCTTTATACAGGACAAATAAAAGTACTCTCTTATTGATTCAAACCATTTCAGCCTCCATCTTGGGCTTTATACAAGATACATTCTCCTCAACGGAGTCAAAATCCCTTTAGCCTCAATCTTGGACTTTGTACAAGACAGAAAGAACATTTTCCCCCAGAAAAGTCAAACTTCCCACCTCCTCTTAGGCTTTGTATAAAGAAAACCCCGGTTGAGTCAATCAACCTTTTAGCATCAAAGTTGTGCCTTGCTCACAGCATACAAACATCAACAACTCCTCTTTAGAGATGACAAATTCTCTCTCAACCCTTTAGCTTCACATCTTGGGCTTTGAACAAGATACAAACCACCTTTAGCTTCACGTCTTGGGCTTTTGAACAAGACACCAAAACACCTCTTTCCTCCCATAGAATAGGACGAAGTACGATCGCTCTGATTTCCCTGTTTCGGGAATACGTAGGCATAAGATTGCAAAATCTTAGCGAGCATACTAATCAAAAACCCAAAATCCCAAACCTTCATACATCCATCGAAAAGCATCAAATCTAAACACATTACCAAAAACCTCATAAATGGTCCAAACATTCTATTCTTAACAAAATAACCGAAGAAGGGCCCACATCTTAATAGCATCTGTAAACCAACAGTTTTGACTGTTTAAACTCAGTATGCAAGCAGGGCTAATTGGAGACATCTATTTCCCTTCCTTAATCAGCTTAACAGGATAAAAAATGAATCGAACTGTAGTGCCCAAGCGATAGTGATTCAAGACTACAAAAATTGCGCTACAGAAAAATGGCGCCCACCGTGGGGCCCTATTCTCTTTCTTACAATCTTCAGTAGAAACCTTAAGCTTAGAAAACGCCACAGAAAAATGGCGACCACAGTGGGAGGCATTCTTTCTTGCATTCCCAGTGGATGAAACCTTAAGTTCTTGAAGTATCACAAAAATGGCGACTCTGCTGGGGAGTCATTGTCTGTATAGGATCATAAGACTAAAGGTCTAGGATGATTAAGACAAATATATATACTGCTTTTCCTAATTGATATCTGTGTTTATTTTTTTGCTAATGGGAATGCGTGTGATGCCGCATGTGGAAAGATTGAGTATACACCTAAGATAGGTGATGGCATTATAGGGTAATATTGCAGGGAGTGAATCCAGTTAAGAGTCCCCGGTCGACCATCAAACTCTGTGGAGACTCCCTTTGCAGATACATTGCCTATACAACTTCGGTTGTTGAAAGTAGTGTGGTCGATTTGGTTATCTAAGAAGCTGAGGTTTTTAGTAGACTGAAACCATTTTGTAGTGTAGAAGCTATCAGAAATAGTTATCACACAATACTACCCTCATCTGAGATCACTCTAAGATACATCAGCTCACTGGCGATCCGCTTGCTGTTGTTATCCTAAGAGGGGTCAATGATTTTGCGGACAGGTACAAAAAATCACTAGTATAAACCTTTATGGATGGGTAGAGCCTTGACTTCATGACACCGACCCTTTGACCCCATGTTTTTTCTATGTTTTTGTGTGCTGCATTCATACATTCATTTAAAAAACATTAAAAAACAAGGAAAAATCTTCTTTTCTAGTCTCTCTTTTTCAAATTAATCTAAGACAATGATTGCAAATGTCAGATAAAGAGATTGCGTTAATGGATTTCGGTAGAAGGAAAACTCACAAGTACACCTTCAAGGTTCCAAAACTAGAGGATTTAAGAGGTCTGGCGAGAATGATCACCAACCCCGAGGCTTTCAGAGCCAAGTATGGAGGACTGCTATCTCTGTTAAGGGATCATGTAATCGAAGGAATCCTGTCCACACTAATCCAGTTCTACGATCCGGTTTATCACTGTTTCACATTCCCAGATTATCAACTAGCACCAACACTGGAGGAGTACTCTCACCTGACTGATTTGCATATTACTGATCAATCTCTCTTTTCTGGACTGGAAGAGATTCCAAAGGATCAAACCATTGCAAGAGCAATCTATTTGGATGAGTCAGAGGTCAGGACTCACATGACCACTAAGGTGGGAATCCAGGGTTTGCCAGCCCAGTTCTTGACAAAGAAAGCTCTATACTTTGCTAGTATAGGGAACGTGGCAGCTTTCGAGAGCATCTTTGTTTTGCTCACCTACGGGTTATTTTTGTTTCCCAACATCGATAACTTTGTAGATATCAACGCCATTAAGATTTTTCTGATTGGAAACCCTGTACCGACCTTGCTCGCAGATGCTTATCATTCGGTACACTTAAGGAATTTGTACAATGGAGGAATGATCACATGCTGTGTACCCCTGCTATACAAATGGTTCACTTCCCACTTACCCAAGTCTGCTGCATTTTGGGATCAAAAGAATACTTTACGTTGGACGCAGAGAATCATGTCTCTTACTAACTCTGACATCGATTGGTGCAATCGAATCTATGACGGGATCAGGATCATTGACCGTTGTGGAAATTTCCCAAATGTACCCCTTATAGGAACTAAGGGAGGAATCAACTATCATCCAGTATTAGTTCGTCGCTAATTTGGATACCCTATGAGGCATGTCACACGTAATGCTCATCTGGAAGGTCTTTTCTTCAAGGAAGTAGAAAACGACAGGGCACTAAAGATGGAAATAGTGCATGCCTGGAAACACATTCATAGGAAAGGAAGAGAGTCTCTAGGAAAACCAGACTGTGTCTCGGTGGAGCCTTATCTCCACTGGGTACAAACTAGAGCTCTCAAGCTGAGGATGCCTTACCCTCATCAGGAAGTTCTTCCATTAAGGGACTCGGTCCTTTATTTTATGTCTGAGACGGAAAAACTTCAGGTTACTCTCAACAAAGTTCAACAGGAAAAGAGGTCTTGGAGGAACAAGTATCGTATCCTCAATGTGGAGTGTAAGAAAATACAGCAACTATTGAAAGAAAAAGATGCTCTGATTGAGATTTTAGAGCAACATGCTGTAGAAAATCAGGATGACCAAAGGAATTTGCTCGCTCCTTTCATTTGGCAAAGGAATGACGACCCGACAACGACCCAAGATCCCCGGTCAAAGAAAAGGAAAGTACCAGAACCAGCACCTGAGCTCGCTTCAGAGAGGACTCAGGACCCATAAGTTTAGATTTCCTTTTACAGCACTATGTAAATTACTGTATTTCCATTTCCGCAATCTTTGAATTCAATAAAACGGGGTTTCCCCACTGTTTGATATTTGCAATCTAATTGTCGAAGTTTACTTTGAATAAACAAAAATATATACAATTAATATAATCATTGCATATCATTCATCAATCTCGCGTAACACATTCTTCTTACCTAAGAATCTCACGTTTGCGTCTCGATTCTAGAGTCAAACTGTCTCATTCGTACAATACTCAGGCCAATCGACAGAAAAAGATGGATGATCTCGAGGAAGAGAACAAAGAGTTGAGAGAAGAGATCGACACTCTGAAAGAGGATCTGAGAAAGCTTCATAATGACATGCAAGCTCTAGCAGAAGCTCAAATGCAACAACAAAGGACTGTGATCTCAGAGATCACATCAACGCCCATAGAGGAAAAGTATGATCCTAGGTACAAAATGCCAAAAGATCGTCCCTGGGGCATGCCACTCAACTATATCCCGGAAGGATATATTCTGCCGGTCACTGAAGATCCGGAAACTTCAGTAGGAGCCGCTGGGCCTGAAGGTTACAAACTTCGGGAAAGCGAAGATGCCAGGGGCATGACAGCAACTCCTGAAGGTTACAAACTTCGGGAGGCACCGAGAGTCTCGGCCATAATGACTATACCACCACCCGTGGTACACACTGTCCCGGAAGGACAGATTCCACAGATACCGTCTGGTGGAAATGAAAGTATGTTCGATAGAATGAATGAGTTCCCGTAACAATTCTTGGAGATGCAGAAAGAACTGCAAGCCCTTCGCGATCACGATTTATTTGGAAAGGACACCGCAGACCTTTGTTTGGTCCCCAACGTGAAAGTTCCGCACAAGTTCCAGGTACCCGATTTTGAAAAGTACAAGGGTAACTCTTGCCCTCAAAGCTACTTGGTGATGTACGCTCGGCGAATGTCAGCTCAGACAAAGAACTAGGAGCTACTGATCCACTATTTTTAGGATAGTTTAACCGGTGCCGCATTCAAATGGTACATGGGTTTAAACCACACTAAGATCGACACTTTCAGGGATCTTGGCGCTGCTTTTGTTCAACAATATAAGTATAACCTGGAATGGCACTGGACAGAGATCAACTCAGATCGATGTCACAGAAGGACAAGGAAACCTTTAAGGAGTATGCTCAGAGATGGCGTGAAATTTTCGCTCAGATTTGTCCACCCCTTGAGGAAAAAGAGATGACAAAGATCTTCTTGAAAACCTTGAGCTCATTTTACAACGACATAATGGTTGCCAGTGCACCCAGTGACTTCACCGAGAAGGACGTTTAGTTAAAGACGCTGGATCATCAAGTAATACAAAACGATACGGTAGTGCTCTCCCTAAGAAAAACGAGCAAGATATTGGGAATATCTCTCTCGGAAAGCAAAGGCGATGATACCAACCAGTAGCAGCCGTAACTCCTGCTATCAACCCTGTGCCTGTTCCTACGTATCAACCTCAGGTTGCTCATAGCCAACCAAATCAACAACAATATCAGCAAAGGACACAACAGCCTCTTCAGCAGGCCCGCCCTCCGTACAACAACATTCGTACAATGCGACCACCAGGGTTCAATCCTATACCGATGTTATAAGTATAATTGTTTCCACTCTTACTGGTCAAGGGACACGTCCAAACCAGGTCTCCTCTTACAGTACCGATGAATCTGCCTTTTTAGTTTAAAGTGGATCAGACTTGCCCTTACCATCAAGGAGGACCAGGGCATAACATAGAAAACTGTCTCAGTTTCAAATCCGATGTGTAAAAGCTTGTAAGGAGCGGGGTCTTATCTTTCAAAGATACGAATCCGAATGTTCTCACAATCCTGCTGCCTCAACACGAGAAAGCCACAGTAAATTTGATAGAAGGAGAGTCTAACAACAGCTATCAAATTCATGATGTACTCTTATTGAGGGTCAATTTGGTCAAGATGCATTGTAGACAGAGCGGGTATGGCCATGTGCCACCTCATAATTATCACCAGTGTGATATCTGCTCTAAAAACAATCAGGGATGTTCTGTGGTGCAATCAGCTCTACAGGAACAGTTGGATCTCAGATGGATCCAAGAGCATCGAGTTCGTGGAGTTAACATGACTTATACAAGTTACAACATCATTCAGAACCACGACATACGTGCAATGAATGTCAACTTTGAAGGTGTGAAAAACACAAGAAAGGGGGTTTGAATTGGTTTTTCAAAATAAACTTGTTTTTAAAAATAAGTTATTTTCATAAAACCCTTCCTTTTAATGGTAATGACCTTTGTTGAGAATCATGTCATGAACACGTTATGTTTATACTAGTTCACTTGAGAAACCCTCAAGTTAGTCTAGTCCACCCGCCAAGGTGATTTTGCCTCTCTCAACGAGGTCTTAATCCACTATTCAATCAAATCAGTACAATGCACGAGCCAAACCACTGGTGAACAACCTCTAAGACACACGACTTAGACTTCTCAAGAAATACAACCTCACAGGTATTTCTCAAGGAACACAAACGTAAGTTTGAATAAATTTCATTTACAAAGAAATGCTTCTATACAAGCTGAAAATGTAAACACGTTTTCGACCAGAATGACTTAAGAAAGATTTCAGATAGAGAGAGTATTGCAGTAGCGTTCGTATGTGTCTTTCATCAAGTCTTTTGATTCCTTTTATAGCTGTGAAGAAAGAGCCGTTGAAATGTAATCATGATAGCTTAACTAGGCTGACGGCTAGAAGCGTGAGGACAGATAATAACTTTTGCGTGCTGCGCGTCCTGTTTTTGTCAGAATATCTTTGATTTTACCGTTGCACTGTTACCAAGATATTTTCACTTGAATTAAGGTACAGCTGTACTATGTAGCTTTGTCTTCTTGGCTTCTCAACTTCAGAGGCTTTTTACGAGCATGAGTAAGAAGGGAAAAGTTAGCTAGGTTCTTGAGATTCTCAAGTCTTCGAATCTTCAGAGTCTTTAGTACTTGGTTTTTAGAACCTCGATCGCTTGGTGCGTTGTCTTCATATCTTCAGAGGCTTCTGATAGTATTTGGTTGAAGCACGAGTAGAGACTTGGTTTAGGTCTTCAGAACCTTGATTCAGACAGCTTAGGACTTTAGCATCTGGACTTCGTTCTATCAGAACCTATGTCTTCAAATCTTCAGAACCCGTTCTCTTTTCCTTTTATATCAGAGTGTGTAGGTAGAGTATTTTACTTTAAACATTGTGTTGGCGCCAATTTACGGAAGCATAACCTGTTTGTTACATTCTCACAAATAACAAACATTAGTTGTACAAAATTGTTCATACAAAAATACTTATTTGGTATCATCAAAACTTAGAGATAAAATTGCAGAACCAAATATTGTTCTCACAATCTCCCCCTTTTTGATGATGACAAAACTGTGTATTTTAATGACACAATTTTGAGATATATATATATATATATATATATATATATATATAGTGCAGGAGAATAACATATTCTAAAGATAGCTTATCCTTCGTATGAAGTGCTCCCCCTGAGTCTTAGACTTGATGAATTTCTGAGCTTGGGGCTCCCCCTGATTTTACTAGATCATGAGCTCTTAGTCTTAATTCTCTTTTTAGCAGAGTTCTGATTTTCTTTTCTTGATAAAGCTTGATTTGGATCAGAATACCTAAAAAAGAAAAACACTCTAATAGAAATAACAGTTTTATCTGTTAGCATGTAAACAGCGTTTTTCAGAGATTTGACTATGGAATCAAAATATCACATTCATATATTACTTCTCCCCCTTTTTGTCATTGATAAAAAAGATAAGTGGTGAAAGGGTGAAAAGCAAGGATCTAAAGTCAGAAGGACAAAAAAAGACACAAGAATTAGGTGCTTCCAGAGGACATCTTGTCCCATATCTTCTGAAGCATGCCCTGAAGAGTAGCACTGACAGTCTTTTGTTCCTCAAGGGTTTCTCTGAACTTTTATTAGTCTTCCCTGATTTCTCCAATTGCGTCTTCCAAACGCTTGACAGCAGGATCAGATGTAGAAACAATTGCAGCATCTTGCTTGGCCTTTTCTATGGCTTCAGCTTCCTCTGCTATCCTGGCTTCTTCCGCAGCCTTTTCTGCAAGAAGTCTTACTTCCTTAGCAGCCTTTTCTTCAACTTCTTTATGCTTTGCAGCCAAGAACTTAAGTATCCTGATCCACTCTTCAGCTTCTGCTCTCTCCTTTGCCCATTGAATTCCATCTGTGATGGTTGTATCTAAGAAGCTTACAATTCTTGCAAGCTCACTGCTCAACCATTTCTGGAAGTTTTGACAAGATCTTTCAAGTTCCAAAGGCTTGGTACTTGTGTTAAGTTCTGCTCTTAGGTTCGCAAACTTCCTTAATGCCTTGTTATAAAATTGGCTTGCGCATTCTTCAAAAGATGTTGGAGGTGGTTTACTATAGATGACTAAGGCAAGGTCAGGCTTGGCAGAATTCGTTTCAGGTGGTGTTTGCTGAGATGGAACGATCTCAGTAGGAGCATGTTTACTGATATGTTGATCAGCAGGAGATGTCACTTATGGAGTGTCTAAGACCATGAGAGATTCAGGGGTGACGATCTTTAGAGATTTAGAATATGGAAGTGAAGTATCAGAGTGTTGAATCGAGGAATTAGTGGTTTGATGAGAAGTGTAAGACATTGGTGAGATAGACACGTCTGATTGGATGATTGAGGTGGTTGTTGATGGAGTGTATGTAGGAATTGCTAAGGATTGGATTGATGAAAGGGAGATTTGTGGAATAGAGATTGATGATGGTGGTATTGAAAAAGATGGAGGTTCGAAACTGACTTGTGGATGTGAAGTGGAAATGGAGATAGTTTGTTGTGAAGATGAGGTAGAAACTGATTTAACTCTAGAGACAGATGGATCAGAAATAGACTTACTTGTTTTCGTTAAAGTAGAGGTTAGAGTAGTAGTTTTGGAGATTTCTGATTTGTCATTCTTCTTTCTTTTCTGGGGCTCAGAAATAACAGTAGCTTGCTTTCTTTTCCTTTTGAAGGACTCTGCAAGAGTTAGTTCAAGAGCAGATTCATCAGCCTCTTTAGTTTGCTCTTCTTCTTCTTTGTCAAGTTCAATTTCTTCCTCCTTAACTTCAGATACATCATATCCTCGTGCTTTCAGTGCATCTAAAGATGCAGCAATTTCTTCAATGAGGTCGCTTCTATAATAGGCAGGATAGTCTGGTACTGCGATCCTGCATTTGAATAAGTCCTCAGAGACAAAAAAAGGTTTCACTCTTACTTTATTAATTATTCTCATATGCTTGAGTGTTGTGGCATTGACTGACTCTCCAAGAGTTGCTGTCATATCTTCCGTGTGTTGAACTTCTGTAACCAGAGTGTCCACTATACCGCTCTCATAGAATATTTCTGAAAGCATTCTTCCAAAAGGAATGTACTTAGGTGTATCACCTTTTAGTTCACCTGTTGTTCTTGTCTTCTTTACCATATCTCTCAGATGATAAAATAAGATGGAGGGTAAGCACATCCTTTCCTTGGTGAGAAAATAATGTAGCATATACTTCTGGTCAGCGTTGACATAATCTGCAGCATACGATGAGGGTCTTGGATTGATGCAACCAAGAATGATTTTGTGCCATATTTTCAGATTTACATGCAGATCCTCTCTCTTGTACTCTGTTTTATTTGGTTGATGGTTTGTGAAAATAGTTGGGTTGATTACCTTTTTCACAAACAGAGATTTATTGACCCTTCCATAGACTTTTTTGTTCTTCAAAAATTCCAGTTTGTAAAGTTCAGCAATTGATTTTTCTGTGATGAAAATTTTTCTTCCCAAGACATAGGAAACGACATGAAGTTTATCACAAATAGCTTGTCTCCAAAAATCCTTTACGATTGCTTCAAGAACTGGACCTTTAAGCCTATCAAAGAAGTTGCTCCAACCTTGAGCTTTCACATCATCAATCATATTAAATCCATTTTCAGCAAGAGTTTCGAAGTCTACATGTAATTCCTTGAGTACAAGTAGATTCTGAAGAGTACAGGTGACTGAGGCTTCTCGTTAAGTTACGTGATTCTTATCTAAATTAGAAGATTGTGAAGAAGATGGTGTGACTGTCACATTTGCTATAGACATTGTTGAAGTAGTAGACGACACTATTGATGATGATGATGACCCTTTGGAGGGATTCAAAGATGCTTTTGTTTCTTTGAAGAAATTGACAGTTTCTTGTTGAATGTGATTCATTAGTGTCATACCCCAAATTTTGACCACTAAGATTCCCATCATTGTGCAAATCATCATCACAATATGGATGAACCATCATACCTCATTAGTCTCCCCAAAGATGGGTGAGCATCCACTACAATCAAAATTAGGGTTTCAAGCCCTCTCAGAGCTCTTAGACAAAGGATCAATCAAGGAATGACATGATCTTCAACTTGTATAACCTCTCAAACATCTACAAAGGATTAAGAGGGCTCCCACATCAAGGATCAAGCACAAGGCTACTCCCTTCTAAGTGGATTAAGCCTCAAGATCGCCAGTGTCACCAAATTAGGGTTTTGGTCGACCAGGGCCTCAAGATCGCCAGTTTCATCAAACATCTACAAAGGATCAAGAGGACTCCCACATCAAGGATCAAGCACAAGGCTGCTCCCTTCTAATTGAAAAAGAACCAAGATTGCGTTTGACAGAAGATTGCCAAACCGCCTTCGACAGTATCAAGGAATACCTGTCGAACCCACCGATTCTATCACCTCTAGTGGAAGGAAGACCACTGATCATCTACCTCACAGTCTTGGAAGACTCAATGGGTTGTGTAATTGGCCAACAAGATGAAACTAAAAGGAAAGAGTCTGCCATCTACTATCTGAGCAAGAAATTCACCGACTGCGAGACTCGGTACACTATGCTTGAGAAAACTTGTTGCGCTTTGGCTTGGGCAGCCAAACGTCTTCGCCAGTACATGATTCGTCACACTACTTGGCTGGTCTCCAAAATGGATCCAATCAAGTATGTATTTCAAAAGCCTGCTCTCACGGGAAGGATTGCCCGTTGACAGATGTTATTATCAGAATATGACAAAGAGTACCACGCTCAGAAAGCCGTTAAAGGAAGTGTTTTAGCCAATCATTTGGCTCATCAATCGATTGACGATCAGGAATATTCAGATTTGACTTCCCAGACGAAGATGTCATGTATCTAAAAATGAAAGATTGCGATGAACCGTTACCCAGTGAAGGCCCAGAACCAGGTTCCCAATGGGGACTTATCTTTGACGGAGCTGTCAATTATTATGGAAACGGAATTGGGGCAATCATTGTCACCCCTCAGGGTACCCACATTCCTTTCACCTCCAGACTGACATTCAAGTGCACAAACAACGAGGTAGAATAAGAAGCTTGTATCATGGGTCTCGAAGAAGCTATCGACTTAAGGATTAAGAACTTGGATGTATACGGCGATTCAGCCCTGGTTATCAATAGGTCAAAGGAGATTGGAACACATACCAATCAAGATTGATTCCTTACAAAGATTACGCGAGAAGGTTATTACCATTCTTCAACAGAATCGAGTTTCATCATATCCCTCGTGAAGAGAATCACATGGCTGATGCATTAGCCACTCTCTCTTCCATGATTAGTGTCGGTCAATGGAATGACCTACCTAAGATCGACATAATACGCCTTGAGCGGCCCGCTTACATTTTCACGATTGAAGCGGTCATAGACAACAAACCTTGGTATCATGATATCAAATGCTTCCTTTAGAAATAGGAGTACGCACTTGGGGCATCCAGAAAAGATAGAAAAACCCTCAGAAGGCTGGCAGGCAGTTTATTCCTGAGCGGTGATGCACTCTATAAGAGGAACTTTGACATGGTCTTGCTCCGATGTGTAGACAGACCAGAAGCAGACATGCTAATAAAATAAATTCATGAAGGATCCTTTGGCACTCATGCCAACGGACACATGATGGCGAGAAAAATTTTGAGAACAGGGTACTACTGGTTGACCATGGAATCCAACTGCTACACGTACATGAGGAGGTGTTATAAGTGTCAGATATACTCCGACAAGATCCATGTACCGCCAACGCATCTCAAAGTTCTTTCTTCCCCATGGCCTTTTTCCATATGGGGAATTGACATGATTGGCATAATTGAGCCCAAGGCTTTGAACGGACATCGGTTCATCCTGGTAGCCATTGACTACTTCACCAAGTGGGTCGAAGCAGCGTCATACGCTAATGTAACCCGACAAGTGGTGGTCCGATTTATCAAAAACAATATCATTTTCCGTTATGGTGTTCCAAGCCAGATCATTACTGATAATGTATCTAACTTGAATAATAAGATGATGAAGGAGTTGTGCGCTGAGTTCAAGAATGAACACCATAACTCATCTCCCTACCGACCCAAGATGAACGGAGCGGTAGAAGCGGCTAATAAGAACATCAAGAAGATCGTCCAAAAGATGGTTGTAACCTAGAAAGACTGGTACGAGATACTACCCTTTGCTCTTCACGGTTATCGCACATCTGTCCGCACTTCAACAGGGGCAACCCCTTTCTCTCTAGTATATGGCATGGAAGTAGTGGTCCCCATAGAAGTAGAGATCCTATCAATCCAGGTATTGATGGAAGCTAAGCTAACAGAAGCTGAATGGTGTCAAATTTGACACGACGAATTGAATCTGATTAAAGAAAAATGGATGACGGCACTATGCCATGGTCAGTTGTATCAACAAAGGATCAAGACGGCGTTTGACAAAAAGGTCCGACATCGCGTCTTCAAGAAAGGAGACCTCATGCTCAAGAAGATACAGTCATTTCTCACTGATTCCCGGGGTAAATGGACTTAGAATTATGACGGCCCCTATGTGGTCAAGAAAGCTTTCTCAGGCGGCGCCTTGAGACTTGTAACCATGGATGGAGAGGAATTTTCCTACCCCACGAATGTTGATATAGTCAAGAAATACTTCGCCTAAACTAAAAAAAAAAAATGTCTCGGTGGATTGAAAACCCGAAAGGGCGATCCAGGCAAAAATTAGAGACAAAATAAAAAAAAATCATCCCGGTGGATTGGAAACATCACAGTACAATCCAGGCAAAAATTAGGGATAATGGCAAGTAACTATGTCCAACAGAGGCAAGTCCCTCAGCAATAGTTATGTCGCCCATCAGAAAAACTCTAGTCAAGGTCATCTTCGACAGAAGCTCAGGATGCCTGGAATTCAAAGTTGGTAGAAGGATATTGGTCGTTATGTTTCAATGTAGCCCTTTTCCCTGTAAATTACCATTTTCTAACTTTGTATATACTCTTTGGGATCACGCGTTTGGCTGATTTCCATCATATCAATAAAATTTGAGCCCTTGTACTTTTGTTTGCAATTCTTATTTGTTTTAGCTTTATAGAACGACGTTTTTAACATGATCAACGATTCTTGAAATAAAACAAAAATGAATTTACTTGTAAAACTTTTTCTGCTTTTAAAATAAAAAGATGGCAATTTCTTTTGACTGTTGAACATCGAAAGAACATCGATCGCTACTCCAGAAGTAATCGAGCTTCAAAGTGTAGAATCAAAGTACTCCTTCTAAACCAGTACGTCTGAACGAAGGATCAACTGTGTCAGAGACCTTATTTCGTCTGACACGCCCCGACAGAGTTCTCATCTCCTAAGCCCGATCAACGTAGCTCCCCGCAGGGACTATCTCTCCTAAGCAAGGCAGAATTGCTATCTTGAACCACGGATACCTTTTCATCTCCCACCTTGGCCGAGTATCCAGTCGTGCTCCTTAAGTCTGTATGCGGTGTTAGTTTTGTTAGCATATACATACATGCCTCATGCATTATTGATTTACATTCATATTCTTGTTGCATCACTATCACTCTAGTCGGTCTTATCCCCTAGTGATAAACGTCCTTTTGTCAATCTATTTGTCAGTTCTTTCCTTGTCAGGAAACGTCGTGTTTGAACAACCGCTTCTCCACTTTGCTGCTGAATTAAAGTTGGTTCTTTGACCACTTTGATAACTTGAACCTCTGAAAAGGCAAGAAAACCCTCAGCCGATGTCACTCTTCGCCATTGAAGATGATATCTTCGCTTTCCCGGATTAAGGAAAATCCCCAGAGAAAGCCTCTCAGCTAAAAAACTTTCAGCAACGCATTGATTTTGATCTCCGGAGAGTCGATGTCAACAAGGTCATCAGCATCTCAAAATTGGATCACATCATATGGCGTTTCTCCGAGAAGATCTCAGAGAAAAGTATGATGTAATATCCCCAAACGACAGTAGTCTCCCAAGAGACTCGCTCTCCCTAGTAGACTCGACAAATGGCATCTCCAACAGAGAAGTTTGTGCCTCTCTACCATCAAAACTATTTCCGTCAAATGGCATCTCCCCAAGAAAATTCGGCTAGAAGTTTGAGGAAAACCACTACAAATAGTGTCCCTTGTCAATAAAGTTTATTGACAAAAGAAACTAAGACCAGTTCCTCGGTAAGAAACCAGGATCGAGGGGAAGTTTATTTCAGCAACTGAGACCAGTTCCTTGGTAGGAAACCAGGATCGAGGGGAATTTCATTTCAGCAACTGAGACCAGTTCCTCGGTAAGAAACCAGGATCGAGGGGAAGTTTATTTCAGAAACTGAGACCAGTTTCTTGGTTGAGGACCAGGATCAGGTGGAAGTTTCAACCTTTTCTAAGCATCATCGCTTAGCAAAATAAAATGAATGCGTAAGCTACCGTTCATAGCAAACCATCAAAATTTTGACTATTCTGATATTTAATCCTCTTGCACCCCGAATGCCCGAATACCTTCGTCATTCACACCTTCGGGCCCACGATGATTAAATAGGGGAATCTGTCATACCCCAAATTTTGACCACTAAGATTCTCATCATTGTGCAAATCATCATCACAATATGGATGAACCATCATACCTCATTAGTCTCCCCAAAGATGGGTGAGCATCCACTACAATCAAAATTAGGGTTTCAAGCCCTCTCAGAGCTCTTAGACAAAGGATCAATCAAGGAATGGCATGATATTCAACTTCTCTAACCTCTCAAACATCTACAAAGGATCAAGAGGACTCCCACATCAAGGATCAAGCACAAGACTGCTCCCTTCTAAGTGGATTAAGCCTCAAGATCGCCAGTGTCACCAAATTAGGGTTTTGGTCGACCATGGCCTCCAGATGGAAATTCTCCTCTGGGCATGAGCCAATGCTTCAAGGCATAACCTATGATGCTCCAAGGAACATCATGAACCCCATCATCAAGTCAATTTACCCTCAGGGGATGCATTCACCAAAAATCAGGAATTAGGGTTTCTTGACCTAATTCACCCCTAAGTTGACTTTTGGGACAAAACATGAGCCAAGACCTCAAGAGAGGATTTGAGGGTCTCTAATACACTACATTGATCCATTTTCAATAATGGATTGATCCAAGAAGCTTGATTCACAAGTTTCAATTTCATCTGAACCACAATTAGGGTTTTGCAAGAAAATTCAGCTGTATCTTTGACTTTTGACCTGGACATGCTCCCAAACCCTAGGACATGAATCAATATACCTATAACACCCATGGAACATGTCCATCAAGTTTTATTTAGGTCAAGGACATGATTTCCTAAAGGATTGCACAGTTTGGAATTCATCTGATAAAAAGTCAACTATGCACAAAAGTCAAACTTTGACTTTTTGAGATTTTTCATAAAAGTGGTTTTTTAACCCTAAAATGATGTTAATGTGTGATTTGAATCATCATTCATCAAGAAAAATCAAGAAAAGTGGGATAACTTGCAAAAGGGGTAACCATAAAAACTTAGAAATATTTCTAAGTTATGAAACAACGTGGCTAGGGTACCAACTTTGGAGGATCATAACTCCTAAACCACAAGGCCATTTTCCCCCATCCAAAGCTGGATTTGTAGCTCTTATTACCCTCTACAAAAGCTCCAACTACACCTTACTCCAACTCATTGTGGATTATGAGTTATGATTGGGCCAAAATGGCTAAAACATGAAAATACATCATTTTCCAACACTTAGAAAAATTCTGGCCAAGGCAGATTTTGTTGAAAACACCAAAATTTGTGAGATCTTTTCACATAGTTGCAAGATGAATCAAGTCTAAATGTAAACATCAATGTTGTTGCATATGTTTCTAAGAATCCAAAGAACCTCTCAGCATGAATTTATTCAACTTGAGCCAAGAGGAATCCATGCCCAAAGTCATGCTGCTGCAAGCTGTTTTGGAAAAATCAGTTTGCATGTTTGCTTGCTACACACGATTTCTGAATCAAAACCATGGATCATTATGCCACATGTACTCAAACCAATCACAATGCATCTGATCCAACCTACAAAGCTGAGGCACAAAGCCAAGGAATCTTCCAACTTGAAGTTCATGCATTTTGGCACATTTTACCTTGAATTCAAAGGGCATTAATGTGGAATAGTGCATTGTCAAGATTCTCACTCTCCTCAGTCAAGTTCTCTGATTAAACAATAATTAAAATGACTGAGGAATGTGATTTCAGTCAAGGCATAGCTGATCTATTTGGAGCAGCTGTTACACCTAATGCAAGAGGCATTTATGTCCAACCAATCCCTTTGAAGGTGATCTGATCCAGCAGCCATTCAATATTCCTCCAAGACAAGAGTTGATCACCTATAAATAGAGGTTCCAATGGATCATTCAAGGCACACCAAAGCACCTTATAGCACTGCTTTTTCTCATTCTCTCTTAAGTGCCTATTTTCTTTGTTTTTGAGCAACCACCATCGGGTTTTGAGTTGCAGCCCTAAGAAATCCATTCCAATTGCTCAGACACATGACATATGATGTATTTGAGGTGTCCAAACACGTAAACACCAACAGTAACATCCCTAGCTCAAAATCACCCTTCAACCAAGCCATTATGCCTCAATTATGCAGTTGGAGTTCTCAAACTTGACCCAAAGGTTTGCAGAGTGTTCCAAAGCTTGCAACACACTCCAAAACATCCATTGAAGCTGTAGGGATCATAAAATCGCATCTGGAACACCATTTGTGCAGAGTTCCATTTCAGCTTGCATCAAGGTAAGCCTCAAAACTACATCTTCATGATCCATGCATATTTCCTCGCATTATATTTTTGCCAATTGCTTGCCATCATATGTTGAGTGTTTTCCCTCAAAAAATTGGATCACAACCCTCATAACCATGTCGGCACGACTGCTTTTGCAAAATTAGGGTTCATACGGTTGTGATAATATAACTTGCTATACACTGAAAATAAATGAAATCAAGTATTGCCATCTTGTTCCTTGTGAAAAAACGCATGAGTTTGGTATTTGAATCATGTCAAATGGTTGAGAGATGAGTGAGATAGGGGGCTTCATGCACGGGCTCGAGGAAGAAGATGGCCATGGAGCCATTCTTTAGGTTTTCCAACCAAGTTCTCTATATATTTTTCATTTGACATACTATATTTGAATTGGCATTGCTCCCCAGTGGTTGATCAGTTGGTTTTGTGTGTATTGGCAAGTGAAAGGTCTGGGGTTCGAATCCCCCTCGCCCCAGATCTCTTTTTTACCACTTTTTCTTATTTTTTTGGTTATTTTTCATATTTATTTTAAATGATTTGAAAAATTAATAACTCACTCAATTTTAATTATTTTTTATTGGTTCTTTTTGCAAAAAATCACAAAAATGTTGAAATATTTTATTCCACAAAAAAATTAGATTTATATTATTTATTTAATATAATTAGTATTTTTGTGAATAAATTCATTTTTATTGTTTTTAAACATTTTAAAAATAAATATTCATGTTGGAAAATCAACACCAAATAGGTTTTAATTCATCTTGTGATTAAAACCTCATTTTTCAAACCTAAAACCAAAATCACAAGTTATTTATTCAAACTTATTTGGAATTAGTATCATTTTAATTAATTTTCTTTGAATAATTACTTTAAAAATGATGAAATTAGGGTTTTATTGATTTTCACCCTAACAAATTTTTCTAAACACTCATGGGCCTCTAATAGAGTGTAAGACCCAAGCCTTTTTGTAAAATAAACCCATTTTGGGTCTCACATATTGTATAAGTCCCTCTGTGTATTTTCAAAAACTTCGGCGAGATCGTCGCTTTAAAACAAATAACCCTGGGCCTACCCTCGAGTAATAAGACCCATTTCTTTTACTAAAACTCACTTGGGCCTCTAATAGAGTGTAAGACCCAATCCCTTTTTGAAACCAAAAACTTTTGGGCCTCAGTCATTGTATAAGACCCACGGTGTTTTCAAAACCTCGGCGCGATCATCGCCCTTTTTAAAATTAACTATTGGGCTTCTCCTTGAGCTATAAGACCCATTCAAAAGTCATTTTTGGGCCTCTTGAGAGAGTGTAAGACCCACACCTTTATACAGAAAACCTTTCTCGGGCCTCAGTCACTTGTATAAGTCCCTGTACAAAACGACAGTGCAATCACTGATGAAACCATGGGCCTCTCCTTGAGCTGTAAGCCCCAATTTTCCTTTCAAAGCACTTTCTCCTTTTATTTTGTAATATACTGTTTTCAACTTTTCTTTGTTGAAAAACTAATAATACAGCATGGAAGCTCTACAACCGAGTAAGTGTTTACCCGCTTTCATTTATGCTTTCATATGTATATAAATGTACTGTGGGGCTGTTTCACTGTAAGTCTTCGTTCATAAACTCATATCAACTGTGTAATAATAGTATAGATATTTAGAGTTTCCCCAGCAACTACGTCTAGAACTAGACAAAACCTCGTCTCCTTACCACAATTTAGATAACTAGATCTAAGAAATTCCCCCTTTGAACAGTTCATATACAGAAGGCCAATGTTCCAAGTGAAACCCCTTCTGGAACTGTTAATCATCCTTCTCTTGGGCTTAGTGCAAGGACCCAAAGGCTTCCTAAAAGCATCCCCGCCTCCTCTTGGGCGTTGTACAAGGACCCGTCGGCTTCTTAGAAGTTTTCACAGCCTCCTCTTAGGCTTTGTATAATGATTCTTCCTCCGGGAAGATAGCCTCCTCTTGGGCTACGTACAAATTGTCCCTCAGCTTCTTAAAAGTTTTCTCGCCTCCTCTTGGGCTTCGTAAAAATTGTCCCGACGACCTCCTAGAGGTATAGGAACATAAATTAGTCATCTTAATAGAATAGTCTTTCAAAGTGTCTAGATCTTACTACTACTATTTCTTAAGCATAGTACAAAAGATAAGACCCGTAGACTTGGGCAGTTTCAATACCGTTCGGATTCCCCATTTCCTTAAAGAACAGGAAATAATCCCGGTCCTCATATCAAATCCATGAGTACAACATTACCCATATAAGAACTGATTTTCTCTTTTAACCAACATACTGGACCTGTCACTCAACTGAAACAGTTACTATAGCCTCCTCTTGGGTTTTGTACAATGATTCTCCCCAGCGGAGTTAACCCTTTTAGCCTCCATCTCGGGCTTCGTACGAGATACAAAAACACTCTCTTGTTGAGTATAAAAGACTCTCTTGTTGAGTCACCCATCCTTCAGCCTCCGTCTTGGGCATCGTACAAGATCCAAAACACTCTCTTGTTGAGTATAAAAGATTCTCTTATTGAATCACCCCTTTTAGCCTCTATCTCGGGCTTTGTACGAGATACCAAATCACTCTCTTGTTGAGTATAAAAGACTCTCTTGTTGAGTCAAACAACTTTTAGCCTCTGTCTCGGGCTTCATACGAGACACCAAATCACTCTCTTGTTGAGTATAAAAGACTCTCTTGTTGAGTCAAACCCCTTTGGCTTCCGTCTTGGGCTTCGTACAAGACACACAAAAAGACCCTCTTGTTGAGTCAAACCCTTTTAACCTAAATCTCGGGCTTTGTACAAAAAGCACATTTTCCACGGAAAAGTTAGCCTTTTAGCCTCCTCTTAGGCTTTGTATCAGGAAACCCCGGTTGAGACAATCAACCTTTTAGCATCAAATCATGCCTTGCTCACAACATGCAAACATAAAAAACTCCCCCTTTAGAGATGACAAATTCTCGGTAAAGTCAATAGTCCTTTCAGCTTCATATCTTGGGCTTTGAACAAGATACAAACCACCTTTAGCTTCATGTCTTGGGCTTTGAACAAGACACCAAAACACCGTTTACGATCGCTCTGATTTCCCTGTTTCGGTAAATGGGAATACGTAGGCATAAGATTGAAAGAAAAATCTTAGCGAGCACACTAATCAAAAACCCAAAATCCCGTACCTTCACACATCAATCGAAAAACATTAGTCCTAACATCCTACCAATAGCATAGACTCGTCATTTCAGCCTTAACAAAGTAAGCAGAAAGAGTCCCCACTTCCATATAGCATCCGTAACCTAACAGACCGATGTTTAAACTCAGTATGCAAGCAGGGTTAGTTGGAGACATCTATTTCCCTTCCTTCATCAACTTCAATAGGATAAAAAATGAATCGACCTGTAGTACCCCCAAAGAGCGACAGTGCTTAAGAACCACGTCCAAAATCGCTCGCTACAGAAAAATGGCACCCACAGTGGGGCCTTTCTTTCTTTCTTACAATTTTGGGTGAAAACCTTGGACAAGTCATTTTCATGGCGATGGCTACCACAAAAAAATGGCGCCCACCGTGGGACCTTTCTTTCTTTCTTACAATTTAGGGTAAAAACCTTGGACAAGTTATTTTCATGACGGTTTCATCGGGGAATGTCACTCTTTCTAGGATCGGCCCTCACTAGGATCGTAGGTCAAAACCTTTAAGTTGGGAAAGTGCCATAGAATGGCGACTCCGCTGGGGAGCCATTTTTTGTCAGGAACATAAGATTCATAGCTCTTAAAAGTCTAGGACATTAGGACAAATATATATACTGCTTTTCCTAATTGATATCTTTGTTTATTTTTCTGCTAATGGGAATTCGTGTGATGCCGCATGTAAAAAGATTGAGTATACACCTAGGAAAAACCTCTTTCAGTAGTGCGGAAGCTATCGGAAATAGTTGTCACACGATACTACCCTCTTCTGAGGTTCTTCGAAATAAAATCACCTAGCATGGTTCCCGGCCCACTGATGTTATCTCGATAAGAATCAATGATTTTAAGAGACAGGTACAAAAATCACTAGTATAAACCTTTGGGATGGGTAGAGCCTTGACTTCATGACACCGACCCTTTGACCTCATGTTTTTTCTATGTTTTTGTGTGTTGCATTCATGCATTCATTTTAAAAAACATTAAACAAAGAAAAGTTTCTCTTCTAGTCTCTCTTTTTCAAATTAAACTAAGACAGTGATTGCAAATGTCAGAGAGAAAAGGATTGCGCTCATGGATTTTTGTAGAAGGAGAACTCATAAGTACACCTTCAAGGTTCCAAAGTTAGAGGATTTGAGAGGTTTGACAAGGATGATCACTAACCATGAGGCTTTCAGAGCCAAGTACGGAGGTTTGCTACCTCTGTTAAGGGTCCATGTGATTGAAAGAATCATGGAGGCACTCATTCAATTTTACGATCCAGTCTATCACTGTTTTACATTCCCAGATTACCAACTTGCACCAATGCTGGAGGAGTATTCTCACCTGACTGGTTTACATATTACTGATCAAGCTCCCTTTTCTGGACTGGAAGAAATTCCAAAGGATCAAATCAATACAAGAGCAATTTATTTGGATGAGACGGAAATAAAGACTCACATGACCACCAAGGGAGGAATCCCAGGTTTACCAGCCAAGTTTCTGGTAAAGAAAGCTCTGTACTTTGCTAGTATAGGGAACGTGACTGATTTGGAAAACATCTTTGTTTTACTCACCTATGGGTTATTTTTGTTCCCAACATCGATAACTTTGTAGATATCAACGCCATTAAGGTTTTTCTGATTGGAAACCCTGTACCAACCTTGCTCGTGGATGCGTATCATTCTGTACACTTAAGGAATTTATACATCGGAGGAATGATTACGTGCTGTGTACCCCTGCTATATAAATGGTTTATTTCTCATTTACCTAAATCTGCCGCTTTTGGGATCATAAGAGTGCCTTACGTTGGTCGCAGAAAATCATGTCTCTTACCAACTCTAACATCGATTGGTACAATCGAATCTACGACGGGATCATAATCATTGACCGTTGCGGAAACTTCCCCAACGTACCCCTTATAGGAACTAAGGGGGGAATCAATTATCATCCAGTTTTAGTTCGTCGTCAATTTGGATACCCGATGAGGCATGTCCCGCGCAACGCTCATCTGGAAGGTCTTTTCTTCAAGGAAGGAGAAAATGACAGGGCACTAAAGATGAAAATAGTGCATGCATGGAAACATGTTCATAAGAAAGGACGGGATTCTCTAGGAAAACCGGACTGTGTCTCGGTGGAGCCTTATCTCCACTGGGTACAAACTAGAGCTCTTAAGCTAAAGATGCCTTATCCTCGTCACGGAGTTTTTCTGCCAAGGGAATCTGTCATGTACTTCATGACTAAAACAGAAAAACTTCAGGTTACTCTCAACAAAGTTCAACAGGAGATGAGGTCTTGGAAGAACAAGTACCGCATTCTCAATGTGGAATGTACCAAAATACAGCAACCGCTGAAAGATAAGGATGCTCTAATATAGATTTTGGAGCAACATGCTGTAGAGAATCAGGATGACCAAAGGAATTTGCTCGCTCCTTTCACTTGGCAAAGGAATGACAACCCGACAACGGCCCAAGAGCCACGGTCCAAGAAAAGGAAAGTACCAGAATCAGCACCCGAGTGCTCCTCAGAGAGGACTCGGGACCCATTAGCTTAGGTTTCTGTTTCCGCACCTTGTAATTTACTGTATTTCCATTTCCGCAATCCTTTGAATTCAATAAAATGGGGTCTCCCCACTGTTTGATATTTGCAATCTAATTGTCGAAGTTTATTTTGATTAAACAAAAAAAACACAATTACTATAATCATTGCATTCATCATTATCACGTCACGTATTCTTCTTACCTACGAATCTCACGTTTGTGTCTCGGTTCTAGAGTCAAACTGTCTCATTCGTACAATACTCAGGCCAATCGTCAGAAAAAGATGGATGATCTCGAGGAAGAGAACAGAGAGTTGAAAGAAGAGATCGACGCTCTGAGAGAAGATATGAGAAAGCTTCGTAACGACATGCAAGCCATGGCAGAAGCACAGCTACAAAGAACTGTGATCTCCGAGATCACCTCAACGCCCATAGTGGAGAAGTATGATCCTAGGTATCAAATGTCGAAAGATCGTCCCTGGGGCATACCTGTTAACTATATCCCAGAAGGATATGTTCCGCCGATCACTGAAGATCAGGGAATCATAGCAGAAGCCACTGGCCTGAAGGTTACAAACTTCGGGAAAGCGAGGATGCTAGAGGCATATTGAGGACTTCTGAAGGTTACAAACTTCGGGAAACGCCAAGATTCACTGCCGTAGTAACGGTACCACCCCCTGTGGTGTACACTGTCCTGGAAGGATAGATTCCACAGATACCTTCTGGTAGAAAGGAAAGTATGTTCGATAGAATGGATGAATTCCAGGAGCAGTTCCTGGAAATGCATAAGGAACTGCAAGCTATTCGCGGACAGGATTTATTTGGAAAGGACGTCGTAGATCTCTGCTTGATCCCCAATGTGAAACTCCCACACAAGTTCCAAGTGCCCAATTTTGAAAAATACAGGGTAACTTTTGCCCTCAAAGCCATTTGGTGATGTACGCTTGGCGAATGTCAGCTCAGACGGAGAATCAGGACCTACTGATTCACTACTTTCAGGATAGTTTAACCGGTGCCGCATTAAAATGGTACATGGGTTTAAGTCGCGCTATGATTAGCACTTTCAGAGATCTTGGCACTGCCTTCGTCCAACAATATAAATACAATTTGGACATGGCACCAGACAGAGATCAACTCAGATCATTGTCGCAAAAAGACAAGGAAACCTTTAAGGAGTACGCTCAGAGATGGCGTGAAATTTCCGCTCAAATTTGTCCACCTCTTGAGGAAAAAGAGATGACAATGACCTTCTTAAAGACCTTAAGCTCATTTTACTACGACTGAATGGTTGCCAGTGCGCCCAGCGACTTCACCGAAATGATCGGTATGGGAGTGCGTCTCGAGGAAGCCGTTCGAGAAGGACGTCTAGTCAAATACATTGGGTCGACAAGTGGTACTAAAAAATACGGTAGTGCTCTCCCTAAGAAAAAGGAGCAAGATATTGGGAATATCTCCCTCGGAAAGAAAAGGCGACGGTACAACCAGTAGCAGCTGTAACTCCTGCTATCAACCCTGCGCCTGTTTCTAGGTATCAACCTCAGGTTGCTCAAAGGCAACCGCATTCGCAGCAATTTCAGCAAAGGACACAAAAACCTCTTCAGCAGGCTCGTCCTCAATACAACAACAAGCGTACAATGCGGCCACCAGGATTTGATCCTATACCTGTCTCAGTTTCAAATCCGAAGTGCAAACGCTTGTTAGGAGCGGGGTCTTATCTTTCAAAGATACGAATCTGAATGTTCTTACGAACCCGCTGCCTCAACACGAGAAGGCTACATTCAATTTGATGGAGGGAGAGCTAACAACACCTATCAAATTCACGATGTACTCTTATTAAGGGCCAACTTGGTTAAGATGCATTGTAGACAGAGTGGATATGGCCACGTGCCACCTCATAATTATCACCAGTGTGATATCTACTCTAAAAGAAATCGAGGATGTTCTGTGGCGCAATCAGCTCTACAGGAATAGATGGATCTCGGATGGATCCAAGAGCACCGAGTTCTTGGAGTTAACATGGTTTATACGAATTCTAACATCATTCAAAACCACGATATCCGTACGATGAATGTTAACTTGGTGGCAATGCATTCAAGGCAAAGCCAGTATCATAATCTGCCGCATCACGATTATAATTCCTTCCTGACTTGCTCGGTAAACAAACAGGGATGCTCTTTTGTACAAGAGGCCCTCCAACGTCAGATGGATCTTGGATGGATTCAAGACTACCATGATAGGAATCATTATCAAATCAACATGGTTCAAATCTTCGATTTCGCTTGATGAATACCAGCCTGGTGGAGTTACATGCTAAACAGGTCCGGCTCGGGTTCCTGGCATCACATGATTATCAGAGCTGTAAAGCGGGTTGCGAAGACGATCAGGGTTGTGCACTTGTCCAGGAAACACTTCAGCACTTGTTGAACCACTGGTGGCTTCTAATCTATATGGATGAAGACACCCAGCAAATTAGTATCACTAACGAAAATCCTACTAGATATCAAGGTCAGGATGTTCGGTCGATGGAAACAGACCTCGTTAGGTTACACTGTATTCAAAGCGGACGTGGCCAGGTGCCACTACACAACTATGAGCGGTGTGGAGTTTGTTCAGTGGGTAATCAAGGATACTACTTCGTGCGAGCAGCCCTTCAAAGTCAGTTGGACCGCAAAGAAATTCAACCATGCTCAAGTTCTGGATCAGTCAAATACCTTACTGATCAAATCAAGGACGTTGTCGTAATCTCTGATCATCAGAGGACTAGGGATGTTTGTGCCATCATCCCCCTACTTGACGAATCAAGAGTTCCCAACCAGGAACGGATCGAAATTACGTACGATGGTCAGAAAAATTAGAAGGTTCCCATAGTCATCTATCTACTGGGACCAATGCCGTATGAATCAACTAGGGCTATCCCTTACAAGTACGGTGCAACAACAGTCGAGAATGGAAAGGAAATTCCATTACCCTCCATCGTGAATATTGCAGACATCAGTCGAGTAACACGGAGCAGTCGAATCTTCAACAAGGGAGTTGGAGAACCCAACAAAGAAAAGGAACCTCAGACGGAAGTTCCCAATCCACCGGTCGGTCAGTCCAGTAATCCCGACCTTTTGAAAAACAATGATGAGATGCTGAAGCTCATCCAAAGGAGTGAATACAACATTGTTGATCAACTGTTACAGACTCCTTCAAAGATCTCGGTGTTATCACTGTTACTTAGTTCAGAAACGCACAGGGAGGCTCTATAGAAAGTCTTAGAGCAAGCCTTTGTGGAACAGGATGTAACAATTAGACAATTCGATAACATTGTCTCTAACATCACTTCCTGCAATAACTTAGAATTTAGTGATGAGGAATTACCTAAAGAGGGTCACCGTCATAACATGGCACTCAATATTACAGTCAACTGTCAGGACGATGCTTTAGCCAGCGTACTGGTAGACACAGGGTCAGCCCTGAATGTTATGCCAAAGTCCACTTTGATGCAATTATCATTCAAAGGACCTCCGATGAGAACCAGCGAGGTTGTTGTCAAAGCATTTGACGGATCCAGAAAAATGGTTATCGACGAAGTCGACCTTCCTAGAACTATCGGTCCTCACACTTTCCAAGTCACTTTCCAGGTCATGGACATCCGGGAAACATACAGTTGTTTATTAGGAAGACCTTGGATACATCAGGATGGGGCGGTCACTTCAACCCTCCACCAAAAGCT
Source organism: Lathyrus tuberosus (assembly GCA_022829125.1). NCBI lineage: Eukaryota > Viridiplantae > Streptophyta > Magnoliopsida > Fabales > Fabaceae > Lathyrus > Lathyrus tuberosus. The sequence goes on along the minus strand of JALAZF010000502.1, from coordinate 3,545,212 downwards.
AAAGTTCGTCCAGAACGACTAACTCGTCATAGTCTGTGGAGAATAGGAGGGGGTAATTGGAGGGGGTAATTGGAACTCAGTTCCAAGCGCTTTCGCTACACAAGGATAATCAATCCGAAGGGGGAACTTCGATTTGCTCGTACAAAGATGCTATCAAAGCGGTCGAGAGTGCCAATATAACATGATGGGGGCAGCTTGTCATTCCTACTGACAATAAAACAAAGAAGGGTCTTGGTTTTTCCTCAACCTGTACTCAGACTACTACTAACAATGAAAGTCTTCATCCCATTCAGGACTTCTTCCACAGTGGAGGTTTCCTTCACCCAGTGTCTTAAGAAGTACATACCATCAACGAGGGTGACTCCTCCGATACAGATGAAGAATGGAAGTCCTATCTTAACGAGGACGGTTATACGTCTCAGGGAAAAACACAAACTCTTTTTTGCTTTCCTACACAGAGCCCGAGATTTATACCAAGGTCAGACGTCGAAATGGTATATGGAGATTGTGATTCGGAAGGATGCCGTGCTCCACCAAATTCGTTAGAGGAGGACACTCTGATGAAATACAGCTTTGACCACGACTATTATGGCCCGATGGATGGCCTGCCTATCTGGCAGCCGTATCCCAGAGACTTGGGGCAAGAAAATCAGCCGAACAATGAAAATCAGCTGGGCATCCTTGGAAAGAATACCTGCGTCCCACCATGTCATGGGATCGACACCCAGGTTATCCTGAAAGCATCCAGCACGACGATGAATTCGCGACATTTGCAGGACTAGAGTTCATCAACTATTCTTTTCCCGAGGTCAACGTCATCGAGAGAGATGACTCCTCCAGCTCCAAAGAAATGTGGGACACCTTGGGACAACCGAGTGGAAAATTCAACTTCATGGTCAAATACACCGCTCCTGAAAGCTCTCGTATCAGGTTCGAAGACATCCAACCAACTGGATGGGGAGATACAGCTAAGAGTACAAATACTATGCAAAATACAACTGAGGAATCCTCCTACGACAACTCTGCCTGGGAGACAGATTCCAATGATCCTGCTCCACCAGAAATCAGCATTATTTCTGAAGACAAATCAAGGAAGGTATCAGACTTTGTGATTCACCAAGGAGTTCACCGCCAATGGGTTGTTGTCGATGTTTCGAAGATCGTTCATAAGTCAAAGTAATTGCCATCTTTACTTTAACCTTTCACCTTGCCCAGGTGAAACAGATGTTTTGATAGGGCTCGCTTTCTGTAAATTTCCCTCTTCGCTTCGCCCAAAGCGACAGAGTTTTGTTTTATAGGGCTGTAGTTTTAAGAATCGACTTGTTCATTAATAAAATAACGTCGTTCTATAATTTCCGCATTTATTGCTGTTTTCTCTTTTTGCTTTTCTTAGAAAATGGTAATCCTAAAAAACAATTCAATAACAAAAACAAGCAGTAAACAAAAAAATACACTGCACACACTTGCATTCTCTCTATCTCTTCTAAAAAAAAATCATCACGTCATGCAGATTGCTTGTTTTAAACCTCATTGAAACATACGATCCGATGCCTTCCCCCAACTTTGAGTTCCCGGTATTTGAGGCTGAAGAAAAAGTTGACAACGAAATTCTAGAGGAGATCTCCCGACTACTCAGACAAGAGGAAAGGTCCATTGAACCTCACAAAGAGCCGTTGGAAACGGTCAACTTGGGTTTGGAAAAAGAGAGAAAAGAAATCAGGATTGGGGCACTGCTCAGTCCAACTGCCAAAGAAAGTTTGACAAAGCTTCTCAAAGAATTTCCCGACGTATTCGCTTGGTCCTATCAGGATATGCTAGAGTTGGATACCAGCATCGTGGAGCATCACTTACCGTTGAAATTGGAATGTCCGCCAGTAAAACAGAGGTTGAGACGGACTCACCCGGACATGGCCATCAAAATCAAAGAGGAAGTACAGAAACAGATTGACGCGGGTTTCCTCGCTACTTCTGAATATCCTCAATGGTTAGCCAACATAGTACCCGTTCCGAAAAAGGACGGAAAGGTCAGAATGTGTGTCGACTACAGGGATCTGAACAAAGCTAGTCTAAAGGACGACTTTCCTTTACCACACATTGACATGCTGGTAGATAGTACAACAAAGTTCAAAGTTTTCTCCTTCATGGATGAATTCTCGGGCTATAATCAAATCAAAATGGCGCCGAAAGACATGGAGAAAACTTCGTTCATCACCCCATGGGGTACCTTTTGTTACAAGGTAATGACATTCGGTTTGAGGAATGTCGGGGCAACCTATCAACGGGCCATGACTAATCTGTTTCATGACATGATTCACAAAGAAATCTAGGTATATGTCGATGACATGATTGCCAAATCTAAGATAGAAGAGGAGCATGTGACCCACCTGTCAAAGTTATTCGAGCGGTTGAGAAAGTACAAACTCTGCTTGAATCCCAACAAATGCACATTCGGTGTCCGTCCAGGGAAACTTTTAGGGTTCATCGTTAGCCAGAAAGGAATTGAGGTTGATCCTGACAAGGTCAAGGCCATTCAAGAAATAACTTCTCCGAAAACTGAAAAACAAGTCAGAGGATTCCTGGGACGTTTGAACTACATCTCCAGATTCATATTCCTCATGATCGCGACATGTGCGCCGATTTTCAAATTACTGAAAAAGAACCAGGACTACGTTTGGACAGAAGACTGCCAAACTGCCTTCGACAGTATCAAGGAATACCTGTCGAACCCGCCGATTCTATCACCTCCAGTGGAAGGAAGATCACTGATCATCTACCTCACAGTCTTGGAAGACTCAATGGGTTGTGTACTTGGCCAACAAGACGAAACCAAAAGGAAAGAGCCTGCCATCTACTATCTGTGCAAGAAATTCACCGACTGCAAGACTCGGTACACTATGCTTGAGAAAACTTGCTGTGCTTTGGCTTGGGCAGCCAAACGTCTTCGCCAGTACATGATTCGTCACACGACTTGGTTGGTCTCCGAAATGGATCCAATCAAGTATGTATTTCAAAATCCTGTTCTCACGGGAAGGATTGCCCGTTGGCAGATGTTGTTATCAGAATATGACATAGAGTACCACGCTCAGAAAGCCGTTAAAGGAAGTGTTTTAGCCGATCATTTGGCTCATCAACCGATTGACGATCAGGAATCAGTCAGATTTGACTTCCCAGACGAAGATGTCATGTATCTAAAAATGAAAGATTGCGATGAACCGTTACCCAATGAAGGGCCAGAACCAGGTTCCCAATGGGGACTTATCTTTGACGGAGCTGTCAATCATTATGGAAATGGAATTGGGGCAATCATTGTCACCCCTCAGGGTACCCACATTCCTTTCACCTCCAGACTAACATTCAAGTGCATAAACAACGAGGCCGAATACGAAGCTTGTATCATGGGTCTCGAAGAAGCGATCGACTTAAGGATTAAGAACTTGGATGTATACGGCGATTCAGCCCTAGTTTTCAATCAGGTTAAAGGAGATTGGAACACATACCAATCAAGATTGATTCCTTACAAAGATTACGCGAGAAGGTTGTTACCAGTCTTCAACAAAATCGAGTTTCATCATATCCCTCGTGAAGAGAATCACATGGCTAATGCATAAGCCACTCTCTCTTCCATGATTAGCGTGGGTCAATGGAATGACCTACCTAAGATCGACATAATGCGCCTTGAGCGGCCCGCTTACATCTTCACGATAAAAGCGGTCATAAACAACAAACCTTGGTATCATGATATCAAATGCTTCCTTTAGAAACAGGAGTACCCACTTGGGGCATCCAGAAAAGATAGAAAAACCCTCAGAAGGCTGGCAGGCAGTTTCTTCCTGAGCGGTGATGCACTCTATAAGAGGAACTTTGACATGGTCTTGCTCCGATGCGTAGACAGACCAGAAGCAGACATGCTAATAAAAGAAATTCACGAAGGATCCTTTGGCACTCATGCCAACGGACACACGATGGCGAGAAAAATTCTGAGAGCAGGGTACTACTGGTTAACCATGGAATCCGACTGCTACACGTACATGAGGAGGTGTCATAAGTGTCAGATATACTCCGACAAGATCCATGTACCGCCAACGCATCTCAAAGTTCTTTCTTCCCCATGGCCTTTTTCCATATAGGGAATCGACATGATTGGCATAATTGGGCCCAAGGCTTTGAACGGACATCGGTTCATCCTGGTAGCCATTGACTACTTCACCAAGTGGGTCGAAGCAGCGTCATACGCTAATGTAACCCGACAAGTGGTGGTCCGATTTACCAGAAACAATATCATTTTCCGTTATGGTTTTCCAAGCCAGATCATTACTGATAATGGATCTAACTTGAACAATAAGATGATGAAGGAGTTATGCGCTGAGTTCAAGATTAAACACCATAACTCATCTCCCTACCGACCCAAGATGAACAGAGCAGTAGAAGCGGCTAACAAGAACATCAAGAAGATCGTTCAAAAGATGGTTGTAACCTAGAAAGACTGGTACGAGATGCTACCATTTGCTCTTCACGGTTATCGCACATCTGTCCGCACTTCAACAGGGGTAACCCCTTTCTCTCTAGTATATGGCATGGAAGCAGTGCTCCCCATAGAAGTAGAGATCCCATCAATCCGGGTATTGATGGAAGCTAAGGTAACATAAGCTGAATGGTGTCAAATTTGACACGACGAATTAAATCTGATCGAAGAAAAACGAATGACGGCACTATGCCATGGTCAGTTGTATCAACAAAGGATGAAGACGACGTTTGACAAAAAGGTCCGACCTCGCGTTTTCAAGAAAGGAGACCTCGTGCTCAAGAAGATACAGTCATTTCTCACTGATTCTCGGGGCAAATGGACTCCAAATTATGACGGCCCCTATGTGGTTAAGAAAAATTTCTCAGGCGACGCCTTGAGACTTGCAACCATGGACAGAGAGGAATTTTCCTACCCCACGAATGTTGATATAGTCAAGAAATACTTCGCCTAAACTAAAAAAAAAACGTCTCCGTGGATTGAAAACCCGAAAGGGCGATCCAGGCAAAAATTAGAGACAAAATAAATAAAAATCATCCCGGTGGATTGGAAACATCACAGTACAATCCAGGCAAAAATTAGGGATAATGGCAAGTAACTATGTCCAACAGAGGCAAGTCCTTCAGCAATAGTTATGTCGCCCATCAGAAAAACTCTAGTCAAGGTCATCTTCGACAGAAGCTCAGGATTCCTGGAATTCAAAGTTGGTAGAAGGATATTGGTCGTTATGTTTCAATGTAGCCCTTTTCCTTGTAAATTACCATTTTCTAACTTTGTATATACTCTTTGGGATCACGCGTTTGACTGGTTTCCATCATATCAATAAAATTTGAGCCCTTGTGCTTTTGTTTGCAATTCTTATTTGTTTTAGCATTATAGAACGACGTTTTTAACATGATCAACGATTCTTGAAATAAAACAAAAATGAATTTACTTGTAAAACTTGTTCTGCTTTTAAAATAAAAAGATGGCAATTTCTTTTGACTGTTGAACATCGAAAGAACATCGATCGCTACTCCAGAAGTAATCGAGCTTCAAAGTGTAGAATCAAAATACTCCTTCTAAACCAGTACGTCTGAACAAAGGATCAACTGTGTTAGAGACCTTGTTTCGTCTGACACGCCTCGACAGAGTTCTCATCTCCTAAGCCCGATCAACGTAGCTCCCCGCAGGGACTATCTCTCCTAAGCAAGGCAGAATTGCTATCTTGAACCAAGGATACCTTTTCATCTCCCACCTTGGCTGAGTATCCAGTCGTGCTCCTTAAGTCTGTATGCGGTGTCAGTTTTGTAAGCATATACATTCATGCCTCATGCATTATTGATTTACATTCATATTCATGTTGCATCACTATCATTCTAGTCAGTCTTATCCCCTAGTGATAAACGTCCTTTTGTCAATCGAGTTGTCAGTTCTTTCCTTGTCAGGAAATGTCGTGTTTGAACAACCGCTTCTCCACTTTGCTGCTGAATTAAAGTTGGTTCTTTGACCACTTTGATAACTTGAACCTCTGAAAAGGCAAGAAAACCCTCAGCCGATGTCACTCTTCGCCATTGAAGATGATATCTTCGCTTTCCCGGGTTAAGGAAAATCCCTAGAGAAAGCCTCTCAGCTAAAAAACTTTCAGCAATGCATTAATTTTGATCTCCGGAGAGTCGATGTCAACAAGGTCATCGGCACCTCGAAATTGGATCACATCATATGGCGTTTCTCCGAGAAGATCTCCGAGAAAAGTATGATGTAATATCCCCAAACGACAACAGTCTCTCAAGAGACTCGCTCTCCCCAGTAGGCTCGACAAATGGAGTCTCCAACAGATAAGTTTGTGCCTCTCTACGATCAAAACTTTTTCCGTCAAATGGCATCTCCCCAGGAAAATTCGGCGAGAAGTTTGAGGAAAACCACTATAAATAGCGTCCCTTATCAATAAAGTTTATTGACAAAAGAAACTAAGACCAGTTCCTCGTTAAGAAACCAGGATCGAGGAGAAGTTTATTTCAGCAACTGAGACCAGTTCCTTGGTAGGAAACCAGGATCGAGCGGAATTTCATTTCAGCAACTGAGACCAGTTCCTCGGTAAGAAACCAGGATCGAGGGGAAGTTTATTTCAGAAACTGAGACCAGTTCCTTGGCTGAGGACCAGGATAAGGGGAAGTTTCAACCTTTTCTAAGCATCACCGCTTAGCAAAAGAAGATGAATGCGCAAGCTACCGTTCATAGCAAACCATCAAAATTTCGGGTATTCCGATATTTAATCCTCTTGCACCCCGAATACCTTCGTCATTCATACCTTCGGGTCCAAGAAGATTAAATAGGGGCATCTGTCATACCCAAATTTTGACCACTAAGATTCCCATCATTGTGCAAATCATCATCACAATATGGATGAACCATCATACCTCATTAGTCTCCCCAAAGATGAGTGAGCATCCATTACAATCAAAATTAGGGTTTCAAGCCCTCTCAGAGCTCTTAGACAAAGGATCAATCAAGGAATGGCATGATCTTCAACTTGTCTAACCTCTCAAACATCTACAAAGGATCAAGAGGACTCCCACATCAAGGATCAAGCACAAGGCTGCTCCCTACTAAGTGGATTAAGCCTCAAGATCGCCAGTGTCACCAAATTAGGCTTTTGGTCGACCAGGGCCTCCAGATGGAAATTCTCCTCTGGGCATGAGCCAATGCTTCAAGGCATAACCTATGATGCTCCAAGGAACATCATGAACCCCATCATCAAGTCAATTTAGCCTCAGGGGATGCATTCACCAAAAATCAGGAATTAGGGTTTCTTGACCAAATTTACCCCTAAGTTGACTTTTGGGACAAAACATGAGCCAAGACCTCAAGAGAGGATTTGAGGGTCTCTAATACACTACATTGATCCATTTGCAATAATGGATTGATCCAAGAAGCTTGATTCACAAGTTTCAATTTCATCTGAACCACAGTTAGGGTTTTGCAAGAAAAGTCAACTGTATCTTTGACTTTTGACCAGAACATGCTCCCAAACCCTAGGACATGAATCAATATACCTATAACATCCATGGAACATGTCCATCAAGTTTGATTTAGGTCAAGGACATGATTTCCTAAAGGATTGCACAGTTTGGAATTCATCTGATAAAAAGTCAACTGTGCACAAAAGTCAAACTTTGACTTTTTGAGATTTTTCATAAAAATGGTTTTTTAACCCTAAAATGATGTTAATGTGTGATTTGAATCATCATTCATCAAGAAAAATCAAGAAAACTGGGATAACTTGCAAAAGGGGTAACCATAAAAACTTAGAAATATTTCTAAGTTATGAAACAAAGTGGCTAGGGTACCAACTTTGGAGGATCATAACTCCTAAACCACAAGGCCATTTTTCCCCATCCAAAGTTGGATTTGTAGCTCTCATTACCCTCTACAAAAGCTCCAACTTCACCTTACTCCAATTCATTGTGGATTATGAGTTATGATTGGGCCAAAATGGCTAAAACATGAAAATACATCATTTTCCAACACTTAGAAAAATTCTGGCCAAGGCAGATTTTGTAGAAAACACCAAAACTTGTGAGATCTTTTCACATAGTTGCAAGATGAATCAAGTCTAAATGTAAGCATCAATGTTGTTGCATATGTTTCTAAGAATCCAAAGAACCTCTCAGCATGAATTGATTCAACTTGAGCCAAGAGGAATCCATGCCCAAAGTCATGTTGCTGCAAGCTGTTATGGAAAAATTAGTTTGCATGTTTGCTTGCTGTAATACCCCAAAATTTGCCCTCTAGTTTCTTCATATCTCTTAGCATGAGCTTTCATTGCATTGCATTGCATTCAAGCATAGAAAAACAAAAACATCAAGCATCTAGCATTGCATCTTGCATATGGGCATGTGATCATCTGATCCAAGGTGTTGATCATCCAAAGCTAAAGAAGAAGACCAAGTGTTTCTCACAAGCCTCAAGGATCTCTTACATCATGTATCATCTCCATTTGATCTCACAAGTCAAAGGAAAGGAATTCATCAAGAAGATTGGACAGTGCATGAGCTCCTACACAAGGCAGTCAAAAGTTGGGATCTGACCCTCAAATGGGCAAGCTCTTTGAGTTTTTATCATCTCCAAAGGACACATCTCATCATTGTTTGAGAGGATACACAACATATTCAGAGGAATTTGGATTTGGAGGATGTGTTATTTCCTCCTAACCAGAGGGTGCCAAAATTAGGGTTTGACCTAAAATCTGTTTATTTCTGATTTCTTGGGCAAGAATTGATCCCATGGTATTCCTTATGTTCTTAAGTGTTCATGGATGGAATCTTGGTCATTGGTTCTTTGAGGAAGATGTTCATTGGATCAGTTACTTGTGAAATAAGCAAAAGTCAACAGTTCAAAAGGAAGGTCAACCATGGGTTTGCAAAGGTTCAAATCATGATTCTCAAGTCCATATACCTTTATTTGGTCAAATAATGGCATGGATGGCATCATTCATCAAAAATCAAGAGTTTGTGCAAAAGTTACTAAATTTGGAAAATGACTTATATTGAAAACTTTCCATTTTTGGCAATTTTTCCACCACATTCAACTTGACTTTTCATCTTCAAAGAAGCTTCAAATGAATTTTCCTCCAACTTGAAAGTTGAAGATCTTTCTCTCCCATTTCCAAAAAGTACTAGAACATTTCCATATCGTTTGTGGAACTCTAGTTATGGCCAAAACAGTGGAAGGTGCATTTCTTGGATTTCTTATATGTCAAAATTTCCACCATTTGTATTTTCACTCAAAAGGACTTATAATGTTCCCAATTGCTTCATGTCACATTACAACATCAAAATACAAGTCAAGAGGATCATTTGTGGCCTTTGAATCAATTCATTCCATGACATATTTCTCAGTATTTTCACATTATGCAAAATTGCAAATTGATTCAAAACTTATAAACCAAGCAAGTACAAGGCCCAAATTCAATTTAGAGGTGATACATGAGTAAATTGGAGGTGAATCATGCTGATTACAAGGGCTTATCACGTGTGGATTAGTGGTGGTGGTACAAAATGCAAATTTGCAATTTCATCCAAATCTCATTAACCAAGGTTCTAATCACTTGCTAATCCTAATCATTGAACTAATGGAGAGTATATATGCTTACTCATACCCTCACAGCTAGGTCAGAGACTCTCATTTGCACAGTTTTGGTTTTTTGCTCTCACACTTTCTCTCCTCGAATCTCACTTTCCTTGGAGTTTCTTAGAGATTTCTCTTCACATTCTTGATCAGTGAAGAGAATAGAGCAAGAATCAACTGCTATTTTGAGCTCATACTGAGGATTTCACCAAGTTCCATTCAAGAGGATTCAAACTTAAATCTCAAGATCTAGCACGATTTCAAGCTCTAGTTGAATTTATTTTGCATCTAGAGGTTCCAAGGAGTAGATCTGCAGTTTTTGGAGGGATTTCTTGGCGTATTTGAAGCTCTTCAAGGTTCAGGTTGGTGAATTTTTCATACTCATAGAACTCAGTTTTATTATGTGCATTATGATCTGTGAACTTCACTGAGCATGTTGATCTATTTTATTTGAAGTTTGGACGTGTATCATGGATGAATTTTGAGTTTAAAGTTTTGGATCTATTTTTTCTTTCCTTCGATTTGCACTATTTGTTGGTTGTTTGATAAAATGGACTGGATATTCTTGATCCTCGTATTTTTCTGGTGAAAATGATGTACCTATGAGCATCTTCTGGAGAAATTTTGGTTCAGCTCACCGGAGAGGGTGACCGGAGCCCTAGCTCCGGCGGCTGGTGGTGGTTCAGTCCGGCGAAGGTTTGCCCGAAGAAGATGAAATCGTGGCCGTCCATCATTTTGATCTAACGTCCCACATGCTGCCACATTTTCTATTTTTTTGTTTTTATTTTAATGTTTGCATGTGTGTTGGACCATGGTCCTTACTGTGTTCATCATATCCTGATCACTCATCATGAATAATATTTGAATTGTTGATTGAATCTGGTGCGTTGTATTAATCATGTGGTTGTGAGTGTGCCAACGAATTAAAAAAGTCATGTGCCTGTCATGTGAGTATTTATTGTGTCCAAAATGATTGTGTACGCGTGTGTTTAATTGATTATGGTGTGCTGGGTGATCTGAACCGTTGATCATGATTGTTTTTGGATATGTTGACTTGTTTTTGGAGCGCAAGATTGATCTTATGGCTAATATTCAATCTGATGTTTGACTGATTCCTTGTGTTCTCCCTTGATTTTGCTAATGGACTTTGGCATTGGGCTTTGCTATTTGAACCCCCTCCTTCGGGCCTTTTTTCATTTCCAACGTGATTTTGTTACTGATGGCACCCCCCTTTGTTTATTTCATTTGTTTTATTTTATTTTCATGTAGCATTTGCATTTTATTTTCTAAAATCATTTTAATGCATCTAAAAATCATAAAAAAATTCATGAAGCTTCTTTTTAGTTTTATAAAACTTTTCCATATTTTATTTTCTTATTTTTATTTTATTTTGGCATCTGAATTAATTAATTGCTTAATTTTCTTTTTGAATTGTTTCACTTGCACACTTTAACTTGTAAAATTTCTTTCTCATCATCTATACATCATTTTCAATCCATTCTTTTTGCATTTGTTAGATGACATTCTGAAGTGTATGAAAACATTTTTGTTTCATTTTTAAAACTTTTCCATATTGCATTTTGGTCCTCCTCTTTTGTATTTTGAATCATGTTTCTTATGTGGACTTTGCCTAATTGTTTGAGGTGCTTAACATGTGAATGTTTGTGAGACCTTTTAACTTGTGATTGTCTTCTGATCTGTATCATTTGGGTTTAAATTTCACAATTTTTGGATGTCATATGATGCATGTTTGCTTGTTTGTGCTTAAGTGACTTATGCATAATCATCTTTTGACATCTCTTCACACAAGTTGATTTGCCATGCTTAATTGATTGATTTCCTTTGTGATTCTTTGAATGTGTTTTTGACATGATGTTTACATCTGGTTGATGTCCTTGGAGACTAATTTTTACACTTTGTGGATCATGTTTGAATCATTTTTGAGTATGCCTAAGTGTTGGAATTTTGTCCTCTCTTTGAAGCTTGCTTTGGTGCATATTTTGAAGTTGTTGATTGATGTTTGAACTTGTATGACTTGAGTTTGGTCTTGATATGATATTGATGCATATGATACTTCCTATTAAGTTCTATACTTGGTTTTCATGTTACTTGAGCATAGTTGATTGCATTTGGTTTTAATTGTATGGTGAATATCATTACCTTTCCTTTTGTGAACTTCTTTGGATCATAATGCTTCATGTTTTGAATCACTTTTGAACATTTGAATTGTTGATGATAATATGATTTTGGTTCTGACTTGTCTTCATTTTCATATTGCCTTTCTCATTTCATTTTGGATATGAAGTCCATGCATGCTTAATTGTGCATTTCATACAAGTATGCTTGCATTCTTTCATGTTTAGCTTTGCATGTTTACTTGAATTGTTTTGCATTGATCTTTGAAACATGTTGTTTGATTTGAGTTGGGCATTTATGATATGATGTGCTTGCTACCACTTATTGTATCTCATCTCTCTTCTTCTCCTTCTCTTTTCCTCTTTAACTCTTTCTCATCCCATGGATCTCAAGACTTGTTCAAGTTTTGGATTCTTTCCCTTTAGAGCTACCTAGTCCAACTTAATTTTTGATTAAGCTTGGAGTAGGATTAGCATTAGGTTAGGTAGTCTTTTCCCCTAAACCTCACTAACCATAGGACATCCATGCATGATAACATTAGGACTCTTAGTTTCCCTTTAGAGTTTCCCTTGCGCTTTCTCTCTTCTCACTCAAAATAAAAGTAAAAAACACGTAATAAAGGTTAACATGTATTGCGCTTGAGCCTTCTATGTGGGAAATGGGGAGTGAGGGGCTTCCTCTCATTCTTCTAGGATACCTAGTGTACGTCCTGTTAGGGACGATGCGCGAAAGTATTCGTTCCTGTATTTAAGACTTTGGTTCAATGCAAGTTGCAAATAACTGTAAAAGACACTTCTTGTTTAAAAAAACTTCAAACCAATAATAATGTCTTTTCTTCGGGAATTATTTTCTCATCTCACTCACTCTCAGCGTACGAACGTGCTTCTACTCGTTCTCTTGCAAGATGGTAACACACTCGGACCAGCGAGCCTGCAACACCTGAGCTAGAACGTTAAGCGTTCCCTAAAAACACAAACAAAGTGGCCCTCGTTGAGGTGAACTACGTCGCTCTGATTCTCATGTTCCCGATGAGATACGTAGGCAGTGGGGTAGGGCCCATTCGAGCACTTCTTTTATTTTCCCTACATTTGTTCCTTGTTCTCTCTCTCCTTTCACTTTTCCTTTTTTTCCTGTTCCTTTCCCTTTCCAGTAGCAGTGTAGCTCTAGACGACGATACCCTTTGATCGAGACGAGCAAGCGTGGATCCCATCGGGTACGATGGACTTGAGGGAGTGCTAATACCTTTCTCTCACATAACCGACTCCCGAACCCAGTTCTCTTGGTCGCAAGACCATGCTTTTTCCTTCCCCTCAGGTTTATACGGTGTTTCCTTTCCCTCTCTTGGGATAAATACACATTGCTGGCGACTCTGTTTCGGTGCCACTTTCGCGTTTGTACTTGGATGAAAATCCAGGGAGCGACAGCTGGCGACTCTGCTGGGGACCGAACCCAGAATCTCTGGTTTCCTTAGAGAGTCAATCCTAGCGCTTGTTTGTTTTCTTTCTTTGGGTGTTTATTCTGGTGTTGTGTTTTGCTGTTTGTTGTATATTACTGTATTGCTGTTTACCATATTTTTGCTTTACCGCTTTACTGTTTTTATCGCATTTTACTGCATTACATATCATTATATGCTGGACTATGCTGCGCTGTGTTGTTTTTCTATTTGCCGGGTTGGGATGTTTTGAGAGATGAGCCCAATACCCAGGCTCGAGCATGCACCTAGGTTTTAGCGTGGGCAGGCGTGACGCTCCCGTGGTGTTGGCCACGTGTGGGTGATCACGATCCCTACAATCATACGAGGTTCTATCCAGAGCTATCTGCTACTGTATGTTGATACAGGCCAGTAGTTATTCTCTGGAGGAATTGTCGACTCTGATGACCATTCCCGAGGACTTAGTTGCGGCACTCCTCCCAAAATGTGACAGTGGCAGACCACCCTTTTTGGCAAACCCATTGCACATTCTCGATCCGAGGACCCAATGCTGGGAACTTGCCATAGGATTTCCCTTTTGTAGTGAATCAACGGATGACCTCTTTGATTGGCGATAGAATTGTATCCTTCGGGTTGAATGTGCTATTGCTTCTCAAACCTCTGAAGCTGAGGATCTTTCGTCTTGGAGAATCAGTTGAGGCCTCCTCGATTGATGATGATGCCAAACCAGAAATGGTGAACGTCATCATTTCTCGACCTGAGAGCCTGGGATACTGAACATCCTAGTACCCACACGTGAGAAGGACGGGTTTGTTTACAGGTTTGCAGGTAACCGTGACTTTCAACCTACCTAGTTTTCTGGTTCTATCACTATGGTGGTTATTGTTCTGAGTTTTGGTATAGAGCCTTGATTTGTTCAGTCAGCGCAATGCAGCCAGTTTGTGTATACACCTTGATCACATGCTCTGCATTGCATTCCTTTTTTCTGACATTCATGTTTGTGCATTTTCAGGTAGTATCTAGTCTTTGATTCCAATCAGAGGGCATTCATAGGGATGGACACTAAGAGGGGTAAGAAGCACATCATCGTCTACAGGTTCCCAAAGATCACTCTTGGCCCGTTGAACAGTTTGCAGAGTATAGCTGGTCCATAAGTTTTAGGAGTCTTTGAAGAGAAGTATGGTTGGATTTTATCCCTGGTTCAGAGTCTCAGTGAATATGAATACAATGGGCTACACACCTTGATGCAGTTTTATGATCCTTCCTTGAGGTGCTTTGTGATGCCAGATTATGTGTTGGTTCCTACCCTGGAGGAGTACTCCAACCTTTTGAAGATTCTTGTCAAAGAAGGTGTTCCTTTCTGTGGTTCCCAAGGAGATTGTGATTTCCAAGCTTTGGCTGAGGCTCTTTATTTGAGCAGATCTACAGTGGAGGCTGACTTTTCTAAGAAGGGAAAATTCCGAGGCTATCACTTGGGGTACTTAGTGAAGAAGGCTCAAGAAGAAACAAAAGAAAAGAGATGGATGGCTTTCAATGCAATATTGGCTCTGTGTATATATGGCATTGTGTTATTCCCTAATGAGTCTGATTTCGTCGATACGGATGCTATTCAGATATTTACAGCTCAGAATCCGGTGCTGACTTTGTTAGGTGATCTCCACTACGCCCTATACAACAGGAATGAGAAAAGACGAGGTGGGGTGGTTTGTTGTTGTGCATCTCTCTTTTACAAGTGGTTTGCCAAACGTTTGCCCCAATCTGGTGCTTTTATTGAATCAAAGGCTTCTTTAGAGTGGAGTAAGCGTCTGATGGGCTTAGCTGCTAAGGATATTCTTTGGGTTGACAAGGGATTGGTGGGGACAAATATCTTGCATAGCTGTGGCAGGTATCCTAATGTACCTTTGGTTGGAAGAAAAGGAGGTATTAACTACAACCCGTCGCTGGCTATTAGGCAGTTTGCATATGCTCTAAAAGATCCTCCAGTTGAGGAAGATTTGGAAGAATCTTTGTATTTTCATATGACTAATGGTGTGCCTATTGCACAAGAAGCTTCTCAAGCTTGGCTCAGCAGAAAGAAGGTAGGTAAGGCTGTTTTGGGTAAGCCCAATAATCAAGCTTTCACTTCATATGTTGAATGGGTGAAGAAGAGGGTAGAAGAGTTCTATTTTCCTTTTGATCAGACGCCTCCCTTATATCCAGAGATTATGGAACAGAGACTCACTGTACCATTTGAAGAATTCGATAAGCAGCGTAATTTGGTATCTGATCTGAGGGTGGAAAACTCTAGTATGAGTAGTAGACTACAGGGTGCTCTACAAGACAACTTGGAGTTGAAGTGGAAAGTTCAAGACATGACTACGCATCTAGAGAAAAAAGAGAAGGATTTTGCTGACAGGGCTCGACACTTCAAAAAAATCAGTATGGCTGCTGATTCGTCAGTCAAAGCTAAGAGGAAAAACAAGAAGCTTTTGACTAAAGCAGAGGACGAGCTTGCCACGTATCAGTATATGTGGAAGGAAGCTAAGATTGAGAATGAAGAGCTGCAAGAAGAGCTTCAGGTAGTGAAAGTGAGGAAAGATCGTTACTTTGCCAAGTGAAAAGAAGCACAGAAAGAAATTAAAGAGCTCAAACTGCAGGCGGGAATCAAGAAGCCAAAGCACGAAGGCAACGATGTTGAAGAGCAGATTGCTAGGCTGACTCAAGATGTTGAGAAGAGGAACAGGCTGATCAAGGGTTTGCTAGAGAGACCTACTCATCCAGATACTGTGAACCTTCTTGAGGAGATTGAAGCCGGTTTATTTGGAATTGACTTGTAGTAATTATGTTGTTTGTTTTTGCTATGATTACCATCAGGATTGTTGAGGGAATCACTTTTGATTGTATTGAACTTGTTTGTATGACTTCTTATGCTATGATATTGCAACATTTGTTTCAATGGTTATCAGTTGTTTAAAAGGGGTTATCTTTTGATTGATTCTGCGGTATTTCTGGATTCGGATTTATTTTCCGATGTTGTGTCCGATCCCTTGCCCAAAGCTGGAATCAAAGCAGATCCGGCCTGAAAATGTTTAAATATGATTGTTTGCATTTTGCATTCGCATCCTCATAATCATAAGCATTTTTGCATAACAGGTACCTGTTGCAAGAGATCTCTAACCTTTATTTGGTTTCAGGCACTATAACTGAGAATCACATTCACCGATACTCAACTCCAGGAAATCAAGCAAGGGTAATGGATCAAGTGCAGAGTGATTTGGCTGAAATGAGGGCACGAATGGACTAGTTCATGACTCTCATGACTGGTATGGCACAAACTCAAGAAAGATTGAGGCTTCTGGTCGAGCGTCCAGAGGCCATGCTTGGAGTTAATCAGAATGACAATTCACGGACTAATGGCACTCCTCCTCCTATTGGCAATGCTCCTCCTGGTGGTAATTTGGGTAATGGAAATGGCAGAAATGTTGGTGGTATTCAGGAAGATGCTCAAGAAGACCAATTTACTCTGTTGGATGCTGAGATGGGTGCTCCTAATGATAAAAGGTATGATGAGTTGGCTGAAAAGATACGGGCTATGGAATGCAAGAATTTTATGGGTATTGATGTTACTAGTTTGGGACTGGTACCGGGGGTCAGGATCCCTCCAAAATTCAAGCCGCCTACTTTTGATAAATATCATGGCAATACTTGTCCCCAGACACATATCCAAGCTTATTTTGGGAGGATCTCAACTCATACAGATGATGAGAAGTTATGGATGCATTACTTTCAAGACAGTCTGGCTGGAGCTTCTTTGACCTGGTACATGAAATTGAACAGAGCTGCTGTGAGAAGTTGGAAGGATCTGGCTAAAGCATTCCTAAAACAGTACCAGTACAATATTGATATGGCGCCCAATCGCACTCAACTGTAGGGGTTGTCACAGAATGCTAAGGAAAGTTTCAAGGAATATGCTCAAAGGTGGAGAGAGATGGCTGCACAGGTTCAACCTCCTTTGTTGGATAGAGAAATGGCAGACATGTTTATGGGCACCATGCAAGGGGCATATCTTGATAGATTGGCTACTTGTCCATCAACCAGATTTGCTGATATAGTGATTGCTGGAGAAAGAATAAAGAGTCTGTTGAAACTTGGAAAGATCCAAGATGTAAGTGGGGCTAGCTCTTCTGGAACGAAGAAACCCTTTGTTAATGGTCAGAAAAGAAGAGAAGGTGATACAAATGCTGTGTTTAGAGGACGAGGCAGAGGACGTTCTCAGGGTTATCATCAGGTAGGTGCAGTGACAATCCCAGCACCGTCTGTTCAGCAACAACAACCCCAACAGCAAGTTCAGCAGCAACAACAACAACCTCCTTTCCAACAAAGGTCTAGGTAGAGGGATCCTAAGATTGACCCTCTCCCTTTGACTTATTCTGCGTTGCTACCACAGTTACTCAAGTTGAAGTTGGTTGAGCTCCGTACTATGAGACCTCCTGCCGAGGGCAACCTGCCTCCTAATTTTGATGTTAACGCTCGTTGCGAGTTCCACTCAGATGCTCAGGGGCACTCCATTGAAAAATGTTGGGCTTTTCATCATAAAGTGCAAGACTTGATTGATGCCAAAGCAATCAATTTCTCTCTACCTCCTAATATTATTCAGCACCCCATACCTAATCATGGTGCGGCAAATGTGCATGCTATTGAAGATGGAATGAGATTGAATTTGGTAGCAGACATCAGTCAGGTGAAGACTTCTTTATTGTTTGTAAAAGATCGTTTGTTGAAGGGACAGGTGTTCCCGGGTTGTGGTCAAGATTGTTCTGAGTGTATGAATCAAGAGAATGGTTGTGATAAGTTGAAAGTGGGTCTGCAGAATCTGATCAATGAATGATGTCTACAGTTTGACAGGGTTGTGAAAGAAACTGATGAGGTATCAACCGTGACCATCTATTATACTCCCGCTGAGATTCAGGTGCCGGTCAGTACGGTTCTTGTAGCAAGTGCTGTGCAAGAAAGACCCCGTCCTGTTACCATCACGGTGCCAGGACCAGTTTCGTTTACAACTACAAAGGCAATCCCCTGGCACTATGGGGCAGGCGTGTATTATGAAGGTAAGAAGCAAGAAGTTGGGTCATCAGCCAGTTCGAATATTGATAATGTGGGTGGTGTAGGTGGCTTTACAAGAAGCGGAAGATTGTTTACTCCCCAAACTTTGCACAGTGATAAAGAAGCTGAAGCTGCAGCAAAAGCTAAAGGAAAACAGGTGGTCGAGAGTGTGCCTGTACCTGAATCAAAGGCAAAGATTACTTTTGATAATGAGATGGAAGAGTTTATGAGGATAATAAAGAAAAGCGATTATAAGATTGTCGATCAACTGAATCAGACCCCTTCGAAGATTTAAATTTTATCATTGTTGATGTGTTCTGACGCGCATCGAGAGGCTTTGTTGAAAGTGTTGAAGAGTGCATATGTGCCACAGGAAATCACTGTTAATCAGCTTGAGGGTGTAATTTCCAATGTTAATGTTAGCCACGGTTTGGGCTTCACAAGTAGGGATTTTACTGCTGAAGGAAGAAACCACAATAAAGCTTTGCACATCACAATGGAGTGTAAGGGTGCAGTGTTGTCTCGTGTACCGGTAGACACTGGTTCCTCACTCAATGTCTTGCCTAAGAAGGCACTAATGAAGCTGGAGGTTGATGGTTTGATATTAAGGCCAAGTGAGTTGGTTGTACGAGCATTCGATGGAACGAAAAGATCTGTGTTTGGTGAAGTAGAGTTGCCCGTGCAAATTGGACCGCAGGTGTTCAAATCCATATTCCATGTAATGGACATAAAGCCTGCGTATAGTTGCTTATTAGGTCGCCCTTGGATTCATGCAGCCGGGGCTGTTACCTCCACCTTACACCAAAAGCTGAAGTATGAGTTTGAAGGACAGGTTATGACAGTGTGTGGTGAAGAAGATATCTTTGTTAGTCATTTGTCCACGTTTAAGTATGTGGGGAAATTCATGAGATGCTTTGCCAATTGTTTGAAGCGGTAAATATTGACAATGTGCCTGAGTCTTCCTCTACACCAGTTGGAGCCGGTACCTCCATTTCATCCTACAAACAAGCTGTCGAGGTCGTCAGAGCCGGCAATGCCCAAGGCTGGGGCAGGTTGATAGAGACACCAATGAAGGAGGACAAATTTGGTATTGGTTATCATCCCTCTATGACTTTAGATGCGGAGAGCAATGGACCCATCACTTTCGGTAGTGGGGGAATTATTTACACAGATCAGTCTTGTGCAGCTACAGAAGATGGTGTTGATGGTGACTGTGACTTGGACAACTGGGTACGCCCATGTGCTCCGGGACAACAGTTGCAGAACTGGTCTGTTAAAGAAGTCGTCCGGGTTACTCTTCAGACAGAGTAATTTTTCTTTGTGTTTCTAATCATAATGCATGTCAAAATCTTGCGCTCTGCCCAAGACGTATAGATTCATTTGTAGGGCCACCCTGTTTGCATTTGCAGTTTTAATCATCAATAAAGGATGGTTTGCACTCAAATTTTTGTTCTCTGTCTTTCATTCTTTTATTTTTGCACAAAAATAATAAAATGGCAATGTTTCTTTTTCTGTTTGTTTTAAAATAAATTCTAAAATAAAGCATGAACCCGTTCGTGTAGACTTGATCCTCCGAATTCCATTGATAACGATTCTGCTATGTCTATGTATGACTTTGACAAACCGATTTATCAATCCGAAGAAGGGGATGAGAAGGATTGTGAACTCCCTGAGGAACTGGCCAGATTGTTAAAACAAGAGGAAAGGGTCATCCAACCTCATCAGGAGACTGTAGAGATCATCAATATTGGTACCGACGATGCTAAGAAAGAGATCAAGATTGGTGCCATCCTGCAAGCAGATGTGAAGAGAGATTCGATTGAGTTGTTGTGTGAATATGCTGACATCTTCGCCTGGTCGTATCAAGACATGCCAGGATTGGATACTGATATTATCATGCACAGGCTACCATTGAGAGAAGAATGTCCGCCAGTCAAGCAGAAACTTCTTCGGGCTCACCCCGACATGGCCATAAAGATCAAAGAAGAAGTTCAGAAACAATGGGATGCAGGGTTTCTTGCAGTGACTCACTACCCTCCCTGGGTTGCCAACATTGTGCCGGTACCAAAGAAAGACGGAAAGGTTAGAATGTGTGTGGATTATCGAGATCTTAATAAAGCTAGCTCGAAAGATGATTTTCCACCACCTCACATTGATGTACTGGTCGATAATACATCTCAGTTTTCAGTGTTCTCGTTTATGGATGGTTTCTCCGGGTACAACCAGATTAAGATGGCACCCGAAGATATGGAGAAGACCACGTTCATTACCCCGTGGGGGTACATACTGTTATAAGGTGATGCCTTTTGGGTTGAAGAACGCAGGGGCTATGTATCAGCGGGCAATGGTAACTTTGTTTCACGACTTGATTCACAAAGAGATTGAATGTTATGTGGATGACATGATTGCCAAGCCGAGAACAGAAGAAGAACATCTAGTTAACTTGAAAAAGCTATTTGAAAGGTTGAGAAAGTTCCGCTTAAGGTTGAATCCAAATAAGTGCACTTTTGGGGTGCGTTCTGGAAAGCTGCTGGGTTTCATTGTGAGTGAAAAAGGAATTGAGGTTGATCCTGCCAAAGTGAAAGCAATATAGGAAATGCCTGAACCGATAACGGAAAAAGAGTCGTGGTTTTCTAGGTAGATTGAACTACATTGCAAGGTTCATATCTCACCTAACCGCCACATGTGAACCAATTTTTAAACTGCTGAGAAAAGATCAGACGGTCAGGTGGAATGACGACTGCCAATTGGCATTCGATAAGATAAAAGAATACTTGCAGGAACCTCCAATTCTCATACCTCCATTTGAAGGAAGACCTTTGATAATGTATTTGACAGTGCTTGAAGGTTCTATGGGTTGTGTTCTCGGTTAACACGACGAGACAGGTAGGAAGGAGCATGCTATCTACTACCTGAGCAAAAAGTTCAATGATTGTGAGTCCCGATACTCAATGCTTGAAAAGACATGTTGTGCACTTGCATGAGCCGCAAAGCGATTGAGGCAATATATGGTTAGGCACACAACCTTGTTGATTTCCAAAATGGATCCTATCAAATACATTTTTGAGAAACCAGCGCTAACAAGCAGAATTGCACGGTGGCAAATGGTTTAGACAGAGTATGATATTCAGTATACTTCCCAAAAGGCCATCAAAGGAAGTGTCTTGTCAGACTATCTTGCGCAAAAACTGATTGATGATTACCAACCCATGAAATTTGATTTCCCTGATGAGGACATCATGTTTCTCAAAGCTAAAGACTGCGAGGAACCGCTCCGGGAGGAGGGGCCAGACCCTGAATCCAAATGGAGTATGATGTTTGATGGGGCCGTCAATATGAATGGATGCAGAGTTGGAGCAGTTCTTATCACGCCGGAAGGTGTTCATATGCCTTTCACTGCCCGAATTACTTTCGGATGCACCAACAATGAAGCAGAATATGAAGCTTGTATAATGGGGATTGAGGAGGAGATTAATTTATGGATTAAGACCCTTGATATCTTTGGTGATTCAGCTTTGGTAATTAATCAGGTGAAAGGGAGTTGGTATACACACCAAGCAAATCTGGTTCCGTATAGAGATTATACAAAGAGGTTGCTGACATTCTTTACAACAGTGAAGCTGTACCATATTCCTCGGGATGAGAATAGGTTTGCAGATGCCTTAGCCACATTGTCTTCCATGATCAAAGTGCAAGGGTGGAATCATATACCTAAGATTGAAGTGTCTCGCCTTGATAGACCTGCATTTGTGTTTGCTATTGATGCAACGTCTGATGACAAGCCATGGTTTCATGATATTAAGTGTTTCTTGAAAAGTCAAGAGTACCTGCCAGGGGCATCTGTTAAAGATAAGAAGACATTGAGAAGGTTGTCTGGTAGTTTCTTCTTGAATCAGGATGACGTGTTGTACAAACGGAATTTTGACATGGTTCTGCTCAGATGTGTGGATAGATACAAAGCAGACCTGTTAATGCTGGAAGCACATGAAGGCTCTTTCGGTACCCATGCCAGAGGACATGCAATGGCTAAGAAATTATTGAGATCAGGATATTATTGGTTGACTATGGAGTCAGATTGCTGCAAGTACGCCCGCAAGTGCCACAAATGCCAAATCTATGCAGACAAAGTGCACGTTCCTCCAAATCCGTTGAGTGTCATGTCCTCTCCTTGGCCCTTTGCTATGTGGGGCATTGACATGATCAGAAAGATTGAGCCTACTGCTTCAAATGGCCATCGTTTCATCTTGGTCGCCATTGATTATTTCACTAAATGGGTTGAAGCAGCATCTTATGCCAATGTCACTAAACAGGTGGTAGCTCGTTTCCTAAAACGGGATATCATTTGTCACTATGGAGTGCCCGAGAGAATCATTACTGATAATGGTTCTAATCTGAATAACAAAATAATGGTTGAGCTGTGCCGGGACTTCAAAATTGAACACCATAATTCTTCTCCATATCGCCCGAAAATGAATGGCGCTGTGGAGGCGGCCAACAAGAATATTAAGAAGATTGTGTAGCAAATGGTGGTCACATACAAAGATTGGCATGAGATGTTACCATTTGCTTTGCATGGGTATCGAACGTCAGTGCGTACGTCCATTGGGGCAACACCATTCTCACTTGTATACGGTATGGAGGCAGTACTACCAGTTGAAGTGGAGATTCCATCCCTCAGAGTCATGATGGATGTCAAACTAGACGAGGTTGAATGGGTCCGTGCCAGATTTGATCAGTTGAGCCTTATTGAGGAGAAACGACTGGCAGTTGTGTATCATGGACAGTTATACCAACGGAGGATGAAGCAGGCATTTGACCAAAAGGTGCGTCCTCGGGTTTACAAAGTGGGAGATGTGGTACTCAAAAGGATCCTGCCTCTAAGTACAGATCACAGGGGCAAATGGACTCCTAATTATGAAGGTCCATTCGTGGTTAAGAAGGTCTTCTCGGGCGGAGCCTTGTTACTTACAACCATGGATGGCGAAGACTTTTCATCCCCTGTCAACTCAGACGTAGTCAAAAAATACTTCGCATGAATAGACCCGCTGGACAAAAAAAAGAGAAGAAGAAAAAGTCCAGGCAAAAAAGGGCATCCCGGCGAACCACAATAACAGAATAAAATGGTTCGGGCAGAAATTAGGGATAATAAAATTAAAAAAATTGTACACCCGGTGAGTTGAAAATCCGCAAGGACAACTCAGACAAAAAAGGGTATCCCGGTGGATTGAAAACCCGAAAGGGCGGTCCACGCAAAAGAGGGATTTAAGCGAACGACTATGATCTGAGTTATCTGTACTCCATTACTGTTTCAACAACTGACATTCCAAAGGGTAGAAATCGATCTGATCAGTCCTCAGAAGGCAAGGTCGGGGAGTCTTGAAGACATATTGGCCATAGCAGAATTGAAACTCAGTGGAAAGCCGTCTTCACATTGCCATTAGGATAGTTTCTTTTCTCAATTTTCAGCGATCACCTCTTTCCAGGGATTGCTTCCTGATGTAATTGCCTATTCTGGGCCTTTTGATCAATAAATTGAATTTCAGTTAAAAGCTTCTTATTTTGTTTTTACTGCTTTGTTTGCAAAACGTCCGAATTTTTGATAAAACATTGCATTTGAAAACATGGTGGCTTCACAATAACACTTGCAGAAAAACATTTAGAATTACTTTGAATGTTGAATAATCCTGGGTGGTGGATTCAAACCACGCAATATTCCGGGGCATGTGTGTGTCTTCTTTTGTTGCAGGTAACAGATTCAGATGATTTCAAGCACAAGATGGGTAATCACTTATTCCCACGTAGGAGACTGGGGCAATCATGTTCAGGGAAAGGTTCACTTGTCACCCCTTCGTCACGACTCTTACTGATTGAGTCCATCATTCGGTCGACGGTCGTTCACAACGTCTCGATATCAGTGAATTGAGGTCAACTAGGTATCGTTGTATCTTCGTTCAGTACTTCCAACAGTTACAAGCTTTTCTGTGTCGATAACGGTTGCGAATCCCCAGTAGGGTTGCTTCGCAGACATCGAAGTTGATGGTTAATCCCCATTGAAGTCGTCAGGAGTTTGAAGATGTTTAATCTCCTGTAAAATCCTCTTATGACATTTCTTCAGGTAAGTCTTGTATCATGGAGCAGGAAGCGAGCTGTTGACCTTCCCATGCCTGGGGCATTTTGATTTTCCCTAGCAGGAGATGTTCCAGATTTATTATCCCCAGTAGAGTTTGAGGACATTTGGTCTTCTGTAAAATCCTCTCAAAAAGGCATTCCCCAGCATGAGATGCTTTGAAGCGGTTTCCTCCAGCAGAGTTTGTTATGAACTCGTTATCCCCAACGGAGTCGTCAAACGGAAAGTTCGCCTAACATGGGGCATTGTGACATTTATCCTAAGCTTGACAGTCGTATTCCTCAGCAGACTACAGTGGAGCTGCTTTGGATTCCCCAGCAGATTTCTAGGGACTCATTCCCAGCGAGTTGTAGTGAAATGTTCTAACCAGGATTTACATATCCCCGACAGAGTAGCCCTGATCCCCAGCAAGATCGTATCTATGATAGTGGCATTCCCCACAGAGTTCAGCGTTGAATCTTGTCAACAATACTCCCCCAGCTGAGTTGTTTTTATCCCCGCAAAGGCTTTTTTATCAACAAAATCTACTCCTCAGCAGAGTGATAGTTTATTCTCACCTCAGCTGGGTTAGAAGGTTGATTCTCCCCGCAAAGGATCTCGGGTTTGATAGATCCTCAAGCAAAGTTTTAATGACTTTTCTTCCCTAGCAAGACGTCATGCAAAGAAACTCGTTATCCCCAGTGGAGTTGCTGTGACCAGAATTCATCCCCCAAGCAGATGAAATAATTCCTGGCAGAATCATTATCTCGAAGTCCAATTTATTTTTGGCAGGTGTAACAATTAGAAGTAGACGGATTGTTCATTTATTCTCCAGCGGAGACATCATCCTTTCAGGAGTATCTGAAGTCAAATCATTGATCATTGTTCCTCAGCCGAGTCAGCAGAGATGTCTGACACAGATGCAGAGAGTAATCCAATTTTGGAATTCTTAAAGTCCAACCGTAGATTGGCGAAAGGTCCATCCAAGGGTGGCAAATTCTTAA
This sequence comes from Lathyrus tuberosus, assembly GCA_022829125.1. Taxonomy (NCBI): domain Eukaryota; kingdom Viridiplantae; phylum Streptophyta; class Magnoliopsida; order Fabales; family Fabaceae; genus Lathyrus; species Lathyrus tuberosus. The sequence continues at coordinate 3,519,821 of JALAZF010000502.1, read as the reverse complement.
AGTCCAACCGTAGATTGGCGAAAGGTTCATCCAAGGGTGGCAAATTCTTAAAGTCCAACCGTAGATTGGCGAAAGGTCCATCCAAGGGTGGCAAATTCTTAAAGTCCAACCGTAGATTGGCGAAAGGTCCATCCAAGGGTGGGAAATTCTTAAAGTTCAATCGTAGATTGGCGAAAGGTCCATCCATGGGTGGTAAATTTTTAAAGTCCAACCGTAGCTTGGCAAAATTCCACCCGTAGTGTGGCAAGTCAGTAGTCGTCTGACTCCCTTTAAAAGACCGCAGGTAAGTCTAACCGTAGATTGGCAAAAGACCATCCAAGGGTGGCAAAGCAAGGCAAAGTCCAACCGTAGATTGGCAAAAGACCATCCAAGGGTGGCAATGCAGCTGCAAAGTCTAACCGTAGATTGGAAAAAGTCCACCCGTAGCATGGCAGGCCAGTAGTCGTCTGGCGTTGTACAAAAGACGTTGTTAAAGTCCACTCGTAGCGTGGCAAGCCAGTAGTCGTCTGGCATTGTACAAAAGACGTTGTTAAAGTCCACCCGTAGCGTGGCAGGCCAGTAGTCGTCTGGCGTTGTACAAAAGACGTTGTTAAAGTCCACCCGTAGCGTGGCAGGCCAGTAGTCATCTGGCATTGTACAAAAGACGTTGTTAAAGTCGACCCGTAGTGTGGCAGGCCAGTAGTCGTCTGGCGTTGTATAAAAGACATCTCTCCAGTGTTATTCGTCACCAGAGTTTTATTCAAGCAGAGTTCGTTCGGTTGGGTTTATATCCCTTTTCTTCTTCCTTGCAGAGTTCAAATTTTCGGGGTTATTTCTGGTATTCAATCTCTCCGTACCTTAAAAGTATGACAACAATCGCTATCATCCATTCAGGTCTACAGTGATTGAATAGGGGCAGCTGTAATACCCCAAAATTTTCCCTCTATTTTCTTCATATCTCTTAGCATGAGCTTTCATTGCATTGCATTGCATTCAAGCATAGAAAAACAAAAACATCAAGCATTTAGCATTGCATCTTGCATAAGGGCATGTGATCATGTGATCCAAGGTGTTGATCATCCAAAGCTAAATAAGAATACCAAGTGTTTCTCACAAGCCTCAAGGATCTCTTACATCATGTATCATCTCCATTTGATCTCACAAGTCAAAGGAAGGGAATTCATCAAGAAGATTGGACAGTGCATGAGCTCCTACACAAGGCAGTCAAAAGTTGGGATCTGACCCTCAAATGGGCAAGCTCTTTGAGTTTTTATCATCTCCAAAGGACACATCTCATCATTGTTTGAGAGGATACACAACATATTCAGAGGAATTTGGATTTGGAGGATGTGTTATTTCCTCCTAACCAGAGGGTGCCAAAATTAGGGTTTGACCTAAAATCTGTTTATTTCTGATTTCTTGGGCAAGAATTGATCCCATGGTATTCCTTATGTTCTTAAGTGTTCATGGATGGAATCTTGGTCATTGGTTCTTTGAGGAAGATGTTCATTGGATCAGTTACTTGTGAAATAAGCAAAAGTCAACAGTTCAAAAGGAAGGTCAACCATGGGTTTGCAAAGGTTCAAATCATGATTCTCAAGTCCATATACCTTTATTTGGTCAAAGACTGGCATGGATGGCATCATTCATCAAAAATCAAGAGTTTGTGCAAAAGTTACTAAATTTGGAAAATGACTTATATTGAAAACTTTCCATTTTTGGCAATTTTTCCACCACATTCAACTTGACTTTTCATCTTCAAAGATGCTTCAAATGAATTTTCCTCCAACTTGAAAGTTGAAGATCTTTCTCTCCCATTTCCAAAAAGTACTAGAACATTTCCATATCGTTTGTGGAACTCTAGTTATGGCCAAAACAGTGGAAGGTGCATTTCTTGGATTTCTTATATGTCAAAATTTCCACCATTTGTATTTTCACTCAAAAGGACTTATAATGTTCCCAATTGCTTCATGTCACATTACAACATCAAAATACAAGTCAAGAGGATCATTTGTGGCCTTTGAATTAATTCATTCCATGCCATATTTCTCATTATTTTCACATTATGCAAAATTGCAAATTGATTCAAAACTTACAAACCAAGCAAGTACAAGGCCCAAATTCAATTTAGAGGTGATACATGAGTAAATTGGAGGTGAATCATGCTGATTACAAGGGCTTATCACGTGTGGATTAGTGGTGGTGGTACAAAATGCAAATTTGCAATTTCATCCAAATCTCATTAACCAAGGTTCTAATCACTTGCTAATCCTAATCATTGAACTAATGGAGAGTATATATGCTTACTCATACCCTCACAGCTAGGTCAGAGACTCTCATTTGCACAATTTTGGTTTTTTGCTCTCACACTTTCTCTCCTCGAATCTCACTTTCCTTGGAGTTTCTTAGAGATTTCTCTTCACATTCTTGATCAGTGAAGAGAATAGAGCAAGAATCAACTGCTATTTTGAGCTCATACTGAGGATTTCACCAAGTTCCATTCAAGAGGATTCAAACTTAAATCTCAAGATCTAGCACGATTTCAAGCCCTAGTTGCATTTATTTTGCATCTAGAGGTTCCAAGGAGTAGATCTGCAGTTTTTGGAGGGATTTCTTGGCGTATTTTAAGCTCTTTAAGGTTCAGGTTGGTGAATTTTTCATACTCATAGAACTCAGTTTTATTGTGTGCATTATGATCTGTGAACTTCACTGAGCATGTTGATCTATTTTATTTGAAGTTTGGACGTGTATCATGGATGAATTTTGAGTTTAAAGTTTTGGATCTATTTTTTCTTTCCTTCGATTTGCACTATTTGTTGGTTGTTTGATAAAATGGACTGGATATTCTTGATCCTCGTATTTTTCTAGTCAAAATGAAGTATCTATGAGCATTTTCTGGAGAAATTTTGGTTGCAGCTCACCGGAGAGGGTGACCGGAGCCCTAGCTCCGGCGGCTGGTGGTGGTTCAGTCCGGCGAAGGTTTGCCCGAAGAAGATGAAATCGTGGCCGTCCATCACCTTGATCTAACGTCCCACATGCTGCCACGTTTTCTATTTTTTTGTTTTTATTTTAATGTTTGCATGTGTGTTGGACCATGGTCCTTACTGTGTTCATCATATCCTGATCACTCATCATGAATAATATTTGAATTGTTGATTGAATCTGGTGCGTTGTATTAATCATGTGGTTGTGAGTGTGCCAATGAATTAAAAAAGTCATGTGCCCGTCATGTGAGTATTTATTGTGTCCAAAATGATTGTGTACGCGTGTGTTTAATTGATTATGGTGTGCTGGGTGATCTGAACCGTTGATCATGATTGTTTTTGGATATGTTGACTTATTTTTGGAGCGCAAGATTGATCTTATGGCTAATATTCAATCTGATGTTTGACTGATTCCTTGTGTTCTCCCTTGATATCGCTAATGGACTTTGGCATTGGGCTTTGCTATTTGAACCCCCTCCTTTGGGCCTTTTTTCATTTCCAACGTGATTTTGTTACTGATGGCACCCCGCTTTGTTTATTTCATTTGTTTTATTTTATTTTCATGTAGCATTTGCATTTTATTTTCTAAAATCATTTTAATACATCTAAAAATCATAAAAAAAATTCATGAAGCTTCTTTTTAGTTTTATAAAATTTTTCCATATTTTATTTTCTTATTTTTATTTTATTTTGGCATCTGAATTAATTAATTGCTTAATTTTCTTTTTGAATTGTTTCACTTGCACACTTTAACTTGTAAATTTCTTTCTCATCATCTATACATCATTTTCAATCCATTCTTTTTGTATTTGTTAGATGACATTCTGAAGTGCATGAAAACTTTTTTGTTTCATTTTTAAAACTTTTCCATATTGCATTTTGGTCCTCCTCTTTTGCATTTTGAATCATGTTTCTTATGTGGACTTTGCCTAATTGTTTGAGGTGCTTAACATGTGAATGTTTGTGAGACCTTTTAACATGTGATTGTATTCTGATCTATATCATTTGGGTTTAAATTTCACAATTTTTGGAAGTCATATGATGCATGTTTGCTTGTTTGTGCTTAAGTGACTTATGCATGATCATCTTTTGACATCTCTTTACACAAGTTGATTTGCCATGCTTAATTGATTGATTTCCTTTGTGATTCTTTGAATGAGTTTTTGACATGATGTTTACATCTGGTTGAGGTCCTTGGAGACTAATTTTTTCACTTTGTGGATCATGTTTGAATCATGTATGAGTATGCCTAAGTGTTGGAATTTTGTCCTCTCTTTGAAGCTTGCTTTGGTGCATGTTTTGAAGTTGTTGATTGATGTTTGAACTTGTATGACTTGAGTTTGGTCTTGATATGATATTGATGCATATGCTACTGCCTCTTAAGTTCTATACTTGGTTTTCATGTTACTTGAGCATAGTTGATTGCATTTGGTTTGAATTGTATGGTGAATATCATTACCTTTCCTTTTGTGAACTTCTTTGGATCATAATGCTTCATGTTTTGAATCACTTTTGCACAATTGAATTGTTGATGATAATATGATTTTGGTTCTGACTTGTCTTCATTTTCATATTGCCTTTCTCATTTCATTTTGGATATGAAGTCCATGTATGCTTAATTGTGCATTTCATACAAGTATGCTTGCATTCTTTCATGTTTAGCTTTGCATGTTTAATTGAATTGTTTTGCATTGATCTTTGAAACATGTTGTTTGATTTGTGTTGGAAATTTATGATATGATGTGCTTGCTGCCACATATTGTATCTCATCTCTCTTCTTCTCCTTCTCTTTTCTTCTTTAACTCTTTCTCATCCCATGGATCTCAAGACTTGTTCAAGTTTTGGATTCTTTCCCTTTAGAGCTACCTAGTCCAACTTAATTTTTGATTAAGCTTGGAGTAGGATTAGCATTAGGTTAGGTAGTCTTTTCCCCTAAACCTCACTAACCATAGGACATCCATGCATGATAACATTAGGACTCTTAGTTTCCCTTTAGAGTTTCCCTTGTGCTTTCTCTCTTCTCATCTCAAAATAAAAGTAAAAAACACGTAATAAAGGTTAACTTGTATTGCGCTTGAGCCTTCTATGTGGGAAATGGGGAGCGAGGGGCTTCCTCTCATTCTTCTAGGATACCTAGTGTACGTCCTGTTGGGGACGATGCGCGAAAGTATTCGTTCCTGTATTTAAGACTTTGGTTCAATGCATCTGATCCAACCTACAAAGCTGAGTCACAAAGCCAAGGAATCTTCCAACTTGAAGTTCATGCATTTTGGCACTTTTTGCCTTGAATTCAAAGGGCATTAATGTGGAATAGTGCATTGTCAAGATTCTCACTCTCCTCAGTCAAGGTCTCTGATTAAACAACAATTAAAATGACTGAGGAATGTGATTTCAGTCAAGGCATAGCTGATCTATTTGGAGCAGTTGTTACACCTAATGCAAGAGGCATTTATGTCCAACCAATCCCTTTGAAGGTGATCTGATCCAGTAGCCATTCACTATTCCTCCAAGACAAGAGTTGATCACCTATAAATAGAGGTTCCAATGGATCATTCAAGGCACACCAAAGCACCTTATAGGACTGCTTTCTCTCATTCTCTCTTAAGTGCCAATTTTCTTTGTTTTTGAGCAACCACCGTTGGGTTTTGAGTTGCAGCCCTAAGCAATCCATTCCAATTGCTCAGACACATCACATATGATGTATTTGAGGTGTCCAAACACTTAAACACCATCTGTAACACCCCTAGCTCAAAATCACCCTTCAACCAAGCCATTATGCCTCAATTATGCAGTTGGAATTCTCCAACTTGATCCAAAGGTTTGAAGAGTGTTCCAAAGCTTGCAACACACTCCACAACATCCATTGAAGCTGTAGGGATCACCAAATCGCATCTGGAACACCATTTGTGCAGAGTTCCATTTCATCTTGCATCAAGGTAAGCCTCAAAACTACATCTTCATGATCCATGCATATTTCCTCGCATGATATTTTTGCCAATTGCTTGCCATCATATGTTGAGTGTTTTTCCTCAAAAAATTGGATCATAGCCCTCATAACCATGTCTGTACGACTGCTTTTGCAAAATTAGGGTTCATACGGTTGTGATAATATAACTTGTTATACACTGAAAATAAATGAAATCAAGTATTGCCATCTTGTTACTTGTGAAAAAACGCATGAGTTTGGTATTTGAATCATGTCAAATGGTTGAGAGATGAGTGAGATAGGGGGCTTCATGCACGAGCTCGAGGAAGAAGATGGCCATGGCGCCATTCTTCAGGTTTTCCAACCAAGTTCTCTATATATTTTTCATTTGCCATACTATATTTGAATTGGCATTGCGCCCTAGTGGTTGATCAACTGGTTTTGTGTGTATTGGCAAGCGAGAGGTCTGGGGTTCGAATCCCCCTCTCCCCAGATCTCTTTTTTACCACTTTTTCTTATTTTTTTGTTATTTTTCGTATTTATTTTAAATGATTTGAAAAATTAATAACTCATTCAATTTTAATTATTTTTGATTGGTTCTTTTTGGAAAAAATCAAAAAAATGTTGAAATATTTTATTCCACAAAAAATTAGATTTATATTATTTATTTAATATAATTAGTATTTTTGTGAATAAATTCATTTTTATTATTTTTAAACCTTTTAAAAATAAATATTCATGTTGGAAAATCAACACCAAATAGGTTTTAATTCATCTTTTGTTTAAAACCTCATTTTTCAAACCTAAAACCAAAATCCCAAGTTGTTTATTCAAACTTATTTGGAATTTGTATCATTTTAATTATTTTTCTTTGAATAATTACTTTAAAAATGATGAAATTAGGCTTCTATTGATTTTCACCCTAACAAATTTTTCTAAACACTCATGGGCCTCTAATAGAGTGTAAGACCCAAGCCTTTTTGTAAAATAAACCCATTTTGGGTCTCACTTATTGTATAAGTCCCTCTGAGTATTTTCAAAAACTTCGGCGAGATTGTCGCTTTCAAACAAATAACCCTGGGCCTACCCTCGAGTAATAAGACCCATTTATTTTCCTATAACTCACGTGGGCCTCTAATAGAGTGTAAGACCCAATCCCTTTTTGAAACCAAAAACTTTTGGGCCTCAGTTATTGTATAAGACCCACGGTGTTTTCAAAACCTCGGCGCGATCGTCGCCCTTTTTAAAATTAACTATTGGGCTTCTCCTTGAGCTATAAGACCCATTTAAAAATCATTTTTGGGCCTCTTGAGAGAGTGTAAGACCCACACCTTTGTACAAAAAACCTTTCTCGGGCCTCAGTCACTTGTATAAGTCCCTGTACAAAACGACAGTGCAATCACTGATGAAACCATGGGCCTCTCCTTAAGCTGTAAGCCCTAATTTTCCTTTCAAAGCACTTTCTCCTATGATTTTGTAATATACTGTTTTCAACTTTTCTTTGTTGAACAACTAACAATACAACATGGAAGCTCTACAACCGAGTAAGTGTTTACCCGCTTTCATTTACCACTTTCATATGTATATAACTGTACTGTGGGGCTGTTTCACTGTAAGTCTTCTTTCATAAACTCATATCAACTGTGTAATAATAGTATAGATATTTAGAGTTTCTCCGGCAACTACGTCTAGAACTATACAAAACCTCGTCTCCTTACCATAATTTTAGATAACTAGATCTTATAAATTCCCCCTTTGAATAGTTCATATACAGAAGGCCAATGTTCCAAGTGAAACCCCTTCTGGAACTGTTCATCAGCCTCCTCTTGGGCTTAGTGCAAGGACCCAAAGGCTTCCTAAAAGCATCCCCGCCTCCTCTTAGGCGTTGTACAAGGACCCGTCAGCTTCTTAGACGTTTTCACAGCCTCCTCTTAGGCTTTGTATAATGATTATTCCTCCGGGAAGATAGCCTCCTCTTGGGCTTCGTACAAATTGTCCCTCGGCTTCTTAAAAGTTTTCTCGCCTCCTCTTGGGCTTCGTACAAATTGTCCCGACAATCTCCTAGAGGTATAGGAATAGAAATTAGTCATCTTAATAGAACAGTCTTTCAAAGAGTCTAGATCTTACTACTACTGTTTCTTAAGCATAGTACAAAAGATAAGACCCGTAGACTTGGGCAGTCTCAATACCCTTCGGATTCCCCGTTTCCTTAAAGAACAGGAAATAATCCCGGTCCTCAGATCAAATCCATGAGTACAACATTACCCATATAAGAATTGATTTTCTCTTTTAACCAACATACTGGACCTGTCACTCAACTGAAACAGTTACTATAGCCTCCTCTTGGGATTTGTACAATGATTCTCCCCAGTGGAGTTAATCCTTTTAGCCTCCATCTCGGGCTTCGTACGAGATACAAAAACACTCTCTTGTTGAGTATAAAAGACTCTCTTGTTGAGTCACCCATCCTTCAGCCTCCATCTTGGGCATCGTGCAAGACACAAAACACTCTCTTGTTGAGTATAAAAGATTCTCTTGTTGAATCACCCCTTTTAACCTCCATCCCGGGCTTTGTACGAGATACCAAATCACTCTTTTGTTGAGTATAAAAGACTCTCTTGTTGAGTCAAACAACTTTTAGCCTCCGTCTTGGGCTTCATACGAGACACCAAATCACTCTCTTGTTGAGTATAAAAGACTTTCTTGTGGAGTCAAACCCCTTTGGCTTCCGTCTTGGGCTTCGTACAAGACACACAGAAAGACCCTCTTGTTGAGTCAAACCGTTTTAGCCTAAATCTCGGGCTTTGTACAAAAAGCACATTTTCCACGGAAAAGTTAGCCTTTTAGCCTCCTCTTAGGCTTTGTATAAGGAAACCCCGGTTGAGTCAATCAACCTTTTAGCATCAAATCATGCCTTGCTCACAACATGCAAACATCAACAACTCCCCCTTTAGAGATGACAAATTCTCTCTAAAGTCAATAGACTTTTCAGCTTCATATCTTGGGCTTTGAACAAGATACAAACCACCTTTAGCTTCATGTCTTGGGCTTTGAACAAGACACCAAATCACCGTTTCCTCCTATTCAACTACGATCGCTCTGATTTCCCTGTTTCGGTAAACGGGAATACGTAGGCATAAGATTGAAAGAAAAATCTTAGCGAGCACACTAATCCAAAACCCAAAATCTCGTACCTTCATACATCGATCGAAAAGCATCAGTCCTAACATCCTACCAATAGCATAGTCCCGTCATTTCAGCCTTAACAAAGTAAGCAGAAAGAGCCCCCACTTCCATATAGCATCTGTAACCTAACAGGCCGCTGTTTAAACTCAGTATGCAAGTAGGGTTAGTTGGAGACATCTATTTCCCTTCCTTCATCAACTTCAATAGGATAAAAAATGAATCGACCTGTAGTACCCCCAAAGAGCGACAGTGCTTAAGAACCACGTCTAAAATCGCTCGCTACAATTAGGATTAGAGAGGATGAGAACTAGGATTGAGTTGGTTTGAAAGAGATAGAAAAGGAAAAGCGATTAGGGTTTTAGGGTTTCCATTTGAGTGAAAGAGGGAATATGAATGGTTTTTGAAAACTTGAAGAGATAGACACGTACAGGGGATAAGTAAATAAATGTAATTAAGTTTTGAGTCAATCCCAAGAAAATTACTGTTCGTTTGATTTGTGTAAATATAGTGTATTAGATGTAATCTAATCACATGCAAAGAATCATTTTCTAATTAAGTGACGCGTCAGAACTGACTCAGAAGAGAAATTAATCAAACTGAGATACTTCTCACAAAAGTGGTTCTGATGATTTAAAAATACTTATTTCTTCTGACTAACACATTTCGTTTTGAAATAACCTTATTCTGAGCAGTACACAATTTTCAGATGTTTTAAAATATTTAGAAATCTATCTTCAGCTAAGGGTTTTGTAAAAATATCAGCCCATTGATGGTCTGTATCAATAAATTTTAAGCATAAGATTCCCTTCTGAGCATAGTCTCTGATAAAATGATGTTTTATTTCAATGTGTTTAGCCCTAGAATGTAGAATTGGATTTTTACTTAAACAGATAGCAGCAGTATTATCGCAGAAAATAGGAATGTTACTCTCATATATCTGATAGTCTTCCAGCTGATTTTTCATCCAAAGCATTTGTGTACTGCATAGAGAAACGGAGATGTATTCTGCTTCTGCTGTAGAGAGAGCAATTGTAGATTGCCTCTTGCTTGACCATGAGATTAGATTGTTTCCTAGGAACTGATAGTTTCCTGATGTGCTATTTCTTTCCAATTTGTCTCCAGCATAGTCTGCATCACAGTAACCAGAAAGAGTGTACTCTGATGTTTTCTCATACATCAGGCCAAGGTTAGTTGTTCCTTTCAGATACCTTAGAATTCGTTTAACAGCAGTTAAATGAGATTCTCTTGGATTTGATTGGAATCTAGCACATAAATGTACAATAAATAATATATCCAGTCTAGAAGCAGTTAGATATAAGAGAGAGCCTATCATACCACGATAGAGCTTCTGAAAAACCTTAACTCCTGTTTCTTCTTTTCTCATGACACATGTTGGATGCATTGGTGTTTTAGCTGTATTACAATCCATCATGTTGAATTTCTTCAGAAGTTCTTTTATGTACTTACTTTGATGATTGTAGGTGCCTTCTGATTTCTGATCTATTTGAATTCCCAAAAAGAACTTTAACTCACCCATCAGACTCATTTCGAATTCTGCTTGCATTAGCTTTGAAAATTATTCGCATAAAGAGGGGTTAGCAGAACCAAAACTAATATCATCAACATAAATTTGAATTATAAGAATATCATTCTTGTATGTTTTACAGAAGAGAGTTGTGTCAGCCTTTCCTCTGGTGAAATTGTTTTCTAAAATAAATTTGCTCAATCTATCATACCAAGCTCTGGGAGCTTGCTTTAAACCATAGAGTGATTTTTTGAGTTTAAAGACAAAATCTGATTTTTCTGAATATTCAAAACCAGGAGGTTGTTTGACCTAGATTTCTTCTGATATATAACCATTTAAGAATGCACTCTTAACATCCATCTGATATAGGGTGATGTTATGATTTACTGAAAAGGAAATTAATAACCGTATTGCAGTTAGCAGTTGAGCTTCAGATACCCTACACCCTTTGATCGATAACAACAAGCGTGGATCCCATTGAGTACGATGGACGTGGAGGTGCTAATACCTTCCCCTCGAGTAACCGACTCCCGAACCCAGGCTATGGTTGCAATGACCATGTCTTCTCCCTCTTCAGGTTTTCTTCGATCGTTTCCTTTCCCTGCGTTGGGATAAATAACGTTCGGTGGAGACTCTTCTATTTTTGTTTCTCGCCGGTTATTTTTTGTGGTTATGACAGCTGGCGACTCTGCTGGGGACTCTGGTTCCCTATGTGAGTCAATCCTAGAACTTGTATATTTTTTCATTGGGTGTTTTCTGTTGTGCATTATTTGTTGTATATTATTGTTTTTTTACCGCATTTATTGCATTTTTTATTACTGTTATCATGTTATTCTGTTGCTGTTGTGCTGTTGGGTGGGTTGGATTTATGAGACATAAGCCCAATACACAGGCTTGAGCATACACCTAGGACTAGAGTGGAAATTAGTGTGGCCTACGTAGCATCTTGGTACGTTTGGTTTACACGAAACCCACACCCAGACGAGGTCTTCTTGGTAGATGTTCTAATTTACGCTTCTTGTGCATTTCAGGGTGTTAACTAAGAGAGCTGTCGACTCTGGCGACCATTCCCCGAGGACTCAGTTGAGGCACTCCTCCCAAGAGGTGATAATGGCAGACCAGAAATGGAAAACCCATTACGCTTCTTGATCCGAGGAACCGAAGATGGGAACTTATCATAGGATGACCTTTTTGAGGGGAATCAGTTGAGGCCTCCTCGATTGATGATGATGCCAAACCAGAAATGGTGACCGTATCATCATTTCTCGACATGAGGGCCCATGAAGCTGAAGATCCTAGGTTTTTCTAGAACCCGCATGTGAGAGGGGCTGGGTGTTTACAGGTTTTCAGGTAACCGTGACCTTCAACCTACCTGGTTTTCTGGTTTTCTAGTCAGTGTGTACTTATCAACCTGGTTTTCTTGATTATCTTAGTGATTCGATATTCTAGTATTCTGGGTTCCTGGATTTCTAGTCCCTGTTCAATTGACAGCACTGCAGACGCTCAGAGCAACTTGATACCTTGATCCCATGTGTGCATCTGCATCATCATTTTGCATTCCTGACATACATGTTCTCGTAATTCCAAGGATCTTAACTTTGAGACTAGCTGTTGAGCATTTCCATCTATTTCTTGTGGTTCGCCTGTGAAAAACTTGAATCAAAGCAGAATGATTCCTTGGAAATATTCGAACATGGCATTTTGCATTGCATTTCCATACTCATATGCATAGCGGGTGCTCAGGAGGGGATTTCTTATTCTAACTTGGTATTATCTTCAGAATTGACGACTTAACCTGCCACCACCACTCAACCTGTAATAATCAGAGGATAACCATGGAACAGCTCAGTGCAGAAGTGACTGAAATGAAGATTCAGATGAGGCAGTTTATGGGAGACATGCAATCTTTGATTCAAGACCAGAAAATGCTGAGAGAGGAAATCAACCAGATGAAGACTCAGATGGGTCTGGTCATGGAAATTTTGAATACGGTGTTAAAGAAGGAAAACAATCATGTGCTCACTTCCGCAACGGAAGTCCTTGCTCCTCCCATCACTTTGGGGTCTTCTTCAGATCATGGATTGCCTCGTGAATCCCCTCCACAATCTAAAGTTTCAGAGCTTTCCCATCAACGATCACTTCCTGCTCCCCAAGAGGATCCTAGGCCAGAGAAGCCTAAGAAGAAGTTTGCTCCCATTCCAATGTCGTATACGCAATTGCTTCCTTATTTGCTCGAGCTTAAACTAGTCGAGCTTGTCACTTTAGGATCAGCTCCAACAAGGTTTCCTTTGGGCTTCAATATCAATGCTAGGTGTGACTTCCACTCTGGTGCACCTGTTCACAATGTTGAAAATTGTACAAGGTTCAAACATAAGGTCCAAGAGCTCATTGATTCAGGGGCAATCAAGTTCACGTCAGTCGGCACTAGTAAACAAGGTGATTTTACACCAATTGCTGCAAAGAAAGTGGAGGCTCCTTCCTTTTCTGTAGGATCCACTTCACGTCATGGATCTCTTCCACAACCTTATGGTTCAAAAGCTCTGCGTCAGCAACCCTTGTTTGTGCCTCAGCTGAATGTGGAAAGGAAAGTACAGGGACAGATTGGGCACCCAAATCAGCATCGGCAACAGAACTATCAACAATAGGGGCAACTCAGACCAAGAAGGCCCAAGAGGATATTTGATCCTATTCCTATTCCTTGTAGTCAGTTGCTTGCTCGCTTGCTCAAAAGCTCTCTGATTCAGCTTAGGAATACCACGCCAGTGCCGAACCTTATTCCTTTGGACTATGACATGAATGCTAGGTGCGAGTTCCACAAAGGAACGTTTGGCATACAATTGATAACTGCAACGCGTTTTAACACAAGGTGCAAGATTTGATCGACTCAAAGGTCATCACCCCAGATGGTACCCCCATGGACTGAAGCCTCTTTGTCAGAGTAAGCACCAGATCGCAAGAGCGTCATCAGAAGCAATAAGTCCATACGGAGTCAAGCCTCCTCAACAATGGCAATCTTCGGATTCTTTACTGCATTTTCATGTGTAATTTTTCATTGTTTGTTAGTACAGTGTTTGCATGAAAAAACTCGTTTGTGTTTTGAATGATGATTTTAATGCAGTGAATGTATTGTTCCTGAAGTACTTTACTCTTATGCACTCATATCATGTTTATATGCACTGCAATACTAGCTTTCTAGCCTTAAACTCTTGAGGGAGGATGATGAAGTGAAAAATGCAAAATCTTTTGGTTGTGTGCTTTTGGATAAAACCCTGTTGATAATGTACAGGCATTGCTTCAAATCCCCAAACATCGGAGATATAAGGGAGATAGACCCTTGTCAACCCTGTTGAGCCTTGAAGTAGGAGTTTCTTTTTATTTCGAAAAAACCCTCACATCTAACCCAGGGGCAGTGTAGTTGTCAGTTGATTTGACTGAGCATTCAACTTTCAAAAGGAGGGTGCATCTGAGGATCCATTACCTTTCTTTCCTCATATATCAGGAGGTCAAGGGGTGTGAGACCATAATGGTTATCCCTCACCGCAAAGAGTGAAGTAGTCACAATCCTTTCAAAGAAGACAAGACAGCCAGTGTCACATGATTTGTTCAAGAAAAAAAAAAGAAAGGAAAAAATAGAGAAAGAAAGGCCGCTAAGTCAAAACTTGAAAACAAGTGACTTAGGCAAAAGTTAGGGCATCCCGCTGAACTTTAAAATCAAAAAGAAATTTCAAAAAAAGAATCAATCCAGGCAAAATCAGGGAAACAAAAGAAGAAAGAGCGAATAGAAAATGCAAAAAGGCTTACAAAAGGGAAAACTGCGAGCAAAAGCAAGTCGTGTGACCACAGGCACCAAAGATGAAAGGAGCGACTACCACTCCGAAACCCTTGTAGACCCCTTAACTCCTATGAGTTATGCTAATAAGATTTTTGTTGGTATTGCATGTGCGTATTATTTTCCATTCAAAAATCAATGTCGCATCCCAGCTAGTGATTCGTTCACAAGGCTTGGCGACGCATTTTCAATAAAACTTCAAGGTTAACATATGTGTTGCATTAGAATTGTCATTCTCATAATAAACATTTTCTGCTTGCATGTGCTTAAGCATCAAGGGAGCTTACACGATGAACGTCAGTCAAGAAGCTCGATTATGCCGAGTTGAGATGGTTAAAATTCCTAAAGGACTGTCATGTCAAGGGGTATGTGGCCAAGAGACTGTGCTTAGCTTGGGCGTACCTGGTGAGTGGTGATAAGATGTAGCCAATCTGGAGCCGTCACATTGAAAAACTCTCCCTAAAGCAGTCAAACGGGGGCAATCACGTCGAGATTCGGTAAATCTCTCGAAGATCAATCAGTCAGGGGAAAATTCACTTCAAGGCTCGTATTGGGGCAGGCCACCTCAAGAGCATGGGAAGGTATCCTCTCTAGAAAACGATTAATCAAAAGCACCTCTTCAAGGATCAAAATACTGAGGCAGAGTATTTCAAGTCATTACAAATTTCTCGAGGCAATTTACTTCATGGATTATGAAGTCTGGGGCAGTTATGTTGAGATCTGATAAATCTTTCCGGGAGTTTGAAGACCTTGGGGCATGTGAGAGCCAGGTTTTCTGTAAAATCCTCTTGAGACGATTTCTTCCATTAGACCTGGTGGTCTGGGGCAAGTGGATATCAAAGGGCCGTTGGTCACGTGTGAGAATTAGCTCACAATCAATCAACAGAAGCATGAATCGCCAAAGTAGCTCCCAGTATGGGGTTTCTCTTCCTCAGCAAGGCGCCAAAAGATATCTTTTCCCAGTGGGGGAGGTGTTTCAATCGTCATTCGTCCTCAGTAAAGATAGGTGAAGTTCTATCATCCATGGCAGAGCATTATGAAAGTTTTGACTATCCTCCCCAATAAGAGTTCAGAAGTTTGCTCTCCCCCAGCCAGGTTGGTGAAGTTTGTTGTTTTTCAGCACGAATCCATAGTCTTGAGTCGGTGTTTCTCGAGTTTGTGGTAAGGTGGTTTCCGTCTCCCCAACAGAGTAATGGTAGAATGTCGTCCCCTAGCAGAGCAGATATCGCCAATGGTCGTTCCCCAAGCAGATTTGTGGGTGGTGGTTAGCCTTCCTCAGCAGGTCAGAGGCCAATTACTGTTGGTATTTCCCTTCAGCAGAAACCTGGGGCATTTTTAGCAAATGTTTATTACAGAGCGGAGGTTTGGTTGGGTTCTCGAGCAGAGTTTATGACCATAGAGACAGTGCAGTTTGTCGTATGTCTGCAGGGTAGCAAGATTATTTCTCCCCAGTAGAGTTTCTCTCCCCATCACTGAAAGTTCATCAGCCTCAGCAGAGCATACTCTCCCTAGCAAGAGTGCAGAGGATTATTTCCCCAGCAGGAGTGTGGGGGATTGTTTCCCCAGCCAGAGTCGTGGTTGGTTCATTACTCCCCAGCAAGCATTCATAAGTTAATGTTGTTGTATCCCCAGCAGGAGACTTGTGGAATATCTTCCCAGGATAAAGATGTTATCTTCCCCACAGAGTCTTGGTGTCTATTTTCTTCAGTAGGTCAGGAAGTGTATTTTTCACCAGCAATAATATGCTATAATCCCCAGCAGCAGGTTAAGTTCAGTGATATCCTCAAGCAGAGTTTGGTGGTAACCCTCGCAACAGTTTGTTCAACAGTGGTTGACATCCCCAGCAGGTTTTAGGTCCAATTGGTTAATTGGCACATTTTCAGTATCAGGTTTTGGGTTCTATCTTCAGCAATGGTTATTTGTAATCCCCAGCAGAGGGAAAGTTTTCTTTGGGTTTCATCTACAGCAGAGGTTGTTAATCAGGAAAGTCATTCAGTGTGACTTCCTTAGCGGGGTTTATGACTCAGGAGACAATTTAGTTTGTCTTCCCCAGTGGAGTTACCTTCTTTTTCAGCGTTTATTTCGCTGAAGTGTCTCTTTTGCATAGCATAAGCATCATTTGCATTGCATCCTCCAAAAGCGTAGAATTTCCATTTCGTATGGAGCATTACGCCATAGAAAAATTCAAACATATGCATTCGAAGCATGAGCCAGGTTTGAGTTCGCCTTTCCCAGGCGTTTCCCAGCACAGAGCACAGTAACTCAGGAGATATCGTTCAATTTCATTCCCCAAGTGGTGGATTTGGTCATGCAGAGAGATTATCTGGTAGCCCCCTGCAGAGTTGTTTACCCGAATCGTTATTCTATGGTTTTTCACCCCTTCGTCTAGGTGGTCTTGTGGGTTATCCCCTCTAAGTTGTTAGTGTTAGACACCCGTCCGTGTCCTTTCAACACCCGTCCGTGTTTGAACCTTTAGTTTCAATACCCGTCAGTATTGACCTTTTTGACACCCGTCCGTGTTCTTTCAGCACCCGTCCGGGTTTGAACCTTTAGTTTCAATACCCGTCCGTATTGACCTTAGACACCCGTCCGTGTTCTTTCAGCACCCGTCCGTGTTTGAACTACTTTCAATACCCGTCTGTATTGACCTTAGACACCCATCCGTGTTCTTTTAGCACCCGTCCGCATTTGAACATTTTTCTCAATACCCATCCGTATTGACCTTAGACACCCGTCCGTGTTCTTTCAGCACCCGTACGTGATTGAACCTTTAGTTTCAATACCCATCCGTATTGATTATTTTAACACCCATCAGTGTTCTTTCAGCACCCGTCCGTGTTTGAACTTTAGTTTCAATACCCGTCCGTATTGACTTTTTGACACCTGTCAGTGTTCTTTTAGCACCCGTCTGTGTTTGAACCTTTAGTTTCAATACCCGTCCGTATTGACCATAGAAACCCATCCGTGTTCTTTCAGTACCCGTCTGTGTTTGAACTTCTATCAGTACTCGTCCGTATTGACCTTAGGCACCCGTCCGTGTTCTTTCAGCACCCGTCTGTGTTTGAACCTTTAGTTCCAATACCCGTCATTATTGACCTTTTTAATACCTGTCCGTGTTCTTTCAGCACCCGTCCATGTTTGAACTAAAGCTTCAATACGCGTCCGCATTGACCTCTTGACACCCGTCTGTGTCCTTTCAACACCCGTCCGTGTTTTAAACTTTAGTTTCAATACCCGTCATTATTGACCTTTTTGACACCCGTCTGTGTTCTTTCAGCACCCGTCCGTGTTTGAACTTCTTTCAGTACCCGTCCGTATTGACCTTAGACATCCGTCCGTGTTCTTTCAGCACCCGCCGCCTTTGAACCTTTAGTATCAATACCCGTCCGTATTGACCTTTTTGATACTCATCCATGTTCTTTCAGCACCCATCCGTGTTTGAACTTTAGTTTCAATACCCGTCCGTATTGACCTTTTTGACACCCGTCCGTGTTCTTTCAGCACCTGTCCGTGTTTGAACTACTTTCAGTACCCGTCTGTATTGACCTTAGACACCCATCCGTGTTCTTTTAGCACCCGTCCGCGTTTGAACACTTTTCTCAATACCCGTCCGTATTGACCTTAGACACCCGTCCTTGTTCTTTCAGCACCCGTCCGTGATTGAACCTTTAGTTTCAATACCCATCCGTATTGATTATTTTGACACCCATCAGTGTTCTTTCAGCACCCGTCTGTGTTTGAACTTTAGTTTCAATACCCGTCCGTATTGACTTTTTGACACCTGTCAGTGTTCTTTTAGCACCCGTCTGTGTTTGAACCTTTAGTTTCAATACCCGTCCGTATTGACCATAGAAACCCATCCGTGTTCTTTCAGTACCAGTCAGTGTTTGAACTTCTATCAGTACTCGTCCGTATTGACCTTGGGCACCCGTCCGTGTTCTTTCAGCACCCGTCTGTGTTTAAACCTTTAGTTCCAATACCCGTCATTATTGACCTTTTTAACACCCGTCCGTGTTCTTTCAGCACCCGTCCATGTTTGAACTTTAGTTTCAATACCCGTCCATATTGACCTTTTGACACTCGTCTGTGTCCTTTCAACACCCGTCCGTGTTTGAAACTTTAGTTTCAATACCCGTCATTATTGACCTTTTTGACACCCGTCCGTGTTCTTTCAGCACCCGTCCGAGTTTGAACCTTTAGTTTCAATATCCGTCCGTATTGACCTTAGACATCCGTCCGTGTTCTTTCAGCACCCGTCCGTCTTTGAACCTTTAGTATCAATACCCGTCCGTATTGACCTTTTTGATACTCATCCATGTTCTTTCAGCACCCATCCGTGTTTGAACTTTAGTTTCAATACCCGTCCGTATTGACCTTTTTGACACCCGTCCGTGTTCTTTCAGCACCCGTCCATGTTTGAACTTTAGTTTCAATACACGTCTATATCGCCCTTTTGACACTCGTCCGTGTTCTTTCAGCACCCGTCTTTGTTTAAACATTTCTTCAATACCCGTCCGTATTGACCTTTTAGACATCTGTTCGTGTTCTTTCAGCACCCGTCCGTGTTTGAACCTTTATGTTCAATACAAGTCCATATTGACCTTTTGACACCCGCCCGTGTTCTTTCAGCACCCGTCCGTGTTTGAACCTTTAGTTTCAATACCCGACCGTATTGACCTTTTTGACACCCGTCCGTGTTCTTTCAGCACCCGTCCGTGTTTGAACATTTAGTTTTGTTACCCATCAGTATTGACCTTTTTGACACCCATCCGTGTTCTTTCAGCACCCATCCGGGTTTGAACCTTTAGTTTCAATACCCGTCCGTATTGACCTTACACACCCATCCGTGTTCTTTCAGCACCCGTCCGTGTTTAAACTACTTTCAGTACCCGTCCGTATTGACCTTAGACACCCATCCGTGTTCTTTTAGCACACGTCCGCATTTGAACCTTTTTCTTCAATACCCATCCGTATTGACCTTAGACACCCGTCCATGTTCTTTCAGCACCCGTCAGTGTTTGAACCTTTAGTTTCAATACCTGTCCGTATTGACTATTTTGACACCCGTCAGTGTTCTTTCAGCACCCGTCCGTGATTGAACTTTAGCTTCAATACCCGTCCGTATTGACCTTTTGACACCTGTCAGTGTTCTTTTAGCACCCGTCCGTGTTTCAACCTTTAGTTTCAAAACCCATCTGTATTGACCTTAGACACCCGTCCGTGTTCTTTCAGTACCCTTCCGTGTTTGAACTTCTATCAGTACCCGTCCATATTGACCTTAGACACCCGTCTGTGTTCTTTCAGCACCCGTCCGTGTTTGAACCTTTAGTTTCAATACCCGTCCGTATTGACCTTTTTGACACCCGTCCGTGTTCTTTCAGCACCCGTCCATGTTTGAACTTTAGTTTCAATACCCGTCCGTATTGACCTTTTGACACTCGTCTGTGTCCTTTCAACACCCGTCCGTGTTTGAACCTTTAGTTTCAATACCCGTCATTATTGACCTTTTTGACACACGTCCGTGTTCTTTCATCACCCGTCCGAGTTTAAACCTTTAGTGTCAATACCCGTTCGTATTGACCTTAGACACCCGTCCGTTTCGACCTTTTAACACTCGTTCGTGTTCTTTCAGCTCCCGTCTATGTTTGAACATTTCTTCAATACCCGTATTGACATTTTAGACACCCGTCCGTGTTCTTTCAGCACCCGTCCGTGTTTGAACCTTTATGTTTAATACAAGTCCGTATTGACCTTTTGACACCCGTCCGTGTTCTTTCTGCACCCGTCCGTGTTTGAACCTTTAGTTTCAATACCCGTCCGTATTGACCTTTCTGACATCCGTTCGTGTTCTTTCAGCACTCGTCCGTGTTTGAACTTTACTTTCAATACCCGCCCGTATTGACCGTTTGACACCCGTCCGTGTTCTTTCAGCACCCATCCGTGTTTGAACCTTTAGTTTCAATACCCGTCCGTATTGATACTTTTGACACCCGTCCGTGGTCTTTCTCATCCCTGTTTGAACCTTTAGTTTCAATACCCGTCCGTATTGACCTTAGACACCCATCCGTGTTCTTTCAGTACCCGTCCATGTTTGAACTACTTTCAGTACCCATCTGTATTGACCTTAGACACCCGTCCGTGTTCTTTCAGCACCCGTCCGTGTTTGAAACTTTAGTTTCAATACCCGTCCGTATTGACATTTTTTACACCCGTCCGTGTTCTTTCAGCACCCGTCCATATTTGAACTTTAGTTTTAATACCCGTCCGTATTGACCTATTGACACTCGTTCGTGTTCTTTCAGCACCCGTCCGTGTTTGCAGCTTTAGTTTCAATACCCGTCCTTTTTGACCTTAGACACCCGTCTGTGTTCTTTCACCACCTGTCCGTGTTTGAACCTTTCTTCAATACCCGTCCATATTGACCTATTAGACACCCGGCCGTGTTCTTTCAGCACCCGTCCGTATTGACCTTTTGACACCCATCCGTGTTCTTTCAGTACCCATCCGTGTTTAAACCTTTAGTTTCAATACCCGTCCGTATTGACCTTTTTGACACCCGTCCGTGTTCTTTCAGCAACCGTCCGTGTTTGAACCATGGTTTCAATACCCGTCCGTATTGACCTTTTGACACCCGTCTGTGTTCTTTCAGCACCCGTCCATGTTTGAACTATGGTTTCAATACCCGTCCGTATTGACCTATTGACACCCGTCCGTGTTCTTTCAGCACCCCTCCGTGTTTGAACCTTTATGATCAATACAAGTCCGTATTGACAATTTTTATACCCGTCCGTGTTCTTTCAGCACCCGTCCGTGTTTGAACTTTAGTTTCAATACCCGCCCGTATTGACCTTTTGACACCCGTCCGTGTTCTTTCAGCACCCGTCCGTGTTTGAACCTTCACTTTCAATACCCGTCCGTATTGACCTTTTTGACACCCGTCCGTGTTCTTTTAGAACTCGTCCGTGTTTGAACCTTTAGTTTCTATACCCGTCCGTATTGACCTTAGACACCCGTCCGTGTTCGTTCAGCACCCGTCAATGTTTGAACCTTTAGCTTCAATACCCGTTCGTATTGACCTCTTTAACACCCGTCCGTGTTCTTTCTGCACCCGTCCATGCTTGAACTTTAGTTTTAATACCTGTCCGTATTGACCTTTTGACACTCGTCCGTGTTCTTTCAGCACCCGTCCGTGTTTGAACCTTTCTTCAATACCCGTCCATATTGACCTTTTAGACACCCATCCGTGCTCTTTCAGCACCCGTCCGTGTTTCCACCTTTAGTTTCAATACCCGTCCGTATTAACCTTAGACACCCGTCTGTGTTCTTTCAGTACCCGTCCTTGTTTGACCTTTTTTCAGTACCCGTCTATATTGACCTTAGACACCCGTCCGGGTTCTTTTAGCACCCGTCCGTCTTTGAACCTTTAGTTTCAATACCCGTCCGTATTAACCTTTTTGATACCCGTCCGTGTTCTTTCAGCACGCGTCTGTGTTTGAACTTTAGTTTCAATACCCGTCCGTATTTGAATCGTTCTTCAATATCCGTCCGTATTGACCTTTTAGACACCCGTCCGTGTTCTTTCAGCACCTGTCCGTGTTTGAACCTTTATGTTCAATACCCGTCCGTATTGACCTTTTTGACACCCGTCCGTGTTTTTTCAGCACCCGTCCATGTTTGAACTTTAGTTTCAATACCCGTCCGTATTGACCTTTTGACACTCGTCTGTGTCCTTTCAACACCCGTCCGTGTTTGAACCTTTAGTTTCAATACCCGTCATTATTGACCTTTTTGACACACGTCCGTGTTCTTTCATCACCCGTCCGAGTTTAAACCTTTAGTGTCAATACCCGTTCGTATTGACCTTAGACACCCGTCCGTTTCGACCTTTTAACACTCGTTCGTGTTCTTTCAGCTCCCGTCTATGTTTGAACATTTCTTCAATACCCGTATTGACATTTTAGACACCCGTCCGTGTTCTTTCAGCACCCGTCCGTGTTTGAACCTTTATGTTTAATACAAGTCCGTATTGACCTTTTGACACCCGTCCGTGTTCTTTCTGCACCCGTCCGTGTTTGAACCTTTAGTTTCAATACCCGTCCGTATTGACCTTTCTGACATCCGTTCGTGTTCTTTCAGCACTCGTCCGTGTTTGAACTTTACTTTCAATACCCGCCCGTATTGACCGTTTGACACCCGTCCGTGTTCTTTCAGCACCCATCCGTGTTTGAACCTTTAGTTTCAATACCCGTCCGTATTGATACTTTTGACACCCGTCCGTGGTCTTTCACATCCCTGTTTGAACCTTTAGTTTCAATACCCGTCCGTATTGACCTTAGACACCCATCCGTGTTCTTTCAGTACCCGTCCATGTTTGAACTACTTTCAGTACCCATCTGTATTGACCTTAGACACCCGTCCGTGTTCTTTCAGCACCCGTCCGTGTTTGAAACTTTAGTTTCAATACCCGTCCGTATTGACATTTTTTACACCCGTCCGTGTTCTTTCAGCACCCGTCCATATTTGAACTTTAGTTTTAATACCCGTCCGTATTGACCTATTGACACTCGTTCGTGTTCTTTCAGCACCCGTCCGTGTTTGCAGCTTTAGTTTCAATACCCGTCCTTTTTGACCTTAGACACCCGTCTGTGTTCTTTCACCACCTGTCCGTGTTTGAACCTTTCTTCAATACCCGTCCATATTGACCTATTAGACACCCGGCCGTGTTCTTTCAGCACCCGTCCGTATTGACCTTTTGACACCCATCCGTGTTCTTTCAGTACCCATCCGTGTTTAAACCTTTAGTTTCAATACCCGTCCGTATTGACCTTTTTGACACCCGTCCGTGTTCTTTCAGCAACCGTCCGTGTTTGAACCATGGTTTCAATACCCGTCCGTATTGACCTTTTGACACCCGTCTGTGTTCTTTCAGCACCCGTCCATGTTTGAACTATGGTTTCAATACCCGTCCGTATTGACCTTTTGACACCCGTCCGTGTTCTTTCAGCACCCCTCCGTGTTTGAACCTTTATGATCAATACAAGTCCGTATTGACAATTTTTATACCCGTCCGTGTTCTTTCAGCACCCGTCCGTGTTTGAACTTTAGTTTCAATACCCGCCCGTATTGACCTTTTGACACCCGTCCGTGTTCTTTCAGCACCCGTTCGTGTTTGAACCTTCACTTTCAATACCCGTCCGTATTGACCTTTTTGACACCCGTCCGTGTTCTTTTAGAACTCGTCCGTGTTTGAACCTTTAGTTTCTATACCCGTCCGTATTGACCTTAGACACCCGTCCGTGTTCGTTCAGCACCCGTCAATGTTTGAACCTTTAGCTTCAATACCCGTTCGTATTGACCTCTTTAACACCCGTCCGTGTTCTTTCTGCACCCGTCCATGCTTGAACTTTAGTTTTAATACCTGTCCGTATTGACCTTTTGACACTCGTCCGTGTTCTTTCAGCACCCGTCCGTGTTTGAACCTTTCTTCAATACCCGTCCATATTGACCTTTTAGACACCCATCCGTGCTCTTTCAGCACCCGTCCGTGTTTCCACCTTTAGTTTCAATACCCGTCCGTATTAACCTTAGACACCCGTCTGTGTTCTTTCAGTACCCGTCCTTGTTTGACCTTTTTTCAGTACCCGTCTATATTGACCTTAGACACCCGTCCGGGTTCTTTTAGCACCCGTCCGTCTTTGAACCTTTAGTTTCAATACCCGTCCGTATTAACCTTTTTGATACCCGTCCGTGTTCTTTCAGCACGCGTCTGTGTTTGAACTTTAGTTTCAATACCCGTCCGTATTTGAATCGTTCTTCAATATCCGTCCGTATTGACCTTTTAGACACCCGTCCGTGTTCTTTCAGCACCTGTCCGTGTTTGAACCTTTATGTTCAATACCCGTCCGTATTGACCTTTTGACACCCGTCCGTGTTCTTTCAACACCCGTCTGTGTTTGAACTTTAGTTTCAATACCCGTTAGTATTAACCTTTTGATACCCGTCCGTGTTCTTTCAGCACTCGTCCGCCTTTTAACCATTAGTTTCAATACCCGTCCGTATTGACGTTTTTGACACCCGTCTGTGTTCTTTCAGCACTCGTCCGTGTTTGAACCTTTAGTTTCAATACCCGTCCGTATTGACCTTAGACACCCGTCTGTGTTCTTTCATTACCCGTCCATGTTAGAACTTCTTTTAGTACCCGTCCGTATTAACCTTAGACACCCGTCCAAGTTCTTTCAGCACCCGTCCGTGTTTGAACCTTTAGTTTCAATTCCCGTCCATAATGACCTTTTTGACACCCTTACGTGTTCTTTCAGCACCCGTCCATGTTTGAACTTTAGTTTCAATACCCGTCCGTATTGACCTTTTGACACTCGCCGTGTTTTTTCAGCACCCGGCCTTGTTTGAACCTTTCTTCAATACCCGTCCGTATTGACCTTTTAGACACCCGTCCGTGTTCTTTCAGCACCCGCCCGTGTTTGCACCTTTAGTTTCAATACCCGTCCATATTGACCTTAGAGCCCCGTCTGTGATCTTTCAGCACCCGTCCGTGTTTGAACTTCTTTCAGTACCCGTCCGTATTGACCTTAGACACCCGTCCGTGTTCTTTCAGCGCCCGTCCGTCTTTGAACCTTTAGTTTCAATACCCGTCCGTATTGACCTTTTTGACACCCCTCCGTGTTCTTTCAGCACCCGTCCATGTTTGAACTTTAGGTTCAATACCTGTCTGTATTGACCTTTAGACACTCGTCCGTGTTCTTTCAGCAGCCGTACGTGTTTGAACCTTTCTTCAATACCCGTCCGTATTGTCCTTTTAGACACCCGTCCATGTTCTTTCAGCACCCGTCCGTGTTTGAACCTTTATGTTCAATACCCGTCCGTATTGACCTTTTGACACCCGTCCGTGTTCTTTCAGCACCCGTCCGTGTTTGAACCTTTAGTTTCAATACCCGTCTGTATTGACCTTTTTGACAACCGTTCGTGTTTGAACTTTAGTTTCAATACCCGTCCGTATTGACCTTTTGACACCCGTCCGTGTTCTTTCAGCCCCCGTCCGTGTTTGAACCTTTAGTTTCAATACCCGTCCGTAATGACCTTTTTGACACCCGTCCGTGTTCTTTCAGCACATGTCCGATTTTGAACCTTTAGTTTCAATACCCATCCGTATTGACCTTTTTGACACCCGTTCGTGTTCTTTCAGCACCCGTCCATGTTTGAACTTTAGTTTCAATCCCGTCTGTATTGACCTTTGACACTCGTCCGTGTTCTTTTAACACCCATCCGTGTTTGAACCGTTCTTCAATACCCGTCCGTATTGACCTTTTAGACACCCGTCCGTTTTCTTTCAGAACCCGTCCGTGTTTGCACCTTTAGTTTCAATACCCGTTCGTATTAACTTTAGACACCCGCTTGTGTTCTTTCAACACCCGTCCGTGTTTGAACTTCTTTCAGTACCCGTCTGTATTGACTTTAGACACCCGTCCGTGTTCTTTCAGTACCCGTCCGTGTTTTAACCTTTATGTTCAATACCCGTCCGTATTGACCTTTTTGACACCCGTCCGTGTTCTTTCAGCACTCGTCCGTGTTTGAACCTTTAGTTTCAATACTCGTCCGTATTGACCTTTTTGACACCCGTCCGTATTCTTTCAGCACTCGTTCGTGTTTGAACATTTAGTTTCAATACCCATCCATATTGACCTTAGACACCCATCCTTGTTCTTTCCGTACTCGTCCGTGTTTGAACTTCTTTCAGTACCCGTCCGTATTGACCTTTTAGACACCCGTCCAAGTTCTTTCATCACCCGTCCGTGTTTGAACCTTTAGTTTCTATTCCCGTCCATATTAACTTTTTTGACACCCTTCCGTGTTCTTTCAGCACCCGTCCATGTTTGAACCTTAGTTTCAATACCCGTCCGTACTGACCTTTTGACACTCGTCCGTGTTTTTTCAGCACCCGTCCGTGTTTGAACATTTCTTCAATACCCGTCCGTATTGAACTTTTAGATACCCATCCGTGTTCTTTCATCACCCGTCCGTGTTTGCACCTTTAGTTTCAATACCCGTCCGTATTATTCATAGACACCCGCCTGTGCTCTTTCAGCACCCGTCCGTGTTTGAACTTCTTTCAGTACCCGTCTGTATTGACTTTAGACACCCGTCCGTGTTCTTTCAGTACCCGTCCGTGTTTTAACCTTTATGTTCAATACCCGTCCGTATTTACCTTTTTGACACGCGTCCGTGTTCTTTCAGCACCCGTCCGTGTTTGAACTTTAGTTTCAATACCCGTCCGTATTGACCTTTTGACACCCGTCTGTGTTCTTTCAGCACCCGTCTGTGTTTGAACCTTTAGTTTCCATACCCGTCCGTATTGACCTTTTTGACACCCGTCCGTGTTCTTTTAGAACTCGTCCGTGTTTGAACCTTTAGTTTCAATACCCGTCTGTATTGACCTTAGACACCCGTCAGTGTTCTTTCAGTACCCGTTCGTGTTTGAACCTCTTTCAGTACCCGTTCGTGTTTGAACCTCTTTCAGTACCCGTCCGTATTGACCTTAGACACCTGTCCGTGTTCGTTCAGCACCCGTTAGTGTTTGAACCTTTAGTTTCAATACCAGTCCGTATTGACATTTTTGTCACCCGTCCGTGTTCTTTCAGCACCCGTCCATGTTTGAACTTTAGTTTTAATACCCGTCCGTATTGTCCTTTTGACACTCGTCCGTGTTCTTTCAGCACCCGTCCGTGTTTGAACCTTTCTTCAATAGTCGTCCATATTAACCTTTTAGACACCCGTCCGTGTTCTTTCAGCACCCGTCCGTGTTTCCACCTTTAGTTTAAATACCCATCCGTATTAACCTTAGACACCCGTCTGTGTTCTTTCACCACCCGTCCTTGTTTGAACTTCTTCCAGTACCCGTCCGTATTGACCTTAGACACCCGTCCGTGTTCTTTCAGCACCCATCCGTCTTTGAACCTTTAGTTTCAATACCCGTCCGTATTGACCTTTTTGATACCCGTTTGTGTTCTTTCAGCACCCATCTGTGTTTGAACTTAAGTTTCAATACCCGTCCGTATTGACCTTTTTGACACCCGTTCGTGTTCTTTCAGCACCCTTCCATGTTTGAACTTTAGTTTCAATACCCGTCCGTATAGACCTTTTGACCCTCGTTCGTGTTCTTTCAGCACCCGTCCGTGTTTGAACCGTTCTTCAATACCCGTCTGTATTAACCGTTTAGACACTCGTTCGTGTTCTTTCAGCACCCGTCCGTGTTTGAACCTTTATGTTCAATACCTGTCCGTATTGACCTTTTGACACCCGTCTGTGTTCTTTCAGCACAGATTCGTGTTTGAACCTTTAGTTTCAATACCCGTCCGTATTCACCTTTTGATACCCGTCCGTGTTCTATCAGCACCCGTCCGTGTTTTAACCTTTAGTTTCAATACCCGTTCGTATTGACCTTTTTGACACCCGTCCGTGTTCTTTCAGCACTCGTCCGTTTTTGATCCTTTAGTTTCAATACCCGTCTGTATTGACCTTAGACACCCGTCCGTGTTCTTTCAGTACCTGTCCGTGTTTGAACTTCTTTTAGTACCCGTCCGTATTAACCTTAGACACCCGTCCAAGTTCTTTCAGCACCCGTCTATGTTTGAACCTTTAGTTTCAATTCCCATCCATATTGACCTTTTTGACACCCTTCCGTGTTCTTTCAGCACCCGTCCATGTTTGAACTTTAGTTTCAATACTCGTCCGTATTGACCTTTTGACACTCGTCCGTGTTTTTTCAGCACCCGTCCGTGTTTGAACCTTTCTTCAATACCCGTCCGTATTGACCTTTTAGACACCCGTCCGTGTTTGCACCTTTAGTTTCAATACCCGTCCGTGTTGAGCTTAAACACCCGTCTGTGTTCTTTCAGCACCCGTCCGTGTTTGAATTTCTTTCAGTACCCGTTCGTATTGACCTTAGACACCCGTCCGTGTTCTTTCAGCACCCGTCCGTTTTTGAACCTTTAGTTTCAATACCCGTCCGTATTGACCTTTTTGACACCCGCCCGTGTTCTTTCAACACCCGTCTATTGTAACACCCGCAATCTATACCCCCAAGCTATTAAAGCAATAAATAAAATCCATAATTTCATCAGAGTATAATTAAACATGCACGGCATAGACTGGAGATGCCACATCAATTTGAAACAAACATACAACACCTGCTCATAAAGATATGCAACAATTCAGGTAGTAATACACCCACAATTAAAATACAGAATAAAAGCGGAAAATCTGTACTGAATCTCATATATATATATATATATATCATAAAAGTATATCTGTCATATACGACCATACATGTACAATTCAAAAGATACATATACATAACACAAATAATCACAAACGGCCTCCCTATCTACCGGTGTCACATGTCAGAGCCGATCGACAAAAGAATGAAGACCTAAGCTTCACAAAAATACCTCCAGCAACTCTAATCTGCAATGCCTCATAGAGCATTATAAAATAGCAGAAGGGTGAGAAAAACAATCATATTACAGTTGCATATAATTATATATTAACACAGAAATGCACAAGTAAAATATTCTCACCACAAAAGCACCACAATCAAATACAACACAACAACGTACAATTCTCAAGTATCAAATACCACTACACTTCAATCATACACAATACACTCATCATCAATACAATTACACATATTCCATCTCATCAATCACATTCACAAATCCATACCCAATTAATCCATGATTTATGCAAATGCACAGAGACTGACACAATGACTCTTATGCAATGCACATGCGGTACCGACTTCCAATATTTCTCATCACTAGTTCACTCAGGAACTCTGCTGGAACCATCGCTCGTTACTTAGTGTAACTCCCCGTCGGGCATACGATGTTCCTCGTCGCTCACACCTCTTTGTATAAGGCACACGACGTTTATGCATCGCTCACACCTCTTTGTATAAGGCACACGACCCGATCGCTCACCCCTCTTTGTATAAGGCACACTATCGTCTATAATCATCGCTCACACCTCTTACTTTTAAGGCACACGATCCATCTGATCGTTCACACCTCTTATTTTTAAGGCACGCGATGTTATAGCGGATTCCCTCTGCAATCAATCTGTCACTCAGGACGTTACCAGAATGCATATCATGATGCTTAGCATACAATGACTCATGACATTCAAATGCACACATATATGCAACCATCTCACTCAACATTAATCATGCTTTCCAATTCAAGCCCAAAACAATGCATTTATACCCTACAACGGCACGCAAATCATACCATATCCATATCAACAGCACATTGCATGATACACACCAATTACACACAATTAAAATGACAAAAGTCGACAAAACAACACTATTCCAAATTCCCGACATAATTAAATCGGCTAACGATTTTAAAACCATCATCATAAGAAATTACATGCTACAAGCTTTCTAACGCATCAAACCACGCCTCAAACCGACTCACGGATCAAAAGTTACAGAGAAAACAAATTGGAATAAACTATCATGTTCACAGTGCGAAGCTCCTAGCGAGTCCTTCGCTCCCTCATTCGCAGTGTGAATGTCCTAGCGAACAGTGGCAGAAGCAAAATAGCCTAGAAAATTCCCCACGTTCGCAGTGCGAACTCCCAGCGAATGCTCGCTACCCCATTCGCAATGCGAATCCTCCAGCGGTCAGTGGCAGAATGAAAAATAATACAACGTTCGCAGTGCGAACCTCACGCGAATGCTCGCCACCCATTCGCTGGCCATCCGCAGTGCGAACCTGCGATTTCAGCAAAATCCAACAGCGCACCAGATCATCCCAAAACCATATTTTCTCCACCCAAAACATTTCCAACCGAACATATAATAGTCAAAACATAACCCAAGCATGGTAACAAGTATTCTACCGCATTTACACCGATTTCCAACCGCGCAAACATCGATTCCTCATCATTTTTCCCATTTCCAACCTAGAATCAAAAGCTATGGAAAGACCAGAAAATATGCAAACATACACATACATAATCATACACAAGCATAAGATAATCGAGTTTCACACCCTTACCCGATTTAATCGTGTTCTAGAAACTCGGTTGATTGATTTCCAAGTTTTCTAAATTCTCTCTTTTTCTTATCTTCTCCTCTTTTCTTTCCTTTTTCCTTCTTCTCTTTTTCTTTCTCTCTATTTTTCTCTCTTTCTATTTCTATTATATTCTAACTTAACAAAATAAATCAAAATGCCCAAAATACCCCTACACTCAAATATCTCGCAAATGCTCCCAAAACGCGACAAAATATATTCACGATGAAAAATAACATATTTTCACATAAAAGTCTGAATAAAACAATATAATAATAAAATACACAAAACGACTCAATTAATTAAAAAGACAAAACAAACCGGGGCGTTACATCCGTGTTTGCACCTTTAGTTTCAATACCCATCCGTATTGACCTTAGACACCCGTCTGTGTTCTTTCATCACCCGTCTCTGTTTGAACTTCTTTCAGTACCCGTCCGTATTGACCTTAGACACCCGTCCGTGTTCTTTCAGCACTCATCCATCTTTGAACCTTTATGTTCAATACCCGTCCGTATTGACCTTTTGACACCCATCCATGTTCTTTCAGCACCCGTCCGTGTTTGAACCTTTAGTTTCAATACCCGTCCGTACTGACCTTTTTTACACCCGTCTGTGTTCTTTCAGCACTCGTCCGTGTTTAAACTTTAGTTTCAATACCCGTCCGTATTGACCTTTTGATACCCGTCCGTGTGCTTTTAGCTCCCGTCCGTGTTTTAACCTTTAGTTTCAATACCCATCCGTATTTACCTTTTTGACACCCGTCCGTGTTCTTTCAGCACTCGTCCGTGTTTGAACCTTTAGATTCAATACCCGTCTGTATTGACTTTAGACACCCGTCTGCGTTCTTTCAGTACCCGTCTGTGTTTGAACTTCTTTTAGTACCCGTCCGTATTAACCTTGGACACCCGTCCAAGTTCTTTCAGCACCCGTCTGTGTTTGAACCTTTAGTTTCAATTCCCGTCCATATTGACCTTTTTGACACCCTTCCGTGTTCTTTCAGCACCCGTCCATGTTTGAACTTTAGTTTCAATACCCGTTCGTATTGACTTTTTGACACTCGTCCGTGTTTTTTCAGCACCCGTCTGTGTTTGAACCTTTGTTTAATACCCGTCCGTATTGACCTTTTAGACACCTGTCCGTGTTCTTTCAGCACCCGTTCGTGTTTGCACCTTTAGTTTCAATACCCGTCTGTATTGACCTTAGACACCCGTCTGTGTTCTTTCGGCACCTGTCCGTGTTTGAACTTCTTTCAGTACCCGTCCGTATTGACCTTAGACACCCGTCCGTGTTCTTTCAGCACCCGTCCGTCTTTGAACCTTTAGTTTCAATACCCGTTCGTATTGACCTTTTTGACACCCGTCCGTGTTCTTTCAACACCCGTCCGTGTTGGCACCTTTAGTTTCAATACCCGTCCGTATTGACCTTAGACACCCGTCTGTGTTCTTTCAGTACCCGTCCGTGTTTGAACTTCTTTTAGTACCCATCCGTATTAACCTCATACACCCGTCCAAGTTCTTTCAGTACATGTCCATATTGACCTTTTTGACACCCGTCCGTGTTCTTTCAGCACCCGTCCATGTTTGAATTTTAGTTTTAATACCCGTCCGTATTGACCTTTTGACACCCGTCTGTGTTCTTTCAGCACCCGTCCGTGTTTGAACCATTAGTTTCAATACCCGTCCGTATTGACCTTAGACACCCGTCTGTGTTCTTTCAGCATCTGTCCGTGTTTGAACTTCTTTCAGTACCCGTCCGTATTGACCGTAGACACCCGTCCGTGTTCTTTCAGCACCCGTCCGTCTTTGAACCACTAGTTTCAAAACCCGTCCGTATTGACCTTTTTGACACCCGTCCGTGTCCTTTTAACACCCGTTTGTGTTTGCACCTTTAGTTTCAATACCCGTCCGTATTGACCTTAGACACCCGTCTGTGTTCTTTCAGCACCCGTCCGTGTTTGAACTTCTTTCAGTACCCATCCGTATTGACCTTAGACACCCGTCCGCGTTCTTTCAGCACTTGTCCGTCTTTGAACCTTTATGTTCAATACCCGTCCGTATTGACCTTTTGTCATCCATCTAAGTTCTTTCAGCACCTGTCCGTGTTTGAACCTTTAGTTTCAATACCCGTCCGTATTGACCTTTTTTACACCCGTCTGTGTTCTTTCAGCACTCGTCCGTGTTTAAACTTTAGTTTCAATACCCGTCTGTATTGACCTTTTGATACCCGTCCGTGTGCTTTCAGCTCCCGTCCGTGTTTTAACCTTTAGTTTCAATACCCGTCCGTATTTACCTTTTTGACACCCGTCCGTGTTCTTTCAGCACTTGTCCGTGTTTGAACCTTTAGTTTCAATACCCGTCTATATTGACTTTAGACACCCATCTGCGTTCTTTCAGTACCCGTCCGTGTTTGAACTTCTTTTAGTACCCGTCCGTGTTATCCTTAGACACCCGTCCAAGTTCTTTCCGCACCCGTCTGTGTTTGAACCTTTAGTTTCAACTCCCGTCCATATTGACCTTTTTAACACCCTTCCGTGTTCTTTCAGCACCCGTCGATGTTTGAACTTTTGTTTCAATACCCGTCCGTATTGACCTTTTGACACTCGTTCGTGTTTTTTCAGCACCCGTCCGTGTTTGAACCTATGTTCAATACCCGTCCGTATTGACCTTTTAGACACCCGTCCGTGTTCTTTCAGCACCCGTCCGTGTTTGCACCTTTAGTTTCAATACCCGTCTGTATTGACCTTAGACAGCCGTCCGTGTTCTTTCGGCACCCGCCCGTGTTTGAACTTCTTTCAGTACCCGTCCGTATTGACCTTAGACACCCCTCCGTGTTCTTTCAGCACCCGTCCGTCTTTGAACCTTTAGTTTCAATACCCGTCCGTATTGACCTTTTTGACACCCGTCCGTGTTCTTTCAACACCCGTCCGTGTTGGCACCTTTAGTTTCAATACCCGTCCGTATTGACCATAAACACCCGTCTGTGTTCTTTAAGTAACCGTCCATGTTTGAACTTCTTTTAGTACCCGTCCGTATTAACCTTAGACACCCGTCCAAGTTCTTTCAGTACCCGTCCATATTGACCTTTTTGACACCCGTCCGTGTTCTTTCAGCACCCGTCCATGTTTGAATTTTAGTTTTAATACCCGTCCGTATTGACCTTTTGACACCCTTCTGTGTTCTTTCAGCACCCGTCCGTCTTTGAACCATTAGTTTCAATACCCGTCCTTATTGACCTTAGACACCCGTCTGTGTTCTTTCAGCATTCGTTCGGGTTTGAACTTCTTTCAGTACCCGTCCGTATTGACCGTAGATACCCGTCCGTGTTCTTTCAGCACCCGTCCGTCTTTGAACCTTTAGTTTCAATACCCGTCCGTATTGACCTTTTTGACACCCGTCCGTGTCCTTTTAACACCCATCCGTGTTTGCACCTTTAGTTTCAATACCCGTCCGTATTGACCTTAGACACCCGTCTGTGTTCTTTCAGCACCCGTCCGTGTTTGAACTTCTTTCAGTACCCGTCCGTATTGACCTTAGACACCCGTCCGTGTTCTTTCAGCACTCGTCCATCTTTGAACCTTTATGTTCAATACCCGTCCGTATTGACCTTTCGACACCCATCCATGTTCTTTCAGCACCCGTCCGTGTTTGAACCTTTAGTTTCAATACCCGTCCGTATTGACCTTTTTTACACCCGTCTGTGTTCTTTCAGCACTCGTCCTTGTTTAAACTTTAGTTTCAATACCCGTCCGTATTGACCTTTTGATACCCGTCTGTGTGCTTTCAGCACTCGTCCGTGTTCTTTCAGCACTCGTCCGTGTTTGAACCTTTAGTTTCAATACCCGTCTGTATTGACTTTAGACACCCGTCTGCGTTCTTTCAGTACCCGTCCGTGTTTGAACTTCTTTTAGTACCCGTCTGTATTAACCTTAGACACCCGTCCAAGTTCTTTCAGCACCCATCTGTGTTTGAACCTTTAGTTTCAATTCCCGTCCATATTGACAGTTTTTGACACCCTTCCGTGTTCTTTCAGCACCCGTCCATGTTTGAACTTTAGTTTCAATACCCGTCCATATTGACCTTTTGACACTCGTTCGTGTTTTTTCAGCACCCGTCCGTGTTTGACCCTTTGTTCAATACCCGTCCGTATTGACCTTTTAGACACCCGTCCGTGTTCTTTCAGCACCCGTCCGTGTTTGCACCTTTAGTTTCAATACCCGTCCGTATTGACCTTAGACACCCGTCCGTGTTCTTTCGGCACCCGTCCGTGTTTGAACTTCTTTCAGTACCCGTCCGTATTGACCTTAGACACCCGTCCGTGTTCTTTCAGCACCCGTCCGTCTTTGAACCTTTAGTTTCAATACCCGTCCGTATTGACCTTTTTGACACCCGTCCGTGTTCTTTCAACACCCTTCCGTGTTTGCACCTTTAGTTGCAATACCCGTCCGTATTGATCTGAGACACCAGTCTGTGTTCTTTCAGTACCCGTCCGTGTTTGAACTTCTTTTAGTACCCGTCCGTATTAACCTTAGAACCCCGTCCAAGTTCTTTCAGCACCCGTCCGTGTTTGAACCTTTAGTTTCAATTCCCGTCCATATTGACCTTTTTGACACCCGTCCGTGCTCTTTCAGCACCCGTCCATGTTTGAATTTTAGTCTCAATACCCGTCCGTATTGACCTTTTGACACCCGTCTGTGTTCTTTCAGCACCCGTCTGTGTTTGTACCTTTAGTTTCAATACCCGTCCGTATTGACCTTAGACACCCGTCTGTGTTCTTTCAGCATCCGCCCGTGTTTGAACTTCTTTCAGTACCCGTCCGTATTGACCGTAGACACCCGTCCGTGTTCTTTCAGCACCCGTCCGTCTTTGAACCTTTAGTTTCAATACGCGTCCGTATTGCCCTTTTTGACACCCGTCCGTGTTCTTTTAACACCCGTCCGTGTTTGCACCTTTAGTTTCAATACCCATCCATATTGACCTTAGACACCCGTCTGTGTTCTTTCAGCACCCGTCCGTGTTTGAACTTTTTTCAGTACCCGTCCGTATTGACCTTAGACACCCGTCCGTGTTCTTTCAGCACTTGTCCGTCTTTGAACCTTTATGTTCAATACCCGTCCGTATTGACCTTTTGACACCCATCCATGTTCTTTCAGCACCCGTCCGTGTTTGAACCTTTAGTTTCAATACCCGTCCGTATTGACCTTTTTTACACCCGTCTGTGTTCTTTCAGCACTCGTCCGTGTTTAAACTTTAGTTTCAATACCCATCTGTATTGACCTTTTGATACCCGTCCGTGTGCTTTCAGCTCCCGTCCGTGTTCTAACCTTTAGTTTCAATACCCGTCCGTATTTTCATTTTTGACACCCGTCCGTGTTCTTTCAGCACTCGTCTGTGTTTGAACCTTTAGTTTCAATACCTGTCTGTATTGACTTTAGACACCCGTCTGCGTTCTTTCAGTACCCGTCCGTGTTTGAACTTCTTTTAGTACCCGTCCGTATTAACCTTAGACACCCGTCAAAGTTTTTTCAGAACCCGTATGTGTTTGAACCTTTAGTTTCAATTCCCGTCCATATTGACCTTTTTGATACCCTTCCGTGTTCTTTCAGCACTCGTCCATGTTTGAACTTTAGTTTCAATACCCGCCCGTATTGACCTTTTGACACTCGTCCGTGTTTTTTCAGCACCCGTCCGTGTTTGAACCTTTGTTCAATACCCGTCCGTATTGACCTTTTAGACACCCGTCCGTGTTCTTTCAGCACCCGTCCGTGTTTGCACCTTTAGTTTCAATACCCGTCCGTATTGACCTTAGACACCCGTCCGTGTTATTTCGGCACTCGTCTGTGTTTGAACTTCTTTCAGTACCCGTCTGTATTGACCTTAGACACCCGTCCGTGTTCTTTCAGCACCCGTCCGTCTTTGAACCTTTGTTCAATACCCGTCCGTATTGACCTTTTAGACACCTGTCCGTGTTCTTTCAGCACCCATCCGTGTTTGCACCTTTAGTTTCAATACCCGCCCGTATTGACCTTAGACACCCGTCCGTGTTCTTTCGGCACTCGTCCGTGTTTGAACTTCTTTCAGTACCCGTCTGTACTGACCTTAGACACCCGTCCGTGTTCTTTCAGCACTCGTCCGTCTTTGAACCTTTAGTTTCAATATCCGTCAGTATTGACCTTTTGGACACCCGTCCGTGTTCTTTCAACACCGTCCGTGTTTGCACCTTTAGTTTCAATACCCGTCCGTATTGACCTTAGACACCTGTCTGAGTTCTTTCAGTACCCGTCCGTGTTTGAACTTCTTTCAGTACCCGTCCGTATTGACCTTAGACACCCGTCCAAGTTCTTTCAGCACCCGTCCGTGTTTGAACCTTTAGTTTCAATTCCCGTCCATATTGACCTTTTTGACACCCGTCCGTGTTCTTTCAGCACCCGTCCATGTTTGAATTTTAGTCTCAATACCCGTCCGTATTGACCTTTTGACACCCATCTGTGTTCTTTCAGCACCCGTCCGTGTTTGCACCTTTAGTTTCAATACCCGTCCTTATTGACCTTAGACACCCGTCTGTGTTCTTTCAGCATCCTCCCGTGTTTGAACTTCTTTCAGTACCCTTCCGTATTGACCGTAGACACCCGTCCGTGTTCTTTCAGCACTCGTCCATCTTTGAACCTTTATGTTCAATACCCGTCCGTATTGACCTTTCGACACCCATCCATGTTCTTTCAGCACCCGTCCGTGTTTGAACCTTTAGTTTCAATACCCGTCCGTATTGACCTTACACACCCGCCTGTGTTCTTTCAGCACCTGTCCGTGTTTGAACTTCTTTCAGTACCCGTCAGTATTGACCTTAGACACCAGTCTGAGTTCTTTCAGTACCCGTCCGTGTTTGAACTTCTTTCAGTACCCGTCCGTATTGACCTTAGACACCCGTCCAAGTTCTTTCAGCACCCGTCCGTGTTTGAACCTTTAGTTTCAATTCCCGTCCATATTGACCTTTTTGACACCCGTCCGTGTTCTTTCAGCACCCGTCCATGTTTGAATTTTAGTCTCAATACCCGTCCGTATTGACCTTTTGACACCCATCTGTGTTCTTTCAGCACCCGTCCGTGTTTGCACCTTTAGTTTCAATACCCGTCCGTATTGACCTTAGACACCCGTCTGTGTTCTTTCAGCATCGTCCCGTGTTTGAACTTCTTTCAGTACCCTTCCGTATTGACCGTAGACACCCGTCCGTGTTCTTTCAGCACCCGTCCGTCTTTGAACCTTTAGTTTCAATACGCGTCCGTATTGACCTTTTTGACACCCGTCCGTGTTTGCACCTTTAGTTTTAATACCCGTCCGTATTGACCTTAGACACCCGCCTGTGTTCTTTCAGCACCTGTCCGTGTTTGAACTTCTTTCAGTACCCGTCCGTATTGACCTTAGACACCCGTCCGTGTTCTTTCAGCACTCGTCCGTCTTTGAACCTTTATGTTCAATACCCGTCCGTATTGACCTTTTGACACCCATCCATGTTCTTTCAGCACCCGTCCGTGTTTGAACCTTTAGTTTCAATACCCGTTCGTATTGACCTTTTTTACACCCGTCTGTGTTCTTTCAGCACTCGTCCGTGTTTAAACTTTAGTTTCAATACCCGTCCGTATTGACCTTTTGATACCCGTCCGTGTGCTTTCAGCTCCCGTCCGTGTTTTAACCTTTAGTTTCAATACCCGTCCGTATTTACCTTTTTGACACCCGTCCGTGTTCTTTCAGCACTCGTCGGTGTTTGAACCTTTAGTTTCAATACCCGTCTGTATTGACTTTAGACACCCGTCTGCGTTCTTTCTGTACCCGTCCGTGTTTGAACTTCTTTTAGTACCCGTCCGTATTAACCTTAGACACCCCTCCAAGTTCTTCCAGCACCCGTCTGTGTTTGAACCTTTAGTTTCAATTCCCGTCCATATTGACCTTTTTGACACCCTTCCGTGCTCTTTCAACACCCGTCCATGTTTGAACTTTAGTTTCAATACCTGTCCGTATTGACCTTTTGACACTCGTCCGTGTTTTTTCAGCACCTGTCCGTGTTTGAACCTTTGTTCAATACCCGTCCGTATTGTCCTTTTAGACACCCGTCCGTGTTCTTTCAGCACCCGTCCGTGTTTGCACCTTTAGTTTCAATACCCGTCCGTATTGACCTTAGACACCCGTCTGTGTTCTTTCGGCACCCGTCCGTGTTTTAACTTCTTTCAGTACCCGTCCGTATTGAGCTTAGACACCCGTCCGTGTTCTTTCAGCACCCGTCCGTCTTTGAACCTTTAGTTTCAATACCCATCCGTATTGACCTTTTTGACACCCGTTCGTGTTCTTTCAACACCCGTCCGTGTTTGCACCTTTAGTTTAAATACCCGTCCATATTGACCTTAGACACCCGTCTGTGTTCTTTTAGCACCCGTCCATGTTTGAACTTTTTTCAGTACCAGTCCGTATTGACCATAGACACCCGTCCGTGTTCTTTCAGCACTCGTCCGTCTTTGAACCTTTATGTTCAATACCCGTCCGTATTGACCTTTTGACACCCGTCCGTGTTCTTTCAGCACCCGTCCGTGTTTAAACCTTTAGTTTCAATACCCGTCCGTGTTGACCTTTTTTAAACCCGTCCGTGTTCTTTCAGCACCCGTCTGTGTTTGAAGTTTAGTTTCAATACCCGTCCGTATTGACCTTTTGATACCCGTCCGTGTTCTTTCAGCACCCGTACGTGTTTTAACCTTTAGTTTCAATACCCGTCCGTATTGAACTTTTTGCACCCGTCCGTGTTCTTTCAGCACGCGTCCGTGTTTGAACCTTTAGTTTCAATACCCGTCCGTATTGACCTTAGACACCTGTCCGTGTTCTTTCAGTACCCGTCCATGTTTGAACTTCTTTTAGTACCCGTCCGTATTTACCTTAGACACCCGTCCAAGTCCTTTTAGCACCCGTCCGTGCTTGAACCTTTAGTTTGAATTCCCGTCCATATTGACCTTTTTGACACCCTTCCGTGTTCTTTCAGCACCCGTCCATGTTTGAACTTTAGTTTCTATACCCGTCCGTATTGACCTTTTGACACTCGTGCGTGTTTTTTCAACACCCGTCCGTGTTTGAACCTTTCTTCTATACCCGTCCGTATTGACCTTTTAGACACCCGTCCGTGTTCTTCAGCACCCGTTCGGGTTTGCACCTTTAGTTTCAATACCCGTCCGTATTGACCTTAGACACCCGTCTGTGTTCTTTCAACACCCGTCCTTGTTTGAACTTCTTTCATTACTTGTCCGTATTGACCTTAGACACCCGTCTGTGTCCTTTCAGCACTCGTCCGTCTTTGAACCTTTAGTTTCAATACCCGTCCGTATTGACCTTTTTGACACCCGTCCGTGTTTGCACCTTTAGTTTCAATACCCGTCCGTATTGACCTTAGACACCCGTCTGTGTTCTTTCAGCACCCGTCCGTGTTTGAACTTCTTTCAGTACCCGTCTGTATTGACCTTAGACACCCGTTCGTGTTCTTTCAACACTCGTCCATCTTTGAACCTTTATGTCCAATACCCGTCCGTATTGACCTTTTGATACCCGTCTGTGTTCTTTCAGCACCCGTCTGTGTTTTAACCTTTAGTTTTAATACCCGTCCGTATTGCCCTTTTTGACACCCGTCCGTGTTTTTTCAGCACTCGTCCGTGTTTGAACCTTTTGTTTCAATAACCGTCCGTATTGACCTTAGACACCTGTCCGTGTTCTTTCAGTACCCGTCCGTGTTTCATCTTCTTTTAATACCCGTCTATATTAACCTTAGACACCCGTCCAAGTTCTTTCAGTACCCGTCCGTGTTTGAACCTTTAGTTTCAATTCCCATCCATATTGACCTTTTTGACACCCTTCCGTGTTCTTTCAGCACCCGTCCATGTTTGAACTTTAGTTTCAATACCCGCCCGTATTGACCTTTTGACACTCGTCCGTGTTTTTTAGCACCCGTCCATGTTTGAACCTTTCTTCAATACCCGTCCGTATTGACCTTTTAGACACCCGTCCGTGTTCTTTCACCACCCGTCCATATTTGCACCTTTAGTTTCAATACCCGTCCGTATTGACCTTAGACACCCGTCTGTGTTCTTTCAGTACCCGTCCATGCTTGAACTTCTTTCAGTACCAGTCCGTATAGACCTTAGACACCCGTCCGTGTTCTTTCAGCACCCGTCTGTCTTTGAACCATTTGTTTCAATACCCGGCCGTATTGACCTTTTTGACACTCGTCCGTGTTCTTTCAACACCCGTCTGTGTTTGCACCTTTAGTTTCAATACCCGTCCGTATTGACCTTAGACACCCGTCTGTGTTCTTTCAGCACCCGTCCGTGTTGGAACTTCTTTCAGTTCCCGTCCGTATTGACCTTAGACACCCGTCCGTGTTCTTTCAGCACTCGTCCGTCTTTGAACCTTTATGTTCAATACCCGTCCGTATTGACCTTTTGACACCCGTCCGTGTTCTTTTAGCACCCGTCCGTGTTTGAATCTTTAATTTCAATACCCGTCTGTATTGACCCTTTTTACACCCGTCTGTGTTCTTTCAACACTCGTCCGTGTTTGAACTTTAGTTTCAATACCCGTTCGTATTGACATTTTTTACACCCGTCCGTGTTCTTTCAGCACCCGTTCGTGTTTTGACCTTTAGTTTCAATACCCGTCCGTATTGACTTTTTTGACACCCGTCCGTGTTCTTTCAGCACTCGTCTGTGTTTGAACCTTTAGTTTCAATACACGTCCGTATTGACCTTTTTTACACCCGTCCGTGTTCTTTCAGCACCCGTCCGTGTTTGAACTTTAGTTTCAATACCCGTATGTATTGACCTTTTGATACCCGTCCGTGTTCTTTCAGCACCCGTCCGTGTTTTAACCTTTAGTTTCAATACCCGTCCGTATTGACTTGTTGACACCCGTCCGTGTTCTTTCAGCACTCGTCCATGTTTGAACCTTTAGTATCTATACCTGTCCGTATTGACCTTAGACACCCGTCCGTGTTCTTTCATTACCCGTCCGTGTTTGAACTTCTTTTGTACCCGTCCGTATTAAGCTTAGACAACCGTCCAAGTTCTTTCAGTACCGGTCTGTGTTTGAATCTTTAGTTTCAATTCAAGTCCATATTGACCATTTTTACACCATTCTGTGTTCTTTCAGCACCCGTCCATGTTTGAACTTAAGTTTCAATACCCGTCAGTATTGACCTTTTGACAACTGCCTGTGTTCTTTCAGCACCCGTCCGTGTTCTTTCAACACCCGTCCGTGTTTGCACCTTTAGTTTCAAGACCCTTCCGTATTGACCTTAGACACCCGTCTGTGTTCTTTCAACACCCGTCCATGTTTGAAATTCTTTCAGTACCCGTCCGTATTGACCTTAGACACCCGTCCGTGTTCTTTCAGCACCCGTCCGTCTTTTAACCTTTAGTTTCAATACCCGTCCGTATTTACCTTTTTGACACCCGTCCGTGTTCTTTCAGCACTCGTCGGTGTTTGAACCTTTAGTTTCAATACCCGTCTGTATTGACTTTAGACACCCGTCTGCGTTCTTTCAGTACCCGTCCGTGTTTGAACTTCTTTTAGTACTCGTCTGTATTAACCTTAGACACCCGTCCAAGTTCTTCCAGCACCCGTCTGTGTTTGAACCTTTAGTTTCAATTCCCTTCCATATTGACCTTTTTGACACCCTTCCGTGCTCTTTCAACACCCGTCCATGTTTGAACTTTAGTTTCAATACCCGTCCGTATTGACCTTTTGACACTCGTCCGTGTTTTTTCAGCACCTGTCCGTGTTTGAACCTTTGTTCAATACCCGTCCGTATTGTCCTTTTAGACACCCGTCCGTGTTCTTTCAGCACCCGTCCGTGTTTGCACCTTTAGATTCAATACCCGTCCGTATTGACCTTAGACACCCGTCTGTGTTCTTTCGGCACCCGTCCGTGTTTTAACTTCTTTCAGTACCCGTCCGTATTGACCTTAGACACCCGTCCGTGTTCTTTCAGCACCCGTCCGTCTTTGAACCTTTAGTTTCAATACCCATCCGTATTGACCTTTTTGACACCCGTCCGTGTTCTTTCAGCACCCGTCCGTGTTTGAACCTTTAGTTTCAATACCCGTCCGTGTTGACCTTTTTTAAACCCGTCCGTGTTCTTTCAGCACCCGTCCGTGTTTGAAGTTTAGTTTCAATACCCGTCCGTATTGACCTTTTGATACCCGTCCGTGTTCTTTCAGCACCCGTACGTGTTTTAACCTTTAGTTTCAATACCCGTCCGTATTGACCTTTTTGCACCCGTCCGTGTTCTTTCAGCACACGTCCGTGTTTGAACCTTTAGTTTCAATACCCGTCCGTATTGACCTTAGACACCTGTCCGTGTTCTTTCAGTACCCGTCCATGTTTGAACTTCTTTTAGTACCCGTCCGTATTTACCTTAGACACCCGTCCAAGTTCTTTTAGCACCCGTCCGTGCTTGAACCTTTAGTTTGAATTCCCGTCCATATTGACCTTTTTGACACCCTTCCGTGTTCTTTCAGCACCCGTCCATGTTTGAACTTTAGTTTCTATACCCGTCCGTATTGACCTTTTGACACTCGTGCGTGTTTTTTCAACACCCGTCCGTGTTTGAACCTTTCTTCTATACCCGTCCGTATTGACCTTTTAGACACCCGTTCGTGTTTGCACCTTTAGTTTCAATACCCGTCCGTATTGACCTTAGAGACCCGTCTGTGTTCTTTCAACACCCGTCCGTGTTTGAACTTCTTTCAGTACCCGTCCGTATTGACCTTAGACACCCGTTCGTGTTCTTTCAACACTCGTCCATCTTTGAACCTTTATGTTCAATACCCGTCCGTATTGACCTTTTGATACCCGTCTGTGTTCTTTCAGCACACGTATGTGTTTTAACCTTTAGTTTTAATACCCGTCCGTATTGCCCTTTTTGACACCCGTCCGTGTTTTTTCAGCACTCGTCCGTGTTTGAACCTTTTGTTTCAATAACCGTCCGTATTGACTTTAGACACCTGTCCGTGTTCTTTCATTACTCGTCTGTGTTTGATCTTCTTTTAATACCCGTCTATATTAACCTTAGATACCCGTCCAAGTTCTTTCAGTACCCGTCCGTGTTTGAACCTTTAGTTTTAATTCCCATCCATATTGACCTTTTTGACACCCTTCCGTGTTCTTTCAGCACCCGTCCATGTTTGAACTTTAGTTTCAATACCCGCCCGTATTGACCTTTTGACACTCGTCCGTGTTTTTTCAGCACCCGTCCGTGTTTGAACCTTTCTTCAATACCCGTCCGTATTGACCTTTTAGACACCCGTCCGTGTTCTTTCACCACCCGTCCATATTTGCACCTTTAGTTTCAATACCCGTCCGTATTGACCTTAGACACCCATCTGTGTTCTTTCAGTACCCGTACATGCTTGAACTTCTTTCAGTACCAGTCCGTATAGACCTTAGACACCCGTCCGTGTTCTTTCAGCACCCGTCCGTCTTTGAACCATTTGTTTCAATACCCGGCCGTATTGACCTTTTTGACACCCGTCCGTGTTCTTTCAACACCCGTCTGTGTTTGCACCTTTAGTTTCAATACCCGTCCGCATTGACCTTAGACACCCGTCTGTGTTCTTTCAGCACCCGTCCGTGTTTGAACTTCTTTCAGTTCCCGTCCGTATTGACCTTAGACACCCGTCTGTGTTCTTTCAGCACTCGTCCGTCTTTGAACCTTTATGTTCAATACCCGTCCGTATTGACCTTTTGACACCCGTCCGTGTTCTTTCAGCACCCGTCCGTCTTTGAACCTTTAGTTTCAATACCCGTCCGTATTGACCCTTTTTACACCCGTCTGTGTTCTTTCAACACTCGTCCGTGTTTGAACTTTAGTTTCAATACCCGTTCGTATTGACATTTTTTACACCCGTCCGTGTTCTTTCAGCACCCGTTCGTGTTTTGACCTTTAGTTTCAATACCCGTCCGTATTGACTTTTTTGACACCCGTCCGTGTTCTTTCAGCACTCGTCTGTGTTTGAACCT
Organism: Lathyrus tuberosus; assembly: GCA_022829125.1. NCBI lineage: Eukaryota > Viridiplantae > Streptophyta > Magnoliopsida > Fabales > Fabaceae > Lathyrus > Lathyrus tuberosus. The sequence goes on along the minus strand of JALAZF010000502.1, from coordinate 3,475,256 downwards.
TTAGTTTCAATACCCGTCCGTATTGACCTTTTTTACACCCGTCCGTGTTCTTTCAGCACCCGTCCGTGTTTGAACTTTAGTTTCAATACCCGTATGTATTGACCTTTTGATACCCGTCCGTGTTCTTTCAGCACCCGTCTGTGTTTTAACCTTTAGTTTCAATACCCGTCCGTATTGACTTTTTTGACACCCGTCCGTGTTCTTTCAGCACTCGTCCATGTTTGAACCTTTAGGATCTATACCCGTCCGTATTGACCTTAGACACCCATCCGTGTTCTTTCATTACCCGTCCGTGTTTGAACTTCTTTTGTACCCGTCCGTATTAAGCTTAGACAACCGTCCAAGTTCTTTCAGTACCGGTCCGTGTTTGAATCTTTATTTTCAATTCAAGTCCATATTGACCATTTTTACACCATTCCGTGTTCGTTCAGCACCCGTCCATGTTTGAACTTAAGTTTCAATACCCGTCAGTATTGACCTTTTGACAACCGCCTGTGTTCTTTCAGCACCCGTCCGTGTTCTTTCAACACCCGTCCGTGTTTGCACCTTTAGTTTCAAGACCCTTCCGTATTGACCTTAGACACCCGTCTGTGTTCTTTCAGCACCCGTCCATGTTTGAAATTCTTTCAGTACCCGTCCGTATTGACCTTAGACACCCGTCAGTGTTCTTTCAGCACCCGTCCGTCTTTAAACCTTTAGTTTCAATACCCGTCCGTATTAACCTTTTTGACACCCGTCCGAGTTCTTTTAACACCCGTCTGTGTTTACACCTTTAGTTTCAATACCCGTCTGTATTGACCTTAGACACCCGTCTGTGTTCTTTTAGCACCCGTCCGAGTTTGAACTTCTTTCAGTACCCGTCCGTATTGACCTTAGACACTTGTCCGTGTTCTTTCAGCACTCGTCCGTCTTTGAACCTTTATGTTCAACACCCGTCCGTATAGACCTTTTGACACTCGTCCGTGTTCTTTCAGCACCCGTCCGTGTTTGAACCTTTAGTTTCAATACCCGTCCGTATTGACCTTTCTTACACCCGTCCGTGTTCTTTCAGCACCCGCCCGTGTTTGAAGTTTAGTTTCAATACCCGTCCGTATTGCCCTTTTGATACCCGTCCGTGTTCTTTCAGCACCCATCCGTGTTTTAACCTTTAGTTTCAATACCCGTCCGTATTGACCTTAGACACTCGTTCGTGTTCTTTCAGCACTCGTCCTTCTTTGAACCTTTATGTTCAATACCCGTCCATATAGAACTTTTGACACTCGTCCGTGTTCTTTCCGCACCCGTCCGTGTTTGAACCTTTAGTTTTAATACCCGTCCGTATTGACCTTTTTTACACCCGTCCGTGTTCTTTCAGCACCCGTCCGTGTTTGAAGTTTAGTTTCAATACCCGTCCGTATTGCCCTTTTGATACCCGTCCGTGTTCTTTCAGCACCCATCTGTGTTTTAACCCTTAGTTTCAATACCCGTCCGTATTGACATTTTTGACACCCGTCCGTGTTCTTTCAGCACCCGTCCGTGTTTGAACTTCTTTCAGTACCCGTCCGTATTGACCTTAGACACTAGTCCGTGTTCTTTCAGCACTTGTCCGTCTTTGAACCTTTATGTTCAATACCCGTCCGTATTGACCTTAGACACCCGTCCGTGTTCTTTCAGTACTCGTCCGTGTTTGAACTTCTTTTAGTACCCGTCCGTATTAACCTTAGACACCCGTCCAAGTTCTTTCAGCACCCGTCCGTGTTTGAACCTTTAGTTTGAATTCCCGACCATATTGACCTTTTTGACACCCTTCCGTGTTCTTTCAGCACCCGTCCATGTTTGAACTTTAGTTTCAATACCCGTCCGTATTGACCTTTTGACACTCGTCTGTGTTTTTTCAACACCCGTCCGTGTTTGAACCTTTCTTCAATACCCGTCCGTATCGACCTTTTAGACACCCGTCCGTGTTCTTCAGCACCCTTTCGTGCTTGCACCTTTAGTTTCAATACCCGTTCGTATTGACCTTAGACACCCGTCTGTGTTCTTTCAGCACCCGTCCGTGTTTTAACTTCTTTCAGCACCCGTCTGTGTTTTAACCTTTAGTTTTAATACCCGTCCGTATTGCCCTTTTTGACACCCGTCCGTGTTTTTTCAGCACTCGTCCGTGTTTGAACCTTTTGTTTCAATAACCGTCCGTATTGACCTTAGACACCTGTCCGTGTTCTTTCAGTACCCGTCCGTGTTTCATCTTCTTTTAATACCCGTCTATATTAACCTTAGACACCCGTCCAAGTTCTTTCAGTACCCGTCCGTGTTTGAACCTTTAGTTTCAATTCCCATCCATATTGACCTTTTTGACACCCTTCCGTGTTCTTTCAGCACCCGTCCATGTTTGAACTTTAGTTTCAATACCCGCCCGTATTGACCTTTTGACACTCGTCCGTGTTTTTTAGCACCCGTCCATGTTTGAACCTTTCTTCAATACCCGTCCGTATTGACCTTTTAGACACCCGTCCGTGTTCTTTCACCACCCGTCCATATTTGCACCTTTAGTTTCAATACCCGTCCGTATTGACCTTAGACACCCGTCTGTGTTCTTTCAGTACCCGTCCATGCTTGAACTTCTTTCAGTACCAGTCCGTATAGACCTTAGACACCCGTCCGTGTTCTTTCAGCACCCGTCTGTCTTTGAACCATTTGTTTCAATACCCGGCCGTATTGACCTTTTTGACACTCGTCCGTGTTCTTTCAACACCCGTCTGTGTTTGCACCTTTAGTTTCAATACCCGTCCGTATTGACCTTAGACACCCGTCTGTGTTCTTTCAGCACCCGTCCGTGTTTGAACTTCTTTCAGTTCCCGTCCGTATTGACCTTAGACACCCGTCCGTGTTCTTTCAGCACTCGTCCGTCTTTGAACCTTTATGTTCAATACCCGTCCGTATTGACCTTTTGACACCCGTCCGTGTTCTTTTAGCACCCGTCCGTGTTTGAATCTTTAATTTCAATACCCGTCTGTATTGACCCTTTTTACACCCGTCTGTGTTCTTTCAACACTCGTCCGTGTTTGAACTTTAGTTTCAATACCCGTTCGTATTGACATTTTTTACACCCGTCCGTGTTCTTTCAGCACCCGTTCGTGTTTTGACCTTTAGTTTCAATACCCGTCCGTATTGACTTTTTTGACACCCGTCCGTGTTCTTTCAGCACTCGTCTGTGTTTGAACCTTTAGTTTCAATACACGTCCGTATTGACCTTTTTTACACCCGTCCGTGTTCTTTCAGCACCCGTCCGTGTTTGAACTTTAGTTTCAATACCCGTATGTATTGACCTTTTGATACCCGTCCGTGTTCTTTCAGCACCCGTCCGTGTTTTAACCTTTAGTTTCAATACCCGTCCGTATTGACTTTTTTGACACCCGTCCGTGTTCTTTCAGCACTCGTCCATGTTTGAACCTTTAGTATCTATACCTGTCAGTATTGACCTTAGACACCCGTCCGTGTTCTTTCATTACCCGTCCGTGTTTGAACTTCTTTTGTACCCGTCCGTATTAAGCTTAGACAACCGTCCAAGTTCTTTCAGTACCGGTCCGTGTTTGAATCTTTAGTTTCAATTCAAGTCCATATTGACCATTTTTACACCATTCCGTGTTCTTTCAGCACCCGTCCATGTTTGAACTTAAGTTTCAATACCCGTCAGTATTGACCTTTTGACAACTGCCTGTGTTCTTTCAGCACCCGTCCGTGTTCTTTCAACACCCGTCCGTGTTTGCACCTTTAGTTTCAAGACCCTTCCGTATTGACCTTAGACACCCGTCTGTGTTCTTTCAACACCCGTCCATGTTTGAAATTCTTTCAGTACCCGTCCGTATTGACCTTAGACACCCGTCCGTGTTCTTTCAGCACCCGTCCGTCTTTTAACCTTTAGTTTCAATACCCGTCCGTATTTACCTTTTTGACACCCGTCCGTGTTCTTTCAGCACTCGTCGGTGTTTGAACCTTTAGTTTCAATACCCGTCTGTATTGACTTTAGACACCCGTCTGCGTTCTTTCAGTACCCGTCCGTGTTTGAACTTCTTTTAGTACTCGTCCGTATTAACCTTAGACACCCGTCCAAGTTCTTCCAGCACCCGTCTGTGTTTGAACCTTTAGTTTCAATTCCCTTCCATATTGACCTTTTTGACACCCTTCCGTGCTCTTTCAACACCCGTCCATGTTTGAACTTTAGTTTCAATACCCGTCCGTATTGACCTTTTGACACTCGTCCGTGTTTTTTCAGCACCTGTCCGTGTTTGAACCTTTGTTCAATACCCGTCCGTATTGTCCTTTTAGACACCCGTCCGTGTTCTTTCAGCACCCGTCCGTGTTTGCACCTTTAGTTTCAATACCCGTCCGTATTGACCTTAGACACCCGTCTGTGTTCTTTCGGCACCCGTCCGTGTTTTAACTTCTTTCAGTACCCGTCCGTATTGACCTTAGACACCCGTCCGTGTTCTTTCAGCACCCGTCCGTCTTTGAACCTTTAGTTTCAATACCCATCCGTATTGACCTTTTTGACACCCGTCCGTGTTCTTTCAACACCCGTCCGTGTTTGCACCTTTAGTTTAAATTCCCGTCCATATTGACCATAGACACCCGTCTGTGTTCTTTTAGCACCCGTCCATGTTTGAACTTCTTTCAGTACCCGTCCGTATTGACCTTAGACACCCGTCCGTGTTCTTTCAGCACTCGTCCGTCTTTGAACCTTTATGTTCAATACCCGTCCGTATTGACCTTTTGACACCCGTCCGTGTTCTTTCAGCACCCGTACGTGTTTGAACCTTTAGTTTCAATACCCGTCCGTATTGACTTTTTTGACACCCGTCCGTGTTCTTTCAGCACTCGTCCATGTTTGAACCTTTAGTATCTATACCCGTCCGTATTGACCTTAGACACCCGTCCGTGTTCTTTCATTACCCGTCCGTGTTTGAACTTCTTTTGTACCCGTCCGTATTAAGCTTAGACAACCGTCCAAGTTCTTTCAGTACCGGTCCGTGTTTGAATCTTTAGTTTCAATTCAAGTCCATATTGACCATTTTTACACCATTCCGTGTTCTTTCAGCACCCGTCCATGTTTGAACTTAAGTTTCAATACCCGTCAGTATTGACCTTTTGACAACCGCCTGTGTTCTTTCAGCACCCGTCCGTGTTCTTTCAACACCCGTCCGTGTTTGCACCTTTAGTTTCAAGACCCTTCCGTATTGACCTTAGACACCCGTCTGTGTTCTTTCAACACCCGTCCATGTTTGAAATTCTTTCAGTACCCGTCCGTATTGACCTTAGACACCCGTCCGTGTTCTTTCAGCACCCGTCCGTCTTTTAACCTTTAGTTTCAATACCCGTCCGTATTTACCTTTTTGACACCCGTCCGTGTTCTTTCAGCACTCGTCGGTGTTTGAACCTTTAGTTTCAATACCCGTCTGTATTGACTTTAGACACCCGTCTGCGTTCTTTCAGTACCCGTCCGTGTTTGAACTTCTTTTAGTACTCGTCCGTATTAACCTTAGACACCCGTCCAAGTTCTTCCAGCACCCGTCTGTGTTTGAACCTTTAGTTTCAATTCCCTTCCATATTGACCTTTTTGTCACCCTTCCGTGCTCTTTCAACACCCGTCCATGTTTGAACTTTAGTTTCAATACCCGTCCGTATTGACCTTTTGACACTCGTCCGTGTTTTTTCAGCACCTGTCCGTGTTTGAACCTTTGTTCAATACCCGTCCGTATTGTCCTTTTAGACACCCGTCCGTGTTCTTTCAGCACCCGTCCGTGTTTGCACCTTTAGTTTCAATACCCGTCCGTATTGACCTTAGACACCCGTCTGTGTTCTTTCGGCACCCGTCCGTGTTTTAACTTCTTTCAGTACCCGTCCGTATTGACCTTTTGACACCCGTCCGTGTTCTTTCAGCACCCGTACGTGTTTGAACCTTTAGTTTCAATACCCGTCCGTATTGACTTTTTTGACACCCGTCCGTGTTCTTTCAGCACTCGTCCATGTTTGAACCTTTAGTATCTATACCCGTCCGTATTGACCTTAGACACCCGTCCGTGTTCTTTCATTACCCGTCCGTGTTTGAACTTCTTTTGTACCCGTCCGTATTAAGCTTAGACAACCGTCCAAGTTCTTTCAGTACCGGTCCGTGTTTGAATCTTTAGTTTCAATTCAAGTCCATATTGACCATTTTTACACCATTCCGTGTTCTTTCAGCACCCGTCCATGTTTGAACTTAAGTTTCAATACCCGTCAGTATTGACCTTTTGACAACCGCCTGTGTTCTTTCAGCACCCGTCCGTGTTCTTTCAACACCCGTCCGTGTTTGCACCTTTAGTTTCAAGACCCTTCCGTATTGACCTTAGACACCCGTCTGTGTTCTTTCAACACCCGTCCATGTTTGAAATTCTTTCAGTACCCGTCCGTATTGACCTTAGACACCCGTCCGTGTTCTTTCAGCACCCGTCCGTCTTTTAACCTTTAGTTTCAATACCCGTCCGTATTTACCTTTTTGACACCCGTCCGTGTTCTTTCAGCACTCGTCGGTGTTTGAACCTTTAGTTTCAATACCCGTCTGTATTGACTTTAGACACCCGTCTGCGTTCTTTCAGTACCCGTCCGTGTTTGAACTTCTTTTAGTACTCGTCCGTATTAACCTTAGACACCCGTCCAAGTTCTTCCAGCACCCGTCTGTGTTTGAACCTTTAGTTTCAATTCCCTTCCATATTGACCTTTTTGACACCCTTCCGTGCTCTTTCAACACCCGTCCATGTTTGAACTTTAGTTTCAATACCCGTCCGTATTGACCTTTTGACACTCGTCCGTGTTTTTTCAGCACCTGTCCGTGTTTGAACCTTTGTTCAATACCCGTCCGTATTGTCCTTTTAGACACCCGTCCGTGTTCTTTCAGCACCCGTCCGTGTTTGCACCTTTAGTTTCAATACCCGTCCGTATTGACCTTAGACACCCGTCTGTGTTCTTTCGGCACCCGTCCGTGTTTTAACTTCTTTCAGTACCCGTCCGTATTGACCTTAGACACCCGTCCGTGTTCTTTCAGCACCCGTCCGTCTTTGAACCTTTAGTTTCAATACCCATCCGTATTGACCTTTTTGACACCCGTCCGTGTTCTTTCAACACCCGTCCGTGTTTGCACCTTTAGTTTAAATTCCCGTCCATATTGACCATAGACACCCGTCTGTGTTCTTTTAGCACCCGTCCATGTTTGAACTTCATTCAGTACCCGTCCGTATTGACCTTAGACACCCGTCTGTGTTCTTTCAGCACTCGTCCGTCTTTGAACCTTTATGTTCAATACCCGTCCGTATTGACCTTTTGACACCCGTCCGTGTTCTTTCAGCACCCGTACGTGTTTGAACCTTTAGTTTCAATACCCGTCCGTATTGACTTTTTTGACACCCGTCCGTGTTCTTTCAGCACTCGTCCATGTTTGAACCTTTAGTATCTATACCCGTCCGTATTGACCTTAGACACCCGTCCGTGTTCTTTCATTACCCGTCCGTGTTTGAACTTCTTTTGTACCCGTCCGTATTAAGCTTAGACAACCGTCCAAGTTCTTTCAGTACCGGTCCGTGTTTGAATCTTTAGTTTCAATTCAAGTCCATATTGACCATTTTTACACCATTCCGTGTTCTTTCAGCACCCGTCCATGTTTGAACTTAAGTTTCAATACCCGTCAGTATTGACCTTTTGACAACCGCCTGTGTTCTTTCAGCACCCGTCCGTGTTCTTTCAACACCCGTCCGTGTTTGCACCTTTAGTTTCAAGACCCTTCCGTATTGACCTTAGACACCCGTCTGTGTTCTTTCAACACCCGTCCATGTTTGAAATTCTTTCAGTACCCGTCCGTATTGACCTTAGACACCCGTCCGTGTTCTTTCAGCACCCGTCCGTCTTTTAACCTTTAGTTTCAATACCCGTCCGTATTTACCTTTTTGACACCCGTCCGTGTTCTTTCAGCACTCGTCGGTGTTTGAACCTTTAGTTTCAATACCCGTCTGTATTGACTTTAGACACCCGTCTGCGTTCTTTCAGTACCCGTCCGTGTTTGAACTTCTTTTAGTACCCGTCCGTATTAACCTTAGACACCCGTCCAAGTTCTTCCAGCACCCGTCTGTGTTTGAACCTTTAGTTTCAATTCCCGTCCATATTGACCTTTTTGACACCCTTCCGTGCTCTTTCAACACCCGTCCATGTTTGAACTTTAGTTTCAATACCCGTCCGTATTGACCTTTTGACACTCGTCCGTGTTTTTTCAGCACCTGTCCGTGTTTGAACCTTTGTTCAATACCCGTCCGTATTGTCCTTTTAGACACCCGTCCGTGTTCTTTCAGCACCCGTCCGTGTTTGCACCTTTAGTTTCAATACCCGTCCGTATTGACCTTAGACACCCGTCTGTGTTCTTTCGGCACCCGTCCGTGTTTTAACTTCTTTCAGTACCCGTCCGTATTGACCTTAGACACCCGTCCGTGTTCTTTCAGCACCCGTCCGTCTTTGAACCTTTAGTTTCAATACCCATCCGTATTGACCTTTTTGACACCCGTCCGTGTTCTTTCAGCACCCGTCCGTGTTTGAACCTTTAGTTTCAATACCCGTCCGTGTTGACCTTTTTTAAACCCGTCCGTGTTCTTTCAGCACCCGTCCGTGTTTGAAGTTTAGTTTCAATACCCGTCCGTATTGACCTTCTGATACCCGTCCGTGTTCTTTTAGCACCCGTACGTGTTTTAACCTTTAGTTTCAATACCCGTCCGTGTTGACCTTTTTTAAACCCGTCCGTGTTCTTTCAGCACCCGTCCGTGTTTGAAGTTTAGTTTCAATACCCGTCCGTATTGACCTTTTGATACCCGTCCGTGTTCTTTCAGCACCCGTACGTGTTTTAACCTTTAGTTTCAATACCCGTCCGTATTGACCTTTTTGCATCCGTCCGTGTTCTTTCAGCACACGTCCGTGTTTGAACCTTTAGTTTCAATACCCGTCCGTATTGACCTTAGACACCTGTCCGTGTTCTTTCAGTACCCGTCCATGTTTGAACTTCTTTTAGTACCCGTCCGTATTTACCTTAGACACTCGTCCAAGTTCTTTTAGCACCCGTCCGTGCTTGAACCTTTAGTTTGAATTCCCGTCCATATTGACCTTTTTGACACCCTTCCGTGTTCTTTCAGCACCCGTCCATGTTTGAACTTTAGTTTCTATACCCGTCCGTATTGACCTTTTGACACTCGTGCGTGTTTTTTCAACACCCGTCCGTGTTTGAACCTTTCTTCTATACCCGTCCGTATTGACCTTTTAGACACCCGTTCGTGTTTGCACCTTTAGTTTCAATACCCGTCCGTATTGACCTTAGAGACCCGTCTGTGTTCTTTCAACACCCGTCCGTGTTTGAACTTCTTTCAGTACCCGTCCGTATTGACCTTAGACACCCGTTCGTGTTCTTTCAACACTCGTCCATCTTTGAACCTTTATGTTCAATACCCGTCCGTATTGACCTTTTGATACCCGTCTGTGTTCTTTCAGCACACGTATGTGTTTTAACCTTTAGTTTTAATACCCGTCCGTATTGCCCTTTTTGACACCCGTCCGTGTTTTTTCAGCACTCGTCCGTGTTTGAACCTTTTGTTTCAATAACCGTCCGTATTGACTTTAGACACCTGTCTGTGTTCTTTCATTACCCGTCCGTGTTTGATCTTCTTTTAATACCCGTCTATATTAACCTTAGATACCCGTCCAAGTTCTTTCAGTACCCGTCCGTGTTTGAACCTTTAGTTTTAATTCCCATCCATATTGACCTTTTTGACACCCTTCCGTGTTCTTTCAGCACCCGTCCATGTTTGAACTTTAGTTTCAATACCCGCCCGTATTGACCTTTTGACACTCGTCCGTGTTTTTCAGCACCCGTCCGTGTTTGAACCTTTCTTCAATACCCGTCCGTATTGACCTTTTAGACACCCGTCCGTGTTCTTTCACCACCCGTCCATATTTGCACCTTTAGTTTCAATACCCGTCCGTATTGACCTTAGACACCCGTCTGTGTTCTTTCAGTACCCGTACATGCTTGAACTTCTTTCAGTACCAGTCCGTATAGACCTTAGACACCCGCCCGTGTTCTTTCAGCACCCGTCCGTCTTTGAACCATTTGTTTCAATACCCGGCCGTATTGACCTTTTTGACACCCGTCCGTGTTCTTTCAACACCCGTCTGTGTTTGCACCTTTAGTTTCAATACCCGTCCGCATTGACCTTAGACACCCGTCTGTGTTCTTTCAGCACCCGTCCGTGTTTGAACTTCTTTCAGTTCCCGTCCGTATTGACCTTAGACACCCGTCTGTGTTCTTTCAGCACTCGTCCGTCTTTGAACCTTTATGTTCAATACCCGTCCGTATTGACCTTTTGACACCCGTCCGTGTTCTTTCAGCACCCGTCCGTCTTTGAACCTTTAGTTTCAATACCCGTCCGTATTGACCCTTTTTACACCCGTCTGTGTTCTTTCAACACTCGTCCGTGTTTGAACTTTAGTTTCAATACCCGTTCGTATTGACATTTTTTACACCCGTCCGTGTTCTTTCAGCACCCGTTCGTGTTTTGACCTTTAGTTTCAATACCCGTCCGTATTGACTTTTTTGACACCCGTCCGTGTTCTTTCAGCACTCGTCTGTGTTTGAACCTTTAGTTTCAATACCCGTCCGTATTGACCTTTTTTACACCCGTCCGTGTTCTTTCAGCACCCGTCCGTGTTTGAACTTTAGTTTCAATACCCGTATGTATTGACCTTTTGATACCCGTCCGTGTTCTTTCAGCACCCGTCTGTGTTTTAACCTTTAGTTTCAATACCCGTCCGTATTGACTTTTTTGACACCCGTCCGTGTTCTTTCAGCACTCGTCCATGTTTGAACCTTTAGGATCTATACCCGTCCGTATTGACCTTAGACACCCATCCGTGTTCTTTCATTACCCGTCCGTGTTTGAACTTCTTTTGTACCCGTCCGTATTAAGCTTAGACAACCGTCCAAGTTCTTTCAGTACCGGTCCGTGTTTGAATCTTTATTTTCAATTCAAGTCCATATTGACCATTTTTACACCATTCCGTGTTCTTTCAGCACCCGTCCATGTTTGAACTTAAGTTTCAATACCCGTCAGTATTGACCTTTTGACAACCGCCTGTGTTCTTTCAGCACCCGTCCGTGTTCTTTCAACACCCGTCCGTGTTTGCACCTTTAGTTTCAAGACCCTTCCGTATTGACCTTAGACACCCGTCTGTGTTCTTTCAGCACCCGTCCATGTTTGAAATTCTTTCAGTACCCGTCCGTATTGACCTTAGACACCCGTCAGTGTTCTTTCAGCACCCGTCCGTCTTTAAACCTTTAGTTTCAATACCCGTCCGTATTAACCTTTTTGACACCCGTCCGAGTTCTTTTAACACCCGTCTGTGTTTACACCTTTAGTTTCAATACCCGTCTGTATTGACCTTAGACACCCGTCTGTGTTCTTTTAGCACCCGTCCGAGTTTGAACTTCTTTCAGTACCCGTCCGTATTGACCTTAGACACTTGTCCGTGTTCTTTCAGCACTCGTCCGTCTTTGAACCTTTATGTTCAACACCCGTCCGTATAGACCTTTTGACACTCGTCCGTGTTCTTTCAGCACCCGTCCGTGTTTGAACCTTTAGTTTCAATACCCGTCCGTATTGACCTTTCTTACACCCGTCCGTGTTCTTTCAGCACCCGCCCGTGTTTGAAGTTTAGTTTCAATACCCGTCCGTATTGCCCTTTTGATACCCGTCTGTGTTCTTTCAGCACCCATCCGTGTTTTAACCTTTAGTTTCAATACCCGTCCGTATTGACCTTAGACACTCGTTCGTGTTCTTTCAGCACTCGTCCTTCTTTGAACCTTTATGTTCAATACCCGTCCATATAGAACTTTTGACACTCGTCCGTGTTCTTTCCGCACCCGTCCGTGTTTGAACCTTTAGTTTTAATACCCGTCCGTATTGACCTTTTTTACACCCGTCCGTGTTCTTTCAGCACCCGTCCGTGTTTGAAGTTTAGTTTCAATACCCGTCCGTATTGCCCTTTTGATACCCGTCCGTGTTCTTTCAGCACCCATCTGTGTTTTAACCCTTAGTTTCAATACCCGTCCGTATTGACATTTTTGACACCCGTCCGTGTTCTTTCAGCACCCGTCCGTGTTTGAACTTCTTTCAGTACCCGTCCGTATTGACCTTAAACACTAGTCCGTGTTCTTTCAGCACTCGTCCGTCTTTGAACCTTTATGTTCAATACCCGTCCGTATTGACCTTAGACACCCGTCCGTGTTCTTTCAGTACTCGTCCGTGTTTGAACTTCTTTTAGTACCCGTCCGTATTAACCTTAGACACCCGTCCAAGTTCTTTCAGCACCCGTCCGTGTTTGAACCTTTAGTTTGAATTCCCGACCATATTGACCTTTTTGACACCCTTCCGTGTTCTTTCAGCACCCGTCCATGTTTGAACTTTAGTTTCAATACCCGCCCGTATTGACCTTTTGACACTCGTCCGTGTTTTTTCAGCACCCGTCCGTGTTTGAACCTTTCTACAATACCCGTCCGTATTGACCTTTTAGACACCCGTCCGTGTTCTTTCACCACCCGTCCATATTTGCACCTTTAGTTTCAATACCCGTCCGTATTGACCTTAGACACCCGTCTGTGTTCTTTCAGTACCCGTCCATGCTTGAACTTCTTTCAGTACCAGTCAGTATAGACCTTAGACACCCGTCCGTGTTCTTTCAGCACCCGTCTGTGTTTTAACCTTTAGTTTCAATACCCGTCCGTATTGACTTTTTTGACACCCGTCCGTGTTCTTTCAGCACTCGTCCATGTTTGAACCTTTAGGATCTATACCCGTCCGTATTGACCTTAGACACCCATCCGTGTTCTTTCATTACCCGTCCGTGTTTGAACTTCTTTTGTACCCGTCCGTATTAAGCTTAGACAACCGTCCAAGTTCTTTCAGTACCGGTCCGTGTTTGAATCTTTATTTTCAATTCAAGTCCATATTGACCATTTTTACACCATTCCGTGTTCTTTCAGCACCCGTCCATGTTTGAACTTAAGTTTCAATACCCGTCAGTATTGACCTTTTGACAACCGCCTGTGTTCTTTCAGCACCCGTCCGTGTTCTTTCAACACCCGTCCGTGTTTGCACCTTTAGTTTCAAGACCCTTCCGTATTGACCTTAGACACCCGTCTGTGTTCTTTCAGCACCCGTCCATGTTTGAAATTCTTTCAGTACCCGTCCGTATTGACCTTAGACACCCGTCAGTGTTCTTTCAGCACCCGTCCGTCTTTAAACCTTTAGTTTCAATACCCGTCCGTATTAACCTTTTTGACACCCGTCCGAGTTCTTTTAACACCCGTCTGTGTTTACACCTTTAGTTTCAATACCCGTCTGTATTGACCTTAGACACCCGTCTGTGTTCTTTTAGCACCCGTCCGAGTTTGAACTTCTTTCAGTACCCGTCCGTATTGACCTTAGACACTTGTCCGTGTTCTTTCAGCACTCGTCCGTCTTTGAACCTTTATGTTCAACACCCGTCCGTATAGACCTTTTGACACTCGTCCGTGTTCTTTCAGCACCCGTCCGTATTGACCTTTCTTACACCCGTCCGTGTTCTTTCAGCACCCGCCCGTGTTTGAAGTTTAGTTTCAATACCCGTCCGTATTGCCCTTTTGATACCCGTCCGTGTTCTTTCAGCACCCATCCGTGTTTTAACCTTTAGTTTCAATACCCGTCCGTATTGACCTTAGACACTCGTTCGTGTTCTTTCAGTACTCGTCCTTCTTTGAACCTTTATGTTCAATACCCGTCCATATAGAACTTTTGACACTCGTCCGTGTTCTTTCCGCACCCGTCCGTGTTTGAACCTTTAGTTTTAATACCCGTCCGTATTGACCTTTTTTACACCCGTCCGTGTTCTTTCAGCACCCGTCCGTGTTTGAAGTTTAGTTTCAATACCCGTCCGTATTGCCCTTTTGATACCCGTCCGTGTTCTTTCAGCACCCATCTGTGTTTTAACCCTTAGTTTCGATACCCGTCCGTATTGACATTTTTGACACCCGTCCGTGTTCTTTCAGCACCCGTCCGTGTTTGAACTTCTTTCAGTACCCGTCCGTATTGACCTTAGACACTAGTCCGTGTTCTTTCAGCACTCGTCCGTCTTTGAACCTTTATGTTCAATACCCGTCCGTATTGACCTTAGACACCCGTCCGTGTTCTTTCAGTACTCGTCCGTGTTTGAACTTCTTTTAGTACCCGTCCGTATTAACCTTAGACACCCGTCCAAGTTCTTTCAGCACCCGTCCGTGTTTGAACCTTTAGTTTGAATTCCCGACCATATTGACCTTTTTGACACCCTTCCGTGTTCTTTCAGCACCCGTCCATGTTTGAACTTTAGTTTCAATACCCGTCCGTATTGACCTTTTGACACTCGTCCGTGTTTTTTCAACACCCGTCCGTGTTTGAACCTTTCTTCAATACCCGTCCGTATCGACCTTTTAGACACCCGTCCGTGTTCTTCAGCACCCTTTCGTGCTTGCACCTTTAGTTTCAATACCCGTTCGTATTGACCTTAGACACCCGTCTGTGTTCTTTCAGCACCCGTCCGTGTTTTAACTTCTTTCACCACCCGTCTGTGTTTTAACCTTTAGTTTTAATACCCGTCCGTATTGCCCTTTTTGACACCCGTCCGTGTTTTTTCAGCACTCGTCCGTGTTTGAACCTTTTGTTTCAATAACCGTCCGTATTGACCTTAGACACCTGTCCGTGTTCTTTCAGTACCCGTCCGTGTTTCATCTTCTTTTAATACCCGTCTATATTAACCTTAGACACCCGTCCAAGTTCTTTCAGTACCCGTCCGTGTTTGAACCTTTAGTTTCAATTCCCATCCATATTGACCTTTTTGACACCCTTCCGTGTTCTTTCAGCACCCGTCCATGTTTGAACTTTAGTTTCAATACCCGCCCGTATTGACCTTTTGACACTCGTCCGTGTTTTTTAGCACCCGTCCATGTTTGAACCTTTCTTCAATACCCATCCGTATTGACCTTTTAGACACCCGTCCGTGTTCTTTCACCACCCGTCCATATTTGCACCTTTAGTTTCAATACCCGTCCGTATTGACCTTAGACACCCGTCTGTGTTCTTTCAGTACCCGTCCATGCTTGAACTTCTTTCAGTACCAGTCTGTATAGACCTTAGACACCCGTCCATGTTCTTTCAGCACCCGTCTGTCTTTGAACCATTTGTTTCAATACCCGGCCGTATTGACCTTTTTGACACTCGTCCGTGTTCTTTCAACACCCGTCTGTGTTTGCACCTTTAGTTTCAATACCCGTCCGTATTGACCTTAGACACCCGTCTGTGTTCTTTCAGCACCCGTCCGTGTTTGAACTTCTTTCAGTTCCCGTCCGTATTGACCTTAGACACCCGTCCGTGTTCTTTCAGCACTCGTCCGTCTTTGAACCTTTATGTTCAATACCCGTCCGTATTGACCTTTTGACACCCGTCCGTGTTCTTTTAGCACCCGTCCGTGTTTGAATCTTTAATTTCAATACCCGTCTGTATTGACCCTTTTTACACCCGTCTGTGTTCTTTCAACACTCGTCCGTGTTTGAACTTTAGTTTCAATACCCGTTCGTATTGACATTTTTTACACCGGTCCGTGTTCTTTCAGCACCCGTTCGTGTTTTGACCTTTAGTTTCAATACCCGTCCGTATTGACTTTTTTGACACCCGTCCGTGTTCTTTCAGCACTCGTCTGTGTTTGAACCTTTAGTTTCAATACACGTCCGTATTGACCTTTTTTACACCCGTCCGTGTTCTTTCAGCACCCGTCCGTGTTTGAACTTTAGTTTCAATACCCGTATGTATTGACCTTTTGATACCCGTCCGTGTTCTTTCAGCACCCGTCCGTGTTTTAACCTTTAGTTTCAATACCCGTCCGTATTGACTTTTTTGACACCCGTCCGTGTTCTTTCAGCACTCGTCCATGTTTGAACCTTTAGTATCTATACCTGTCCGTATTGACCTTAGACACCCGTCCGTGTTCTTTCATTACCCGTCCGTGTTTGAACTTCTTTTGTACCCGTCCGTATTAAGCTTAGACAACCGTCCAAGTTCTTTCAGTACCGGTCCGTGTTTGAATCTTTAGTTTCAATTCAAGTCCATATTGACCATTTTTACACCATTCCGTGTTCTTTCAGCACCCGTCCATGTTTGAACTTAAGTTTCAATACCCGTCAGTATTGACCTTTTGACAACTGCCTGTGTTCTTTCAGCACCCGTCCGTGTTCTTTCAACACCCGTCCGTGTTTGCACCTTTAGTTTCAAGACCCTTCCGTATTGACCTTAGACACCCGTCTGTGTTCTTTCAACACCCGTCCATGTTTGAAATTCTTTCAGTACCCGTCCGTATTGACCTTAGACACCCGTCCGTGTTCTTTCAGCACCCGTCCGTCTTTTAACCTTTAGTTTCAATACCCGTCCGTATTTACCTTTTTGACACCCGTCCGTGTTCTTTCAGCACTCGTCGGTGTTTGAACCTTTAGTTTCAATACCCGTCTGTATTGACTTTAGACACCCGTCTGCGTTCTTTCAGTACCCGTCCGTGTTTGAACTTCTTTTAGTACTCGTCCGTATTAACCTTAGACACCCGTCCAAGTTCTTCCAGCACCCGTCTGTGTTTGAACCTTTAGTTTCAATTCCCTTCCATATTGACCTTTTTGACACCCTTCCGTGCTCTTTCAACACCCGTCCATGTTTGAACTTTAGTTTCAATACCCGTCCGTATTGACCTTTTGACACTCGTCCGTGTTTTTTCAGCACCTGTCCGTGTTTAAACCTTTGTTCAATACCCGTCCGTATTGTCCTTTTAGACACCCGTCCGTGTTCTTTCAGCACCCGTCCGTGTTTGCACCTTTAGTTTCAATACCCGTCCGTATTGACCTTAGACACCCGTCTGTGTTCTTTCGGCACCCGTCCGTGTTTTAACTTCTTTCAGTACCCGTCCGTATTGACCTTAGACACCCGTCCGTGTTCTTTCAGCACCCGTCCGTCTTTGAACCTTTAGTTTCAATACCCATCCGTATTGACCTTTTTGACACCCGTCCGTGTTCTTTCAACACCCGTCCGTGTTTGCACCTTTAGTTTAAATTCCCGTCCATATTGACCTTAGACACCCGTCTGTGTTCTTTTAGCACCCGTCCATGTTTGAACTTCTTTCAGTACCCGTCCGTATTGACCTTAGACACCCGTCCGTGTTCTTTCAGCACTCGTCCGTCTTTGAACCTTTATGTTCAATACCCGTCCGTATTGACTTTTTGACACCCGTCCGTTTTCTTTCAGCACCCGTACGTGTTTGAACCTTTAGTTTCAATACCCGTCCGTATTGACTTTTTTGACACCCGTCCGTGTTCTTTCAGCACTCGTCCATGTTTGAACCTTTAGTATCTATACCCGTCCGTATTGACCTTTGACACTCGTCCGTGTTTTTTCAGCACCTGTCCGTGTTTGAACCTTTGTTCAATACCCGTCCGTATTGTCCTTTTAGACACCCGTCCGTGTTCTTTCAGCACCCGTCCGTGTTTGCACCTTTAGTTTCAATACCCGTCCGTATTGACCTTAGACACCCGTCTGTGTTCTTTCGGCACCCGTCCGTGTTTTAACTTCTTTCAATACCCGTCCGTATTGACCTTAGACACCCGTCCGTGTTCTTTCAGCACCCGTCCGTCTTTGAACCTTTAGTTTCAATACCCATCTGTATTGACCTTTTTGACACCCGTCCGTGTTCTTTCAGCACCCGTCCGTGTTTGAACCTTTAGTTTCAATACCCGTCCGTGTTGACCTTTTTTAAACCCGTCCGTGTTCTTTCAGCACCCGTCCGTGTTTGAAGTTTAGTTTCAATACCCGTCCGTATTGACCTTTTGATACCCGTCCGTGTTCTTTCAGCACCCGTACGTGTTTTAACCTTTAGTTTCAATACCCGTCCGTATTGACCTTTTTGCACCCGTCCGTGTTCTTTCAGCACACGTCCGTGTTTGAACCTTTAGTTTCAATACCCGTCCGTATTGACCTTAGACACCTGTCCGTGTTCTTTCAGTACCCGTCCATGTTTGAACTTCTTTTAGTACCCGTCCGTATTTACCTTAGACACCCGTCCAAGTTCTTTTAGCACCCGTCCGTGCTTGAACCTTTAGTTTGAATTCCCGTCCATATTGACCTTTTTGACACCCTTCCGTGTTCTTTCAGCACCCGTCCATGTTTGAACTTTAGTTTCTATACCCGTCCGTATTGACCTTTTGACACTCGTGCGTGTTTTTTCAACACCCGTCCGTGTTTGAACCTTTCTTCTATACCCGTCCGTATTGACCTTTTAGACACCCGTTCGTGTTTGCACCTTTAGTTTCAATACCCGTCCGTATTGACCTTAGAGACCCGTCTGTGTTCTTTCAACACCCGTCCGTGTTTGAACTTCTTTCAGTACCCGTCCGTATTGACCTTAGACACCAGTTCGTGTTCTTTCAACACTCGTCCATCTTTGAACCTTTATGTTCAATACCCGTCCGTATTGACCTTTTGATACCCGTCTGTGTTCTTTCAGCACACGTATGTGTTTTAACCTTTAGTTTTAATACCCGTCCGTATTGCCCTTTTTGACACCCGTCCGTGTTTTTTCAGCACTCGTCCGTGTTTGAACCTTTTGTTTCAATAACCGTCCGTATTGACTTTAGACACCTGTCCGTGTTCTTTCATTACCCGTCCGTGTTTGATCTTCTTTTAATACCCGTCTATATTTACCTTAGATACCCGTCCAAGTTCTTTCAGTACCCGTCCGTGTTTGAACCTTTAGTTTTAATTCCCATCCATATTGACCTTTTTGACACCCTTCCGTGTTCTTTCAGCACCCGTCCATGTTTGAACTTTAGTTTCAATACCCGCCCGTATTGACCTTTTGACACTCGTCCGTGTTTTTTCAGCACCCGTCCGTGTTTGAACCTTTCTTCAATACCCGTCCGTATTGACCTTTTAGACACCCGTCCGTGTTCTTTCACCACCCGTCCATATTTGCACCTTTAGTTTCAATACCCGTCCGTATTGACCTTAGACACCCGTCTGTGTTCTTTCAGTACCCGTACATGCTTGAACTTCTTTCAGTACCAGTCCGTATAGACCTTAGACACCCGTCCGTGTTCTTTCAGCACCCGTCCGTCTTTGAACCATTTGTTTCAATACCCGGCCGTATTGACCTTTTTGACACCCGTCCGTGTTATTTCAACACCCGTCTGTGTTTGCACCTTTAGTTTCAATACCCGTCCGCATTGACCTTAGACACCCGTCTGTGTTCTTTCAGCACCCGTCCGTGTTTGAACTTCTTTCAGTTCCCGTCCGTATTGACCTTAGACACCCGTCTGTGTTCTTTCAGCACTCGTCCGTCTTTGAACCTTTATGTTCAATACCCGTCCGTATTGACCTTTTGACACCCGTCCGTGTTCTTTCAGCACCCGTCCGTCTTTGAACCTTTAGTTTCAATACCCGTCCGTATTGACCCTTTTTACACCCGTCTGTGTTCTTTCAACACTCGTCCGTGTTTGAACTTTAGTTTCAATACCCGTTCGTATTGACATTTTTTACACCCGTCCGTGTTCTTTCAGCACCCGTTCGTGTTTTGACCTTTAGTTTCAATACCCGTCCGTATTGACTTTTTTGACACCCGTCCGTGTTCTTTCAGCACTCGTCTGTGTTTGAACCTTTAGTTTCAATACCCGTCCGTATTGACCTTTTTTACACCCGTCCGTGTTCTTTCAGCACCCGTCCGTGTTTGAACTTTAGTTTCAATACCCGTATGTATTGACCTTTTGATACCCGTCCGTGTTCTTTCAGCACCCGTCTGTGTTTTAACCTTTAGTTTCAATACCCGTCCGTATTGACTTTTTTGACACCCGTCCGTGTTCTTTCAGCACTCGTCCGTGTTTGAACCTTTAGGATCTATACCCGTCCGTATTGACCTTAGACACCCATCCGTGTTCTTTCATTACCCGTCCGTGTTTGAACTTCTTTTGTACCCGTCCGTATTAAGCTTAGACAACCGTCCAAGTTCTTTCAGTACCGGTCCGTGTTTGAATCTTTATTTTCAATTCAAGTCCATATTGACCATTTTTACACCATTCCGTGTTATTTCAGCACCCGTCCATGTTTGAACTTAAGTTTCAATACCCGTCAGTATTGACCTTTTGACAACCGCCTGTGTTCTTTCAGCACCCGTCCGTGTTCTTTCAACACCCGTCCGTGTTTGCACCTTTAGTTTCAAGACCCTTCCGTATTGACCTTAGACACCCGTCTGTGTTCTTTCAGCACCCGTCCATGTTTGAAATTCTTTCAGTACCCGTCCGTATTGACCTTAGACACCCGTCAGTGTTCTTTCAGCACCCGTCCGTCTTTAAACCTTTAGTTTCAATACCCGTCCGTATTAACCTTTTTGACACCCGTCCGAGTTCTTTTAACACCCGTCTGTGTTTACACCTTTAGTTTCAATACCCGTCTGTATTGACCTTAGACACCCGTCTGTGTTCTTTTAGCACCCGTCCGAGTTTGAACTTCTTTCAGTACCCGTCCGTATTGACCTTAGACACTTGTCCGTGTTCTTTCAGCACTCGTCCGTCTTTGAACCTTTATGTTCAACACCCGTCCGTATAGACCTTTTGACACTCGTCCGTGTTCTTTCAGCACCCGTCCGTGTTTGAACCTTTAGTTTCAATACCCGTCCATATTGACCTTTCTTACACCCGTCCGTGTTCTTTCAGCACCCGCCCGTGTTTGAAGTTTAGTTTCAATACCCGTCCGTATTGCCCTTTTGATACCCGTCCGTGTTCTTTCAGCACCCATCCGTGTTTTAACCTTTAGTTTCAATACCCGTCCGTATTGACCTTAGACACTCGTTCGTGTTCTTTCAGCACTCGTCCTTCTTTGAACCTTTATGTTCAATACCCGACCATATAGAACTTTTGACACTCGTCCGTGTTCTTTCCGCACCCGTCCGTGTTTGAACCTTTAGTTTTAATACCCGTCCGTATTGACCTTTTTTACACCCGTCCGTGTTCTTTCAGCACCCGTCCGTGTTTGAAGTTTAGTTTCAATACCCGTCCGTATTGCCCTTTTGATACCCGTCCGTGTTCTTTCAGCACCCATCTGTGTTTTAACCCTTAGTTTCAATACCCGTCCGTATTGACATTTTTGACACCCGTCCGTGTTCTTTCAGCACCCGTCCGTGTTTGAACTTCTTTCAGTACCCGTCCGTATTGACCTTAGACACTAGTCCGTGTTCTTTCAGCACTCGTCCGTCTTTGAACCTTTATGTTCAATACCCGTCCGTATTGACCTTAGACCCCCGTCCGTGTTCTTTCAGTACTCGTCCGTGTTTGAACTTCTTTTAGTACCCGTCCGTATTAACCTTAGACACCCGTCCAAGTTCTTTCAGCACCCGTCCGTGTTTGAACCTTTAGTTTGAATTCCCGACCATATTGACCTTTTTGACACCCTTCCGTGTTCTTTCAGCACTCGTCCATGTTTGAACTTTAGTTTCAATACCCGTCCGTATTGACCTTTTGACACTCGTCCGTGTTTTTTCAACACCCGTCCGTGTTTGAACCTTTCTTCAATACCCGTCCGTATCGACCTTTTAGACACCCGTCCGTGTTCTTCAGCACCCTTTCGTGCTTGCACCTTTAGTTTCAATACCCGTTCGTATTGACCTTAGACACCCATCTGTGTTCTTTCAGCACCCGTCCGTGTTTTAACTTCTTTCAGTACCCGTCCGTATTGACCTTAGACACCCGTCCGTGTTCTTTTAGCACCAGTCCGTCTTTGAACCTTTAGTTTCAATACCCGTCCATATTGACCTTTTTGACACCCGTCCGTGTTCTTTCAACACCCGTCCGTGTTTACACCTTTAGTTTCAAAACCCGTCCGTATTGGCCTTAGACACCCGTATGTGTTCTTTCAGCACCCTTCCGTGTTTGAACTTCTTTCAGTACCCGTCCGTATTGACCTTAGACACCCGTCCGTGTTCTTTCACCACTCGTCCTTCTTTGAACCTTTATGTTCAGTACCCGTCCGTATTGACCTTTTGACACCCGTCCGTGTTCTCTAAGCACCCGTCCGTGTTTGAACCTTTAGTTTCAATACCCGTCCGTATTGACCTTTTTTACCCCCGTCCGTGTTCTTTCAGCACCCATCCGTGTTTGAAGTTTAGTTTCAATACCCGTCCGTATTGACCTTTCGATACCCGTCTGTGTTCTTTCAGCACTCGTCCGTGTTTGAAGCTTTAGTTTCAATACCCGTCCGTATTGACCTTAGACACCCGTCCGTGTTCTATCAGTACCCGTCCGTGTTTGAACTTCTTTTAGTATCAGTCCGTATTAAGCTTAGACAACCGTCCAAGTTCTTTCTGTACCCGTCCTGGTTTGAACCTTTAGTTTGAATTCCCGTCCATATTGACCTTTTTGACACCCTTCCGTGTTCTTTCAGTACCCATCCATGTTTGAACTTTAGTGTCAATACCTGTCTGTATTGACCTTTTGACACTCGTCCATGTTTTTTCAGCACCCGTCCATGTTTGAACCTTTCATCAATACCCGTCCGATTGACCTTAGACACCCGTCCGTGTTCTTTCAGCACCCTTCCGTGTTTGAACCTTTAGTTTCAATACCCGTCCGTATTGACCTATTTGACACCCGTCCGTGTTCTTTCAACACCCGTCCGTGTTTGCACCTTTGGTTTCAAAACCCGTCCGTATTGACTTAGACACCCGTCTGTGTTCTTTCAGCACCCGTCCATGTTTGAACTTCTTTCCGTACCCGTGCGTATTGACCTTAGACACCCGTCCGTGTTCTTTCAGCACCCATCCGTCTTTGAACCTTTAGTTTCAATACCCGTCCGTATTGACCTTTTTGACACCCATCCATGTTCTTTCAACACCCGTCCGTTTTTGCACCTTTAGTTTTAATACCCGTCCGTATTGACCTTGGACACCCATCCGTGTTCTTTCAGCACTCGTCCGTCTTTGAACCTTTATGTTCAGTACCAGTCCGTATTGACCTTTTGACACCCGTTCGTGTTCTTTCAGCACCCGTCCGTGGTTGAACCTTTCTTCAATACCCGTACATATTGAATTTTTAGACACCCGTCCGTGTTCTTCAGCACCTGTTCGTGTTTGCACCTTTAGTTTCAATACCCGTCCGTATTGACCTTAGACTCCCGTCGGTGTTCTTTCAGCACCCGTCCGTGTTTGAACTTGTTTCAATACCCGTCCGTATTGACCTTAGACACCCGTCCGTGTTCTTTCAGCACCCGTCCGTCTTTGAACCTTTAGTTTCAATACCCGTCCGTATTGACCTTTTTGACACCCGTCCGTGTTCTTTCAACACCCGTCAGTGGTTGCACCTTTAGTTTCAATACCCGTCCGTATTGACCTTAGACACCCGTCTGTGTTCTTTCAGCACCCGTCCGTGTTTGAACTTCTTTCAGTACCCGTCCGTATTGACCTTAGACACCCGTCCGTGTTCTTTCAGCACTCGTCCGTCTTTGAACCTTTATGTTCAATACCCGTCCGTATTGACCTTTTGACACCTGTTCGTGTTATTTCAGCACCCGTCCGTGTTTGAACCTTTAGTTTCAATACCCATCCTTATTGACCTTTTTTACACCCATCCGTGTTCTTTCAGCACCCGTCCGTGTTTGAACTTTAGTTTCAATACCCGTCCGTATTGACCTTTTGACACCCGTTCGTGTTTTTTCAACACCCGTCCGTGTTTGAACCTTTCTTCAATACCCGTCCGTATCGACCTTTTAGACACCCGTCCGTGTTCTTCAGCACCCATTCATGTTTGCACCTTTTGTTTCAATACCCGTTCGTATTGACCTTAGACACCCGTCTGTGTTCTTTCAGCACCCGTCCGTGTTTGAACTTCTTTCAGTACCCGTCCGTATTGACCTTAGACACCCGTCCGTGTTCTTTCAGCACCCGTCCATCTTTGAACCTTTAGTTTCAATTCCCATCCATATTGACCTTTTTGACACCCGTCCGTGTTCTTTTAACACCCGTCTATGTTTGCGCCTTTAGTTTCAATACCCGTCCGTATTGACCTTAGACACCCGTCTGTGTTCTTTTAGCACCTGTCCGTGTTTGAACTTCTTTCAGTACCCATCCGTATTGACTTTAGACACCCGTCCGTGTTCTTTCAGCACTCATCCTTCTTTGAACCTTTATGTTCAGTACCCGTCCGTATTGACCTTTTGACACCCGTCCGTGTTCTCTCAGCACCCGTCCGTGTTTGAACCTTTAGTTTCAATACCCGTCCGTATTGACCTTTTTTACACCCGTCCGTGTTCTTTCAGCACCGGTCCGTGTTTGAAGTTTAGTTTCAATACCCGTCCGTATTGACCTTTTGATACCCGTATGTGTTCTTTCAGCACTCGTCCGTGTTTGAAGCTTTAGTTTCAATACCCGTCCGTATTGACCTTAGACACCCGTCCGTGTTCTTTCAGTACCCGTCCATGTTTGAACTTCTTTTAGTACCCGTCCGTATTAAGCTTAGACAACCGTCCAAGTTCTTTCAGCACCCGTCCGAGTTTGAACCTTTAGTTTGAATTCCCGTCCATATTGACCTTTTTGACACCCTTCCGTGTTCTTTCAACACCCGTCCATGTTTGAACTTTAGTGTCAATACCTATCTGTATTAACCTTTTGACACTCGTCCATGTTTTTTCAGCACCCGTCCGTGTTTGAACCTTTCATCAATACCCGTCCGTATTGACCTTAGACACTCGTCCGTGTTCTTTCAGCACCCTTCCGTGTTTGAACCTTTAGTTTCAATACCCGTCCGTATTGACCTATTTGCCACCCGTCCGTGTTCTTTCAACACCCGTCCGTGTTTGCACCTTTGGTTTCAATACCCGTCCGTATTGACTTAGACACCCGTCTCTGTTCTTTCAGCACCCGTCCATGTTTGAACTTCTTTCAGTACCCGTCCGTATTGACCTTAGACACCCATCCGTGTTCTTTCAGCACCCGTCCGTCTTTGAACCTTTAGTTTCAATACCCGTCCGTATTGACCTTTTTGATACCCATCCGTGTTCTTTCAACACCCGTCCGTGTTTGCACCTTTAGTTTTAATACCCGTCCGTATTGACCTTAGACACCCGTCTGTGTTCTTTCAGCACCCGTCCGTATTTGAACTTCTTTTAGTACCCGTCCGTATTGACCTTAGACACCCGTCCGTGTTCTTTCAGCACTCGTCCGTCTTTGAACCTTTATGTTCAATACCCGTCCGTATTGACCTTTTGACACCTGTTCGTGTTCTTTCAGCACCCGTCCGTGTTTGAACCTTTAGTTTCAATACCCGTCCTTATTGACCTTTTTTACACCCATCCGTGTTCTTTCAGCACCCGTCCGTGTTTGAACTTTAGTTTCAATACCCGTCTGTGTTGACCTTTCGACACTCGTCCGTGTTTTTTCAACACCCGTCCGTGTTTGAACCTTTCTTCAATCCCCGTCCGTATCGACCTTTTAGACACCCGTCCGTGTTCTTCAGCACCCATTCGTGTTTGCACCTTTTGTTTCAATACCCGTTCGTATTGACCTTAGACACCCGTCTGTGTTCTTTCAGCACCCGCCCGTGTTTGAAATTCTTTCAGTACCCGTCCGTATTGACCTTAGACACCCGTCCATGTTCTTTCAGCACCCGTCCATCTTTGAACCTTTAGTTTCAATTCCCATCCATATTGACCTTTTTGACACCCGTCCGTGTTCTTTTAACACCCGTCTATGTTTGCGTCTTTAGTTTCAATACCCGTCCGTATTGACCTTAGACACCCGTCTGTGTTCTTTCAGCACCTGTCCGTGTTTGAACTTCTTTCAGTACCCGTCCGTATTGACTTTAGACACCCGTCCGTGTTCTTTCAGCACTCGTCCTTCTTTGAACCTTTATGTTCAGTACCCGTCCGTATTGACCTTTTGACACCCGTCCGTGTTCTCTCAGCACCCGTCCGTGTTTGAACCTTTAGTTTCAATACCCGTCCGTATTGACCTTTTTTACACCCGTTCGTGTTCTTTCAGCACCCGTCCGTGTTTGAAGTTTAGTTTCAATACCCGTCCGTATTGACCTTTTGATACCCGTCTGTGTTCTTTCAGCACTCGTCCGTGTTTGAAGCTTTAGTTTCAATACCCGTCCGTATTGACCTTAGACACCCGTCCGTGTTCTTTCAGTACCCGTCCGTGTTTGAACTTCTTTTAGTACCCGTCCGTATTAAGCTTAGACAACCGTCCAAGTTCTTTCAGCACCCGTCCGAGTTTGAACCTTTAGTTTGAATTCCCGTCCATATTGACCTTTTTGACACCCTTCCGTGTTCTTTCAACACCCGTCCATGTTTGAACTTTAGTGTCAATACCTGTCTGTATTAACCTTTTGACACTCGTCCATGTTTTTTCAGCACCCATCCGTGTTTGAACCTTTCATCAATACCCGTCCGTATTGAACTTAGACACCCGTCCGTGTTCTTTCAGCACCCTTCCGTGTTTGAACCTTTAGTTTCAATACCCGTCCGTATTGACCTATTTGACACCCGTCCGTGTTCTTTCAACACCCGTCCGTGTTTGCACCTTTGGTTTCAATACCCGTCCGTATTGACTTAGACACCCGTCTGTGTTCTTTCAGCACCCGTCCATGTTTGAACTTCTTTCAGTACCCGTCCGTATTGACCTTAGACACCCGTCCGTGTTCTTTCAGCACCCGTCCGTCTTTGAACCTTTAGTTTCAATACCCGTCCGTATTGACCTTTTTGACACCCATCCGTGTTTTTTCAACACCCGTCCGTGTTTGCACCTTTTGTTTTAATACCCGTCCGTATTGACCTTAGACACCCGTCTGTGTTCTTTCAGCACCCGTCCGTGTTTGAACTTCATTTAGTACCCGTCCGTATTGACCTTGGACACCCGTCCGTGTTCTTTCAGCACTCGTCCATCTTTGAACCTTTATGTTCCGTACCAGTCCGTATTGACCTTTTGACACCCGTTCGTGTTCTTTCAGCACCCGTCCGTGTTTGAACCTTTCTTCAATACCCGTCCATATTGAATTTTTAGACACCCGTCCGTGTTCTTCAGCACCTGTTCGTGTTTGCACCTTTAGTTTCAATACCCGTCCGTATTGACCTTAGACTCCCGTCGGTGTTCTTTCAGCACCCGTCCGTGTTTGAACTTGTTTCAATACCCGTCCGTATTGGCCTTAGACACCCGTTCGTGTTCTTTCAGCACCCGTCCGTCTTTGAACCTTTAGTTTCAATACCCGTCCGTTTTGACCTTTTTGACACCCGTCCGTGTTCTTTCAACACCCGTCAGTGGTTGCACCTTTAGTTTCAATACCCGTCCGTATTGACCTTAGACACCCGTCTGTGTTCTTTCAGCGCCCGTCCGTGTTTGAACTTCTTTCAGTACCCGTCCGTATTGACCTTAGACACCCGTCCGTGTTCTTTCAGCACTCGTCCGTCTTTGAACCTTTATGTTCAATACCCGTCCGTATTGACCTTCTGACACCCGTCCGTGTTCTTTCAGCACTCTTCCGTGTTTGAACCTTTAGTTTCAATACCCGTCCTTATTGACCTTTTTTACACCCATCCGTGTTCCTTCAGCACCCGTCCGTGTTTGAACTTTAGTTTCAATACCCGTCCATATTGACCTTTTGATACCCGTCCGTGTTCTTTCAGCACCCGTCCGTGTTTTAACCTTTAGTTTCAATACCCGTCCGTATTGACATTTTTGACCCCCGTCCGGGTTCTTTCACCACTCGTCCGTGTTTGAACCTTTAGTTTCAATACCCGTCCGTTTTGACCTTAGACACCCGTCCGTGTTCTTTCATTACCCGTCCGTGTTTGAACTTCTTTCAGTACCCGTCCGTATTAAGCTTAGACAACCGTCCAAGTTCTTTCACCACCCGTCCGTGTTTGAACCTTTAGTTTGAATTCCCGTCCATATTAACCTTTTTGACACCCTTCCGTGTTCTTTCAGCACCCGTCCATGTTTGAACTTTAGTTTCAATACCCGTCCGTATTGACCTTTTGACACTCGTCCGTGTTTGAACCTTTCTTCAATACCCGTCCGTATTGACCTTTTAGACACCCGTCCGTGTTATTCAGCACCCGTTCGTGTTTGCACCTTTAGTTTCAATACCCGTCCGTATTGACCTTAGACACCCGTCTGTGTTCTTTCAGCACCCGTCCGTGTTTGAACTTCTTTCAGTACCCGTCCGTATTGACCTTAGACACCCGTCCGTGTTCTTTCAGCACCCATCCGTCTTTGAACCTTTAGTTTCAATACCCGTCCGTATTGACCTTTTTGTCACCCGTCCGTGTTCTTTCAACACCCGTCAGTGGTTGCACCTTTAGTTTCAATACCCGTCCGTATTGACCTTAGACACCCGTCTGTGTTCTTTCAGCACCCGTCCGTGTTTGAACTTCTTTCAGTACCCGTCCGTATTGACCTTAGACACCCGTCCGTGTTCTTTCAGCACTCGTCCGTCTTTGAACCTTTATGTTCAATACCCGTCCGTATTGACCTTCTGACACCCGTCCGTGTTCTTTCAGCACTCTTCCGTGTTTGAACCTTTAGTTTCAATACCCGTCCTGATTGACCTTTTTTACACCCATCCGTGTTCCTTCAGCACCCGTCCGTGTTTGAACTTTAGTTTCAATACCCGTCCATATTGACCTTTTGATACCCGTCCGTGTTCTTTCAGCACCCGTCCGTGTTTTAACCTTTAGTTTCAATACCCGTCCGTATTGACATTTTTGACCCCCGTCCGGGTTCTTTCACCACTCGTCCGTGTTTGAACCTTTAGTTTCAATACCCGTCCGTTTTAACCTTAGACACCCGTCCGTGTTCTTTCATTACCCGTCCGTGTTTGAACTTCTTTCAGTACCCGTCCGTATTAAGCTTAGACAACCGTCCAAGTTCTTTCACCACCCGTCCGTGTTTGAACCTTTAGTTTGAATTCCCGTCCATATTAACCTTTTTGACACCCTTCCGTGTTCTTTCAGCACCCGTCCATGTTTGAACTTTAGTTTCAATACCCGTCCGTATTGACCTTTTGACACTCGTCCGTGTTTGAACCTTTCTTCAATACCCGTCCGTATTGACCTTTTAGACACCCGTCCGTGTTATTCAGCACCCGTTCGTGTTTGCACCTTTAGTTTCAATACCCGTCCGTATTGACCTTAGACACCCGTCTGTGTTCTTTCAGCACCCGTCCGTGTTTGAACTTCTTTCAGTACCCGTCCGTATTGACCTTAGACACCCGTCCGTGTTCTTTCAGCACCCATCCGTCTTTGAACCTTTAGTTTCAATACCCGTCCGTATTGACCTTTTTGTCACCCGTCCGTGTTCTTTCAACACCCGTCAGTGGTTGCACCTTTAGTTTCAATACCCGTCCGTATTGACCTTAGACACCCGTCTGTGTTCTTTCAGCACCCGTCCGTGTTTGAACTTCTTTCAGTACCCGTCCGTATTGACCTTAGACACCCGTCCGTGTTCTTTCAGCACTCGTCCGTCTTTGAACCTTTATGTTCAATACCCGTCCGTATTGACCTTCTGACACCCGTCTGTGTTCTTTCAGCACTCTTCCGTGTTTGAACCTTTAGTTTCAATACCCGTCCTGATTGACCTTTTTTACACCCATCCGTGTTCCTTCAGCACCCGTCCGTGTTTGAACTTTAGTTTCAATACCCGTCCATATTGACCTTTTGATACCCGTCCGTGTTCTTTCAGCACCCGTCCGTCTTTGAACCTTTAGTTTCAATACCCGTCCGTATTGACCTTTTTGACACCCGTCCGTGTTCTTTCAACACCCGTCAGTGGTTGCACCTTTAGTTTCAATACCCGTCCGTATTGACCTTAGACACCCGTCTGTGTTCTTTCAGCACCCGTCCGTGTTTGAACTTCTTTCAGTACCCGTCCGTATTGACCTTAGACACCCGTCCGTGTTCTTTCAGCACTCGTCCGTCTTTGAACCTTTATGTTCAATACCCGTCCGTATTGACCTTCTGACACCCGTCCGTGTTCTTTCAGCACTCTTCCGTGTTTGAACCTTTAGTTTCAATACCCGTCCTTATTGACCTTTTTTACACCCATCCGTGTTCCTTCAGCACCCGTCCGTGTTTGAACTTTAGTTTCAATACCCGTCCATATTGACCTTTTGATACCCGTCCGTGTTCTTTCAGCACCCGTCCGTGTTTTAACCTTTAGTTTCAATACCCGTCCGTATTGACATTTTTGACCCCCGTCCGGGTTCTTTCACCACTCGTCCGTGTTTGAACCTTTAGTTTCAATACCCGTCCGTTTTGACCTTAGGCACCCGTCCGTGTTCTTTCATTACCCGTCCGTGTTTGAACTTCTTTCAGTACCCGTCCGTATTAAGCTTAGACAACCGTCCAAGTTCTTTCACCACCCGTCCGTGTTTGAACCTTTAGTTTGAATTCCCGTCCATATTAACCTTTTTGACACCCTTCCGTGTTCTTTCAGAACCCGTCCATGTTTGAACTTTAGTTTCAATACCCGTCCGTATTGACCTTTTGACACTCGTCCGTGTTTTTCAAACACCCGTCCGTGTTTGAACCTTTCTTCAATACCCGTCCGTATTGACCTTTTAGACACCCGTCCGTGTTATTCAGCACCCGTTCGTGTTTGCACCTTTAGTTTCAATACCCGTCCGTATTGACCTTAGACACCCGTCTGTGTTCTTTCAGCACCCGTCCGTGTTTGAACTTCTTTCAGTACCCGTCCGTAATGACCTTAGACACCCGTCCGTGTTCTTTCAGCACCCGTCCGTCTTTGAACCTTTAGTTTCAATACCCGTCCGTATTGACCTTTTTGACAGCCGTCCGTGTTCTTTCAACACCCGTCCGTGTTTGCACCTTTAGTTTCAATACTCGT
Organism: Lathyrus tuberosus; assembly: GCA_022829125.1. Lineage (NCBI taxonomy): Eukaryota > Viridiplantae > Streptophyta > Magnoliopsida > Fabales > Fabaceae > Lathyrus > Lathyrus tuberosus. The sequence goes on along the minus strand of JALAZF010000502.1, from coordinate 3,444,236 downwards.
CCGTATTGACCTTAGACACCCGTCTGTGTTCTTTCAGCACCCGTCTGTGTTTGAACTTCTTTCAGTACCCGTCCGTATTGACCTTAGACACCCGTCCGTGTTCTTTTAGCACTCGTCCGTCTTTGAACCTTTATGTTCAATACCCGTCCGTATTGACCTTTTGACACCCGTCCGTGTTCTTTCAGCACTCGTCCGTGTTTGAACCTTTAGTTTCAATACCCGTCCATATTGACCTTTTTTACACCCGTCCGTGTTTGAAGTTTAGTTTCAATACCCGTCCGTATTGACCTTTTGATACCCGTCCGTGTTCTTTCAGCACCCATCCGTGTTTTAAACTTTAGTTTCAATACCCGTCCGTATTGGCCTTTTTGACACCCGTCCGTGTTCTTTCAGCACCCGTCCGTCTTTGAACCTTTAGTTTCAATACCCGTCCGTATTGACCTTTTTGACACCCATCCGTGTTCTTTCAACACCCGTCCGTGTTTGCACCTTTAGTTTTAATACCCGTCCGTATTGACCTTAGACACCCGTCTGTGTTTTTTCAGCACCCGTCCGTGTTTGAACTTCATTTAGTACCCGTCCGTATTGACCTTGGACACCCGTCTGTGTTCTTTCAGCACTCGTCCGTCTTTGAACCTTTATGTTCAGTACCAGTCCGTATTGACCTTTTGACACCCGTTCGTGTTCTTTCAGCACCCGTCTGTGTTTGAACCTTTCTTCAATACCCGTCCATATTGAATTTTTAGACACCCGTCCGTGTTCTTCAGCACCTGTTCGTGTTTGGACCTTTAGTTTCAATACCCGTCCGTATTGACCTTAGACTCCCGTCGGTGTTCTTTCAGCACCCGTCCGTGTTTGAACTTGTTTCAATACCCGTCCGTATTGACCTTAGACACCCGTCCGTGTTCTTTCAGCAACCGTCCGTCTTTGTACCTTTAGTTTCAATACCCGTCCGTATTGACCTTAGACACCCGTCCGTGTTCTTTCATTACCCGTCCGTGTTTGAACTTCTTTCAGTACCCGTCCGTATTAAGCTTAGACAACCGTCCAAGTTCTTTCACCACCCGTCCGTGTTTGAACCTTTAGTTTGAATTCCCGTCCATATTAACCTTTTTGACACCCTTCCGTGTTCTTTCAGCACCCGTCCATGTTTGAACTTTAGTTTCAATACCCGTCCGTATTGACCTTTTGACACTTGTCCGTGTTTTTCAAACACCCGTCCGTGTTTGAACCTTTCTTCAATACCCGTCCGTATTGACCTTTTAGACACCCGTCCGTGTTATTCAACACCCGTTCGTGTTTGCACCTTTAGTTTCAATACCCGTCCGTATTGACCTTAGACACCCGTCTGTGTTCTTTCAGCACCCGTCCGTGTTTGAACTTCTTTCAGTACCCGTCCGTATTGACCTTAGACACCCGTCCGTGTTCTTTCAGCACCCGTCCGTCTTTGAACCTTTAGTTTCAATACCCGTCCGTATTGACCTTTTTGACAGCCGTCCGTGTTCTTTCAACACCCGTCCGTGTTTGCACCTTTAGTTTCAATACTCGTCCGTATTGACCTTAGACACCCGTCTGTGTTCTTTCAGCACCCGTCTGTGTTTGAACTTCTTTCAGTACTCGTCCGTATTGACCTTAGACACCCGTCCGTGTTCTTTTAGCACTCGTCTGTCTTTGAACCTTTATGTTCAATACCCGTCCGTATTGACCTTTTGACACCCGTCCGTGTTCTTTCAGCACTCGTCCGTGTTTGAACCTTTAGTTTCAATACCCGTCCATATTGACCTTTTTTACACCCGTCCGTGTTCTTTCAGCACCCGTCCATGTTTAAAGTTTAGTTTCAATACCCGTCCGTATTGACCTTTTGATACCCGTCCGTGTTCTTTCAGCACCCATCCGTGTTTTAAACTTTAGTTTCAATACCCGTCCGTATTGGCCTTTTTGACACCCGTCCGTGTTCTTTCAGCACCCGTCCGCCTTTGAACCTTTAGTTTCAATACCCGTCCGATTGACCTTTTTGACACCCATCCGTGTTATTTCAACACCCGTCCGTGTTTGCACCTTTAGTTTTAATACCCGTCCGTATTGACCTTAGACACCCGTCTGTGTTCTTTCAGCACCCATCCGTGTTTGAACTTCATTTAGTACCCGTCCGTATTGACCTTGGACACCCGTCTGTGTTCTTTCAGCACTCGTCCGTCTTTGAACCTTTATGTTCAGTACCAGTCCGTATTGACCTTTTGACACCCGTTCGTGTTCTTTCAGCACCCGTCTGTGTTTGAACCTTTCTTCAATACCCGTCCACATTGAATTTTTAGACACCCGTCCGTGTTCTTCAGCACCTGTTCGTGTTTGCACCTTTAGTTTCAATACCCGTTCGTATTGACCTTAGACTCCCGTCGGTGTTCTTTCAGCACCCGTCCGTGTTTGAACTTGTTTCAATACCCGTCCGTATTGACCTTAGACACCCGTCCGTGTTCTTTCAGCACCCGTCCGTCTTTGTACCTTTAGTTTCAATACCCGTCCGTATTGACCTTAGACACCCGTCCGTGTTCTTTCATTACCCGTCCGTGTTTGAACTTCTTTCAGTACCCGTCCGTATTAAGCTTAGACAACCGTCCAAGTTCTTTCACCACCCGTCCGTGTTTGAACCTTTAGTTTGAATTCCCGTCCATATTAACCTTTTTGACACCCTTCCGTGTTCTTTCAGCACCCGTCCATGTTTGAACTTTAGTTTCAATACCCGTCCGTATTGACCTTTTGACACTTGTCCGTGTTTTTCAAACACCCGTCCGTGTTTGAACCTTTCTTCAATACCCGTCCGTATTGACCTTTTAGACACCCGTCCGTGTTATTCAACACCCGTTCGTTTTTGCACCTTTAGTTTCAATACCCGTCCGTATTGACCTTAGACACCCGTCTGTGTTCTTTCAGCACCCGTCCGTGTTTGAACTTCTTTCAGTACCCGTCCGTATTGACCTTAGACACCCGTCCGTGTTCTTTCAGCACCCGTCCGTCTTTGAACCTTTAGTTTCAATACCCGTCCGTATTGACCTTTTTGACAGCCGTCCGTGTTCTTTCAACACCCGTCCGTGTTTGCACCTTTAGTTTCAATACTCGTCCGTATTGACCTTAGACACCCGTCTGTGTTCTTTCAGCACCCGTCTGTGTTTGAACTTCTTTCAGTACTCGTCCGTATTGACCTTAGACACCCGTCCGTGTTCTTTTAGCACTCGTCTGTCTTTGAACCTTTATGTTCAATACCCGTCCGTATTGACCTTTTGACACCCGTCCGTGTTCTTTCAGCACTCGTCCGTGTTTGAACCTTTAGTTTCAATACCCGTCCATATTGACCTTTTTTACACCCGTCCGTGTTCTTTCAGCACCCGTCCATGTTTAAAGTTTAGTTTCAATACCCGTCCGTATTGACCTTTTGATACCCGTCAGTGTTCTTTCAGCACCCATCCGTGTTTTAAACTTTAGTTTCAATACCCGTCCGTATTGGCCTTTTTGACACCCGTCCGTGTTCTTTCAGCACCCGTCCGCCTTTGAACCTTTAGTTTCAATACCCGTCCGATTGACCTTTTTGACACCCATCCGTGTTATTTCAACACCCGTCCGTGTTTGCACCTTTAGTTTTAATACCCGTCCGTATTGACCTTAGACACCCGTCTGTGTTCTTTCAGCACCCATCCGTGTTTGAACTTCATTTAGTACCCGTCCGTATTGACCTTGGACACCCGTCTGTGTTCTTTCAGCACTCGTCCGTCTTTGAACCTTTATGTTCAGTACCAGTCCGTATTGACCTTTTGACACCCGTTCGTGTTCTTTCAGCACCCGTCTGTGTTTGAACCTTTCTTCAATACCCGTCCACATTGAATTTTTAGACACCCGTCCGTGTTCTTCAGCACCTGTTCGTGTTTGCACCTTTAGTTTCAATACCCGTTCGTATTGACCTTAGACTCCCGTCGGTGTTCTTTCAGCACCCGTCCGTGTTTGAACTTGTTTCAATACCCGTCCGTATTGACCTTAGACACCCGTCCGTGTTCTTTCAGCACCCGTCCGTCTTTGTACCTTTAGTTTCAATACCCGTCCGTATTGACCTTTTTGACACCCGTCCGTGTTCTTTCAACACCCGTCAATGGTTGCACCTTTAGTTTCAATACCCGTCCGTATTGACCTTAGACACCCGTCTGTGTTCTTTCAGCACCCGTCCGTGTTTGAACTTCTTTCAGTAACCGTCCGTATTGACCTTAGACACCCGTCCGTGTTCTTTCAGCACTCGTCCGTCTTTGAACCTTTATGTTCAATACCCGTCCGTATTGACCTTTTGACACCCGTCCGTGTTCTTTCAGCACTCGTCCGTGTTTGAACCTTTAGTTTCAATACCCGTCCATATTGACCTTTTTTACACCCGTCCGTGTTCTTTCAGCACCCGTCCGTGTTTGAAGTTTAGTTTCAATACCCGTCTGTATTGACCTTTTGATACCCGTCCGTGTTCTTTCAGCACCCATCCGTGTTTTAAACTTTAGTTTCAATACCCGTCCGTATTGGCCTTTCTGACACCCGTCCGTGTTCTTTCAGCACCCGTCCGTCTTTGAACCTTTAGTTTCAATACCCGTCCGTATTGACCTTTTTGACACCCATCCGTGTTCTTTCAACACCCGTCCGTGTTTGCACCTTTAGTTTTAATACCCGTCCGTATTGACCTTAGACACCCGTCTGTGTTCTTTCAGCACCCGTCCGTGTTTGAACTTCATTTAGTACCCGTCCGTATTGACCTTGGACACCCGTCCGTGTTCTTTCAGCACTCGTCCGTCTTTGAACCTTTATGTTCAGTACCAGTCCGTATTGACCTTTTGACACCCGTTCGTGTTCTTTCAGCACCCGTTCGTGTTTGAACCTTTCTTCAATACCCTTCAATATTGAATTTTTAGACTCCCGTCCGTGTTCTTCAGCACCTGTTCGTGTTTGCACCTTTAGTTTCAATACCCGTCCGTATTGACCTTAGACTCCCGTCGGTGTTCTTTCAGCACCCGTCCGTGTTTGAACTTGTTTCAATACCCGTCCGTATTGACCTTAGACACCCGTCCGTGTTCTTTCAGCACCCGTCCGTCTTTGAACCTTTAGTTTCAATACCCGTCTGTATTGACCTTTTTGACACCCGTCCGTGTTCTTTCAACACCCGTCAGTGGTTGCACCTTTAGTTTCAATACCCGTCCGTATTGCCCTTAGACACCCGTCTGTGTTCTTTCAGCACCCGTCCGTGTTTGAACTTCTTTCAGTACCCGTCCGTATTGACCTTAGACACCCGTCCGTGTTCTTTCAGCACTCGTCCGTCTTTGAACCTTTATGTTCAATACCCGTCCGTATTGACCTTCTGACACCCGTCCGTGTTCTTTCAGGACTCTTCCGTGTTTGAACCTTTAGTTTCAATACCCGTCCTTATTGACCTTTTTTACACCCATCCGTGTTCCTTCAGAACCCGTCCGTGTTTGAACTTTAGTTTCAATACCCGTCCGTATTGACCTTTTGATACCCGTCCGTGTTCTTTCAGCACCCGTCCGTGTTTTAACCTTTAGTTTCAATACCCGTTCGTATTGACATTTTTGACACCTGTCCGGGTTCTTTCACCACTCGTCCGTGTTTGAACCTTTAGTTTCAATACCCGTCCGTATTGACCTTAGACACCCGTCCGTGTTCTTTCATTACCCGTCCGTGATTGAACTTCTTTCAGTACCCGTCCGTATTAAGCTTAGACAGCCGTCCAAGTTCTTTCACCACCCGTCCGTGTTTGAACCTTTAGTTTGAATTCCCATCCATATTAACCTTTTTGAAACCCTTCCGTGTTCTTTCAGCACCCGTCCATGTTTGAACTTTAGTTTCAATACCCGTCCGTATTGACCTTTTGACACTCGTCCGTGTTTTTCAAACACCCGTCCGTGTTTGAACCTTTCTTCAATACCCGTCCGTATTGACCTTTTAGACACCCGTCTGTGTTATTCTGCACCCATTCGTGTTTGCACCTTTAGTTTCAATACCCGTCCGTATTGACCTTAGACACCTGTCTGTGTTCTTTCAGCACCCGTCCGTGTTTTAACTTCTTTCAGTACCCGTCCGTATTGACCTTAGACACCCGTCCGTGTTCTTTCAGCACCCGTCCGTCTTTGAACCTTTAGTTTCAATACCCGTCCTTATTGACCTTTTTGACAGCCGTCCGTGTTCTTTCAACACCCGTCCGTGTTTGCACCTTTATTTTCAATACTCGTCCGTATTGACCTTAGACACCCGTCTGTGTTCTTTCAGCACCCGTCTGTGTTTGAACTTCTTTCAGTACCCATCCGTATTGACCTTAGACACCCGTCCGTGTTCTTTTAGCACTCGTCCATCTTTGAACCTTTATGTTCAATACCCGTCCGTATTGACCTTTTGACACCCGTCCGTGTTCTTTCAGCACTCGTCCGTGTTTGAACCTTTAGTTTCAATACCCGTCCATATTGACCTTTTTTACACCCGTCCGTGTTCTTTCAGCACCCGTCCGTGTTTGAAGTTTAGTTTCAATACCCGTCCGTATTGACCTTTTGATACCCGTCCGTGTTCTTTCAGCACCCATCCGTGTTTTAAACTTTAGTTTCAATACCGGTCCGTATTGGCCTTTTTGACACCCGTCCGTGTTCTTTCAGCACCCGTCCGTCTTTGAACCTTTAGTTTCAATACCCGTCCGATTGACCTTTTTGACACCCATCCGTGATATTTCAACACCCGTCCGTGTTTGCACCTTTAGTTTTAATACCCGTCCGTATTGACCTTAGACACCCGTCTGTGTTCTTTCAGCACCCGTCCGTGTTTGAACTTCATTTAGTACCCGTCCGTATTGACCTTGGACACCCGTCTGTGTTCTTTCAGCACTCGTCCGTCTTTGAACCTTTATGTTCAGTACCAGTCCGTATTGACCTTTTGACACCCGTTCGTGTTCTTTCAGCACCCGTCTGTGTTTGAACCTTTCTTCAATACCCGTCCACATTGAATTTTTAGACACCCGTCCGTGTTCTTCAGCACCTGTTCGTGTTTGCACCTTTAGTTTCAATACCCGTCCGTATTGACCTTAGACTCCCGTCGGTGTTCTTTCAGCACCCGTCCGTGTTTGAACTTGTTTCAATACCCGTCCGTATTGACCTTAGACACCCGTCCGTGTTCTTTCAGCACCCGTCCGTCTTTGTACCTTTAGTTTCAATACCCGTCCGTATTGACCTTTTTGACACCCGTCCGTGTTCTTTCAACACCCGTCAATGGTTGCACCTTTAGTTTCAATACCCGTCCGTATTGACCTTAGACACCCGTCTGTGTTCTTTCAGCACCCGTCCGTGTTTGAACTTCTTTCAGTAACCGTCCGTATTGACCTTAGACACCCGTCCGTGTTCTTTCAGCACTCGTCCGTCTTTGAACCTTTATGTTCAATACCCGTCCGTATTGACCTTTTGACACCCGTCCGTGTTCTTTCGGCACTCGTCCGTGTTTGAACCTTTAGTTTCAATACCCGTCCATATTGACCTTTTTTACACCCGTCCGTGTTCTTTCAGCACCCGTCCGTGTTTGAAGTTTAGTTTCAATACCCGTCCGTATTGACCTTTTGATACCCGTCCGTGTTCTTTCAGCACCCATCCGTGTTTTAAACTTTAGTTTCAATACCCGTCCGTATTGGCCTTTTTGACACCCGTCCGTGTTCTTTCAGCACCCGTCCGTCTTTGAACCTTTAGTTTCAATACCCGTCCGTATTGACCTTTTTGACACCCATCCGTGTTCTTTCAACACCCGTCCGTGTTTGCACCTTTAGTTTTAATACCCGTCCGTATTGACCTTAGACACCCGTCTGTGTTCTTTCAGCACCCGTCCGTGTTTGAACTTCATTTAGTACCCGTCCGTATTGACCTTGGACACCCGTCCGTGTTCTTTCAGCACTCGTCCGTCTTTGAACCTTTATGTTCAGTACCAGTCCGTATTGACCTTTTGACACCCGTTCGTGTTCTTTCAGCACCCGTCCGTGTTCTTCAGCACCTGTTCGTGTTTGCACCTTTAGTTTCAATACCCGTCCGTATTGACCTTAGACTCCCGTCGGTGTTCTTTCAGCACCCGTCCGTGTTTGAACTTGTTTCAATACCCGTCCGTATTGACCTTAGACACCCGTCCGTGTTCTTTCAGCACCCGTCCGTCTTTGAACCTTTAGTTTCAATACCCGTCTGTATTGACCTTTTTGACACCCGTCCGTGTTCTTTCAACACCCGTCAGTGGTTGCACCTTTAGTTTCAATACCCGTCCGTATTGACCTTAGACACCCGTCTGTGTTCTTTCAGCACCCGTCCGGGTTTGAACTTCTTTCAGTACCCGTCCGTATTGACCTTAGACACCCGTCTGTGTTCTTTCAGCACTCGTCCGTCTTTGAACCTTTATGTTCAATACCCGTCCGTATTGACCTTCTGACACCCGTCCGTGTTCTTTCAGGACTCTTCCGTGTTTGAACCTTTAGTTTCAATACCCGTCCTTATTGACCTTTTTTACACCCATCCGTGTTCCTTCAGCACCCGTCCGTGTTTGAACTTTAGTTTCAATACCCGTCCGTATTGACCTTTTGATACCCGTCCGTGTTCTTTCAGCACCCGTCCGTGTTTTAACCTTTAGTTTCAATACCCGTTCGTATTGACATTTTTGACACCTGTCCGGGTTCTTTCACCACTCGTCCGTGTTTGAACCTTTAGTTTCAATACCCGTCCGTATTGACCTTAGACACCCGTCCGTGTTCTTTCATTACCCGTCCGTGTTTGAACTTCTTTCAGTACCCGTCCGTATTAAGCTTAGACAGCCGTCCAAGTTCTTTCACCACCCGTCCGTGTTTGAACCTTTAGTTTGAATTCCCATCCATATTAACCTTTTTGAAACCCTTCCGTGTTCTTTCAGCACCCGTCCATGTTTGAACTTTAGTTTCAATACCCGTCCGTATTGACCTTTTGACACTCGTCCGTGTTTTTCAAACACCCATCCGTGTTTGAACCTTTCTTCAATACCCGTCCGTATTGACCTTTTAGACACCCGTCTGTGTTATTCTGCACCCGTTCGTGTTTGCACCTTTAGTTTCAATACCCGTCCGTATTGACCTTAGACACCTGTCTGTGTTCTTTCAGCACCCGTCCGTGTTTGAACTTCTTTCAGTACCCGTCCGTATTGACCTTAGACACCCGTCCGTGTTCTTTCAGCACCCGTCCGTCTTTGAACCTTTAGTTTCAATACCCGTCCTTATTGACCTTTTTGACAGCCGTCCGTGTTCTTTCAACACCCGTCCGTGTTTGCACCTTTAGTTTCAATACTCGTCCGTATTGACCTTAGACACCCGTCTGTGTTCTTTCAGCACCCGTCTGTGTTTGAACTTCTTTCAGTACCCATCCGTATTGACCTTAGACACCCGTCCGTGTTCTTTTAGCACTCGTCCATCTTTGAACCTTTATGTTCAATACCCGTCCGTATTGACCTTTTGACACCCGTCCGTGTTCTTTTAGCACTCGTCCGTGTTTGAACCTTTAGTTTCAATACCCGTCCATATTGACCTTTTTTACACCCGTCCGTGTTCTTTCAGCACCCGTCCGTGTTTGAAGTTTAGTTTCAATACCCGTCCGTATTGACCTTTTGATACCCGTCCGTGTTCTTTCAGCACCCATCCGTGTTTTAAACTTTAGTTTCAATACCCGTCCGTATTGGCCTTTTTGACACCCGTCCGTGTTCTTTCAGCACCCGTCCGTCTTTGAACCTTTAGTTTCAATACCCGTCCGATTGACCTTTTTGACACCCATCCGTGTTATTTCAACACCCGTCCGTGTTTGCACCTTTAGTTTTAATACCCGTCCGTATTGACCTTAGACACCCGTCTGTGTTCTTTCAGCACCCGTTCGTGTTTGAACTTCATTTAGTACCCGTCCGTATTGACCTTGGACACCCGTCTGTGTTCTTTCAGCACTCGTCCGTCTTTGAACCTTTATGTTCAGTACCAGTCCGTATTGACCTTTTGACACCCGTTCGTGTTCTTTCAGCCCCCGTCTGTGTTTGAACCTTTCTTCAATACCCGTCCACATTGAATTTTTAGACACCCGTCCGTGTTCTTCAGCACCTGTTCGTGTTTGCACCTTTAGTTTCAATACCCGTCCGTATTGACCTTAGACTCCCGTCGGTGTTCTTTCAGCACCCGTCCGTGTTTGAACTTGTTTCAATACCCGTCCGTATTGACCTTACACACCCGTCCGTGTTCTTTCAGCACCCGTCCGTCTTTGTACCTTTAGTTTCAATACCCGTCCGTATTGACCTTTTTGACACCCGTCCGTGTTCTTTCAACACCCGTCAATGGTTGCACCTTTAGTTTCAATACCCGTCCGTATTGACCTTAGACACCCGTCTGTGTTCTTTCAGCACCCGTCCGTGTTTGAACTTCTTTCAGTAACCGTCCGTATTGACCTTAGACACCCGTCCGTGTTCTTTCAGCACTCGTCCGTCTTTGAACCTTTATGTTCAATACCCGTCCGTATTGACCTTTTGACACCCGTCCGTGTTCTTTCAGCACTCGTCCGTGTTTGAACCTTTAGTTTCAATACCCGTCCATATTGACCTTTTTTACACCCGTCCGTGTTCTTTCAGCACCCGTCCGTGTTTGAAGTTTAGTTTCAATACCCGTCCGTATTGACCTTTTGATACCCGTCCGTGTTCTTTCAGCACCCATCCGTGTTTTAAACTTTAGTTTCAATACCCGTCCGTATTGGCCTTTTTGACACCCGTCCGTGTTCTTTCAGCACCCGTCCGTCTTTGAACCTTTAGTTTCAATACCCATCCGTATTGACCTTTTTGACACCCATCCGTGTTCTTTCAACACCCGTCCGTATTGACCTTAGACACCCGTCCGTGTTCTTTCATTACCCGTCCGTGTTTGAACTTCTTTCAGTACCCGTCCGTATTAAGCTTAGACAGCCGTCCAAGTTCTTTCACCACCCGTCCGTGTTTGAACCTTTAGTTTGAATTCCCATCCATATTAACCTTTTTGAAACCCTTCCGTGTTCTTTCAGCACCCGTCCATGTTTGAACTTTAGTTTCAATACCCGTCCGTATTGACCTTTTGACACTCGTCCGTGTTTTTCAAACACCCGTCCGTGTTTGAACCTTTCTTCAATACCCGTCCGTATTGACCTTTTAGACACCCGTCTGTGTTATTCTGCACCCGTTCGTGTTTGCACCTTTAGTTTCAATACCCGTCCGTATTGACCTTAGACACCTGTCTGTGTTCTTTCAGCACCCGTCCGTGTTTGAACTTCTTTCAGTACCCGTCCGTATTGACCTTAGACACCCGTCCGTGTTCTTTCAGCACCCGTCCGTCTTTGAACCTTTAGTTTCAATACCCGTCCTTATTGACCTTTTTGACAGCCGTCCGTGTTCTTTCAACACCCGTCCGTGTTTGCACCTTTAGTTTCAATACTCGTCCGTATTGACCTTAGACACCCGTCTGTGTTCTTTCAGCACCCGTCTGTGTTTGAACTTCTTTCAGTACCCATCCGTATTGACCTTAGACACCCGTCCGTGTTCTTTTAGCACTCGTCCATCTTTGAACCTTTATGTTCAATACCCGTCCGTATTGACCTTTTGACACCCGTCCGTGTTCTTTTAGCACTCGTCCGTGTTTGAACCTTTAGTTTCAATACCCGTCCATATTGACCTTTTTTACACCCGTCCGTGTTCTTTCAGCACCCGTCCGTGTTTGAAGTTTAGTTTCAATACCCGTCCGTATTGACCTTTTGATACCCGTCCGTGTTCTTTCAGCACCCATCCGTGTTTTAAACTTTAGTTTCAATACCCGTCCGTATTGGCCTTTTTGACACCCGTCCGTGTTCTTTCAGCACCCGTCCGTCTTTGAACCTTTAGTTTCAATACCCGTCCGATTGACCTTTTTGACACCCATCCGTGTTATTTCAACACCCGTCCGTGTTTGCACCTTTAGTTTTAATACCCGTCCGTATTGACCTTAGACACCCGTCTGTGTTCTTTCAGCACCCGTCCGTGTTTGAACTTCATTTAGTACCCGTCCGTATTGACCTTGGACACCCGTCTGTGTTCTTTCAGCACTCGTCCGTCTTTGAACCTTTATGTTCAGTACCAGTCCGTATTGACCTTTTGACACCCGTTCGTGTTCTTTCAGCCCCCGTCTGTGTTTGAACCTTTCTTCAATACCCGTCCACATTGAATTTTTAGACACCCGTCCGTGTTCTTCAGCACCTGTTCGTGTTTGCACCTTTAGTTTCAATACCCGTCCGTATTGACCTTAGACTCCCGTCGGTGTTCTTTCAGCACCCGTCCGTGTTTGAACTTGTTTCAATACCCGTCCGTATTGACCTTAGACACCCGTCCGTGTTCTTTCAGCACCCGTCCGTCTTTGTACCTTTAGTTTCAATACCCGTCCGTATTGACCTTTTTGACACCCGTCCGTGTTCTTTCAACACCCGTCAATGGTTGCACCTTTAGTTTCAATACCCATCCGTATTGACCTTAGACACCCGTCTGTGTTCTTTCAGCACCCGTCCGTGTTTGAACTTCTTTCAGTAACCGTCCGTATTGACCTTAGACACCCGTCCGTGTTCTTTCAGCACTCGTCCGTCTTTGAACCTTTATGTTCAATACCCGTCCGTATTGACCTTTTGACACCCGTCCGTGTTCTTTCAGCACTCGTCCGTGTTTGAACCTTTAGTTTCAATACCCGTCCATATTGACCTTTTTTACACCCGTCCGTGTTCTTTCAGCACCCGTCCGTGTTTGAAGTTTAGTTTCAATACCCGTCCGTATTGACCTTTTGATACCCGTCCGTGTTCTTTCAGCACCCATCCGTGTTTTAAACTTTAGTTTCAATACCCGTCCGTATTGGCCTTTTTGACACCCGTCCGTGTTCTTTCAGCACCCATCCGTCTTTGAACCTTTAGTTTCAATACCCGTCCGTATTGACCTTTTTGACACCCATCCGTGTTCTTTCAACACCCGTCCGTGTTTGCACCTTTAGTTTTAATACCCGTCCGTATTGACCTTAGACACCCGTCTGTGTTCTTTCAGCACCCGTCCGTGTTTGAACTTCATTTAGTACCCGTCCGTATTGACCTTGGACACCCGTCCGTGTTCTTTCAGCACTCGTCCGTCTTTGAACCTTTATGTTCAGTACCAGTCCGTATTGACCTTTTGACACCCGTTCGTGTTCTTTCAGCACCCGTCCGTGTTTGAACCTTTCTTCAATACCCTTCAATATTGAATTTTTAGACTCCCGTCCGTGTTCTTCAGCACCTGTTCGTGTTTGCACCTTTAGTTTCAATACCCGTCCGTATTGACCTTAGACTCCCGTCGGTGTTCTTTCAGCACCCGTCCGTGTTTGAACTTGTTTCAATACCCGTCCGTATTGACCTTAGACACCCGTCCGTGTTCTTTCAGCACCCGTCCGTCTTTGAACCTTTAGTTTCAATACCCGTCTGTATTGACCTTTTTGACACCCGTCCGTGTTCTTTCAACACCCTTCAGTGGTTGCACCTTTAGTTTCAATACCCGTCCGTATTGACCTTAGACACCCGTCTGTGTTATTCTGCACCCGTTCGTGTTTGCACCTTTAGTTTCAATACCCGTCCGTATTGACCTTAGACACCTGTCTGTGTTCTTTCAGCACCCGTCCGTGTTTGAACTTCTTTCAGTACCCGTCCGTATTGACCTTAGACACCCGTCCGTGTTCTTTCAGCACCCGTCCGTCTTTGAACCTTTAGTTTCAATACCCGTCCTTATTGACCTTTTTGACAGCCGTCCGTGTTCTTTCAACACCCGTCCGTGTTTGCACCTTTAGTTTCAATACTCGTCCGTATTGACCTTAGACACCCGTCTGTGTTCTTTCAGCACCCGTCTGTGTTTGAACTTCTTTCAGTACCCATCCGTATTGACCTTAGACACCCGTCCGTGTTCTTTTAGCACTCGTCCATCTTTGAACCTTTATGTTCAATACCCGTCCGTATTGACCTTTTGACACCCGTCCGTGTTCTTTTAGCACTCGTCCGTGTTTGAACCTTTAGTTTCAATACCCGTCCATATTGACCTTTTTTACACCCGTCCGTGTTCTTTCAGCACCCGTCCGTGTTTGAAGTTTAGTTTCAATACCCGTCCGTATTGACCTTTTGATACCCGTCCGTGTTCTTTCAGCACCCATCCGTGTTTTAAACTTTAGTTTCAATACCCGTCCGTATTGGCCTTTTTGACACCCGTCCGTGTTCTTTCAGCACCCGTCCGTCTTTGAACCTTTAGTTTCAATACCCGTCCGATTGACCTTTTTGACACCCATCCGTGTTATTTCAACACCCGTCCGTGTTTGCACCTTTAGTTTTAATACCCGTCCGTATTGACCTTAGACACCCGTCTGTGTTCTTTCAGCACCCGTCCGTGTTTGAACTTCATTTAGTACCCGTCCGTATTGACCTTGGACACCCGTCTGTGTTCTTTCAGCACTCGTCCGTCTTTGAACCTTTATGTTCAGTACCAGTCCGTATTGACCTTTTGACACCCGTTCGTGTTCTTTCAGCCCCCGTCTGTGTTTGAACCTTTCTTCAATACCCGTCCACATTGAATTTTTAGACACCCGTCCGTGTTCTTCAGCACCTGTTCGTGTTTGCACCTTTAGTTTCAATACCCGTCCGTATTGACCTTAGACTCCCGTCGGTGTTCTTTCAGCACCCGTCCGTGTTTGAACTTGTTTCAATACCCGTCCGTATTGACCTTAGACACCCGTCCGTGTTCTTTCAGCACCCGTCCGTCTTTGTACCTTTAGTTTCAATACCCGTCCGTATTGACCTTTTTGACACCCGTCCGTGTTCTTTCAACACCCGTCAATGGTTGCACCTTTAGTTTCAATACCCGTCCGTATTGACCTTAGACACCCGTCTGTGTTCTTTCAGCACCCGTCCGTGTTTGAACTTCTTTCAGTAACCGTCCGTATTGACCTTAGACACCCGTCCGTGTTCTTTCAGCACTCGTCCGTCTTTGAACCTTTATGTTCAATACCCGTCCGTATTGACCTTTTGACACCCGTCCGTGTTCTTTCAGCACTCGTCCGTGTTTGAACCTTTAGTTTCAATACCCGTCCATATTGACCTTTTTTACACCCGTCCGTGTTCTTTCAGCACCCGTCCGTGTTTGAAGTTTAGTTTCAATACCCGTCCGTATTGACCTTTTGATACCCGTCCGTGTTCTTTCAGCACCCATCCGTGTTTTAAACTTTAGTTTCAATACCCGTCCGTATTGGCCTTTTTGACACCCGTCCGTGTTCTTTCAGCACCCGTCCGTCTTTGAACCTTTAGTTTCAATACCCGTCCGTATTGACCTTTTTGACACCCATCCGTGTTCTTTCAACACCCGTCCGTGTTTGCACCTTTAGTTTTAATACCCGTCCGTATTGACCTTAGACACCCGTCTGTGTTCTTTCAGCACCCGTCCGTGTTTGAACTTCATTTAGTACCCGTCCGTATTGACCTTGGACACCCGTCCGTGTTCTTTCAGCACTCGTCCGTCTTTGAACCTTTATGTTCAGTACCAGTCCGTATTGACCTTTTGACACCCGTTCGTGTTCTTTCAGCACCCGTCCGTGTTTGAACCTTTCTTCAATACCCTTCAATATTGAATTTTTAGACTCCCGTCCGTGTTCTTCAGCACCTGTTCGTGTTTGCACCTTTAGTTTCAATACCCGTCCGTATTGACCTTAGACTCCCGTCGGTGTTCTTTCAGCACCCGTCCGTGTTTGAACTTGTTTCAATACCCGTCCGTATTGACCTTAGACACCCGTCCGTGTTCTTTCAGCACCCGTCCGTCTTTGAACCTTTAGTTTCAATACCCATCTGTATTGACCTTTTTGACACCCGTCCGTGTTCTTTCAACACCCGTCAGTGGTTGCACCTTTAGTTTCAATACCCGTCCGTATTGACCTTAGACACCCGTCTGTGTTCTTTCAGCACCCGTCCGTGTTTGAACTTCTTTCAGTACCCGTCCGTATTGACCTTAGACACCCGTCCGTGTTCTTTCAGCACTCGTCCGTCTTTGAACCTTTATGTTCAATACCCGTCCGTATTGACCTTCTGACACCCGTCCGTGTTCTTTCAGGACTCTTCCGTGTTTGAACCTTTAGTTTCAATACCCGTCCTTATTGACCTTTTTTACACCCATCCGTGTTCCTTCAGCACCCGTCCGTGTTTGAACTTTAGTTTCAATACCCGTCCGTATTGACCTTTTGATACCCGTCCGTGTTCTTTCAGCACCCGTCCGTGTTTTAACCTTTAGTTTCAATACCCGTTCGTATTGACATTTTTGACACCTGTCCGGGTTCTTTCACCACTCGTCCGTGTTTGAACCTTTAGTTTCAATACCCGTCCGTATTGACCTTAGACACCCGTCCGTGTTCTTTCATTACCCGTCCGTGTTTGAACTTCTTTCAGTACCCGTCCGTATTAAGCTTAGACAGCCGTCCAAGTTCTTTCACCACCCGTCCGTGTTTGAACCTTTAGTTTGAATTCCCATCCATATTAACCTTTTTGAAACCCTTCCGTGTTCTTTCAGCACCCGTCCATGTTTGAACTTTAGTTTCAATACCCGTCCGTATTGACCTTTTGACACTCGTCCGTGTTTTTCAAACACCCGTCCGTGTTTGAACCTTTCTTCAATACCCGTCCGTATTGACCTTTTAGACACCCGTCTGTGTTATTCTGCACCCGTTCGTGTTTGCACCTTTAGTTTCAATACCCGTCCGTATTGACCTTAGACACCTGTCTGTGTTCTTTCAGCACCCGTCTGTGTTTGAACTTCTTTCAGTACCCGTCCGTATTGACCTTAGACACCCGTCCGTGTTCTTTCAGCACCCGTCCGTCTTTGAACCTTTAGTTTCAATACCCGTCCTTATTGACCTTTTTGACAGCCGTCCGTGTTCTTTCAACACCCGTCCGTGTTTGCACCTTTAGTTTCAATACTCGTCCGTATTGACCTTAGACACCCGTCTGTGTTCTTTCAGCACCCGTCTGTGTTTGAACTTCTTTCAGTACCCGTCCGTATTGACCTTAGACACCCGTCCGTGTTCTTTCAGCACCCGTCCGTCTTTGAACCTTTAGTTTCAATACCCGTCCTTATTGACCTTTTTGACAGCCGTCCGTGTTCTTTCAACACCCGTCCGTGTTTGCACCTTTAGTTTCAATACTCGTCCGTATTGACCTTAGACACCCGTCTGTGTTCTTTCAGCACCCGTCTGTGTTTGAACTTCTTTCAGTACCCATCCGTATTGACCTTAGACACCCGTCCGTGTTCTTTTAGCACTCGTCCATCTTTGAACCTTTATGTTCAATACCCGTCCGTATTGACCTTTTGACACCCGTCCGTGTTCTTTTAGCACTCGTCCGTGTTTGAACCTTTAGTTTCAATACCCGTCCATATTGACCTTTTTTACACCCGTCCGTGTTCTTTCAGCACCCGTCCGTGTTTGAAGTTTAGTTTCAATACCCGTCCGTATTGACCTTTTGATACCCGTCCGTGTTCTTTCAGCACCCATCCGTGTTTTAAACTTTAGTTTCAATACCCGTCCGTATTGGCCTTTTTGACACCCGTCCGTGTTCTTTCAGCACCCGTCCGTCTTTGAACCTTTAGTTTCAATACCCGTCCGATTGACCTTTTTGACACCCATCCGTGTTATTTCAACACCCGTCCGTGTTTGCACCTTTAGTTTTAATACCCGTCCGTATTGACCTTAGACACCCGTCTGTGTTCTTTCAGCACCCGTCCGTGTTTGAACTTCATTTAGTACCCGTCCGTATTGACCTTGGACACCCGTCTGTGTTCTTTCAGCACTCGTCCGTCTTTGAACCTTTATGTTCAGTACCAGTCCGTATTGACCTTTTGACACCCGTTCGTGTTCTTTCAGCCCCCGTCTGTGTTTGAACCTTTCTTCAATACCCGTCCACATTGAATTTTTAGACACCCGTCCGTGTTCTTCAGCACCTGTTCGTGTTTGCACCTTTAGTTTCAATACCCGTCCGTATTGACCTTAGACTCCCGTCGGTGTTCTTTCAGCACCCGTCCGTGTTTGAACTTGTTTCAATACCCGTCCGTATTGACCTTAGACACCCGTCCGTGTTCTTTCAGCACCCGTCCGTCTTTGTACCTTTAGTTTCAATACCCGTCCGTATTGACCTTTTTGACACCCGTCCGTGTTCTTTCAACACCCGTCAATGGTTGCACCTTTAGTTTCAATACCCGTCCGTATTGACCTTAGACACCCGTCTGTGTTCTTTCAGCACCCGTCCGTGTTTGAACTTCTTTCAGTAACCGTCCGTATTGACCTTAGACACCCGTCCGTGTTCTTTCAGCACTCGTCCGTCTTTGAACCTTTATGTTCAATACCCGTCCGTATTGACCTTTTGACACCCGTCCGTGTTCTTTCAGCACTCGTCCGTGTTTGAACCTTTAGTTTCAATACCCGTCCATATTGACCTTTTTTACACCCGTCCGTGTTCTTTCAGCACCCGTCCGTGTTTGAAGTTTAGTTTCAATACCCGTCCGTATTGACCTTTTGATACCCGTCCGTGTTCTTTCAGCACCCATCCGTGTTTTAAACTTTAGTTTCAATACCCGTCCGTATTGGCCTTTTTGACACCCGTCCGTGTTCTTTCAGCACCCGTCCGTCTTTGAACCTTTAGTTTCAATACCCGTCCGTATTGACCTTTTTGACACCCATCCGTGTTCTTTCAACACCCGTCTGTGTTTGCACCTTTAGTTTTAATACCCGTCCGTATTGACCTTAGACACCCGTCTGTGTTCTTTCAGCACCCGTCCGTGTTTGAACTTCATTTAGTACCCGTCCGTATTGACCTTGGACACCCGTCCGTGTTCTTTCAGCACTCGTCCGTCTTTGAACCTTTATGTTCAGTACCAGTCCATATTGACCTTTTGACACCCGTTCGTGTTCTTTCAGCACCCGTCCGTGTTTGAACCTTTCTTCAATACCCTTCAATATTGAATTTTTAGACTCCCGTCCGTGTTCTTCAGCACCTGTTCGTGTTTGCACCTTTAGTTTCAATACCCGTCCGTATTGACCTTAGACTCCCGTCGGTGTTCTTTCAGCACCCGTCCGTGTTTGAACTTGTTTCAATACCCGTCCGTATTGACCTTAGACACCCGTCCGTGTTCTTTCAGCACCCGTCCGTCTTTGAACCTTTAGTTTCAATACCCGTCTGTATTGACCTTTTTGACACCCGTCCGTGTTCTTTCAACACCCGTCAGTGGTTGCACCTTTAGTTTCAATACCCGTCCGTATTGACCTTAGACACCCGTCTGTGTTCTTTCAGCACCCGTCCGTGTTTGAACTTCTTTCAGTACCCGTCCGTATTGACCTTAGACACCCGTCTGTGTTCTTTCAGCACTCGTCCGTCTTTGAACCTTTATGTTCAATACCCGTCCGTATTGACCTTCTGACACCCGTCCGTGTTCTTTCAGGACTCTTCCGTGTTTGAACCTTTAGTTTCAATACCCGTCCTTATTGACCTTTTTTACACCCATCTGTGTTCCTTCAGCACCCGTCCGTGTTTGAACTTTAGTTTCAATACCCGTCCGTATTGACCTTTTGATACCCGTCCGTGTTCTTTCAGCACCCGTCCGTGTTTTAACCTTTAGTTTCAATACCCGTTCGTATTGACATTTTTGACACCTGTCCGGGTTCTTTCACCACTCGTCCGTGTTTGAACCTTTAGTTTCAATACCCGTCCGTATTGACCTTAGACACCCGTCCGTGTTCTTTCATTACCCGTCCGTGTTTGAACTTCTTTCAGTACCCGTCCGTATTAAGCTTAGACAGCCGTCCAAGTTCTTTCACCACCCGTCCGTGTTTGAACCTTTAGTTTGAATTCCCATCCATATTAACCTTTTTGAAACCCTTCCGTGTTCTTTCAGCACCCGTCCATGTTTGAACTTTAGTTTCAATACCCGTCCGTATTGACCTTTTGACACTCGTCCGTGTTTTTCAAACACCCGTCCGTGTTTGAACCTTTCTTCAATACCCGTCCGTATTGACCTTTTAGACACCCGTCCGTGTTATTCTGCACCCGTTCGTGTTTGCACCTTTAGTTTCAATACCCGTCCGTATTAACCTTAGACACCTGTCTGTGTTCTTTCAGCACCCGTCCGTGTTTGAAGTTCTTTCAGTACCCGTCCGTATTGACCTTAGACACCCGTCCGTGTTCTTTCAGCACCCGTCCGTCTTTGAACCTTTAGTTTCAATACCCGTCCTTATTGACCTTTTTGACAGCCGTCCGTGTTCTTTCAACACCCGTCCGTGTTTGCACCTTTAGTTTCAATACTCGTCCGTATTGACCTTAGACACCCGTCTGTGTTCTTTCAGCACCCATCTGTGTTTGAACCTCTTTCAGTACCCATCCGTATTGACCTTAGACACCCGTCCGTGTTCTTTCAGCACCCGTCCGTCTTTGAACCTTTAGTTTCAATACCCGTCCTTATTGACCTTTTTGACAGCCGTCCGTGTTCTTTCAACACCCGTCCGTGTTTGCACCTTTAGTTTCAATACTCGTCCGTATTGACCTTAGACACCCGTCTGTGTTCTTTCAGCACCCGTCTGTGTTTGAACTTCTTTCAGTACCCATCCGTATTGACCTTAGACACCCGTCCGTGTTCTTTTAGCACTCGTCCATCTTTGAACCTTTATGTTCAATACCCGTCTGTATTGACCTTTTGACACCCGTCCGTGTTCTTTTAGCACTCGTCCGTGTTTGAACCTTTAGTTTCAATACCCGTCCATATTGACCTTTTTTACACCCGTCCGTGTTCTTTCAGCACCCGTCCGTGTTTGAAGTTTAGTTTCAATACCCGTCCGTATTGACCTTTTGATACCCGTCCGTGTTCTTTCAGCACCCATCCGTGTTTTAAACTTTAGTTTCAATACCCGTCCGTATTGGCCTTTTTGACACCCGTCCGTGTTCTTTCAGCACCCGTCCGTCTTTGAACCTTTAGTTTCAATACCCGTCCGTATTGACCTTTTTGACACCCATCCGTGTTCTTTCAACACCCGTCCGTGTTTGCACCTTTAGTTTTAATACCCGTCCGTATTGACCTTAGACACCCGTCTGTGTTCTTTCAACACCCGTTCGTGTTTGAACTTCATTTAGTACCCGTCCGTATTGACCTTGGACACCCGCCTGTGTTCTTTCAGCACTCGTCCGTCTTTGAACCTTTATGTTCAGTACCAGTCCGTATTGACCTTTTGACACCCGTTCGTGTTCTTTCAGCACCCGTCCTTGTTTGAACCTTTCTTCAATACCCGTCCATATTGAATTTTTAGACACCCGTCCGTGCTCTTCAGCACCTGTTCGTGTTTGCACCTTTAGTTTCAATACCCGTCCGTATTGACCTTAGACTCCCGTCGGTGTTCTTTCAGCACCCGTCCGTGTTTGAACTTGTTTCAATACCCGTCCGTATTGACCTTAGACACCCGTCCGTGTTCTTTCAGTACCCGTCCGTCTTTGAACCTTTAGTTTCAATACCCGTCCGTATTGACCTTTTTGACACCCGTCCGTGTTCTTTCAACACCCGTCAGTGGTTGCACCTTTAGTTTCAATACCCGTCCGTATTGACCTTAGACACCCGTCTGTGTTCTTTCAACACCCGTCCGTGTTTGAACTTCTTTCAGTAACCGTCCGTATTGACCTTAGACACCCGTCCGTGTTCTTTCAGCACTTGTCCGTCTTTGAACCTTTATGTTCAATACCCGTCCGTATTGACCTTTTGACACCCGTCCGTGTTCTTTCAGCACTCGTCCGTGTTTGAACCTTTAGTTTCAATACCCGTCCATATTGACCTTTTTTACACCCGTCCGTGTTCTTTCAGCACCCGTCCGTGTTTGAAGTTTAGTTTCAATACCCGTCCGTATTGACCTTTTGATACCCGTCCGTGTTCTTTCAGCACCCATCCGTGTTTTAAACTTTAGTTTCAATACCCGTCCGTATTGGCCTTTTTGACACCCGTCCGTGTTCTTTCAGCACCCGTCCGTCTTTGAACCTTTAGTTTCAATACTCGTCCGTATTGACCTTTTTGACACCCATCCGTGTTCTTTCAACACCCGTCCGTGTTTGCACCTTTAGTTTTAATACCCGTCCGTATTGACCTTAGACACCCGTCTGTGTTCTTTCAGCACCCGTCCGTGTTTGAACTTCATTTAGTACCCGTCCGTATTGACCTTGGACACCCGTCCGTGTTCTTTCAGCACTCGTCCGTCTTTGAACCTTTATGTTCAGTACCAGTCCGTATTGACCTTTTGACACCCGTTCGTGTTCTTTCAGCACCCGTCCGTGTTTGAACCTTTCTTCAATACCCTTCAATATTGAATTTTTAGACACCCGTCCGTGTTCTTCAGCACCTATTCATGTTTGCACCTTTAGTTTCAATACCCGTCCGTATTGACCTTAGACTCCCGTCGGTGTTCTTTCAGCACCCGTCCGTGTTTGAACTTGTTTCAATACCCGTCCGTATTGACCTTAGACACCCGTCCGTGTTCTTTCAGCACCCGTCCGTCTTTGAACCTTTAGTTTCAATACCCGTCTGTATTGACCTTTTTGACACCCGTCCGTGTTCTTTCAACACCCGTCAGTGGTTGCACCTTTAGTTTCAATACCCGTCCGTATTGACCTTAGACACCCGTCTGTGTTCTTTCAGCACCCGTCCGTGTTTGAACTTTTTTCAGTACCCGTCCATATTGACCTTAGACACCCGTCCGTGTTCTTTCAGCACTCGTCCGTCTTTGAACCTTTATGTTCAATACTCGTCCGTATTGACCTTTTGACACCCGTCCGTGTTCTTTCAGCACTCGTCCGTGTTTGAACCTTTAGTTTCAATACCCGTCCATATTGACCTTTTTTACACCCGTCTGTGTTCTTTCAGCACCCGTCCGTGTTTGAAGTTTAGTTTCAATACCCGTCCGTATTGACCTTTTGATACCCGTCCGTGTTCTTTCAGCACCCATCCGTGTTTTAAACTTTAGTTTCAATACCCGTCCGTATTGGCCTTTTTGACACCCGTCCGTGTTCTTTCAGCACCCGTCCGTCTTTGAACCTTTAGTTTCAATACTCGTCCGTATTGACCTTTTTGACACCCATCCGTGTTCTTTCAACACCCGTCCGTGTTTGCACCTTTAGTTTTAATACCCGTCCGTATTGACCTTAGACACCCGTCTGTGTTCTTTCAGCACCCGTCCGTGTTTGAACTTCATTTAGTACCCGTCCGTATTGACCTTGGACACCCGTCCGTGTTCTTTCAGCACTCGTCCGTCTTTGAACCTTTATGTTCAGTACCAGTCCGTATTGACCTTTTGACACCCGTTCGTGTTCTTTCAGCACCCGTCCGTGTTTGAACCTTTCTTCAATACCCTTCAATATTGAATTTTTAGACACCCGTCCGTGTTCTTCAGCACCTATTCATGTTTGCACCTTTAGTTTCAATACCCGTCCGTATTGACCTTAGACTCCCGTCGGTGTTCTTTCAGCACCCGTCCGTGTTTGAACTTGTTTCAATACCCGTCCGTATTGACCTTAGACACCCGTCCGTGTTCTTTCAGCACCCGTCCGTCTTTGAACCTTTAGTTTCAATACCCGTCTGTATTGACCTTTTTGACACCCGTCCGTGTTCTTTCAACACCCGTCAGTGGTTGCACCTTTAGTTTCAATACCCGTCCGTATTGACCTTAGACACCCGTCTGTGTTCTTTCAGCACCCGTCCGTGTTTGAACTTTTTTCAGTACCCGTCCATATTGACCTTAGACACCCGTCCGTGTTCTTTCAGCACTCGTCCGTCTTTGAACCTTTATGTTCAATACCCGTCCGTATTGACCTTTTGACACCCGTCCGTGTTCTTTCAGCACTCGTCCGTGTTTGAACCTTTAGTTTCAATACCCGTCCATATTGACCTTTTTTACACCCGTCTGTGTTCTTTCAGCACCCGTCCGTGTTTGAAGTTTAGTTTCAATACCCGTCCGTATTGACCTTTTGATACCCGTCCGTGTTCTTTCAGCACCCATCCGTGTTTTAAACTTTAGTTTCAATACCCGTCCGTATTGGCCTTTTTAACACCCGTCCGTGTTCTTTCAGCATCCGTCCGTCTTTGAACCTTTAGTTTCAATACCCATCCGTATTGACCTTTTTGACACCCATCCGTGTTCTTTCAACACCCGTCCGTGTTTGCACCTTTAGTTTTAATACCCGTCCGTATTGACCTTAGACACCCGTCTGTGTTCTTTCAGCACCCGTCCGTGTTTGAACTTCATTTAGTACCCGTCCGTATTGACCTTGGACACCCGTCCGTGTTCTTTCAGCACTCGTCCGTCTTTGAACCTTTATGTTCAGTACCAGTCCGTATTGACCTTTTGACACCCGTTCGTGTTCTTTCAGCACCCGTCCGTGTTTGAACCTTTCTTCAATACCCGTCAATATTGAATTTTTAGACACCCGTCCGTGTTCTTCAGCACCTGTTCGTGTTTGCACCTTTAGTTTCAATACCCGTCCGTATTGACCTTAGACTCCCGTCGGTGTTCTTTCAGCACCCGTCCGTGTTTGAACTTGTTTCAATACCCGTCCGTATTGACCTTAGACACCCGTCCGTGTTCTTTCAGCACCCGTCCGTCTTTGAACCTTTAGTTTCAATACCCGTCCGTATTACCTTTTTGACACCCGTCCGTGTTCTTTCAACACCCGTCAGTGGTTGCACCTTTAGTTTCAATACCCGTCCGTATTGACCTTAGACACCCGTCCGTGTTCTTTCATTACCCGTCCGTGTTTGAACTTCTTTCAGTACCCGTCCGTATTAAGGTTAGACAACCGTCCAAGTTCTTTCACCACCCGTCCGTGTTTGAACCTTTAGTTTGAATTCCCGTCCATATTAACCTTTTTGACACCCTTCTGTGTTGTTTCAGCACCCGTCCATGTTTGAACTTTAGTTTCAATACCCGTCCGTATTGACCTTTTGACACTCGTCCGTGTTTTACAAACACTCGTCCGTGTTTGAACCTTACTTCAATACCCGTCCGTATTGACCTTTTAGACACCCGTCCGTGTTCTTCAGCACCCGTTCGTGTTTGCACCTTTAGTTTCAATACCCGTCCGTATTGACCTTAGACACCCGTCTGTGTTCTTTCAGCACCCGTCCGTGTTTGAACTTCTTTCAGTACCCGTCCGTATTGACCTTAGACACCCGTTCGTGTTCTTTCAGCACCCGTCCGTCTTTGAACCTTTAGTTTCAATACCCGTCCGTATTGACCTTTTTGACAGTCATCCGTGTTCTTTCAACACCCGTCCGTGTTTGCACCTTTAGTTTCAATACTCGTCCGTATTGACCTTAGACACCCGTCTGTGTTCTTTCAGCACCCGTTTGTGTTTGAACTTCTTTTAGTACCCGTCCGTATTGACCTTAGACACCCGTCCGTGTTCTTTTAGCACTCGTCCGTCTTTGAACCTTTATGTTCAATACCCGTCCTTATTGACCTTTTGACACCCGTCCGTGTTCTTTTAGCACTCGTCCGTGTTTGAACCTTTAGTTTCAATACCCGTTCATATTGACCTTTTTTACACCCGTCCGTGTTCTTTCAGCACCCTTCCGTGTTTGAAGTTTAGTTTCAATACCTGTCCGTATTGACCTTTTGATACCCGTCCGTGTTCTTTCAGCACCCATCCGTGTTTTAAACTTTAGTTTCAACACCCATCCGTATTGGCCTTTTTGACACCCGTCCGTGTTCTTTCAGTACTCGTCCGTGTTTGAAGCTTTAGTTTCAATACCCGTCCGTATTGACCTTAGACACCCGTCCGTGTTCTTTCAGTACCCGTCCGTGTTTGAACTTCTTTTAGTACCTGTCCGTATTAACATTAGACACCCGTCCAAGTTCTTTCAGCACCCGTCCGTGTTTGAACCTTTAGTTTGAATTCCCATCCATATTGACCTTTTTGACACCCTTCTATGTTCTTTCAGCATCCGTCCATGTTTGATCTTTAGTTTTAATACCCGTCCGTATTGACCTTTTGACACTCGTCCGTGTTTTTTCAACACCCATCCGTGTTTGAACCTTTCTTCAATACCCGCTCGTATTGACGCTTTAGACACCCGTCCGTGTTCTTCAGCACCCGTTCGTGTTTGCACCTTTAGTTTCAATACCCGTCCGTATTGACCTTAGTCACCCGTTTGTGTTCTTTCAGCACCCGTTCGTGTTTGAACTTCTTTCAGTACCCGTCCGTATTGACCTTAGACACCCGTCAGTGTTCTTTCAGCACTCGTCCGTCTTTGAACCTTTAGTTTAAATACCCGTCCATATTGACCTTTTTGACACCCGTCCGTATTCTTTCAACACCCGTCCGTGTTTGCACCTTTAGTTTCAATACCCGTCCGTATTGACCTTAGACACCCGTCTGTGTTCTTTCAGCACCCGTCTGTGTTTGAACTTCTTTCAGTACCCGTCCGTATTGACCATAGACACCCGTCCGTGTTCTTTTAGCACTCGTCCGTCTTTGAACCTTTATGTTCAATACCCGTCCGTATTGACCTTTTGACACCCGTCCGTGTTCTTTCAGCACTCGTCCGTGTTTGAACCTTTAGTTTCAATACCCGTCCATATTGACCTTTTTTACACCCGTCTATGTTCTTTCAGCACCCGTCCGTGTTTGAAGTTTAGTTTCAATACCCATCCGTATTGACCTTTTGATACCCGTCCGTGTTTTTTCAGCACCCATCCGTGTTTTAAACTTTAGTTTCAATACCCGTCCGTATTGGCCTTTTTGACACCCGTCCGTGTTCTTTCAGCACCCGTCCGTCTTTGAACCTTTAGTTTCAATACCCGTCCGTATTGACCTTTTTGACACCCATCCGTGTTCTTTCAACACCCGTCCGTGTTTGCACCTTTAGTTTTAATACCCGTCCGTATTGACCTTAGACACCCGTCTGTGTTCTTTCAGCACCCGTCCGTGTTTGAACTTCATTTAGTACCCGTCCGTATTGACCTTGGACACCCGTCCGTGTTCTTTCAGCACTCGTCCGTCTTTGAACCTTTATGTTCAGTACCAGTCCGTATTGACCTTTTGACACCCGTTCGTGTTCTTTCAGCACCCGTCCGTGTTTGAACCTTTCTTCAATACCCGTCAATATTGAATTTTTAGACACCCGTCCGTGTTCTTCAGCACCTGTTCGTGTTTGCACCTTTAGTTTCAATACCCGTCCGTATTGACCTTAGACTCCCGTTGTCGCTCCCGAAAGATTCGCATCCAACGGTACAAACGCGAGAGTGGCGCAAAAGAACACAGAGTCGCCAGCAAAGTGTATTTATCCCAAGGGAGGGAAAGGAAACACTGCGTAAACCTGGAAGAAGGGAAAGGACATGGTCTAACGACCAAAAAAACGGGTACGGGAGTCGGTTACGCGAAGGGAAGGTGTTAGCACCCAACACATCCATCGTACTCGATGGGATCCACGCTTGTTGTCTGCATCAAAGGGTGTCGTCACCTGGAGCTCCACTGCTACTGGATCGGCGAAAAGAACGAGAACGGAAAGAACGGAGAAACGAAGGAGAAAAGAAAAGGAAGTGACTCGATAGGACGGTATCGTTGTCCTAGGCCTACGTACTCCCTCAGTGCAATGGGAAAGTCAGAGTCAACGTAGTTCGGGGGAAGGTTGCTCGCCAAGACAATCGCTGTCTTGTGCCTACGTATCCTCAATCGGACGAGAGAGAGGAATCAGAGCTGACGTAGTTCGTGGGTACGACCACGGATGGGTAAGTGTTTTTTACGTGAGCGACGAGCTCTTTCACGAAAAAAAAGAAGTTTGAAACCCAACAATCCCGGAGGATAAAAAGATTTGAATTGGTTTGGTGTTTTTTAGACAGAAGTGTTTTGAGTTAGTTCGTAACTTACATTGCACCAAAGTCTACCATGCGGGAACGAGTGAGTCGCATAATCGCCCCCGAATGAGACGTATGATAAACACCCTAGAAGAGGAGAGGAGACCCCTCGTTCTTCACTTCCTACACTTAAGGCTCGAGCGCAATATACGTTGTATTTTATTAAGTGTGTTCAAGAAGTTTGAGATGAGAAGAGAAGCGACACAAAAGGAAACTCTACAGGGAAACTAAGAGTCCTAATGTTATCATGCATGGATGTCCTATGGTTAGTGAGGTTTAGGAGAGACGACTGCCTAACCTAATGCTAATCCTACTCCAAGCTTAATCGAAAATTAAGTTGGACTAGGTAGCTCTAAAGGGAGAGAATCCAAGACTTAAACAAATCTTGCGACTCGAGGGATGAAAAGAGTGGAAGAGAAGGAGGAGAAAGATAAGTGAAACACAAGTGGACTAAGCTCACTTCAAACACAAGTATGAAAGTTAAAAGGTAAAGGAAGAAAGTAAAATGTGGAAGCATATCCACATTCAAACAACTTACCATTTGCCCCTGAAAATGTTAGAAGTATTCACATATGACAAAATGAAACTCAAACAAGCATAAGGCCATAAAGAAACAAGTTCTAAAGTAAATCAAACATCAAGTTCAGAACCTAATGGTCCTACTGACCTCTACTATTAACCATGCACAATTAGTTAAAAAGAAAAGGGAGAAGTCACTCAAGTACCATTCAAGTCATTAAAGAAGGAATGAGATGAAAAGAAGTGATCATGTAAAGCAACCAAGTCAAAATTTCACAAAGTAAACCAAGTCCAAAAGTGACACAATCCTAAATATGTGCCTAAACATAATCTTCAAACAACATTCAAGTCACACAAACACTTTCACAATCAATTAGGAAGCAAAGAAGAAGTGAAGTGAAACATGATTCATACTTGTGAAACAAATGACTTAAAGTGAAAGGCAAACATCAAACATGCAAAGATGAGATTCAAATATCACAACCAGAAGTCCATTAACATGCTATCAATCCTCAAACAAGACCTAAAATTGTGGCACAAGTGCCTTCATGATCAAGCAAACCAAACATGAAGCATATATTCACAAATTGGACAAGTTAAAGCTCATGCTTCAAAGAAATAACAAACATGCCTCAAAAATTATGTCATTCAGTATTCAAGCACCTCAAACATGTATAATTGACATATCAAATCCACAAGCAATGAATCAGAACCAAAGTCAATCAACAATTAGGTCAAAGCATCAATAAGATTTCATACATTCATGCTCAAAGCAACACATCAAAAGTCATCCAAAAAGGACCTAAAAATCATACCAAAAATCTCAAACATACTTCAACATGTTATGAACACAACCCAAAAAGAATCAGGATCAAATCACTTTCCAAGTGAGAGAAATAAAAAATGCAACATGAAGTATGCAATATGAAGTGCAAATGAGAAAAAATACTTTGGAAAATTAATATTTAATGCAATTTTAATGCAAAAATAACAAAATAAAATGTGAAAAATTAGTTTTAATAATGAGAAGGGATGATGAATTTTTTTGGAATTTTTTAGCACATGCAAGTATTTTTAACAATTAATTATGAAATGGTATGAAAATAGAAAATAAAAAAGGAAATGAAATGAAGCCAGGGGTGCAAAAAGGAACCCAAACGCGTTCAAATGACCATGGGCTCAGAAACGGGGGTGCAAAGAGCAAAAAAAACCCAAGCGCTTTCAAGCCTTCAGAAACAACGAACGGCTGAGATTAAGTCAAGCATAAGAAAGTCTCCAAATCCACGGGCTCTCATTCAAAGTCAAACGAAGCAAAGTCAACTATCTGATGGTCCATATTCAAACTTGCTAATTAAATGAGATCCAACAGTCATGAATTAATCAGATCCACTAAACCCTAATCAACTTAATTAACAACACATAACCAAGATCCAACGCACGTGAATTAAACTGGAAAATTAATCACGATCCAACGCATGAGATTCAAACTGGAAAACCACAAACCCTAATTAAACCCTCCCCGGCCGGAGAAGCGCCGGTCATCTTCTCCGGCCACTCTCCGGTCACCAAACTTCAAACCATAACCAAAAACAACAAATCATACATCAAAATGATCAGCAACTCACGTAGATCACAAATATATCACTCAAAATCATTTAGCATGCATATATTTCACGAATCGAACAAAACAAGTTTGGATCTGAAAACTTCAGATCTAAATTCCAGCCATGATTCACGTTGAAAATCAATTCCAAACACATATATGAACTCAACACATCAAGATGAACATTAAACACACAACAAAAATCAATTCTAGATCTATGAATTTCAAGTTCACCTGAGATTTGCAGAACTGGAAAATCACCAAGAAACTCCAAGATAAGCTGCAGATCAACTCCTTAAACCGTCTAATTGCAAAATAAATGCACTTAGACCTTCAAATTGGCCTGAATCCTTGAATCCGAGAGTTGAAAATCTGAACTCAACTGATAAATTCTTTGCTTAAACTTCAAAATAATGGTGGATTTCTCTTCCTTATGCTCCACTGATCACAAACCAACCAAAAAAAATGGAAGACACTTGAAGAATTGGGAGAATCGAAGGAGAGAAACTTGAGAGCAAAACTTTGAAAAGTGGTGAAAATGAATGGTAGCTGCTGAGAAATTCGTGTGAGTTAGCTTATATAGTGTGCCAATGCTACTGTTTAGGGTTTTAATCTTCAAGGACTTGAGAGCAATGAGTTTTGGGCTGTTTTGCAAATTTGCAAGTTTGTGCACATGAGGTATTCTACTCGTGCATTCTTCATGAAAAGTGCATGACTGCTTTCCTTTTGATGCCATGAGAACCTTTGGATTGATCTTGGGGTTGGAAAGTAACTGAATTGTGATTTCCAAATGAACTTGCAAAATTGCATAATGATGAATTATGGACATGTAACCCACGGGTTCACTCAATTCTTGGCTCAAAATGATGCTAAATGAGGTACATTGGAGTGTGGTGAGGTGAACTGAACAATTAGAAGCCATATTGGTGAGTTAAAATGCAACTTGCAAGTTATGTCAAAATGGTATGCATGGTAGAACACCAAATGCCCTCTAACTTCAAATGCCCATAACTCTTGATCCAAAAATGATATGATCATGATCCACCACTCTTTGGAAAGAGGATAAAGAGATCTACAACTTTGGTGTTGGGCAAAAATTCGTTTGAAGCATTTTTGATCATGAAAAGTTTGGTTAAAGTTGGTTGAAAATATGCCAAAAATAGTAACTTGAAATTACAAGTCACTTTCCCAAATTAGCAACTTTTTACCAAAGCTTGATTTTTGCAAATTGTGATCATGAAAGCCTTCCATAGACCAAACAAAGGTCTCTTGACTTGATTACCATGATGAGGATCTCTCAAAACCCTAGTTTGACTTTTCAGTTGACCAGTTTGACTGATTACTTCATCTGTAAGCTACTGAATCATCTGAGGTCTTCCATGGTGAATTTTTGGCTCAAAATCCATCCTTAGACTTGTTTTGACATATGGAGAACCTTGGTGAAAGGTTTGAATCAACTCCTTGAGCTTAGGACCCTTAACCATGAAACCCTAGTTTTGGTCATCAGTGTAAGGACACCAACCCTTGATATAACCACTTGGAGAGTCCCTCATTGAAATAATCTTGGGCCACCATATAAGGATGTGAGGAGCTTATGGAGCTCATAAGAAGCTTTTGCCCTTGAGTTGAACCAAATACCTTGATCCCATGCTAAGAACCAAATGCTATGCACAATGCAAATGCAAGAAATGAAAAGAAACCTAAGCCAGTTATCTAAAAACAACAAGGCAAA
Organism: Lathyrus tuberosus; assembly: GCA_022829125.1. Classification (NCBI taxonomy): domain Eukaryota; kingdom Viridiplantae; phylum Streptophyta; class Magnoliopsida; order Fabales; family Fabaceae; genus Lathyrus; species Lathyrus tuberosus. The sequence goes on along the minus strand of JALAZF010000502.1, from coordinate 3,412,388 downwards.
TTTTGAGGTGTTACAGCTGCCCATATTCAATCAACTTGATCCTGAAGGTATGATAGTGACGACTATCATGCGTTCCAAGGATTCACGGAGATTGAATACCATAAGAAACCTGAAATTTGCAATCCTCAAAGGAGGGACGACTCCACTGGGGAACAAACATTAAATGCCGCACTGTCACAACACATACGAGTGTTGGAAACTAAAACTGTATTGAAAAGTCCTGAAATAAACACAAACGAAGGTTAGCTATACTGGGGATAAACACGGACGGGTGTCAAGGAATCCAGGATATCAAATACGGACGGGTATTGAGAAGATACACAGACAGGTGTAAAGAGGTTCAATACGGACTGGTACTGAAAAAGGAGTACACGGACGGGTGCCAAATGTCAATGCGAACGGGCATTGAAACAAAAGTTCAAACACGGACGGGCGCCGAAAGAACACGTACGGGTGCCAAAGGGATTCAATACAGACGAGTATTAAAAAAGATACACGGACGGGTGTAAAAGATTTCAATACGGACGGGTATTGAAAAAGATACACGGACGGGTGTAAAAGATTTCAATACGGACGGGTATTGAAAAAGGGTACACGGACGGGTGTGAAGAAGGTTCAAGATGACCTCTCTGGGGATTGAAAAAGGTACACGGACGGGCGTAAAAGGATCCAATACGGACGGGTATCGAAAAGGATACACGGACGGGTGTAAAAGGTTTCAATACAGACGGGTATTGAAAAGGATACACGGACGGGTGTAAAAGGTTTCAATACGGACGGGTATTGAAAAGGGTACACGGACGGGTGTAAAAGGTTTCAATACGGACGGGTATTGAAATCAAATGTTCAAACACGGACGGGTGCTGAAAGAAACACGGACGAGTGTCTGTCATTAAAAACTTCGAGGGGGGAAAAACCGAAGGACCACCTGGACGAAGGGGTACAAATAAGATTAAGGATAAACAATCCTGGCAATACACTCTGCCGGGGAACTGTCAAATATTGCCTAACCCAACACCTGTGGAGTAAAGATATCTTCCTGAAATTCGGCTTTCCTGACGAAGGAAAACTCAAACCTGGCTTACGCTTCGGATGCATATGTTTGAATTTTGCCGTAATGCTCCACATGAAGTGGGAATGCTACGCATTTGGGAGGATGCCATGCAAAACAAATGCTTATGCAATGCAAGAGAAAAGTCTCAGCAAAATAAATGTTGAAGACCAGAAGCAACTTCGCTGGAGATGGCAAACTAAATTGCCACCAAACCAAAGAAATCCTGTTGAGAAAAACTTCTCCCTGCTAGGGAAGATCATAATCACCCATTCTGCCGGAGATGGACGAATCTCCGAGAGAATACCTGCTCTGTTGAGGAATATCAAGATCAACAACTCTGCTGGAGATGGACGAAGCTCCGAGAGGATACCCACTCAGCTGGGGAGGGAGATGAATATTGAAGATGGAAATTCCACCGCTGGGGACGACCTACTATTTCAGAACTTGGCTTCGGCGCTTGCCAAAAACGATTGGCCTTAAGACCTGCTGGGGATACCACTCACCACCAGACTCTGATTGGGGAAATGAGCTTAATCTGCTGCCAGGGAAGTAACTTTACCCTCACCCTGCTGGGTACTAGATCAAACCATTGTCGTCGAGACTATACTTTCTGACCAACCGAGGAAAGTAGACACCAGGACCCTGTGGGGATAATAACATCTTCGTCCACAAACTTCCTGCCGGAGGCACGGCAACATTCACCTTAAAGCAATCAACTTCTGAGTACTTGCTAGGGAATAATAATCCAAACACAACTTTGGCTGGGTATATAATCCTCTGTACTTTGCTGAGGAAGACGATCCTCAACGACTCCGCTTGGGAGAGAAAGTAATTGTCAACATTCATCTGCTAGGGATAACACATGCTTCCTGACTAGCTGGGGGACAAATAAATGCCCCATGCTCCGTGGGGATACTTCACTTGCTGAAGAAAGATGTGCCAAGTCACAACTCTGGCCTGGGAGAAAACCTCTTATATCCTGCTAAGGAAAACGATCCTTAACGACTCCGCTTAGGGAATTACTTCTTTATACTCTGGTTGAGGAAGACGACCCTCGATACTCTGATGGGGAAGAGTAATAACCTGCTGAGGACGATCAGACTTCAAAGTAGGGGAGAGCTCTACTCTACTGGGGAAAACAAACAAGCTGCTGAGGACGATCAGACTTCAAAAATAAAGAGAGCAACTCTACTGGGGGAGTACATCTGTCACCCTGCAAAACCAACAGAAAGGTCTATGCGCAGAAATGATTACATTGATTATCAACATAATGACTGTCGCCTAAGCAATTGCCACTGTTTTCCAACTTGTGTCATAAAGCTCAACGTTTTAGCATGTAATGTTTTTATCAAAAATATCGGACATTTTCACAAACAACACGGGTAAAACAGAAAACAAAAGCTCTTTAACTGAAATGCAAACTTTATTGAATGAATTGGCCTGTAAATAGGCATTTACATCTGGAAGCAATTCCTGGAAAGAGGTAATTGCGCAAAAAGCAAAAGAAAATACAAATGTCGGCAATGTGGGGAACAGACATCCACCATGACTCGACTCAGCTATAACCCATATGACTTGTTCATCCGCATAATACTTTGGCCTTCGAAGACGACTAACTGGACTGATTCCTTTCCTCAGAATTTTCCAAGTGTGAACGGTGATCACAGATCGGACGCGGATCGTAGTCTTTGCTCTAAAATCCCTAACTTTTGCCTGGATCGCCCTTTTCGGGTTTTCAATCCACCGGGATACCCATTTTTGCCAAGGTTGCCTTTTCAGGTTTTCAACCTTGCGGGTTTATTCTTTTTCTTTTTATCCCTAATTTTTGCCCGAACCTTTTCTTTTTATGGTTTGCCAGGATGCCCCATTTTTGCCTGAACCTTCTTTTTATGCTCAGCGAGTCTCTTTTATGCAAAGTATTTTTTGACTACATCCACGTTCACAGGGGACGTAAAATCTTCGCCATCCATAGTTGAGAGTAATAAGGCTCCACCAGAGAAAACCTGTCTTACTACATATGGCCCTTCGTAATTCGGAGTCCACTTGCCCCTGTGATCTGTTTGGGGAGGAGTGATCCTTTTCATAACTAATTCACCAGCTTGAAAACACCGAGGATGCACCTTCTGATCAAAGGCTTTCTTCATCCTGCTCTGATACAACCGGCCATGCGCAATGGCTTTCAATCTCTTCTCTTCAATGAGGTTCAATTCATTCAGCCGGGAACGTACCCATTCAGCTTCATCCAGCTTCACATCTGTCAGAATTCTCAAAGAAGGAATCTCAACTTCTAATGGCAGGACTGCTTCCATGCCATACACCAGTGAGAAAGGAGTTGCCCCAGTCGAGGTGCGTACCGAAGTACGATACCCATGCAAAGCGTAAGGCAACATCTCATGCCAGTCTTTGTATGTCACTACCATCTTCTGCACAATCTTCTTTATGTTCTTATTAGCCGCTTCAACAGCCCCATTCATCTTCGGACGATAGGGAGAAGAATTGTGATGTTCGATTTTAAAGCTCTGGCATAGCTCCTTCATCATCTTGTTATTTAGATTTGAACCATTATCAGTAATGATTCTCTCCGGGACTCCATACCGGCAGATAATGTCCTTCTTAATAAACCGGGCTACCACTTGTTTGGTGACGTTGGCATACGATGCTGCTTCCACCCACTTCGTGAAATAATCAATAGCCACCAGGATAAAACGGTGTCCATTCGAAGCAGTCGGCTCGATCTTCCCAATCATGTCAATGCCCCACATAGCAAAAGGCCAAGGTGACGACAAAACATTTAGAGGAGTAGGCGGTACGTGCACCTTGTCAGCATAAATCTGGCATTTATGACATTTCCGGGCGTATTTAAAACAGTCAGACTCCATAGTCATCCAATAATACCCCGCTCTCAACAATTTTCTGGCCATAGCATGCCCATTAGCATGAGTACCGAAGGAACCTTCGTGAACCTCTTCCATTAACAAGCCTGCCTCGTGTTCATCAACACAACGTAGCAAGGCCATGTCAAAGTTTCTCTTGTACAACACATCATCCTTGTTCAAAAAGAAGTTTCCTGATAACCTCCTCAATGTCTTTTTATCTTTGGAAGATGCCCCAGCTGGGTATTCCTGACTCTTCAAGAAGACTTTAATGTCATGATACCAAGGCTGGCCATCTGATACCTCTTCAACTGCAAATACAAAAACAGGTCTATCCAAGCGCATGATTCTGATTGAGGGAGCTTCATTCCAAAGATTCACTTTATACATTGATGACAATGTTGCCAACGCATCAGCCATCTGATTCTCTATCCGGGGAATGTGATGGAAGTCTACTCTGTCAAAGAAAGGTAACAATCTTCTGGCATAATTGTTATATGGAACGAGATTTACTTGACGAGTCTCCCATTCTCCTGCAATCTGATTCACCACCAACGCAGAATCACCATAAACATCGAGGTTCTTGATTCTCAAATCAATTGCTTCTTCTAACCCCATGATGCATGCTTCATACTCCGCCTCATTGTTGGTGCATATGAACGCTAATCGGGCAGTAAAGGGTATATGAGAACCCTGTGGAGTCGTAATGATTGCCCCGATTCCGTTGCCATATGAATTAACAGCCCCATCAAAAACCATCTTCCATTGAGATCCAATCTCAGGTCCTTCATCAGGCAAAGGCTCTTCGCAATCCTTCATCTTCAGATACATGATGTGCTCATCCGGAAACTCAAACTTCATTGGTTGATAATCCATAATTGGCTGTTCGGTAAGATACTCTGACAACACACTTCCCTTAATGGCCTTTTGGGAAACATACTGAATATCATATTCTGTCAGAACCATTTGCCAACGGGCTATTCTACCAGAAAGTGCTTGCTTCTCAAACACATACTTGATTGGATCCATCTTCGAAATCAAAAGGGTTGTATGGTTTAACATATACTGCCTCAAACGCTTAGCGGCCCAAGCGAGTGCACAACATGTTTTCTCCAGCATCGAGTATCTTGACTCGCAATCAGTAAACTTCTTACTCAGGTAATAGATGGCGTGCTCCTTTTTACCTGACTCGTCCTGTTGACCGAGCACACAACCCATTGAATTCTCAAGAACCGTGAGATACATAATCAAGGGTCTTCCTGGCACTGGCGGCATAAGGACCGGAGGTTCCTGCAAGTATTCTTTAATCTTTTCAAATGCCTTTTGACAATTTTCATTCCACCTGACCGCTTGATCTTTTCTAAGCAGCTTGAAGATTGGTTCACACGTGGCTGTGAGATGCGAGATGAACCTAGCAATGTAATTCAATCTCCCCAAGAAACCACGAACCTCTTTTTCTGTCTTCGGCACAGGCATTTCTTGTATGGCTTTTACCTTTGCAGGATCAACCTCAATACCTTTTTCACTAACAATAAACCCCAGCAACTTTCCTGATCTCACCCCGAAGGTGCATTTGTTTGGATTCAACCTCAGTCTGAATTTCCTTAACCTTTCAAATAACTTCTGAAGATTCACCAGATGTTCTTCTTCCGTCTGTGACTTCGCAATCATGTCATCAACATAGACTTCAATCTCTTTATGAATCATATCATGAAAGAAAGTCACCATCGCCCGCTGGTAAGTTGCCCCTGCATTTTTCAATCCAAAGGGCATCACTTTGTAGCAGAAAGTTCCCCACGGTGTTATGAATGTTGTTTTCTCCATGTCCTCTGGGGCCATCTTGATTTGGTTATACCCAGAGAAGCCATCCATGAAGGAAAACACAGAATACTGAGCAGTATTGTCAACTAACACGTCAATGTGAGGGAGCGGGAAATCATCCTTTGGGCTGGCTCTATTCAAATCCCTGTAATCAACACACATTCTGACCTTCCCATCCTTCTTAGGTACAGGCACAATGTTAGCAACCCATGGAGGATAATTTGTTACGGCAAGAAATCCGGCATCTAGCTGTTTCTGAACCTCTTCCTTGATTTTGACAGACATCTCCGGTTTAGTTCTTCTCAACTTTTGCTTGACCGGAGCACAACCTTCTTTGAGTGGTAGCCGGTGTACAACAATATCAGTATCCAGCCCGGGCATGTCTTGGTAAGACCAGGCGAAGATGTCAACATACTCTCGGAGCATTTCAATCAATCTTCCCTTGACACTGTCTTCCAATGCAGCCCCTACTCTTACTTCCTTTCTAGCGTCCTCGGTTCCCAGATTTATAATCTCAATTTCCTCTTGATGAGGTTGGATGACTCTCTCCTCTTGCTTCAACAGTCTGGCCAACTCTTCGGGCAGTTCACAATCTTCATCAGCCTCTTCTTCAGCCTGATAGATTGGATTGTCAAAGTCATACCGAGCTATAGCTGAGTCATGATCGGTGTCATCTGAACAAAAAGACCTGCAATGATTTATGAGGTATGTTTTATTATGATGCAACAAAAGAAACACATTGCCATTTTGATGTGGGTTTTTTAATGCATAAAAATAAAAACAGAAAGACAGAGATCAAAATATTTGAGTGTGAAAAGTCCTTTATTGATGATAAAGCAAACCATGCGACAGTTAAAAGCCCTACAAACAGAATCACTACGTCTTGGGCAGAACGTAGGATTAACAAAATAGGAAAACAAAGCAATTACTCGAAGCCTGTCACTTGAATGACTTTCTCGGAAGACCAGTTGTGCAGACTTTCCCCTGGGACACAAGGACGGATCCAGCTATCCATGTCACAATCACTGTCTCCTTCTTCATCAATAGCATTAACTCTGTCGAAGAAAACTCCAGCGCTAGTGAACCGGACAGGGCCATAGAATTTTGGGGGATCCTCATCTCTTCCGGATGGCTTATATCCCAATCCATAAGTATCCTTCTTTTTCTGGACTTCAACCACCTGGCCCCACCTCTGTGAGCTACCCGCTTCAACCACAGCTTTGGCGTCTTTTAACAAAGACATGGAACCCTCAGGTTGATTTGCCACTACGGGCGGCACTACAGCTTCAGACTGAACAACTTCTTCAGAAACTTTCACCTTCTCAAATCCCTGGCACAACGTCTCGTGGATTTCCCCATCCACTTCCACGTATTTGAAGGTTGACAGCTGACTGATCATTATGTCTTCTTCTCCGCATACTGTCACTACGTGACCATCAACCATATACTTCAGCTTTTGATGTAAAGTGGAAGTTACAACACCTGCCCCATGGATCCAAGGACGACCCAATAAACAGCTGTACGCTGGCTGAATATCCATAATGTAAAACGTTGCATTAAAGATTTCCGGTCCAACCTTGATTGGAAGCACAATCTCGCCAAAAACAGATCTCTTCGAGCCATCAAAAGCTCGCACCACCAAGTCGCTTGGTATACAAATAAGTCCTCGAGTATCCAACTTCATTAACGCTTTCTTGGGTAATACATTCAACGATGAACCAGTGTCAACCAAGACATGTGACATCAGCGAGCCACGGCATTCGATCGAAATATGCAGGGCATTGTTATGATTCCTGCCAGCAGAAGTCAAGTCAAGATCTGTAAAACCCAGGCCGTTACCCGCATTCACGTGCGCTACAACCCCTTCCAGCTGATTAACAGAAATCTCTTGAGGAACGTATGCTGCATTCAAAACCTTCAAAAGAGCATTCCTGTGAGCCTCAGAACACAAGAGTAGAGACAGAATAGAGATCTTGGACGGGGTCTGATGTAACTGGTCCACGATCTTATAATCACTTTTTCGGATGAGCCTCATGAACTCCTCTACATTTTCCGAAAAAGCATCATCAACCGGTTTCACTGTAGATTCCACAATCACTGGGGTCTGAACAGAACCATCCATCGCCTGTTTTCCTCTATCCTGCCTAGAGGTACTGGGTTGATCGTTAACCGGAGGGAGCACTCTACCACTTCTGGTTATGGCATCAGTCTCAACTTTAACCCCTGAACTAGAACCCACTGGTGAAGTGTTCATTAGCTCTTGCTTTTGCCCATTGACAAACACCTCTGCACCATAATTCCACGGAATAGCCTTAGAACTTTCGTACGGAATGGGTCCAGCCCTCGTGATAATGACTGGAGGTGGCCTTGCTGGACCAGAAATAGTAATTGTTTTGAACGGGATAGTGATAGTGGCAACCTTCTCACTAACAACCTCCTCTAGCTGATTACCTCTGTCAAACTGTAAACAGCCCTCATCAATCAGATTCTGAATACCCCTCTTCAACGAATCACAACCATTAGCCTTTATCAAACAATCTGAGCAATTCTCACCACAGCCCGGATAGACATCACCTTTCAATAACCTGTTCTTAACCACCACCAATGGAGTCTTTAGTTCCTCCACATCCACAATCAAATTCAAAGTTTCACAGTCCTCAATTATAGCATTCACCCTTGGCCCATTGTGATTAGGCATCGGGTTTTGAATAACATTGGGTCCGTCATTCGAGAAATTGATGGCTTTAGAGTCCACAAGGTCCTGCACCTTGTGCTGAAACGCCCTGCACTTCTCCACCGTGTGCCCAGGAGCACCAGAATGAAAATCACAGTGTGCGTTAGCATCGTAGCCTCGTGGGAGTTCCCCTGTTGGTGGAGCCAGGGTACGAAGCTCAACTAGACGCAATTGTAGTAAATGTTGCAACAACTGTGCATATGACATTGGGGGTTGATCAAAATGCCTCTCTGAATTCCTCTGTCTGTTCTGATACTGACCCTGCTGCCTATTCTGATTAGCATTACCCCTTTGCTGCTGTGGCGGTGGTAACGTTGCTGGAATGGTTACTGATGCTACCTGTTGATTGTTAAACTGGCGCTGTTTCCCTTTTCCCCTGTGGGATGATACAGCGTTGGTCTCTCCTTTCTTCTTATAATTATCAAACGGCTTTTTTCCCTGTCCGGAAGACGATCCATCACCGCTAGAAACCTTCCCAGTCTTAATTCCGACCTCTATCTTCTGCCCAATAGCAATCACATCTGCAAACTTGCCTAGAGAACAAGGCAAAAGCTTCTCATAGTAGTGCTTAGGCAGTGTGTCCATGAACATATCTAGCATCTCTTTCTCTAGCATTGGTGGCTGCACCCTAGCTGCCAATTCACGCCACCTTTGCGCGTATTCTTTGAAACTCTCATCATTCTTCTGGGACATGCTCAACAGCTGAGTTCTATTGGGAGCCATGTCCGTGTTGTACTGATAATGCTTGATGAAAGCTGCAGCTAGCTCTCTCCAGGTACGAACATCTCTGCTTTCTAGCCCCATGTACCATTCCAAAGACGCGCCAGACAGGCTGTCTTGGAAGAAGTGCATCATTAACTTTTCATCCTTAGCGTGAGTAGCCATCTTCCGGGTATAGGCCTTCACATGAGTCCTTGGGCAGGTAGAGCCATTGTACTTTTCTAGCGTAGGAATCTGAATCTTGTGTGGAATAACAACATCAGGGACCAACCCTAGGTCGTCCAAATCAATCCCCAAATCATCCTGTTTCACCACTCCTTTCAATTGAGCTTCGATTAAACGGATTCTTTCATCACTGACTACAGGAAGGGCAGTATCTAAACTCCTGACCGAGAACACATCATCCTGTTGATCATCAAAATGATGGCCATGGATAGCCCGAACAGTACTTCCCTCTCTAACCACTGTAGGGATTCTGCCCTGTCCACCAGCACCAACTCCGCCCGGAGGGATATTACGGTTAATAAGACCACCGTGTAGGATACCATTTTCGTCGACCTATGCCACTAATGGCTGAACCAGAGTTCTAAACTCGTTCTGACTTTGCACCACACCCTGCATCATTTCCATGAACTGGTCGATGCGAGCTTGCATAGCGGCCATATCTGCCTGAACTTTGTCCATCACTCTGTTTTGATTGAGCCGAGTAGAATAACGATGAGTTGGTTGATCAATCCTGACTGAAAGAAAGAGAGAGCATAAGAAAACCAGAGAAACCAAGATAACCTGCAATGCAAAGATGATTATGATTATGCAAATGCAAATGCAAACATGTTTGTATATTTGCAGGGTGATCCACCCCTTGATTCCAGTTTAAAGGTGAAATAGGATGAAACTGCTGCTCATATAAATCAGAGTGAATCACTGTCAGAAATTACAACCCAAGGTACCAAAAATAGCCTGAAACAAAATAAGCAGAGGTCCCAGCCAACAATTTTGGTGGTGACCCAAAATACAAAGAAAGAACAAAATACAAACTACTGAGTAAAGCTCCCTTCAAGGATCTTGCACCGTATGAGGGCCACTGCCTGAGCTAGAGCACTCCCACTTAGACCTTTTCACTCCTGCTTGTATTTTCAGCTCTTCCATGGTTGCTATGGCTTCTTTGAGCCGTTCCTCAACTGCGTGTCTTCGGAACGTCCCTGGCAAGATCTCCTCGTCCTTCTTCCTGAGCTTCACCTTCAGACTCTCAATCTGCTCCAAATGCTTATCTTCTTTCTGCTTGTTGGCCGTGATTGCAGTATCTCGGTAAGCATTGAACCTGCGAATCTTCGCCCAAGCCTTGGCTAAGTCATCCTTCTTGGATTTGAGAGTCTTGCAAACGCCTTTTAGAGCTTGTCCTACCCTTTTCCTAGCTGCTATCTCTTCAACCAGCTCCTTTTCTTTCTCAGCGAGACGTTCTGTCTTCAGCTTGGCAATATGAACAGCCTCACCTCGCTCATGTTTCAACTGGTAGATTTCCTTTTGCAACTCACGGTTCTCCTCTCGAATCTTCTCCTTTTCAGCCCATAATTGATTGTACTTCTCCATCTCAATCATGGTTGGGGGTTCAATCAGCAAAGGGTAAGAAGGAGATTCCCTGCAGAATGGCAAAAGTACACTTTCTACTCTGCTCTGAACCCAGTCTTCATACGCACGAAAAGCTTTGTTGTTACACTTTCCAAAAGAAGTCTTTCCTTTCTTATGGCGATCTCTCCAAGCGTTTGCAGCTTCTTTCAACACCTCCAGATTGGCTTCCTCACCCAAAAATAGAGACTCTTGCACATCTTGGCCTTTTGGCGGCTCCTTTAAAGCATACCCAAATTGCCTAATAGCAAGAATGGGGTTGTAGTTAATTCCCCCCTTCCTTCCTATTAAAGGTACGTTTGGGTAACCTCCACAACTAACCAGGATCTCTCGGCCCAACAAATCATGATTGATCCAAACTAAGTTGTCGGCCCTTAACCCCATTAACCTCTTTGCCCAATCTAAAGTTCCTTTAGTGTCTTCGAATGCCCCAGATTTGGGAAGACGATCAGCAAACCACTTATAGAAAATTGAAGCACAACAATAAAGAGGTCCGCCTCTCCTTTTCTCATTCTTATAGTGCATCGAATAATACAGATCCCCAAGCAAGGTAGGTACCGGATTCTTCGTGGTGAATATTCGGACAGCATGTGCATCTACAAAATCTTTCACATTAGGGAATAACGTCGTTCCATAAACACACATAGCCAGAATTGCATTGAACACTGACCAACACTTAGCCTTAGCACAAGTAGCAGCCTGTTCGATCAAAAACTTCGTGTGAAAACCTTGATAACCCCCTTTACTAGCAATATTTTTCTTCAACAGTGACTGATCCAAACGTAAAGTAGCAGCAACCCTTTCCAAATCAGGAAACTCCTTAGAAGGATAGAAGGGAGCTCCCTCTTTGACCGAAACATCCAAAATAAGAGCAAATTCTTCCAACGTTGGAGCCAAAAGATAATCAGCAAATAGAAAACATTCCGGGCGAAACTCAGAATCCTCCCATATTCTCCTCTGAACTCTGCCAATGCCTCAGGTTTTGCCATAGCCGAGATCTTGTGAACAGCGTCTAGATGAAGCTCCGGGAACTTGTACGGGATGATGTTCTTTCTTTTTTCAGCGCTAATACTCATCATGGACAGTCTTCAGACAACCGGAATCAAAGTTAGGATGCAACCCTACAAATGAACAAACATGTCAGAATGCAAAAAGATGATGCAAAATGCAGGCATGGGATCAAGGTATCCAAAATACTCAAACTGCTGCTGTTCTGCTGACTGAATAAGACCCAGAATACCAGAAACCCAAAAATCCAGAATAACAACCCAATCAAACTGCCAGAATGCCAGGATAATAATAGTGCACTGGTGAGAAACCCAGAAACCAGGTAGGTTGAAGGTCTCGGTTACCTGCGAACCTGCAAACACCCCTCCCCTCTCTCATGTGGGTACTAGGATGTTCGGTATCCCGGGCTCTCAGGTCTAGAAATGATGATACGTTCACCATTTCTGGTTTGGCATCATCATCAAAAGAGGAGGCCTCAACCGATTCTCCAAAACAAAAGATCCTCAGCTTCAGAGGTTTGAGAAGCAATAGCACATTCAGCCCGAAGGATACAATGCTATCGCCAATCAAAGAGGTCGTCCGCTGATTCACTACAAAAGGGAAATCCTATAGCAAGTTCCCAGCATTGGGTCCTCGGATCGAGAATATGCAATGGGTTTGCCACAGAAAGTGGGCTGCCACTATCACATCTCGGGAGGAGTGCCGCAACTGAGTCCTCGGGAATGGTCGCCAGAGTCGACAGTTTTCCAGATCATATTCCATTATCTGCCCCAAATGGACAGGACAGAATATTATCAAGAAAACCTCGTCTGGATGTGGAGTTTTCATGTATACTTCGTCTGGCCAAATGCCAAACAAGTCACACTACTTTCCACGCTAATCATAGGTGTATGCTCAAGCCTTGGTATTGGGCTTTTCTCTCATGAATCCAACCCACCCTACAAACAGAAAAACCAGCAGCAGAACAGCACAGCAATATCCAGTATGACAGTAATGAAATGCAATGCAATAAAAGCTATAAAAACAGTAAAGCATTAAAGTAAAAGTACAGCAAATAGCAATACAGTAATATACAACAAAGCAAAGTACCATAGAAACACCCAACAAAACAAACAGACAAGCGCTAGGATCGACTCGCTAAAGGGGAAGGACCAGCGTAGGTCAACCAGAGTCCCCAGCAGAGTCGCCAGCTGTCGCTCCCGAAAGATTCGCATCCAACGGTACAAACGCGAGAGTGGCGCAAAAGAACACAGAGTCGCCAGCAAAGTGTATTTATCCCAAGGGAGGGAAAGGAAACACTGCGTAAACCTGGAAGAAGGGAAAGGACATGGTCTAACGACCAAAAGAACGGGTACGGGAGTCGGTTACGCGAAGGGAAGGTGTTAGCACCCAACACGTCCATCGTACTCGATGGGATCCACGCTTGTTGTCTGCATCAAAGGGTGTCGTCACCTGGAGCTCCACTGCTACTGGATCGGCGAAAAGAACGAGAACGGAAAGAACGGAGAAACGAAGGAGAAAAGAAAAGGAAGTGACTCGATAGGACGGTATCGTTGTCCTAGGCCTACGTACTCCCTCAGTGCAATGGGAAAGTCAGAGTCAACGTAGTTTGGACGGGAACTGTGGGGGAAGGTTGCTCGCCAAGACAATCGCTGTCTTGTGCCTACGTATCCTCAATCGGATGAGAGAGAGGAATCAGAGCTGACGTAGTTCGTGGGTACGACCACGGATGGGTAAGTGTTTTTTACGTGAGCGACGAGCTCTTTCACGAAAAAAAAGAAGTTTGAAACCCAAAAATCCCGGAGGATAAAAAGATTTGAATTGGTTTGGTGTTTTTTAGACAGAAGTGTTTTGAGTTAGTTCGTAACTTACATTGCACCAAAGTCTACCATGCGGGAACGAGTGAGTCGCATGATCGCCCCCGAATGAGACGTATGCTAAACACCCTAGAAGAGGAGAGGAGACCCCTCGTTCTTCACTTCCTACACTTAAGGCTCGAGCGCAATATACGTTGTATTTTATTAAGTGTGTTCAAGAAGTTTGAGATGAGAAGAGAAGCGACACAAAAGGAAACTCTACAGGGAAACTAAGAGTCCTAATGTTATCATGCATGGATGTCCTATGGTTAGTGAGGTTTAGGAGAGACGACTGCCTAACCTAATGCTAATCCTACTCCAAGCTTAATCGAAAATTAAGTTGGACTAGGTAGCTCTAAAGGGAGAGAATCCAAGACTTAAACAAATCTTGCGACTCGAGGGATGAAAAGAGTGGAAGAGAAGGAGGAGAAAGAGAAGTGAAACACAAGTGGACTAAGCTCACTTCAAACACAAGTATGAAAGTTAAAAGGTAAAGGAAGAAAGTAAAATGTGGAAGCATATCCACATTCAAACAACTTACCATTTGCCCCTGAAAATGTTAGAAGTATTCACATATGACAAAATGAAACTCAAACAAGCACAAGGCCATAAAGAAACAAGTTCTAAAGTAAATCAAACATCAAGTTCAGAACCTAATGGTCCTACTGACCTCTACTATTAACCATGCACAATTAGTTAAAAAGAAAAGGGAGAAGTCACTCAAGTACCATTCAAGTCATTAAAGAAGGAATGAGATGAAAAGAAGTGATCATGTAAAGCAACCAAGTCAAAATTTCACAAAGTAAACCAAGTCCAGAAGTGACACAATCCTAAATATGTGCCTAAACATAATCTTCAAACAACATTCAAGTCACACAAACACTTTCACAATCAATTAGGAAGCAAAGAAGAAGTGAAGTGAAGTGAAGTGAAACATGATTCATACTTGTGAAACAAATGACTTAAAGTGGAAGGCAAACATCAAACATGCAAAGATGAGATTCAAATATCACAACCAGAAGTCCATTAACATGCTATCAATCCTCAAACAAGACCTAAAATTGTGGCACAAGTGCCTTCATGATCAAGCAAACCAAACATGAAGCATATATTCACAAATTGGACAAGTTAAAGCTCATGCTCCAAAGAAATAACAAACATGCCTAAAAAATTATGTCATTCAGTATTCAAGCACCTCAAACATGTATAATTGACATATCAAATCCACAAGCAATGAATCAGAACCAAAGTCAATCAACAATTAGGTCAAAGCATCAATAAGATTTCATACATTCATGCTCAAAGCAACACATCAAAAGTCATCCAAAAAGGACCTAAAAATCATACCAAAAATCTCAAACATACTTCAACATGTTATGAACACAACCCAAAAAGAATCAGGATCAAATCACTTTCCAAGTGAGAGAAATAAAAAATGCAACATGAAGTATGCAATATGAAGTGCAAATGAGAAAAAATACTTTGGAAAATTAATATTTAATGCAATTTTAATGCAAAAATAACAAAATAAAATGTGAAAAATTAGTTTTAATAATGAGAAGGGATGATGAATTTTTTTGGAATTTTTTAGCACATGCAAGTATTTTTAACAATTAATTATGAAATGGTATGAAAATAGAAAATAAAAAAGGAAATGAAATGAAGCCAGGGGTGCAAAAAGGAACCCAAACGCGTTCAAATGACCATGGGCTCAGAAACGGGGGTGCAAAGAGCAAAAAAAACCCAAGCGCTTTCAAGCCTTCAGAAACAACGAACGGCTGAGATTAAGTCAAGCATAAGAAAGTCTCCAAATCCACGGGCTCTCATTCAAAGTCAAACGAAGCAAAGTCAACTATCTGATGGTCCATATTCAAACTTGCTAATTAAATGAGATCCAACAGTCATGAATTAATCAGATCCACTAAACCCTAATCAACTTAATTAACAACACATAACCAAGATCCAACGCACGTGAATTAAACTGGAAAATTAATCACGATCCAACGCATGAGATTCAAACTGGAAAACCACAAACCCTAATTAAACCCTCCCCGGCCGGAGAAGCGCCGGTCATCTTCTCCGGCCACTCTCCGGTCACCAAACTTCAAACCATAACCAAAAACAACAAATCATACATCAAAATGATCAGCAACTCACGTAGATCACAAATATATCACTCAAAATCATTTAGCATGCATATATTTCACGAATCGAACAAAACAAGTTTGGATCTGAAAACTTCAGATCTAAATTCCAGCCATGATTCACGTTGAAAATCAATTCCAAACACATATATGAACTCAACACATCAAGATGAACATTAAACACACAACAAAAATCAATTCTAGATCTATGAATTTCAAGTTCACCTGAGATTTGCAGAACTGGAAAATCACCAAGAAACTCCAAGATAAGCTGCAGATCAACTCCTTAAACCGTCTAATTGCAAAATAAATGCACTTAGACCTTCAAATTGGCCTGAATCCTTGAATCCGAGAGTTGAAAATCTGAACTCAACTGATAAATTCTTTGCTTAAACTTCAAAATAATGGTGGATTTCTCTTCCTTATGCTCCACTGATCACAAACCAACCAAAAAAAATGGAAGACACTTGAAGAATTGGGAGAATCGAAGGAGAGAAACTTGAGAGCAAAACTTTGAAAAGTGGTGAAAATGAATGGTAGCTGCTGAGAAATTCGTGTGAGTTAGCTTATATAGTGTGCCAATGCTACTGTTTAGGGTTTTAATCTTCAAGGACTTGAGAGCAATGAGTTTTGGGCTGTTTTGCAAATTTGCAAGTTTGTGCACATGAGGTATTCTACTCGTGCATTCTTCATGAAAAGTGCATGACTGCTTTCCTTTTGATGCCATGAGAACCTTTGGATTGATCTTGGGGTTGGAAAGTAACTGAATTGTGATTTCCAAATGAACTTGCAAAATTGCATAATGATGAATTATGGACATGTAACCCACGGGTTCACTCAATTCTTGGCTCAAAATGATGCTAAATGAGGTACATTGGAGTGTGGTGAGGTGAACTGAACAATTAGAAGCCATATTGGTGAGTTAAAATGCAACTTGCAAGTTATGTCAAAATGGTATGCATGGTAGAACACCAAATGCCCTCTAACTTCAAATGCCCATAACTCTTGATCCAAAAATGATATGATCATGATCCACCACTCTTTGGAAAGAGGATAAAGAGATCTACAACTTTGGTGTTGGGCAAAAATTCGTTTGAAGCATTTTTGATCATGAAAAGTTTGGTTAAAGTTGGTTGAAAATATGCCAAAAATAGTAACTTGAAATTACAAGTCACTTTCCCAAATTAGCAACTTTTTACCAAAGCTTGATTTTTGCAAATTGTGATCATGAAAGCCTTCCATAGACCAAACAAAGGTCTCTTGACTTGATTACCATGATGAGGATCTCTCAAAACCCTAGTTTGACTTTTCAGTTGACCAGTTTGACTGATTACTTCATCTGTAAGCTACTGAATCATCTGAGGTCTTCCATGGTGAATTTTTGGCTCAAAATCCATCCTTAGACTTGTTTTGACATATGGAGAACCTTGGTGAAAGGTTTGAATCAACTCCTTGAGCTTAGGACCCTTAACCATGAAACCCTAGTTTTGGTCATCAGTGTAAGGACACCAACCCTTGATATAACCACTTGGAGAGTCCCTCATTGAAATAATCTTGGGCCACCATATAAGGATGTGAGGAGCTTATGGAGCTCATAAGAAGCTTTTGCCCTTGAGTTGAACCAAATACCTTGATCCCATGCTAAGAACCAAATGCTATGCACAATGCAAATGCAAGAAATGAAAAGAAACCTAAGCCAGTTATCTAAAAACAACAAGGCAAATTTTGAGGTGTTACACCCGTCGGTGTTCTTTCAGCACCCGTCCGTGTTTGAACTTGTTTCAATACCCGTCCGTATTGACCTTAGACACCCGTCCGTGTTCTTTCAGCACCCGTCCGTCTTTGAACCTTTAGTTTCAATACCCGTCCGTATTACCTTTTTGACACCCGTCCGTGTTCTTTCAACACCCGTCAGTGGTTGCACCTTTAGTTTCAATACCCGTCCGTATTGACCTTAGACACCCGTCCGTGTTCTTTCATTACCCGTCCGTGTTTGAACTTCTTTCAGTACCCGTCCGTATTAAGGTTAGACAACCGTCCAAGTTCTTTCACCACCCGTCCGTGTTTGAACCTTTAGTTTGAATTCCCGTCCATATTAACCTTTTTGACACCCTTCTGTGTTGTTTCAGCACCCGTCCATGTTTGAACTTTAGTTTCAATACCCGTCCGTATTGACCTTTTGACACTCGTCCGTGTTTTTCAAACACCCGTCCGTGTTTGAACCTTTCTTCAATACCCGTCCGTATTGACATTTTAGACACCCGTCCGTGTTCTTCAGCACCCGTTCGTGTTTGCACCTTTAGTTTCAATACCCGTCCGTATTGACCTTAGACACCCGTCTGTGTTCTTTCAGCACCCGTCCGTGTTTGAACTTCTTTCAGTACCCGTCCGTATTGACCTTAGACACCCGTTCGTGTTCTTTCAACACCCGTCCGTCTTTGAACCTTTAGTTTCAATACCCGTCCGTATTGACCTTTTTGACAGTCGTCCGTGTTCTTTCAACACCCGTCCGTGTTTGCACCTTTAGTTTCAATACTCGTCCGTATTGACCTTAGACACCCGTCTGTGTTCTTTCAGCACCCGTCTGTGTTTGAACTTCTTTTAGTACCCGTCCGTATTGACCTTAGACACCCGTCCGTGTTCTTTTAGCACTCGTCCGTCTTTGAACCTTTATGTTCAATACCCGTCCGTATTGACCTTTTGACACCCGTCCGTGTTCTTTTAGCACTCGTCCGTGTTTGAACCTTTAGTTTCAATACCCGTTCATATTGACCTTTTTTACACCCGTCCGTGTTCTTTCAGCACCCTTCCGTGTTTGAAGTTTAGTTTCAATACCTGTCCGTATTGACCTTTTGATACCCGTCCGTGTTCTTTCAGCACCCATCCGTGTTTTAAACTTTAGTTTCAACACCCATCCGTATTGGCCTTTTTGACACCCGTCCGTGTTCTTTCAGTACTCGTCCGTGTTTGAAGCTTTAGTTTCAATACCCGTCCGTATTGACCTTAGACACCCGTCCGTGTTCTTTCAGTACCCGTCCGTGTTTGAACTTCTTTTAGTACCTGTCCGTATTAACCTTAGACACCCGTCCAAGTTCTTTCAGCACCCGTCCGTGTTTGAACCTTTAGTTTGAATTCCCATCCATATTGACCTTTTTGACACCCTTCTATGTTCTTTCAGCATCCGTCCATGTTTGAACTTTAGTTTTAATACCCGTCCGTATTGACCTTTTGACACTCGTCCGTGTTTTTTCAACACCCATCCGTGTTTGAACCTTTCTTCAATACCCGCTCGTATTGACGCTTTAGACACCCGTCCGTGTTCTTCAGCACCCGTTCGTGTTTGCACCTTTAGTTTCAATACCCGTCCGTATTGACCTTAGTCACCCGTTTGTGTTCTTTCAGCACCCGTCCGTGTTTGAACTTCTTTCAGTACCCGTCCGTATTGACCTTAGACACCCGTCAGTGTTCTTTCAGCACTCGTCCGTCTTTGAACCTTTAGTTTAAATACCCGTCCGTATTGACCTTTTTGACACCCGTCCGTATTCTTTCAACACCCGTCCGTGTTTGCACCTTTAGTTTCAATACCCGTCCGTATTGACCTTAGACACCCGTCTGTGTTCTTTCAGCACCCGTCTGTGTTTGAACTTCTTTCAGTACCCGTCCGTATTGACCATAGACACCCGTCCGTGTTCTTTTAGCACTCGTCCGTCTTTGAACCTTTATGTTCAATACCCGTCCGTATTGACCTTTTGACACCCGTTCGTGTTCTTTCAGCACCCGTCAGTGTTTGAACCTTTAGTTTCAATACCCGTCCTTATCGACCTTTTTTACACCCGTCCGTGTTCTTTCAGCACCCGTCCGTGTTTAAACATTAGTTTTAATACCCGTCCGTATTGACCTTTTGATACCTGTCCGTGTTCTTTCAGCACCCGTCCGTGTTTTAACCTTTAGTTTCAATACCCGTCCGTATTGACTTTTTTGACACCCGTCCGTGTTCTTTCAGCACTCGTCCGTGTTTGAACCTTTAGTATCAATACCCGTCCGTATTGACCTTAGACACCCGTCCGTGTTCTTTCATTACCCGTCTGTGTTTGAACTTCTTTCAGTACCCGTCCGTATTAAGCTTAGACAACCGTCCAAGTTCTTTCAGCACCCGTCTGAGTTTGAACCTTTAGTTTGAATTCCCGTCCATATTGACCTTTTTGACACCCTTCCGTGTTCTTTCAGCACCCGTCCATGTTTGAACTTTAGTTTCAATACCCGTCCGTATTGACCTTTTGACACTCGTCTGTGTTTTTTCAACACCCGTCCGTGTTTGAACCTTTCTTCAATACCCGTCCGTATTGACCTTTTAGACACCCGTCCGTGTTCTTCAGCACCCGTTCGTGTTTGAACCTATAGTTACACTACCCGTCTGTATTGACCTTAGATACCCGTCCGTGGTCTTTCAGCACCCGTCCGTGTTTGAACTACTTTCAGTACCCGTCCGTATTAACCTTAGACACCCATCTGTGTTCTTTTAGCACCCGTCTGTGTTTGAACTTCTTTCAGTACCCGTCCGTATTGACCTTAGACACCTGTCCGTGTTCTTTTTGCACTCGTCCATCTTTGAACATTTATGTTCAATACCCGTCCGTATTGACCTTTTGACACCCGTCCGTGTTCTTTCAGCACTCGTCCGTGTTTGAACCTTTAGTTTCAATACCCGTCCATATTGACCTTTTTTACACCCATCCGTGTTCTTTCAGCATCCGTCCGTGTTTGAAGTTTAGTTTCAATACCTGTCCGTATTGACCTTTTGATACCCGTCCGTGTTCTTTCAGCACCCATCCGTGTTTTAACCTTTAGTTTCAATACCCGTCCGTATTTACCTTTTTGACACCCGTCCGTGTTCTTTCAGTACTCGTCCGTGTTTGAAGCTTTAGTTTCAATACCCGTCCGTATTGACCTTAGACACCCGTCCGTGTTCTTTCAGTACCCGTCCGTGTTTGAACTTCTTTTAGTACCCGTCCGTATTAACCTTAGACACCCGTCCAAGTTCTTTCAGCACCCGTCCGTGTTTGAACCTTTAGTTTGAATTCCCATCCATATTGACCTTTTTGACACCCTTCCGTGTTCTTTCAGCATCCGTCCATGTTTGAACTTTAGTTTTAATACCCGTCCGTATTGACCTTTTGACACTCGTCCGTGTTTTTTCAACACCCATCCGTGTTTGAACCTTTCTTCAATACCCGCTCGTATTGACGCTTTAGACACCCGTCCGTGTTCTTCAGCACCCGTTCGTGTTTGCACCTTTAGTTTCAATACCCGTCCGTATTGACCTTAGTCACCCGTTTGTGTTCTTTCAGCACCCGTCCGTGTTTGAACTTCTTTCAGTACCCGTCCGTATTGACCTTAGACACCCGTCAGTGTTCTTTCAGCACTCGTCCGTCTTTGAACCTTTAGTTTAAATACCCGTCCGTATTGACCTTTTTGACACCCGTCCGTATTCTTTCAACACCCGTCCGTGTTTGCACCTTTAGTTTCAATACCCGTCCGTATTGACCTTAGACACCCGTCTGTGTTCTTTCAGCACCCGTCTGTGTTTGAACTTCTTTCAGTACCCGTCCGTATTGACCATAGACACCCGTCCGTGTTCTTTTAGCACTCGTCCGTCTTTGAACCTTTATGTTCAATACCCGTCCGTATTGACCTTTTGACACCCGTTCGTGTTCTTTCAGCACCCGTCAGTGTTTGAACCTTTAGTTTCAATACCCGTCCTTATCGACCTTTTTTACACCCGTCCGTGTTCTTTCAGCACCCGTCCGTGTTTAAACATTAGTTTTAATACCCGTCCGTATTGACCTTTTGATACCTGTCCGTGTTCTTTCAGCACCCGTCCGTGTTTTAACCTTTAGTTTCAATACCCGTCCGTATTGACTTTTTTGACACCCGTCCGTGTTCTTTCAGCACTCGTCCGTGTTTGAACCTTTAGTATCAATACCCGTCCGTATTGACCTTAGACACCCGTCCGTGTTCTTTCATTACCCGTCTGTGTTTGAACTTCTTTCAGTACCCGTCCGTATTAAGCTTAGACAACCGTCCAAGTTCTTTCAGCACCCGTCCGAGTTTGAACCTTTAGTTTGAATTCCCGTCCATATTGACCTTTTTGACACCCTTCCGTGTTCTTTCAGCACCCGTCCATGTTTGAACTTTAGTTTCAATACCCGTCCGTATTGACCTTTTGACACTCGTCCGTGTTTTTTCAACACCCGTCCGTGTTTGAACCTTTCTTCAATACCCGTCCGTATTGACCTTTTAGACACCCGTCCGTGTTCTTCAGCACCCGTTCGTGTTTGAACCTATAGTTACACTACCCGTCTGTATTGACCTTAGATACCCGTCCGTGGTCTTTCAGCACCCGTCCGTGTTTGAACTACTTTCAGTACCCGTCCGTATTAACCTTAGACACCCATCTGTGTTCTTTTAGCACCCGTCTGTGTTTGAACTTCTTTCAGTACCCGTCCGTATTGACCTTAGACACCTGTCCGTGTTCTTTTTGCACTCGTCCATCTTTGAACATTTATGTTCAATACCCGTCCGTATTGACCTTTTGACACCCGTCCGTGTTCTTTCAGCACTCGTCCGTGTTTGAACCTTTAGTTTCAATACCCGTCCATATTGACCTTTTTTACACCCATCCGTGTTCTTTCAGCATCCGTCCGTGTTTGAAGTTTAGTTTCAATACCTGTCCGTATTGACCTTTTGATACCCGTCCGTGTTCTTTCAGCACCCATCCGTGTTTTAACCTTTAGTTTCAATACCCGTCCGTATTTACCTTTTTGACACCCGTCCGTGTTCTTTCAGTACTCGTCCGTGTTTGAAGCTTTAGTTTCAATACCCGTCCGTATTGACCTTAGACACCCGTCCGTGTTCTTTCAGTACCCGTCCGTGTTTGAACTTCTTTTAGTACCCGTCCGTATTAACCTTAGACACCCGTCCAAGTTCTTTCAGCACCCGTCCGTGTTTGAACCTTTAGTTTGAATTCCCATCCATATTGACCTTTTTGACACCCTTCCGTGTTCTTTCAGCATCAATTCATGTTTGAACTTTAGTTTCAATACCCGTCCGTATTGTCCTTTTGACACTCGTCCGTGTTTGTTCAACACCCATCCGTGTTTGAACCTTTCTTCAATACCCGTCCGTATTGACCTTTTAGACACCCGTCCGTGTTCTTCAGCACCCGTTCGTGTTTGAACCTTTAGTTACAATATCCGTCTGTATTGACCTTAGATACCCGTCCGTGTTCTTTCAGCACCCGTCCGTGTTTGAACTACTTTTAGTACCCGTCCGTATTGACCTTAGACACCCGTCTGTGTTCTTTCAGTACCCGTCTGTGTTTGAAATTCTTTCAGTACCCGTCCGTATTGACCTTAGACACCCGTCCGTGTTCTTTTTGCACTCATCCATCTTTGAACATTTATGTTCAACACCCGTCCGTATTGACCTTTTGACACCCGTCCGTGTTCTTTCAGTACTCGTCCGTGTTTGAACCTTTAGTTTCAATACCCGTCCATATTGACCTTTTTTATACCCGTCCGTGTTCTTTCAGCATCCGTCCGTGTTTGAAGTTTAGTTTCAATACCCGTCCGTATTGACCTTTTGATACCCGTCCGTGTTCTTTCAGCACCCATCCGTGTTTTAGCCTTTAGTTTCAATTCCCGTCCGTATTGACCTTTTTGACACCCGTCCGTGTTCTTTCAGTACTCGTCCGTGTTTGAAGCTTTAGTTTCAATACCCGTCCGTATTAACCTTAGACACCCGTCCAAGTTCTTTCAGCACCCGTCCGTGTTTGAACCTTTAGTTTGAATTCCCATCCATATTGACCTTTTTGACACCCTTCCGTGTTCTTTCACCATCCGTCCATGTTTGAACTTTAGTTTCAATACCCGTCCGTATTGACCTTTTGACACTCGTCCGTGTTTTTCAACACCCATCCGTGTTTGAACCTTTCTTCAATACCCGTCCGTATTGACCTTTTAGACACCCGTCCGTGTTCTTCAGCACCCGTTCGTGTTTGCACCTTTAGTTTCAATACCCGTCCGTATTGACCTTAGACACCCGTCTGTGTTCTTTCAGCACCCGTCCGTGTTTGAACTTCTTTCAGTACCCGTCCGTATTGACCTTAGACACCCGTTCGTGTTCTTTCAGCACCCGTCCGTCTTTGAACCTTTAGTTTCAATACCCGTCCGTATTGACCTTTTTGACAGTCGTCCGTGTTCTTTCAACACCCGTCCGTGTTTGCACCTTTAGTTTCAATACTCGTCCGTATTGACCTTAGACACCCGTCTGTGTTCTTTCAGCACCCGTCTGTGTTTGAACTTCTTTTAGTACCCGTCCGTATTGACCTTAGACACCCGTCCGTGTTCTTTTAGCACTCGTCCGTCTTTGAACCTTTATGTTCAATACCCGTCCGTATTGACCTTTTGACACCCGTCCGTGTTCTTTTAGCACTCGTCCGTGTTTGAACCTTTAGTTTCAATACCCGTTCATATTGACCTTTTTTACACCCGTCCGTGTTCTTTCAGCACCCTTCCGTGTTTGAAGTTTAGTTTCAATACCTGTCCGTATTGACCTTTTGATACCCGTCCATGTTCTTTCAGCACCCATCCGTGTTTTAAACTTTAGTTTCAACACCCATCCGTATTGGCCTTTTTGACACCCGTCCGTGTTCTTTCAGTACTCGTCCGTGTTTGAAGCTTTAGTTTCAATACCCGTCCGTATTGACCTTAGACACCCGTCCGTGTTCTTTCAGTACCCGTCCGTGTTTGAACTTCTTTTAGTACCTGTCCGTATTAACCTTAGACACCCGTCCAAGTTCTTTCAGCACCCGTCCGTGTTTGAACCTTTAGTTTGAATTCCCATCCATATTGACCTTTTTGACACCCTTCTATGTTCTTTCAGCATCCGTCCATGTTTGAACTTTAGTTTTAATACCCGTCCGTATTGACCTTTTGACACTCGTCCGTGTTTTTTCAACACCCATCCGTGTTTGAACCTTTCTTCAATACCCGCTCGTATTGACGCTTTAGACACCCGTCCGTGTTCTTCAGCACCCGTTCGTGTTTGCACCTTTAGTTTCAATACCCGTCCGTATTGACCTTAGTCACCCGTTTGTGTTCTTTCAGCACCCGTCCGTGTTTGAACTTCTTTCAGTACCCGTCCGTATTGACCTTAGACACCCGTCAGTGTTCTTTCAGCACTCGTCCGTCTTTGAACCTTTAGTTTAAATACCCGTCCGTATTGACCTTTTTGACACCCGTCCGTATTCTTTCAACACCCGTCCGTGTTTGCACCTTTAGTTTCAATACCCGTCCGTATTGACCTTAGACACCCGTCTGTGTTCTTTCAGCACCCGTCTGTGTTTGAACTTCTTTCAGTACCCGTCCGTATTGACCATAGACACCCGTCCGTGTTCTTTTAGCACTCGTCCGTCTTTGAACCTTTATGTTCAATACCCGTCCGTATTGACCTTTTGACACCCGTTCGTGTTCTTTCAGCACCCGTCAGTGTTTGAACCTTTAGTTTCAATACCCGTCCTTATCGACCTTTTTTACACCCGTCCGTGTTCTTTCAGCACCCGTCCGTGTTTAAACATTAGTTTTAATACCCGTCCGTATTGACCTTTTGATACCTGTCCGTGTTCTTTCAGCACCCGTCCGTGTTTTAACCTTTAGTTTCAATACCCGTCCGTATTGACTTTTTTGACACCCGTCCGTGTTCTTTCAGCACTCGTCCGTGTTTGAACCTTTAGTATCAATACCCGTCCGTATTGACCTTAGACACCCGTCCGTGTTCTTTCATTACCCGTCTGTGTTTGAACTTCTTTCAGTACCCGTCCGTATTAAGCTTAGACAACCGTCCAAGTTCTTTCAGCACCCGTCCGAGTTTGAACCTTTAGTTTGAATTCCCGTCCATATTGACCTTTTTGACACCCTTCCGTGTTCTTTCAGCACCCGTCCATGTTTGAACTTTAGTTTCAATACCCGTCCGTATTGACCTTTTGACACTCGTCCGTGTTTTTTCAACACCCGTCCGTGTTTGAACCTTTCTTCAATACCCGTCCGTATTGACCTTTTAGACACCCGTCCGTGTTCTTCAGCACCCGTTCGTGTTTGAACCTATAGTTACACTACCCGTCTGTATTGACCTTAGATACCCGTCCGTGGTCTTTCAGCACCCGTCCGTGTTTGAACTACTTTCAGTACCCGTCCGTATTAACCTTAGACACCCATCTGTGTTCTTTTAGCACCCGTCTGTGTTTGAACTTCTTTCAGTACCCGTCCGTATTGACCTTAGACACCTGTCCGTGTTCTTTTTGCACTCGTCCATCTTTGAACATTTATGTTCAATACCCGTCCGTATTGACCTTTTGACACCCGTCCGTGTTCTTTCAGCACTCGTCCGTGTTTGAACCTTTAGTTTCAATACCCGTCCATATTGACCTTTTTTACACCCATCCGTGTTCTTTCAGCATCCGTCCGTGTTTGAAGTTTAGTTTCAATACCTGTCCGTATTGACCTTTTGATACCCGTCCGTGTTCTTTCAGCACCCATCCGTGTTTTAACCTTTAGTTTCAATACCCGTCCGTATTTACCTTTTTGACACCCGTCCGTGTTCTTTCAGTACTCGTCCGTGTTTGAAGCTTTAGTTTCAATACCCGTCCGTATTGACCTTAGACACCCGTCCGTGTTCTTTCAGTACCCGTCCGTGTTTGAACTTCTTTTAGTACCCGTCCGTATTAACCTTAGACACCCGTCCAAGTTCTTTCAGCACCCGTCCGTGTTTGAACCTTTAGTTTGAATTCCCATCCATATTGACCTTTTTGACACCCTTCCGTGTTCTTTCAGCATCAATTCATGTTTGAACTTTAGTTTCAATACCCGTCCGTATTGTCCTTTTGACACTCGTCCGTGTTTGTTCAACACCCATCCGTGTTTGAACCTTTCTTCAATACCCGTCCGTATTGACCTTTTAGACACCCGTCCGTGTTCTTCAGCACCCGTTCGTGTTTGAACCTTTAGTTACAATATCCGTCTGTATTGACCTTAGATACCCGTCCGTGTTCTTTCAGCACCCGTCCGTGTTTGAACTACTTTTAGTACCCGTCCGTATTGACCTTAGACACCCGTCTGTGTTCTTTCAGTACCCGTCTGTGTTTGAAATTCTTTCAGTACCCGTCCGTATTGACCTTAGACACCCGTCCGTGTTCTTTTTGCACTCATCCATCTTTGAACATTTATGTTCAACACCCGTCCGTATTGACCTTTTGACACCCGTCCGTGTTCTTTCAGTACTCGTCCGTGTTTGAACCTTTAGTTTCAATACCCGTCCATATTGACCTTTTTTATACCCGTCCGTGTTCTTTCAGCATCCGTCCGTGTTTGAAGTTTAGTTTCAATACCCGTCCGTATTGACCTTTTGATACCCGTCCGTGTTCTTTCAGCACCCATCCGTGTTTTAGCCTTTAGTTTCAATTCCCGTCCGTATTGACCTTTTTGACACCCGTCCGTGTTCTTTCAGTACTCGTCCGTGTTTGAAGCTTTAGTTTCAATACCCGTCCGTATTAACCTTAGACACCCGTCCAAGTTCTTTCAGCACCCGTCCGTGTTTGAACCTTTAGTTTGAATTCCCATCCATATTGACCTTTTTGACACCCTTCCGTGTTCTTTCAGCATCCGTCCATGTTTGAACTTTAGTTTCAATACCCGTCCGTATTGACCTTTTGACACTCGTCCGTGTTTTTCAACACCCATCCGTGTTTGAACCTTTCTTCAATACCCGCCCGTATTGACCCTTTAGACACCCGTCCGTGTTCTTTCAGTACTCGTCCGTGTTTGAAGCTTTAGTTTCAATACCTGTCCGTATTGACCTTAGTCACGCGTCTGTGTTCTTTCAGCACCCGTCCGTGTTTGAACTTCCTTCAGTACCCGTCCGTATTGACCTTAGACACCCGTCAGTGTTCTTTCAGTACTCGTCCGTCTTTGAACCTTTAGTTTCAATACCCGTCCGTATTGACCTTTTTGACACCCGTCCGTATTCTTTCAACACTCGTCCGTGTTTGCACCTTTAGTTTCGATACACGTCCGTATTGACCTTAGACACCCGTCTGTGTTCTTTCAGCACCCGTCTGTGTTTGAAATTCTTTCAGTACCCGTCCGTATTGACCTTAGACACCCGTCCGTGTTCTTTTAGAACTCGTCCGTCTTTGAACCTTTATGTTCAATACCCGTCTGGATTGACCTTTTGACACCCGTTCGTGTTCTTTCAGCACCCGTCCGTGTTTGAACCTTTAGTTTCAATACCCGTCCTTATCGACCTTTTTTACACCCCTCCGTGTTCTTTCAGCAGCCGTCCGTGTTTGAACTTTAGTTTCAATACCCGTCCATATTGACCTTTTGATACCCGTCCGTGTTTTAACCTTTAGTTTCAATACCCGTCCGTATTGACTTTTTTGACACCCGTCCGTGTTCTTTCAGCACTCGTCCGTGTTTGAACCTTTAGTATCAATACCCGTTCGTATTGACCTTAGACACCCTTCCGTGTTCTTTCATTACCCGTCTGTGTTTGAACTTCTTTCAGTACCCGTCCGTATTAAGCTTAGACAACCGTCCAAGTTCTTTCAGCACCCGTCCGAGTTTGAACCTTTAGTTTGAATTCCTGTCCATATTGACCTTTTTGACACCCTTCCGTGTTCTTTCAGCACCCGTCCATGTTTGAACTTTAGTTTCAATACCCGTCCGTATTGACCTTTTGACAATCATCCGTGTTTTTTCAAACCCGTCCGTGTTTGAACCTTTCTTCAATACCCGTCTGTATTGACCTTTTTGACACCCGTCCGTGTTCTTCAGCACCCGTTCGTGTTTGAACCTTTAGTTACAATACCCGTCTGTATTGACCTTAGATACCCGTCCGTGTTCTTTCAGCAACCGTCCATGTTTGAACTACTTTTAGTACCCGACCGTATTGACCTTAGACACCCGTCTGTGTTCATTCAGCACCCGTCTGTGTTTGAACTTCTTTCAGTACCCGTCCGTATTGACCTTAGACACCCGTCCGTGTTCTTTTAGCACTCGTCCGTCTTTGAACCTTTATGTTCAATACCCGTCCGTATTGACCTTTTGACACCCGTCCGTGTTCTTTCAGCACTCGTCCGTGTTTGAACCTTTTGTTTCAATACCCGTCCATATTGACCTTTTTTACACCCGTCCGTGTTCTTTCAGCACCCGTCCGTGTTTGAACTACTTTTAGTACCCGTCCGTATTGACCTTAGACACCCGTCTGTGTTCTTTCAGCACCCGTCTGTGTTTGAACTTCTTTCAGTACCCGTCCGTATTGACCTTAGACACCCGTCCGTGTTCTTTTAGCACTCGTCCGTCTTTGAACCTTTATGTTCAATACCCATCCGTATTGACCTTTTGACACCCGTCCGTGTTCTTTCAGCACTCGTCCGTGTTTGAACCTTAAGTTTCAATACCCGTCCATATTTACCTTTTTTACACCCGTCCGTGTCCTTTCAGCACCCGTCCGTGTTTGAAGTTTAGTTTCAATACCCGTCCGTATTGACCTTTTGATACTCGTCCGTGTTCTTTTAGCACCCATCCGTGTTTTAACCTTTAGTTTCAATACCCGTCCGTATTGACCTTTTTGACACCCGTCTGTGTTCTTTTAGTACTCGTCCGTGTTTGAAGCTTTAGTTTCAATACCCGTCCGTATTGACCTTAGACACCCGTCTGTGTTTTTTCAGTACCCGTCCGTTTTTGAACTTCTTTTAGTACCCGTCCAGATTAACCTTAGACACCCGTCCAAGTTCTTTCAGCACCCGTCCGTGTTTGAACCTTTAGTTTGAATTCCCATCCATATTGACCTTTTTGACACCCTTCCGTGTTCTTTCAGCATCCGTCCATGTTTGAAATTTAGTTTTAATACCCGTCCGTATTGACCTTTTGACACTCGTCCGTGTTTTTTCAACACCCATCCGTGTTTGAACCTTTCTTCAATACCCGCCCGTATTGACCCTTTAGACACCCGTCCGTGTTCTTCAGCACCCGTTCGTGTTTGCACCTTTAGTTTCAATACCCGTCCGTATTGACCTTAGTCACCCGTCTGTGTTCTTTCAGCACCCGTCCATGTTTGAACTTCTCTCAGTACCCGTCCGTATTGACCTTAGACACCCGTCAGTGTTCTTTCAGCACTCGTCCGTCTTTGAACCTTTAGTTTCAATACCCGTCCGTATTGACCTTTTTGACACCCATCCGTATTCTTTCAACACCCGTCCGTGTTTGCACCTTTAGTTTCAATACGCGTCCGTATTGACCTTAGACACCCGTCTGTGTTCTTTCAGCACCCGTCTGTGTTTGAACTTCTTTCAGTACCCGTCCGTATTGACCTTAGACACCCGTCCGTGTTCTTTCAGCACCCGTCCGTATTTGAACCTTTATGTTCAATACCCGTCCGTATTGACCTTTTGATACCCGTCCGTGTTTGAACCTTTAGTTTCAATACCCGTCCATATTGACCTTTTTTATACCCGTCCGTGTTCTTTCAGCATCCGTCCGTGTTTGAAGTTTAGTTTCAATACCCGTCCGTATTGACCTTTTGATACCCGTCCGTGTTCTTTCAGCACCCATCCGTGTTTTAACCTTTAGTTTCAATACCCGTCCGTATTGACCTTTTTGACACCCGTCCGTGTTCTTTCAGTACTCGTCCGTGTTTGAAGCTTTAGTTTCAATACCTGTCCGTATTGACCTTAGTCACGCGTCTGTGTTCTTTCAGCACCCGTCCGTGTTTGAACTTCCTTCAGTACCCGTCCGTATTGACCTTAGACACCCGTCAGTGTTATTTCAGCACTCGTCCGTCTTTGAACCTTTAGTTTCAATACCCTTCCGTATTGACCTTTTTGACACCCGTCCGTATTCTTTCAACACTCGTCCGTGTTTGCACCTTTAGTTTCAATACGCGTCCGTATTGACCTTAGACACCCGTCTGTGTTCTTTCAGCACCCGTCTGTGTTTGAACTTCTTTCAGTACCCGTCCGTATTGACCTTAGACACCCGTCCGTGTTCTTTTAGCACTCGTCCGTCTTTGAACCTTTATGTTCAATACCCGTCCGTATTGACCTTTTGACACCCGTTCGTGTTCTTTCAGCACCCGTCCGTGTTTGAACCTTTAGTTTCAATACCCGTCCTTATCGACCTTTTTTACACCCGTCCGTGTTCTTTCAGCAGCCGTCTGTGTTTGAACTTTAGTTTCAATACCCGTCCATATTGACCTTTTGATACCCGTCCGTGTTTTAACCTTTAGTTTCAATACCCGTCCGTATTGACTTTTTTGACACCCGTCCGTGTTCTTTCAGCACTCGTCCGTGTTTGAACCTTTAGTATCAATACCCGTTCGTATTGACCTTAGACACCCGTCCGTGTTCTTTCATTACCCGTCTGTGTTTGAACTTCTTTCAGTACCCGTCTGTATTAAGCTTAGACAACCGTCCAAGTTCTTTCAGCACCCGTCCGAGTTTGAACCTTTAGTTTGAATTCCCGTCCATATTGACCTTTTTGACACCCTTCCGTGTTCTTTCAGCACCCGTCCATGTTTGAACTTTAGTTTCAATACCCGTCCGTATTGACCTTTTGACACTCATCCGTGTTTTTTCAAACCCGTCCGTGTTTGAACCTTTCTTCAATACCCGTCCGTATTGACCTTTTAGACACCTGTCCGTGTTCTTCAGCACCCGTTCGTGTTTGAACCTTTAGTTACAATACCCGTCTGTATTGACCTTAGATACCCGTCCGTGTTCTTTCAGCACCCGTCCGTGTTTGAACTACTTTTAGTACCCGTCCGTATTGACTTTAGACACCCGTCTGTGTTCTTTCAGCACCCGTCTGTGTTTGAACTTCTTTCAGTACCCGTCCGTATTGACCTTAGACACCCGTCCGTGTTCTTTTAGCACTCGTCCGTCTTTGAACCTTTATGTTCAATACCCGTCCGTATTGACCTTTTGACACCCGTCCGTGTTCTTTCAGCACTCGTCCGTGTTTGAACCTTTAGTTTCAATACCCGTCCATATTGACCTTTTTTACACCCGTCCGTGTTCTTTCAGAACCCGTCCGTGTTTGAACTACTTTTAGTACCCGTCCGTATTGACCTTAGACACCCGTCTGTGTTCTTTCAGCACCCGTCTGTGTTTGAACTTCTTTCAGTACCCGTCCGTATTGACCTTAGACACCCGTCCGTGTTCTTTTAGCACTCGTCCGTCTTTGAACCTTTATGTTCAATACCCATCCGTATTGACCTTTTGACACCTGTCCGTTTTCTTTCAGCACTCGTCCGTGTTTGAACCTTAAGTTTCAATACCCGTCCATATTGACCTTTTTTACACCCGTCCGTGTCCTTTCAGCACCCGTCCGTGTTTGAAGTTTAGTTTCAATACCCGTCCGTATTGACCTTTTGATACCCGTCCGTGTTCTTTCAGCACCCATCCGTGTTTTAACCTTTAGTTTCAATACCCGTCCGTATTGACCTTTTTGACACCCGTCTGTGTTCTTTTAGTACTCGTCCGTGTTTGAAGCTTTAGTTTCAATACCCGTCCGTATTGACCTTAGACACCCGTCCGTATTTTTTCAGTACCCGTCCGTGTTTGAAATTCTTTTAGTACACGTCCGTATTAACCTTAGACACCCGTCCAAGTTCTTTCAGCACCCGTCCGTGTTTGAACCTTTAGTTTGAATTCCCATCCATATTGACCTTTTTGACACCCTTCCGTGTTCTTTCAGCATCCGTCCATGTTTGAAATTTAGTTTCAATACCCGTCCATATTGACCTTTTGACACTCGTCCGTGTTTTTTTAACACCCATCCGTGTTTGAACCTTTCTTCAATACCCGCCCGTATTGACCCTTTAGACACCCGTCCGTGTTCTTCAGCACCCGTTCGTGTTTGCACCTTTAGTTTCAATACCCGTCCGTATTGACCTTAGTCACCCGTCTGTGTTCTTTCAGCACCCGTCCGTGTTTGAACTTCTTTCAGTACCCGTCCGTATTGACCTTAGACACCCGTCAGTGTTCTTTCAGCACTCGTCCGTCTTTGAACCTTTAGTTTCAATACCCGTCCGTATTGACCTTTTTGACACCCATCCGTATTCTTTCAACACCCGTCTGTGTTTGCACCTTTAGTTTCAATACGCGTCCGTATTGACCTTAGACACCCGTCTGTGTTCTTTCAGCACCCGTCTGTGTTTGAACTTCTTTCAGTACCCGTCCGTATTGACATTAGACACCCGTCCGTGTTCTTTCAGCACCCGTCCGTATTTGAACCTTTATGTTCAATACCCGTCCGTATTGACCTTTTGATACCCGTCCGTGTTCTTTTAGCACCCGTCCGTGTTTGAACCTTTAGTTTCAATACCCGTCCATATTGACCTTTTTTATACCCGTCCATGTTCTTTCAGCATCCGTCCGTGTTTGAAGTTTAGTTTCAATACTCGTCCGTATTGACCTTTTGATACCCGTCCGTGTTCTTTCAGCACCCATTCGTGTTTTAACCTTTAGTTTCAATACCCGTCCGTATTGACCTTTTTGACACCCGTCCGTGTTCTTTCAGTACTCGTCCGTGTTTGAAGCTTTAGTTTCAATACCTGTCCGTATTGACCTTAGTCACGCGTCTGTGTTCTTTCAGCACCCGTCTGTGTTTGAACTTCCTTCAGTACCCGTCCGTATTGACCTTAGACACCCGTCAGTGTTCTTTCAGCACTCGTCCGTCTTTGAACCTTTAGTTTCAATACCCGTCCGTATTGACCTTTTTGACACCCGTCCGTATTCTTTCAACACTCGTTCGTGTTTGCACCTTTAGTTTCAATACGCATCCGTATTGACCTTAGATACCCGTCTGTGTTCTTTCAGCACCCGTCTGTGTTTGAACTTCTTTCAGTACCCGTCCGTATTGACCTTAGACACCCGTCCGTGTTCTTTTAGCACTCGTCCGTCTTTGAACCTTTATGTTCAATACCCGTCCGTATTGACCTTTTGACACCCGTTCGTGTTCTTTCAGCACCCGTCCGTGTTTGAACCTTTAGTTTCAATACCCGTCCTTATCGACCTTTTTTACACCCGTCCGTGTTCTTTCAGCAGCCGTCCGTGTTTGAACTTTAGTTTCAATACCCGTCCATATTGACCTTTTGATACCCGTCCGTGTTTTAACCTTTAGTTTCAATACCCGTCCGTATTGACTTTTTTGACACCCGTCCGTGTTCTTTCAGCACTCGTCCGTGTTTGAACCTTTAGTATCAATACCCGTTCGTATTGACCTTAGACACCCGTCCGTGTTCTTTCATTACCCGTCTGTGTTTGAACTTCTTTCAGTACCCGTCTGTATTAAGCTTAGACAACCGTCCAAGTTCTTTCAGCACCCGTCCGAGTTTGAACCTTTAGTTTGAATTCCCGTCCATATTGACCTTTTTGACACCCTTCCGTGTTCTTTCAGCACCCGTCCATGTTTGAACTTTAGTTTCAATACCCGTCCGTATTGACCTTTTGACACTCATCCGTGTTTTTTCAAACCCGTCCGTGTTTGAACCTTTCTTCAATACCCGTCCGTATTGACCTTTTAGACACCTGTCCGTGTTCTTCAGCACCCGTTCGTGTTTGAACCTTTAGTTACAATACCCGTCTGTATTGACCTTAGATACCCGTCCGTGTTCTTTCAGCACCCGTCCGTGTTTGAACTACTTTTAGTACCCGTCCGTATTGACCTTAGACACCCGTCTGTGTTCTTTCAGCACCCGTCTGTGTTTGAACTTCTTTCAGTACCCGTCCGTATTGACCTTAGACACCCGTCCGTGTTCTTTTAGCACTCGTCCGTCTTTGAACCTTTATGTTCAATACCCGTCCGTATTGACCTTTTGACACCCGTCCGTGTTCTTTCAGCACTCGTCCGTGTTTGAACCTTTAGTTTCAATACCCGTCCATATTGACCTTTTTTACACCCGTCCGTGTTCTTTCAGAACCCGTCCGTGTTTGAACTACTTTTAGTACCCGTCCGTATTGACCTTAGACACCCGTCTGTGTTCTTTCAGCACCCGTCTGTGTTTGAACTTCTTTCAGTACCCGTCCGTATTGACCTTAGACACCCGTCCGTGTTCTTTTAGCACTCGTCCGTCTTTGAACCTTTATGTTCAATACCCATCCGTATTGACCTTTTGACACCTGTCCGTTTTCTTTCAGCACTCGTCCGTGTTTGAACCTTAAGTTTCAATACCCGTCCATATTGACCTTTTTTACACCCGTCCGTGTCCTTTCAGCACCCGTCCGTGTTTGAAGTTTAGTTTCAATACCCGTCCGTATTGACCTTTTGATACCCGTCCATGTTCTTTCAGCACCCATCCGTGTTTTAACCTTTAGTTTCAATACCCGTCCGTATTGACCTTTTTGACACCCGTCTGTGTTCTTTTAGTACTCGTCCGTGTTTGAAGCTTTAGTTTCAATACCCGTCCGTATTGACCTTAGACACCCGTCCGTATTTTTTCAGTACCCGTCCGTGTTTGAAATTCTTTTAGTACACGTCCGTATTAACCTTAGACACCCGTCCAAGTTCTTTCAGCACCCGTCCGTGTTTGAACCTTTAGTTTGAATTCCCATCCATATTGACCTTTTTGACACCCTTCCGTGTTCTTTCAGCATCCGTCCATGTTTGAAATTTAGTTTCAATACCCGTCCATATTGACCTTTTGACACTCGTCCGTGTTTTTTCAACACCCATCCGTGTTTGAACCTTTCTTCAATACCCGCCCGTATTGACCCTTTAGACACCCGTCCGTGTTCTTCAGCACCCGTTCGTGTTTGCACCTTTAGTTTCAATACCCGTCCGTATTGACCTTAGTCACCCGTCTGTGTTCTTTCAGCACCCGTCCGTGTTTGAACTTCTTTCAGTACCCGTCCGTATTGACCTTAGACACCCGTCAGTGTTCTTTCAGCACTCGTCCGTCTTTGAACCTTTAGTTTCAATACCCGTCCGTATTGACCTTTTTGACACCCATCCGTATTCTTTCAACACCCGTCTGTGTTTGCACCTTTAGTTTCAATACGCGTCCGTATTGACCTTAGACACCCGTCTGTGTTCTTTCAGCACCCGTCTGTGTTTGAACTTCTTTCAGTACCCGTCCGTATTGACATTAGACACCCGTCCGTGTTCTTTCAGCACCCGTCCGTATTTGAACCTTTATGTTCAATACCCGTCCGTATTGACCTTTTGATACCCGTCCGTGTTCTTTTAGCACCCGTCCGTGTTTGAACCTTTAGTTTCAATACCCGTCCATATTGACCTTTTTTATACCCGTCCATGTTCTTTCAGCATCCGTCCGTGTTTGAAGTTTAGTTTCAATACTCGTCCGTATTGACCTTTTGATACCCGTCTGTGTTCTTTCAGCACCCATTCGTGTTTTAACCTTTAGTTTCAATACCCGTCCGTATTGACCTTTTTGACACCCGTCCGTGTTCTTTCAGTACTCGTCCGTGTTTGAAGCTTTAGTTTCAATACCTGTCCGTATTGACCTTAGTCACGCGTCTGTGTTCTTTCAGCACCCGTCTGTGTTTGAACTTCCTTCAGTACCCGTCCGTATTGACCTTAGACACCCGTCAGTGTTCTTTCAGCACTCGTCCGTCTTTGAACCTTTAGTTTCAATACCCGTCCGTATTGACCTTTTTGACACCCGTCCGTATTCTTTCAACACTCGTTCGTGTTTGCACCTTTAGTTTCAATACGCATCCGTATTGACCTTAGATACCCGTCTGTGTTCTTTCAGCACCCGTCTGTGTTTGAACTTCTTTCAGTACCCGTCCGTATTGACCTTAGACACCCGTCCGTGTTCTTTTAGCACTCGTCCGTCTTTGAACCTTTATGTTCAATACCCGTCCGTATTGACCTTTTGACACCCGTTCGTGTTCTTTCAGCACCCGTCCGTGTTTGAACCTTTAGTTTCAATACCCGTCCTTATCGACCTTTTTTACACCCGTCCGTGTTCTTTCAGCAGCCGTCCGTGTTTGAACTTTAGTTTCAATACCCGTCCATATTGACCTTTTGATACCCGTCCGTGTTTTAACCTTTAGTTTCAATACCCGTCCGTATTGACTTTTTTGACACCCGTCCGTGTTCTTTCAGCACTCGTCCGTGTTTGAACCTTTAGTATCAATACCTGTTCGTATTGACCTTAGACACCCGTCCGTGTTCTTTCATTACCCGTCTGTGTTTGAACTTCTTTCAGTACCCGTCTGTATTAAGCTTAGACAACCGTCCAAGTTCTTTCAGCACCCGTCCGAGTTTGAACCTTTAGTTTGAATTCCCGTCCATATTGACCTTTTTGACACCCTTCCGTGTTCTTTCAGCACCCGTCCATGTTTGAACTTTAGTTTCAATACCCGTCCGTATTGACCTTTTGACACTCATCCGTGTTTTTTCAAACCCGTCCGTGTTTGAACCTTTCTTCAATACCCGTCCGTATTGACCTTTTAGACACCTGTCCGTGTTCTTCAGCACCCGTTCGTGTTTGAACCTTTAGTTACAATACCCGTCTGTATTGACCTTAGATACCCGTCCGTGTTCTTTCAGCACCCGTCCGTGTTTGAACTACTTTTAGTACCCGTCCGTATTGACCTTAGACACCCGTCTGTGTTCTTTCAGCACCCGTCTGTGTTTGAACTTCTTTCAGTACCCGTCCGTATTGACCTTAGACACCCGTCCGTGTTCTTTTAGCACTCGTCCGTCTTTGAACCTTTATGTTCAATACCCGTCCGTATTGACCTTTTGACACCCGTCCGTGTTCTTTCAGCACTCGTCCGTGTTTGAACCTTTAGTTTCAATACCCGTCCATATTGACCTTTTTTACACCCGTCCGTGTTCTTTCAGAACCCGTCCGTGTTCTTTCAGAACCCGTCCGTGTTTGAACTACTTTTAGTACCCGTCCGTATTGACCTTAGACACCCGTCTGTGTTCTTTCAGCACCCGTCTGTGTTTGAACTTCTTTCAGTACCCGTCCGTATTGACCTTAGACACCCGTCCGTGTTCTTTTAGCACTCGTCCGTCTTTGAACCTTTATGTTCAATACCCATCCGTATTGACCTTTTGACACCTGTCCGTTTTCTTTCAGCACTCGTCCGTGTTTGAACCTTAAGTTTCAATACCCGTCCATATTGACCTTTTTTACACCCGTCCGTGTCCTTTCAGCACCCGTCCGTGTTTGAAGTTTAGTTTCAATACCCGTCCGTATTGACCTTTTGATACCCGTCCGTGTTCTTTCAGCACCCATCCGTGTTTTAACCTTTAGTTTCAATACCCGTCCGTATTGACCTTTTTGACACCCGTCTGTGTTCTTTTAGTACTCGTCCGTGTTTGAAGCTTTAGTTTCAATACCCGTCCGTATTGACCTTAGACACCCGTCCGTATTTTTTCAGTACCCGTCCGTGTTTGAAATTCTTTTAGTACACGTCCGTATTAACCTTAGACACCCGTCCAAGTTCTTTCAGCACCCGTCCGTGTTTGAACCTTTAGTTTGAATTCCCATCCATATTGACCTTTTTGACACCCTTCCGTGTTCTTTCAGCATCCGTCCATGTTTGAAATTTAGTTTCAATACCCGTCCATATTGACCTTTTGACACTCGTCCGTGTTTTTTCAACACCCATCCGTGTTTGAACCTTTCTTCAATACCCGCCCGTATTGACCCTTTAGACACCCGTCCGTGTTCTTCAGCACCCGTTCGTGTTTGCACCTTTAGTTTCAATACCCGTCCGTATTGACCTTAGTCACCCGTCTGTGTTCTTTCAGCACCCGTCCGTGTTTGAACTTCTTTCAGTACCCGTCCGTATTGACCTTAGACACCCGTCAGTGTTCTTTCAGCACTCGTCCGTCTTTGAACCTTTAGTTTCAATACCCGTCCGTATTGACCTTTTTGACACCCATCCGTATTCTTTCAACACCCGTCTGTGTTTGCACCTTTAGTTTCAATACGCGTCCGTATTGACCTTAGACACCCGTCTGTGTTCTTTCAGCACCCGTCTGTGTTTGAACTTCTTTCAGTACCCGTCCGTATTGACATTAGACACCCGTCCGTGTTCTTTCAGCACCCGTCCGTATTTGAACCTTTATGTTCAATACCCGTCCGTATTGACCTTTTGATACCCGTCCGTGTTCTTTTAGCACCCGTCCGTGTTTGAACCTTTAGTTTCAATACCCGTCCATATTGACCTTTTTTATACCCGTCCATGTTCTTTCAGCATCCGTCCGTGTTTGAAGTTTAGTTTCAATACTCGTCCGTATTGACCTTTTGATACCCGTCCGTGTTCTTTCAGCACCCATTCGTGTTTTAACCTTTAGTTTCAATACCCGTCCGTATTGACCTTTTTGACACCCGTACGTGTTCTTTCAGTACTCGTCCGTGTTTGAAGCTTTAGTTTCAATACCTGTCCGTATTGACCTTAGTCACGCGTCTGTGTTCTTTCAGCACCCGTCTGTGTTTGAACTTCCTTCAGTACCCGTCCGTATTGACCTTAGACACCCGTCAGTGTTCTTTCAGCACTCGTCCGTCTTTGAACCTTTAGTTTCAATACCCGTCCGTATTGACCTTTTTGACACCCGTCCGTATTCTTTCAACACTCGTTCGTGTTTGCACCTTTAGTTTCAATACGCATCCGTATTGACCTTAGATACCCGTCTGTGTTCTTTCAGCACCCGTCTGTGTTTGAACTTCTTTCAGTACCCGTCCGTATTGACCTTAGACACCCGTCCGTGTTCTTTTAGCACTCGTCCGTCTTTGAACCTTTATGTTCAATACCCGTCCGTATTGACCTTTTGACACCCGTTCGTGTTCTTTCAGCACCCGTCCGTGTTTGAACCTTTAGTTTCAATACCCGTCCTTATCGACCTTTTTTACACCCGTCCGTGTTCTTTCAGCAGCCGTCCGTGTTTGAACTTTAGTTTCAATACCCGTCCATATTGACCTTTTGATACCCGTCCGTGTTTTAACCTTTAGTTTCAATACCCGTCCGTATTGACTTTTTTGACACCCGTCCGTGTTCTTTCAGCACTCGTCCGTGTTTGAACCTTTAGTATCAATACCTGTTCGTATTGACCTTAGACACCCGTCCGTGTTCTTTCATTACCCGTCTGTGTTTGAACTTCTTTCAGTACCCGTCTGTATTAAGCTTAGACAACCGTCCAAGTTCTTTCAGCACCCGTCCGAGTTTGAACCTTTAGTTTGAATTCCCGTCCATATTGACCTTTTTGACACCCTTCCGTGTTCTTTCAGCACCCGTCCATGTTTGAACTTTAGTTTCAATACCCGTCCGTATTGACCTTTTGACACTCATCCGTGTTTTTTCAAACCCGTCCGTGTTTGAACCTTTCTTCAATACCCGTCCGTATTGACCTTTTAGACACCCGTCCGTGTTCTTCAGCACCCGTTCGTGTTTGAACCTTTAGTTACAATACCCGTCTGTATTGACCTTAGATACCCGTCCGTGTTCTTTCAGCACCCGTCCGTGTTTGAACTACTTTTAGTACCCGTCCGTATTGACCTTAGACACCCGTCTGTGTTCTTTCAGCACCCGTCTGTGTTTGAACTTCTTTCAGTACCCGTCCGTATTGACCTTAGACACCCGTCCGTGTTCTTTTAGCACTCGTCCGTCTTTGAACCTTTATGTTCAATACCCGTCCGTATTGACCTTTTGACACCCGTCCGTGTTCTTTCAGCACTCGTCCGTGTTTGAACCTTTAGTTTCAATACCCGTCCATATTGACCTTTTTTACACCCGTCCGTGTTCTTTCAGCACCCGTCCGTGTTTGAACTACTTTTAGTACCCGTCCGTATTGACCTTAGACACCCGTCTGTGTTCTTTCAGCACCCGTCTGTGTTTGAACTTCTTTCAGTACCCGTCCGTATTGACCTTAGACACCCGTCCGTGTTCTTTTAGCACTCGTCCGTCTTTGAACCTTTATGTTCAATACCCGTCCGTATTGACCTTTTGACACCCGTCCGTGTTCTTTCAGCACTCGTCCGTGTTTGAACCTTAAGTTTCAATACCCGTCCATATTGACCTTTTTTACACCCGTCCGTGTCCTTTCAGCACCCGTCCGTGTTTGAAGTTTAGTTTCAATACCCGTCCGTATTGACCTTTTGATACCCGTCCGTGTTCTTTCAGCACCCATCCGTGTTTTAACCTTTAGTTTCCATACCCGTCCGTATTGACCTTTTTGACAACCGTCTGTGTTCTTTTAGTACTCGTCCGTGTTTGAAGCTTTAGTTTCAATACCCGTCCGTATTGACCTTAGACACCCGTCCGTGTTTTTTCAGTACCCGTCCGTATTAACCTTAGACACTCGTCCAAGTTCTTTCAGCACCCGTCCTTTGTTTGAACCTTTAGTTTGAATTCCCATCCATATTGACCTTTTTGACACCCTTCCGTGTTCTTTCAGCCTCCGTCCATGTTTGAAATTTAGTTTCAATACCCGTCCGTATTACCCTTTTGACACTCGTCCGTGTTTTTTCAACACCCATCCGTGTTTGAACCTTTCTTCAATACCCGCCCGTATTGACCCTTTAGACACCCGTCCGTGTTCTTCAGCACCCGTTCGTGTTTGCACCTTTAGTTTCAGTACCCGTCCGTATTGACCTTAGTTACCCGTCTGTGCTCTTTCAGCACCCGTCCGTGTTTGAACTTCTTTCGGTACCCGTTCGTATTGACCTTAGACACCCGTCAGTGTTCTTTCAGCACTCGTCCGTCTTTGAACCTTTAGTTTCAATACCCGTCCGTATTGACCTTTTTGACACCCATCCGTATTCTTTCAACACCCGTCCGTGTTTGCACCTTTAGTTTCAATACGCGTCCGTATTGACCTTAGACACCCGTCTGTGTTCTTTCAGCACCCGTCTGTGTTTGAACTTCTTTCAGTACCCGTCCGTATTGACCTTAGACACCCGTCCGTGTTCTTTCAGCACCCGTCCGTATTTGAACCTTTATGTTCAATACCCGTCCGTATTGACCTTTTGACACCTGTCCGTGTTCTTTCAGCACTCGTCCGTGTTTGAACCTTAAGTTTCAATACCCGTCCATATTGACCTTTTTTACACCCGTCCGTGTCCTTTCAGCACCCGTCCGTGTTTGAAGTTTAGTTTCAATACCCGTCCGTATTGACCTTTTGATACCCGTCCGTGTTCTTTCAGCACCCATCCGTGTTTTAACCTTTAGTTTCAATACCC
The DNA here is from genome assembly GCA_022829125.1 of Lathyrus tuberosus. Lineage (NCBI taxonomy): Eukaryota > Viridiplantae > Streptophyta > Magnoliopsida > Fabales > Fabaceae > Lathyrus > Lathyrus tuberosus. The sequence continues at coordinate 3,370,272 of JALAZF010000502.1, read as the reverse complement.
GTCCGTATTGACCTTTTTGACACCCGTCTGTGTTCTTTTAGTACTCGTCCGTGTTTGAAGCTTTAGTTTCAATACCCGTCCGTATTGACCTTAGACACCCGTCCGTATTTTTTCAGTACCCGTCCGTGTTTGAAATTCTTTTAGTACACGTCCGTATTAACCTTAGACACCCGTCCAAGTTCTTTCAGCACCCGTCCGTGTTTGAACCTTTAGTTTGAATTCCCACCCATATTGACCTTTTTGACACCCTTCCGTGTTCTTTCAGCATCCGTCCATGTTTGAAATTTAGTTTCAATACCCGTCCATATTGACCTTTTGACACTCGTCCGTGTTTTTTCAACACCCATCCGTGTTTGAACCTTTCTTCAATACCCGCCCGTATTGACCCTTTAGACACCCGTCCGTGTTCTTCAGCACCCGTTCGTGTTTGCACCTTTAGTTTCAATACCCGTCCGTATTGACCTTAGTCACCCGTCTGTGTTCTTTCAGCACCCGTCCGTGTTTCAACTTCTTTCAGTACCCGTCCGTATTGACCTTAGACACCCGTCAGTGTTCTTTCAGCACTCGTCCGTCTTTGAACCTTTAGTTTCAATACCCGTCTGTATTGACCTTTTTGACACCCATCCGTATTCTTTCAACACCCGTCTGTGTTTGCACCTTTAGTTTCAATACGCGTCCGTATTGACCTTAGAAACCCGTCTGTGTTCTTTCAGCACCCGTCTGTGTTTGAACTTCTTTCAGTACCCGTCCGTATTGACATTAGACACCCGTCCGTGTTCTTTCAGCACCCGTCCGTATTTGAACCTTTATGTTCAATACCCGTCCGTATTGACCTTTTGATACCCGTCCGTGTTCTTTTAGCACCCGTCCGTGTTTGAACCTTTAGTTTCAATACCCGTCCATATTGACCTTTTTTATACCCGTCCATGTTCTTTCAGCATCCGTCCGTGTTTGAAGTTTAGTTTCAATACCCGTCCGTATTGACCTTTTGATACCCGTCCGTGTTCTTTCAGCACCCATCCGTGTTTTAACCTTTAGTTTCAATACCCGTCCGTATTGACCTTTTTGACACCCGTCCGTGTTCTTTCAGTACTCGTCCGTGTTTGAAGCTTTAGTTTCAATACCTGTCCGTATTGACCTTAGTCACGCGTCTGTGTTCTTTCAGCACCCGTCCGTGTTTGAACTTCCTTCAGTACCCGTCCGTATTGACCTTAGACACCCGTCAGTGTTCTTTCAGCACTCGTCCGTCTTTGAACCTTTAGTTTCAATACCCGTCCGTATTGACCTTTTTGACACCCGTCCGTATTCTTTCAACACTCGTTCGTGTTTGCACCTTTAGTTTCAATACGCATCCGTATTGACCTTAGATACCCGTCTGTGTTCTTTCAGCACCCGTCTGTGTTTGAACTTCTTTCAGTACCCGTCCGTATTGACCTTAGACACCCGTCCGTGTTCTTTTAGCACTCGTCCGTCTTTGAACCTTTATGTTCAATACCCGTCCGTATTGACCTTTTGACACCCGTTCGTGTTCTTTCAGCACCCGTCCGTGTTTGAACCTTTAGTTTCAATACCCGTCCTTATCGACCTTTTTTACACCCGTCCGTGTTCTTTCAGCAGCCGTCCGTGTTTGAACTTTAGTTTCAATACCCGTCCATATTGACCTTTTGATACCCGTCCGTGTTTTAACCTTTAGTTTCAATACCCGTCCGTATTGACTTTTTTGACACCCGTCCGTGTTCTTTCAGCACTCGTCCGTGTTTGAACCTTTAGTATCAATACCTGTTCGTATTGACCTTAGACACCCGTCCGTGTTCTTTCATTACCCGTCTGTGTTTGAACTTCTTTCAGTACCCGTCTGTATTAAGCTTAGACAACCGTCCAAGTTCTTTCAGCACCCGTCCGAGTTTGAACCTTTAGTTTGAATTCCCGTCCATATTGACCTTTTTGACACCCTTCCGTGTTCTTTCAGCACCCGTCCATGTTTGAACTTTAGTTTCAATACCCGTCCGTATTGACCTTTTGACACTCATCCGTGTTTTTTCAAACCCGTCCGTGTTTGAACCTTTCTTCAATACCCGTCCGTATTGACCTTTTAGACACCCGTCCGTGTTCTTCAGCACCCGTTCGTGTTTGAACCTTTAGTTACAATACCCGTCTGTATTGACCTTAGATACCCGTCCGTGTTCTTTCAGCACCCGTCCGTGTTTGAACTACTTTTAGTACCCGTCCGTATTGACCTTAGACACCCGTCTGTGTTCTTTCAGCACCCGTCTGTGTTTGAACTTCTTTCAGTACCCGTCCGTATTGACCTTAGACACCCGTCCGTGTTCTTTTAGCACTCGTCCGTCTTTGAACCTTTATGTTCAATACCCGTCCGTATTGACCTTTTGACACCCGTCCGTGTTCTTTCAGCACTCGTCCGTGTTTGAACCTTTAGTTTCAATACCCGTCCATATTGACCTTTTTTACACCCGTCCGTGTTCTTTCAGCACCCGTCCGTGTTTGAACTACTTTTAGTACCCGTCCGTATTGACCTTAGACACCCGTCTGTGTTCTTTCAGCACCCGTCTGTGTTTGAACTTCTTTCAGTACCCGTCCGTATTGACCTTAGACACCCGTCCGTGTTCTTTTAGCACTCGTCCGTCTTTGAACCTTTATGGTCAATACCCGTCCGTATTGACCTTTTGACACCCGTCCGTGTTCTTTCAGCACTCGTCCGTGTTTGAACCTTAAGTTTCAATACCCGTCCATATTGACCTTTTTTACACCCGTCCGTGTCCTTTCAGCACCCGTCCGTGTTTGAAGTTTAGTTTCAATACCCGTCCGTATTGACCTTTTGATACCCGTCCGTGTTCTTTCAGCACCCATCCGTGTTTTAACCTTTAGTTTCAATACCCGTCCGTATTGACCTTTTTGACAACCGTCTGTGTTCTTTTAGTACTCGTCCGTGTTTGAAGCTTTAGTTTCAATACCCGTCCGTATTGACCTTAGACACCCGTCCGTGTTTTTTCAGTACCCGTCCGTGTTTGAACTTCTTTTAGTACCCGTCCGTATTAACCTTAGACACTCGTCCAAGTTCTTTCAGCACCCGTCCGTGTTTGAACCTTTAGTTTGAATTCCCATCCATATTGACCTTTTTGACACCCTTCCGTGTTCTTTCAGCCTCCGTCCATGTTTGAAATTTAGTTTCAATACCCGTCCGTATTACCCTTTTGACACTCGTCCGTGTTTTTTCAACACCCATCCGTGTTTGAACCTTTCTTCAATACCCGCCCGTATTGACCCTTTAGACACCCGTCCGTCTTCTTCAGCACCCGTTCGTGTTTGCACCTTTAGTTTCAGTACCCGTCCGTATTGACCTTAGTTACCCGTCTGTGCTCTTTCAGCACCCGTCCGTGTTTGAACTTCTTTCGGTACCCGTTCGTATTGACCTTAGACACCCGTCAGTGTTCTTTCAGCACTCGTCCGTCTTTGAACCTTTAGTTTCAATACCCGTCCGTATTGACCTTTTTGACACCCATCCGTATTCTTTCAACACCCGTCCGTGTTTGCACCTTTAGTTTCAATACGCGTCCGTATTGACCTTAGACACCCGTCTGTGTTCTTTCAGCACCCGTCTGTGTTTGAACTTCTTTCAGTACCCGTCCGTATTGACCTTAGACACCCGTCCGTGTTCTTTCAGCACCCGTCCGTATTTGAACCTTTATGTTCAATACCCGTCCGTATTGGCCTTTTGACACCCGTCCGTGTTCTTTTAGCACCCGTCTGTGTTTGAACCTTTAGTTTCAATACCCGTCCATATTGACCTTTTTTATACCCGTCCGTCTTCTTTCAGCATCCGTCCGTGTTTGAAGTTTAGTTTCAATACTCGTCCGTATTGACCTTTTGATACCCGTCCGTGTTCTTTCAGCACCCATCCGTGTTTTAACCTTTAGTTTCAATACCCGTTCGTATTGACCTTTTTGACACCCGTCAGTGTTCTTTCAGTACTCGTCCGTGTTTGAAGCTTTAGTTTCAATACTCGTCCGTATTGACCTTAGACACCCGTCCGTGTTCTTTCAGTACTCGTCCGTGTTTGAACTTCTTTTAGAACCCATCGGTATTAACCTTAGACACCCGTCCAAGTTCTTTCAGCACCCGTCCGTGTTTGAACCTTTAGTTTGAATTCCCATCCATATTGACCTTTTTGACACCCTTCCGTGTTCTTTCAGCATCCGTCCTTGTTTGAACTTTAGTTTCAATACCCGTCCGTATTGACCTTTTGACACTCGTCCATGTTTTTTCAACACCCATCCGTGTTTGAACCTTTCTTCAATACCCGCCCGTATTGACCCTTTAGACACCCGTCCGTGTTCTTCAGCACCCGTCCGTGTTTGCACCTTTAGTTTCAATACCCGTCCGTATTGACCTTAGACACCCGTCTGTGTTCTTTCAGCACCCGTCTGTGTTTGAACTTCTTTCAGTACCCGTCCGTATTGACCTTAGACACCCGTCCGTGTTCTTTTAGCACTCGTCCGTCTTTGAACCTTTATGTTCAATACCCGTCCGTATTGACCTTTTGACACCCGTTCGTGTTCTTTCAGCACCCGTCCGTGTTTGAACCTTTAGTTTCAATACCCGTCCTTATCGACCTTTTTTACACCCGTCCGTGTTCTTTCAGCAGGCGTCCGTGTTTGAACTTTAGTTTCAATACCCGTCCATATTGACCTTTTGATACCCGTCCGTGTTTTAACCTTTAGTTTCAATACCCGTCCGTATTGACTTTTTTGACACCCGTCCGTGTTCTTTCAGCACTCGTCCGTGTTTGAACATTTAGTATCAATACCCGTTCGTATTGACCTTAGACACCCGTCCGTGTTCTTTCATTACCCGTCTGTGTTTGAACTTGTTTTAGTACCCGTCCGTATTAAGCTTAGACAACCGTCCAAGTTCTTTCAGCACCCGTCCGAGTTTGAACCTTTAGTTTGAATTCCCGTCCATATTGACCTTTTTGACACCCTTCCGTGTTCTTTCAGCACCCGTCCATGTTTGAACTTTAGTTTCAATACCCGTCCGTATTGACCTTTTGACACTCATCCGTGTTTTTTCAAACCCGTCCGTGTTTGAACCTTTCTTCAATACCCGTCCGTATTGACCTTTTAGACACCCGTCCGTGTTCTTCAGCACCCGTTCGTGTTTGAACCTTTAGATACAATACCCGTCTGTATTGACCTTAGATATCCGTCTGTGTTCTTTCAGCACCCGTCCGTGTTTGAACTACTTTTAGTACCCGTCCGTATTGACTTTAGACACCGGTCTGTGTTCTTTCAGCACCCGTCTGTGTTTGAACTTCTTTCAGTACCCGTCCGTATTGACCTTAGACACCCGTCCGTGTTCTTTTAGCACTCGTCCGTCTTTGAACCTTTATGTTCAATACCCGTCCGTATTAACCTTTTGACACCCGTCCGTGTTCTTTCAGCACTCGTCCGTGTTTGAACCTTTAGTTTCAATACCCGTCCATATTGACCTTTTTTACACCCGTCCGTGTCCTTTCAGCACCCGTCCGTGTTTGAACTACTTTTAGTACCCGTCTGTATTGACCTTAGACACCCGTCTGTGTTCTTTTAGCACCCGTCTGTGTTTGAACTTCTTTCAGTACCCGTCCGTATTGACCTTAGACACCCGTCCGTGTTCTTTTAGCACTCGTCCGTCTTTGAACCTTTATGTTCAATACCCGTCCGTATTGACCTTTTGACACCCGTCCGTGTTCTTTCAGCACTCATCCGTGTTTGAACCTTTAGTTTCAATACCCGTCCATATTGACCTTTTTTACACCCATCCGTGTTATTTCCGCACCCGTCCGTGTTTGAAGTTTAGTTTCAATACCCGTCCGTATTGACCTTAGACACTCGTCCGTGTTCTTTCAGTACCCATCCGTGTTTGAACTTCTTTTAGTACCTGTCCGTATTAACCTTAGACACCCGTCCAAGTTCTTTCAGCACCCGTCCGTGTTTGAACCTTTAGTTTGAATTCCCATCCATATTGACCTTTTTGACACCCTTCTGTGTTCTTTCAGCATCCGTCCATGTTTGAACTTTAGTTTCAATACCCGTCCGTATTGACCTTTTGACACTCGTCCGTGTTTTTTCAACACCCATCCGTGTTTGAACCTTTCTTCAATACCTGCCCGTATTGACCCTTTAGACATCCGTCCGTGTTCTTCAGCACCCGTTCGTGTTTGCACCTTTAGTTTCAATACCTGTCCGTATTGACCTTAGTCACGCGTCTGTGTTCTTTCAGCACCCGTCCGTGTTTGAACTTCTTTCAGTACCCGTCCGTATTGACCTTAGACACCTGTCAGTGTTCTTTCAGCACTCGTCCGTCTTTAAACTTTTAGTTTCAATACCCGTCCGTATTGACCTTTTTGACACCCGTCCGTATTCTTTAAACACCCGTCCGTGTTTGCACCTTTAGTTTCAATACCCGTCCGTATTGACCTTAGACAGCCGTCTGTGTTCTTTCAGCACCCGTCTGTGTTTGAACTTCTTTCAGTACCCGTCCGTATTGACCTTAGACACCCGTCCGTGTTCTTTTAGCACTCGTCCGTCTTTGAACCTTTATGTTCAATACCCGTCCGTATTGACCTTTTGACACCCGTTCGTGTTCTTTCAGCACCCGTCCGTGTTTGAACCTTTAGTTTCAATACCCGTCCTTATCGACCTTTTTTACACCCGTCCGTGTTCTTTCAGCAGGCGTCCGTGTTTGAACTTTAGTTTCAATACCCGTCCATATTGACCTTTTGATACCCGTCCGTGTTTTAACCTTTAGTTTCAATACCCGTCCGTATTGACTTTTTTGACACCCGTCCGTGTTCTTTCAGCACTCGTCCGTGTTTGAACCTTTAGTATCAATACCCGTTCGTATTGACCTTAGACACCCGTCCGTGTTCTTTCATTACCTGTCTGTGTTTGAACTTGTTTTAGTACCCGTCCGTATTAAGCTTAGACAACCGTCCAAGTTCTTTCAGCACCCGTCCGAGTTTGAACCTTTAGTTTGAATTCCCGTCCATATTGACCTTTTTGACACCCTTCCGTGTTCTTTCAGCACCCGTCCATGTTTGAACTTTAGTTTCAATACCCGTCCGTATTGACCTTTTGACACTCATCCGTGTTTTTTCAAACCCGTCCGTGTTTGAACCTTTCTTCAATACCCGTCCGTATTGACCTTTTAGACACCCGTCCGTGTTCTTCAGCACCCGTTCGTGTTTGAACCTTTAGTTACAATACCCGTCTGTATTGACCTTAGATATCCGTCTGTGTTCTTTCAGCACCCGTCCGTGTTTGAACTACTTTTAGTACCCGTCCGTATTGACTTTAGACACCGGTCTGTGTTCTTTCAGCACCCGTCTGTGTTTGAACTTCTTTCAGTACCCGTCTGTATTGACCTTAGACACCCGTCCGTGTTCTTTTAGCACTCGTCCGTCTTTGAACCTTTATGTTCAATACCCGTCCGTATTGACCTTTTGACACCCGTCCGTGTTCTTTCAGCACTCGTCCGTGTTTGAACCTTTAGTTTCAATACCCGTCCATATTGACCTTTTTTACACCCGTCCGTGTCCTTTCAGCACCCGTCCGTGTTTGAACTACTTTTAGTACCCGTCCGTATTGACCTTAGACACCCGTCTGTGTTCTTTTAGCACCCGTCTGTGTTTGAACTTCTTTCAGTACCCGTCCGTATTGACCTTAGACACCCGTCCGTGTTCTTTTAGCACTCGTCCGTCTTTGAACCTTTATGTTCAATACCCGTCCGTATTGACCTTTTGACACCCGTCCGTGTTCTTTCAGCACTCATCCGTGTTTGAACCATTAGTTTCAATACCCGTCCATATTGACCTTTTTTACACCCATCCGTGTTATTTCCGCACCCGTCCGTGTTTGAAGTTTAGTTTCAATACCCGTCCGTATTGACCTTTTGATACCCGTCTGTGTTCTTTCAGCACCCATCCGTGTTTTAACCTTTAGTTTCAATACCCGTCCGTATTGACCTTTTTGACACCCATCCGTGTTCTTTTAGTACTCGTCCGTGTTTGAAGCTTTAGTTTCAATACCCGTCCGTATTGACCTTAGACACCTGTCCGTGTTCTTTCAGTACCCATCCGTGTTTGAACTTCTTTTAGTACCTGTCCGTATTAACCTTAGACACCCGTCCAAGTTCTTTCAGCACCCGTCCGTGTTTGAACCTTTAGTTTGAATTCCCATCCATATTGACCTTTTTGACACCCTTCTGTGTTCTTTCAGCATCCGTCCATGTTTGAACTTTAGTTTCAATACCCGTCCGTATTGACCTTTTGACACTCGTCCGTGTTTTTTCAACACCCATCCGTGTTTGAACCTTTCTTCAATACCCGCCCGTATTGACCCTTTAGACATCCGTCCGTGTTCTTCAGCACCCGTTCGTGTTTGCACCTTTAGTTTCAATACCTGTCCGTATTGACCTTAGTCACGCGTCTGTGTTCTTTCAGCACCCGTCCGTGTTTAAACTTCTTTCAGTACCCGTCCGTGTTTAAACTTCTTTCAGTACCCGTCTGTATTGACCTTAGACACCCGTCAGTGTTCTTTCAGCACTCGTCCGTCTTTGAACTTTTAGTTTCAATACCCGTCCGTATTGACCTTTTTGACACCCGTCCGTATTCTTTCAACACCCGTCCGTGTTTGCACCTTTAGTTTCAATACGCGTCCGTATTGACCTTAGACACCCGTCTGTGTTCTTTCAGCACCCGTCTGTGTTTGAACTTCTTTCAGTACCCGTCCGTATTGACCTTAGACACCCGTCCGTGTTCTTTTAGCACTCGTCCGTGTTTGAACCTTTATGTTCAATACCCGTCCGTATTGACCTTTTGACACCCGTCCGTGTTCTTTCAGCACCCGTCCGTGTTTGAACCTTAATTTCAATACCCGTCCTTATCGACCTTTTTTACACCCGTCTGTGTTCTTTCAGCAGCCGTCCGTGTTTGAACTTTAGTTTCACTACCCGTCCGTATTGACCTTTTGATACCCGTCCGTGTTCTTTCAGCACCCGTCCGTGTTTTAACCTTTAGTTTCAATACCCGTCCGTATTGACTTTTTTGACACCCGTCCGTGTTCTTTCAGCACTCGTCCGTGTTCGAACCTTTAGTATCAATACCCGTCCGTATTGACCTTAGACACCCGTCCGTGTTCTTTCATTACCAGTCTGTGTTTGAACTTCTTTCAGTACCCGTCCGTATTAAGCTTAGACAACCGTCCAAGTTCTTTCAGCAACCGTCCGAGTTTGAACCTTTAGTTTGAATTCCCGTCCATATTAACCTTTTTGACACCCTTCCGTGTTCTTTCAGCACCCGTCCATGTTTGAACTTTAGTTTCAATACCCGTCCGTATTGACCTTTTGACACTCATCCGTGTTTTTTTAACACCCGTCCGTGTTTGAACCTTTCTTCAATACCCGTCCGTATTGACCTTTTAGACACCCGTCCGTGTTCTTCAGCACCCGTTCGTGTTTGAACCTTTAGTTACAATACCCGTCTGTATTGACCTTAGATACCCGTCCGTGTTCTTTCAGCACCCGTCCGTGTTTGAACTACTTTCAATACCCGTCCGTATTGACCTTAGACACCCGTCTGTGTTCTTTCAGCACCCGTCTGTGTTTGAACTTCTTTCAGTACCCGTCCGTATTGACCTTAGACACCCGTCCGTGTTCTTTTAGCACTCGTCCGTCTTTGAACCTTTATGTTCAATACCCGTCCGTATTGACCTTTTGACACTCGTCCGTGTTCTTTCAGCACTCGTCCGTGTTTGAACCTTTAGGTTCAATACCCGTCCATATTAACCTTTTTTACACCCGTTCGTGTTCTTTCAGCACCCGTCCGTGTTTGAAGTTTAGTTTCAATACCCGTCCGTATTGAACTTTTGATACCCGTCCGTGTTCTTTCAGCACCCATCCGTGTTTTAACCTTTAGTTTCAATACCCGTCCGTATTGACCTTTTTCACACCCGTCCGTGTTCTTTTAGTACTCGTCCGTGTTTGAAGCTTTAGTTTCAATACCCGTCTGTATTGACCTTATACACCCTTCCGTGTTTTTTCAGTACCCGTCCGTCTTTGAACTTCTTTTAGTACCCGTCCGTATTAACCTTAGACACCCGTCCAAGTTCTTTCAGCACCCGTCCGTGTTTGAACCTTTAGTTTGAATTCCCATCCATATTGACCTTTTTGACACCCTTCCGTGTTCTTTCAGCATCCGTCCATGTTTGAAATTTAGTTTCAATACCCGTCCGTATTGACCTTTTGACACTCGTCCGTGTTTTTTCAACACCCATCCGTGTTTGAACCTTTCTTCAATACCCGCCCGTATTGACCCTTTAGACACCCGTCCGTGTTCTTCAGCACCCGTTCGTGTTTGAACCTTTAGTTTCAATACCCGTCCGTATTGACCTTAGTCACCCGTCTGTGTTCTTTCAGCACCCGTCCGTGTTTGAACTTCTTTCAGTACCCGTCCGTATTGACCTTAGATACCCGTCAGTGTTCTTTCAGCACTCGTCCGTCTTTGAACCTTTAGTTTCAATACCCGTCCGTATTGACCTTTTTGACACCCGTCCATATTCTTTCAACACCCGTCCGTGTTTGCACCTTTAGTTTCAATACGCGTCCGTATTGACCTTAGACACCCGTCTGTGTTCTTTCAGCACCCGTCTGTGTTTGAACTTCTTTCAGTACCCGTCCGTATTGACCTTAGACACCCGTCCGTATTCTTTCAGCACCCGTCCGTGTTTGAACCTTTATGTTCAATACCCGTCCGTATTGACCTTTTGACACCCGTCCGTGTTCTTTCAGCACCCGTCCGTGTTTGAACCTTTAGTTTCAATACCCGTCCTTATCGACCTTTTTTACACCCGTCTGTGTTCTTTCAGCAGCCGTCCGTGTTTGAACTTTAGTTTCAATACCCGTCCGTATTGACCTTTTGATACCCGTCCGTGTTCTTTCAGCACCCGTCCGTGTTTTAACCTTTAGTTTCAATACCCGTCCGTATTGACTTTTTTGACACCCGTCCGTGTTCTTTCAGCACTCGTCCGTGTTCGAACCTTTAGTATCAATACCCGTCCGTATTGACCTTAGACACCCGTCTGTGTTCTTTCATTACCAGTCTGTGTTTGAACTTCTTTCAGTACCCGTCCGTATTAAGCTTAGACAACCGTCCAAGTTCTTTCAGCACCCGTCCGAGTTTGAACCTTTAGTTTGAATTCCCGTCCATATTGACCTTTTTGACACCCTTCCGTGATCTTTCAGCACCCGTCCATGTTTGAACTTTAGTTTCAATACCCGTCCGTATTGACCTTTTGACACTCATCCGTGTTTTTTCAACACCCGTCCGTGTTTGAACCTTTCTTCAATACCCGTCCGTATTGACCTTTTAGACACCCGTCCGTGTTCTTCGCACCCGTTCGTGTTTGAACCTTTAGTTACAATACCCGTCTGTATTGACCTTAGATACCCGTCCATGTTCTTTCAGCACCCGTCCGTGTTTGAACTACTTTCAATACCCGTCCGTATTGACCTTAGACACCCGTCTGTGTTCTTTCAGCAAACGTCTGTGTTTGAACTTCTTTCAGTACCCGTCCGTATTGACCTTAGACACCCGTCCGTGTTCTTTTAGCACTCGTCCGTGTTTGAACCTTTATGTTCAATACCCGTCCGTATTGACCTTTTGACACTCGTCCGTGTTCTTTCAGCACTCGTCCGTGTTTGAACCTTTAGTTTCAATACCCGTCCATATTAACCTTTTTTACACCCGTCCGTGTTCTTTCAGCACCCGTCCGTGTTTGAAGTTTAGTTTCAATACCCGTCCGTGTTGACCTTTTGATACCCGTCAGTGTTCTTTCAGCACCCATCCGTGTTTTAACCTTTTGTTTCAATACCCGTCCGTATTGACCTTTTTGACACCCGTCCGTGTTCTTTTATTACTCGTCCGTGTTTGAAGCTTTAGTTTCAATACCCGTCTGTATTGACCTTATACACCCTTCCGTGTTTTTTCAGTACCCGTCCGTGTTTGAACTTCTTTTAGTACCCGTCCGTATTAACCTTAGACACCCGTCCAAGTTCTTTCAGCACCCGTCCGTGTTTGAACCTTTAGTTTGAATTCCCATCCATATTGACCTTTTTGACACCCTTCCGTGTTCTTTCAGCATCCGTCCATGTTTGAAATTTAGTTTCAATACCCGTCCGTATTGACCTTTTGACACTCGTCCGTGTTTTTTCAACACCCATCCGTGTTTGAACCTTTCTTCAATACCCGCCCGTATTGACCCTTTAGACACCCGCCCGTGTTCTTCAGCACCCGTTCGTGTTTGCACCTTTAGTTTCAATACTCGTCCGTATTGACCTTAGTCACCCGTCTGTGTTCTTTCAGCACCCGTCCGTGTTTGAACTTCTTTTAGTACCCGTCCGTATTGACCTTAGACACCCGTCAGTGTTCTTTCTGCACTCGTCCGTCTTTGAACCTTTAGTTTCAATACCCGTCCGTATTGACCTTTTTGACACCCGTCCGTATTCTTTCAACACCCGTCCGTGTTTGCACCTTTAGTTTCAATACGCGTCCGTATTGACCTTAGACACCCGTCTGTGTTCTTTCAGCACCCGTCTGTGTTTGAACTTCTTTCAGTACCCGTCCGTATTGACCTTTTGACCCCCGTCCGTGTTCTTTCAGCACCCGTCCGTGTTTGAACCTTTAGTTTCAATACCCGTCCTTATCGACCTTTTTTACACCCGCCCGTGTTCTTTCAGCACCCGTCCGTGTTTGAACATTAGTTTCAATACCCATCCGTATTGACCTTTTGATACCCGTCCGTGTTCTTTCAGCACCCGTCCGTGTTTTAACCTTTAGTTTCAATACCCGTCCGTATTGAATTTTTTGACACCCATCCGTGTTCTTTCAGCACTCGTCCGTGTTTGAACCTTTAGTATCAATACCCGTCCGTATTGACCTTAGACACCCGTCCGTGTTCTTTCATTACCCGTCTGTGTTTGAACTTCTTTCAGTACCCGTCCGTATTAAGCTTAGACAACCGTCCAAGTTCTTTCAGTACCCGTCCGAGTTTGAACCTTTAGTTTGAATTCCCGTCCATATTGACCTTTTTGACACCCTTCCGTGTTCTTTCAGCACCCGTCCATGTTTGAACTTTAGTTTCAATACCCGTCCGTATTGACCTTTTGACACTCATCCGTGTTTTTTCAACACCCGTCTGTGTTTGAACCTTTCTTCAATACCCGTCCGTATTCACCTTTTAGACACCCGTCCGTGTTCTTCAGCACCCGTTCGTGTTTCAACCTTTAGTTACAATACCCGTCTGTATTAACCTTAGATACCCGTCCGTGTTCTTTCAGCAGCCGTCCGTGTTTGAACTACTTTCAGTACCCGTCCGTATTGACCTTAGACACCCGTCCGTGTTCTTTCAGCACTCGTCTGTCTTTGAACCTTTATGTTCAATACCAGTCCGTATTGACCTTGTGATACCCGTCCGTGTTCTTTCAACACCCGTCCGTGTTTTAACCTATAGATTCAATACGCGTCCATATTGACCTTTTTGACACCCGTCCGTGTTCTTTCAGCACTCGTCCGTGTTTGAACCTTTTGTTTCAATACCCGTCTGTACTAACATTAGACACCCGTCTGTGTTCTTTCAGTATCCGTCCGTGTTTGAACTTCTTTTAGTACCCGTCCGTATTAACCTTAGACACCCGTCCAAGTTCTTTCAGCACCCGTCCGTGTTTGAACCTTTAGTTTCAATTCCCGTCCATATTGACCTTTTTGACACCCTTCCGTGTTCTTTCAGCACCCGTCCATGTTTGAACTTTAGTTTCAATACCCGTCCGGACTGACCTTTTGACACTCGTCCGTGTTTTTTCAGCACCCGTCCGTGTTTGAACCTTTCTTCAATACCCGTCCGTATTGGCCTTTTAGATACCCGTCCATGTTCTTTCAGCACCCGTCCGTGTTTGCACCTTTAGTTTCAATACCCGTCCGTATTGACCTTAGACACTCGTCTGTGTTCTTTCAGCACCCGTCTGTGTTTGAAGTTTAGTTTCAATACCCGTCCGTATTGACCTTTTGATACCCGTCCGTGTTCTTTCAGCACCCATCCGTGTTTTAACCTTTAGTTTCAATACCCGTCCGTATTGACCTTTTTGACACCCGTCCGTGTTCTTTCAGTACTCTTCCGTGTTTGAAGCTTTAGTTTCAATACCCGTCCGTATTGACCTTAGACACTCATCCGTGTTCTTTTAGTACCCGTCCGTATTAACCTTAGACACCCGTCCAAGTTCTTTCAGCACCCGTCCATGTTTGAACCTTTAGTTTGAATTCCAATCCATAATGACCTTTTTGACACCCTTCCGTGTTCTTTTTGACACCTTTGGTTTCAATACCCGTCCGTATTGACTTAGACACCCGTCTGTGTTCTTTCAGCACCCGTCCATGTTTGAACTTCTTTCAGTACCCGTCCGTATTGACCTTAGACAGCCGTCCGTGTTCTTTTAGCACCCGTCCGTCTTCGAACCTTTAGTTTCAATACCCGTCCGTATTGACCTTTTTGACACCCATCCGTGTTCTTTCAACACCCGTCTGTGTTTGCACCTTTAGTTTCAATACCCGTCCGTATTAACCTTAGACACCCGTCCAAGTTCTTTCAGCACCCGTCCGTGTTTGAACCTTTAGTTTGAATTCCCATCCATATTGACCTTTTTACCATCCTTCCGTGTTCTTTTAGCACCCGTCCATGTTTGAACTTTAGTTTCAATACCCGTCCGTATTGACCTTTTGACACTCGTCCCTGTTTTTTCAACACCCGTCCGTGTTTGAACCTTTCTTCAATACCCGTCTGTATTGACCCTTTAGACACCCGTCCGTGTTCTTCAGCACCCGTTCGTGCTTGCACCTTTAATTTCAATACCCGTCCGTGTTGACCTTAGACACCCGTCTGTGTTCTTTCAGCACCCGTCCGAGTTTGACCTTCTTTCAGTACCCGTCCGTATTGACCTTTGACACCCGTCCGTGTTCTTTCAGCACCCGTCCGTCTTTGAACCTTTAGTTCCAATACCCATCCATATTGACGTTTTTTACACCAGTCCGTGTTCTTTCAGCACCCGTCCGTGTTTGAACTTCTTTCAGTACCCGTCCGTATTGACCTTAGACACCCGTCCGTTTTCTTTCAGTACTCGTCCGTCTTTGAACCTTTATGTTCAATACCAGTCCGTATTGACCTTTTGATACCCGTCCGTGTTCTTTCAGCACCCGTCCGTGTTTTAACCTTTAGATTCAATACCCGTCCGTATTGTCCTTTTTGACACCCGTCCGTGTTCTTTCAGCACTCGTCCGTGTTTGAACCTTTTGTTTCAATACCCGTCCGTATTGACCTTAGTCACCCGTCCGTGTTCTTTCACTACCCGTCCGTGTTTGAACTTCTTTTAGTACCCGTCCGTATTAACCTTAGACACCCGTCCAAGTTCTTTCAGCACCCGTCCGTGTTTGAACATTTAGTTTCAATTCCCGTCCATATTGACCTTTTTGACACACTTCCGTGTTCTTTCAGCACCCGTCCATGTTTGAACTTTAGTTTCAATACCCGTCCGTATTGACCTTTTGACACTCGTCCGTGTTTTTTCAACACCCGTCCGTGTTTGAACCTTTCTTCAATACCCGTCCGTATTGACCTTTTAGATAACCCTCCATGTTCTTCAGCACCCGTTCGTGATTGCACCTTTAGTTTCAATACCCGTCTGTATTGACGTTAGATACCCATCTGTGTTCTTTCAGCACCCGTCCTTGTTTGAACTTCTTTCAGTACCCGTCCGTATTGACCTTAAACACCCGTCCGTGTTCTTTCAGCACTCGTCCGTCTTTGAACCTTTATGTTCAAAACCCATCCGTATTGACCTTTTGACACCCGTCAGTGTTCTTTTAGCACCCGTCTGTGTTGAAATCTTTAATTTCAATACCCGTCCATATTGACCCTTTTTACACCCGTCCGTGTTCTTTCAGCACCCGTCCGTGTTTGAAATTCTTTCAGTACCCATCCGTATTGACCTTAGACACCCATCCGTGTTCTTTCAGCACTCGTCCGTCTTTGAACCTTTAGTTTCAATACCCGTCCGTATTGACCTTTTTGACACCCGTCCGTGTTCTTTCAGCACCCGTCCAAGTTTGAACTTTAGTGTCAATACCTGTCTGTATTGACCTTTTGACACTCGTCCGTGTTTTTTCAGCACCCGTCCGTGTTTGAACCTTTCTTCAATACCCGTCCGTATTAACCTTAGACACCCGTCCGTGTTTTTTCTGCACCTGTCCGTGTTTGAACCTTTAGTTTCAATACCCGTCCGTATTGACCTATTTGACACCCGTCCGTGTTCTTTCAACACCTGTCCGTGTTTGCACCTTTGGTTTCAATACCCATCCGTATTGACTTAGACACCCGTCTGTGTTCTTTCAGCACCCGTCCGTGTTTGAACTACTTTCAGTACCCGTCCGTATTGACCTTAGACACCCGTCCGTGTTCTTTCAGCACTCGTCTGTCTTTGAACCTTTATGTTCAATACCAGTCCGTATTGACCTTGTGATACCCGTCCGTGTTCTTTCAACACCCGTCCGTGTTTTAACCTATAGATTCAATACGCGTCCATATTGACCTTTTTGACACCCGTCCGTGTTCTTTCAGCACTCGTCCGTGTTTGAACCTTTTGTTTCAATACCCGTCTGTACTAACCTTAGACACCCGTCTGTGTTCTTTCAGTATCCGTCCGTGTTTGAACTTCTTTTAGTACCCGTCCGTATTAACCTTAGACACCCGTCCAAGTTCTTTCAGCACCCGTCCGTGTTTGAACCTTTAGTTTCAATTCCCGTCCATATTGACCTTTTTGACACCCTTCCGTGTTCTTTCAGCACCCGTCCATGTTTGAACTTTAGTTTCAATACCCGTCCGGACTGACCTTTTGACACTCGTCCGTGTTTTTTCAGCACCCGTCCGTGTTTGAACCTTTCTTCAATACCCGTCCGTATTGGCCTTTTAGATACCCGTCCGTGTTCTTTCAGCACTCGTCCGTGTTTGCACCTTTAGTTTCAATACCCGTCCGTATTGACCTTAGACACTCGTCTGTGTTCTTTCAGCACCCGTCTGTGTTTGAAGTTTAGTTTCAATACCCGTCCGTATTGACCTTTTGATACCCGTCCGTGTTCTTTCAGCACCCATCCGTGTTTTAACCTTTAGTTTCAATACCCGTCCGTATTGACCTTTTTGACACCCGTCCGTGTTCTTTCAGTACTCGTCCGTGTTTGAAACTTTGGTTTCAATACCCGTCCGTATTGACCTTAGACACTTATCCGTGTTCTTTTAGTACCCGTCCGTATTAACCTTAGACACCCGTCCAAGTTCTTTCAGCACCCGTCCGTGTTTGAACCTTTAGTTTGAATTCCAATCCATAATGACCTTTTTGACACCCTTCCGTGTTCTTTCAGCACCCGTCCATGTTTGAACTTTAGTTTCAATACCCGTCCGTATTGACCTTTTGACACTCGTCCGTGTTTTTTCAACACCCGTCCGTGTTTGAACCTTTCTTTAATACCCGTCTGTATTGACCCTTTAGACACCCGTCCGTGTTCTTCAGCACCCGTTCGTGTTTGCACCTTTAGTTTCAATACCCGTCCGTATTGACCTTAGACACCCGTCTGTGTTCTTTCAGCACCCGTCCGTGTTTGAACTTCTTTCAGTACCCGTCCGTATTGACCTTTGACACCCGTCCGTGTTCTTTCAGCACCCGTCCGTCTTTGAACCTTTAGTTCCAATACCCATCCATATTGACGTTTTTTACACCAGTCCGTGTTCTTTCAGCACCCGTCCGTGTTTGAACTTCTTTCAGTACCCATCCGTATTGACCTTAGACACCCGTCCGTGTTCTTTCAGTACAATCCGTCTTTGAACCTGTATGTTCAATACCAGTCCGTATTGACCTTTTGATACCCGTCCGTGTTCTTTCAGCACCCGTCTGTGTTTTAACCTTTAGATTCAATACCCGTCCGTATTGTCCTTTTTGACACCCGTCCGTGTTCTTTCAGCACTCGTCCGTGTTTGAACCTTTTGTTTCAATACCCGTCCGTATTGACCTTAGACACCCGTCCGTGTTCTTTCACTACCCGTCCGTGTTTGAACTTCTTTTAGTACCCGTCCGTATTAACCTTAGACACCCGTCCAAGTTCTTTCAGCACCCGTCCGTGTTTGAACCTTTAGTTTCAATTCCCGTCCATATTGACCTTTTTGACACACTTCCGTGTTCTTTCAGCACCCGTCCATGTTTGAACTTTAGTTTCAATACCCGTCCGTATTGACCTTTTGACACTCGTCCGTGTTTTTTCAACACCCGTCTGTGTTTGAACCTTTCTTCAATACCCGTCCGTATTGACCTTTTAGACAACCGTCCATGTTCTTCAGCACCCGTTCGTGTTTGCACCTTTAGTTTCAATACCCGTCTGTATTGACGTTAGATACCCGTCCGTGTTCTTTCAGCACCCGTCCTTGTTTGAACTTCTTTCAGTACCCGTCCGTATTGACCTTAGACACCCGTCCGTGTTCTTTTAGCACTCGTCCTTCTTTGAACCTTTATGTTCAAAACCCGTCCGTGTTGACCTTTTGACACCCGTCCGTGTTCTTTTAGCACCCGTCTGTGTTGAAATCTTTAATTTCAATACCCGTCCGTATTGACCCTTTTTACACCCGTCCGTGTTCTTTCAGCACCCGTCCGTGTTTGAAATTCTTTCAGTACCCATCCGTATTGACCTTAGACACCCGTCCGTGTTCTTTCAGCAGTCGTTCGTCTTTGAACCTTTAGTTTCAATACCCGTCCGTATTGACCTTTTTGACACCCGTCCGTGTTCTTTCAGCACCCGTCCAAGTTTGAACTTTAGTGTCAATACCTGTCTGTATTGACCTTTTGACACTCGTCCGTGTTTTTTCAGCACCCGTCCGTGTTTGAACCTTTCTTCAAGACCCGTCCGTATTAACCTTAGACACCCGTCCGTGTTCTTTCTGCACCCGTCCGTGTTTGAACCTTTAGTTTCAATACCCGTCCGTATTGACCTATTTGACACCCGTCCGTGTTCTTTCAACACCTGTCCGTGTTTGCACCTTTGGTTTCAATACCCATCCGTATTGACTTAGACACCCGTCTGTGTTCTTTCAGCACCCGTCCATGTTTGAACTTCTTTCAGTACCCGTCCGTATTGACCTTAGACAGCCGTCCGTGTTCTTTCAGCACCCGTCTGTCTTTGAACCTTTAGTTTCAATACCCGTCCGTATTGACCTTTTTGACACCCATCCGTGTTCTTTCAACACCCATCCGTGTTTGCACCTTTAGTTTCAATACCCGTCCGTATTAACCTTAGACACCCGACCAAGTTCTTTCAGCACCCGTCCGTGTTTGAACCTTTAGTTTGAATTCCCATCCATATTGACCTTTTTGACATCCTTCCGTGTTCTTTCAGCACCCGTCCATGTTTGAACTTTAGTTTCAATACCCGTCCGTATTGACCTTTTGACACTCGTCCGTGTTATTTCAACACCCGTCCGTGTTTGAACCTTTCTTAAATACCCTTCCGTATTGACCCTTTAGACACTCGTCCGTGTTCTTCAGCACCCGTTCATGTTTGCACCTTTAGTTTCAATACCCTTCCGTATTGACCTTAGACACCCGTCTGTGTTCTTTCAGCACCCGTCCGTGTTTGAACTTCTTTTAGTACCCGTCCGCATTGACCTTAGACACCCGTCCGTGTTCTTTCAGCAGCCGTCCGTCTTTGAACCTTTAGTTTCAATTCCCGTCCGTATTGACCTTTTTGACCCCCGTCCGTGTTCTTTCAACACCCGTCCGTGTTTGCACCTTTAGTTTCAATACCCGTCCGTATTGACCTTAGACAGCCGTCTGTGTTCTTTCAGCACCCGTCCGTGTTTAAACTTCTTTCAGTACCCGTCCGTATTGACCTTAGACACCCGTCAGTGTTCTTTCAGCACTCGTCCGTCTTTGAACCTTTATGTTCAATACCCGTCCGTATTGACCTTTTGACACCCATTCGTGTTCTTTCAGCACCCGTCCGTGTTTGAACCTTTAGTTTCAATACCCGTCCTTATTGACCTTTTTTACACCCGTCCGTGTTCTTTCAGTACCCGTCCGTGTTTGAACTTTAGTTTCAATACCCGTCCGTATTGACCTTTTGATACCCGTCCGTGTTCTTTCAGCACCCGTCCGTGTTTTAACCTTTAGTTTCAATACCCGTCCGTATTGACTTTTTAGACACCCGTCCGTGTTCTTTCAGCACTCGTCTGTGTTTGAACCTTTAGTTTCAATACCCGTCCGTATTGACCTTAGACACCCGTCCGTGTTCTTTCATTACCTATCTGTGTTTGAACTTCTTTCAGTACCCGTCCGTATTAAGCTTAGACAACCGTCCAAGTTATTTTAGCACCCGTCCGAGTTTGAACCATTAGTTTGAATTACCGTCCATATTGACCTTTTTGACACCCTTCCGTGTTCTTTCAGCACCCGTCCATGTTTGAACTTTAGTTTCAATACCCGTCCATATTGACCTTTTGAAACTCGTCCGTGTTTTTTCAACACCCGTCCGTGTTTGAACCTTTCTTCAATACCCGTCCGTATTGACCTTTTAGACACCCGTCCGTGTTCTTCAGCACCCGTTCGTGATTGCACCGTTAGTTTCAATACCCGTCTGTATTTACCTTAGATACCCGTCCGTGTTTTTTCAGCACCCGTCCTTGTTTGAACTTCTTTCAGTACCCGTCCGTATTGACCTTAGACACCCGTCCGTGTTCTTTCAGTACTCGTCCTTCTTTGAACCTTTATGTTCAAAACCCGTCCGTATTGACCTTTTGACACCCGTCCGTGTTCTTTTAGCACCCGTCCGTGTTGAAATCTTTAATTTCAATACCCGTCCGTATTGACCCTTTTTACAACCGTCCGTGTTCTTTCAGCACCCGTCCGTGTTTGAAATTCTTTCAGTACCCGTCCGTATTGACCTTAGACACCCGTCCGTGTTCTTTCAGCACTCGTCCGTCTTTGAACCTTTAATTTCAATACCCGTCCGTATTGACCTTTTTGACACCCGTCTGTGTTCTTTCAGCACCCATCCAAGTTTGAACTTTAGTGTCAATACCTGTCTGTATTGACCTTTTGACACTCGTCCGTGTTTTTTAGCACCCGTCCGTGTTTGAACCTTTCTTCAATACCCGTCCGTATTGACCTTAGACACCCGTCCGTGTTCTTTCAGCACCCGTCCGTGTTTGAACCTTTAGTTTCAATACCCGTCCGTATTGACCTATTTGACACCCGTCCGTGTTCTTTCAACACCTGTCCGTGTTTGCACCTTTGGTTTCAATACCCATCCGTATTGACTTAGACACCCGTCTGTGTTCTTTCAGCACCCGTCCATGTTTGAACTTCTTTCAGTACCCGTCCGTATTGACCTTAGACAGCCGTCCGTGTTCTTTCAGCACCCGTCCGTCTTTGAACCTTTAGTTTCAATACCCGTCCGTATTGACCTTTTTGACACCCATCCGTGTTCTTTCAACACCCATCCGTGTTTGCACCTTTAGTTTCAATACCCGTCCGTATTAACCTTAGACACCCGACCATGTTCTTTCAGCACCCGTCCGTGTTTGAACCTTTAGTTTGAATTCCCATCCATATTGACCTTTTTGACATCCTTCCGTGTTCTTTCAGCACCCGTCCATGTTTGAACTTTAGTTTCAATATTCGTCCGTATTGACCTTTTGACACTCGTCCGTGTTATTTCAACACCCGTCCGTGTTTGAACCTTTCTTAAATACCCGTCCGTATTGACCCTTTAGACACTCGTCCGTGTTCTTCAGCACCCGTTCATGTTTGCACCTTTAGTTTCAATACCCTTCCGTATTGACCTTAGACACCCGTCTGTGTTCTTTCAGCACCCGTCCGTGTTTGAACTTCTTTTAGTACCCGTCCGTATTGACCTTAGACACCCGTCCGTGTTCTTTCAGCACCCGTCCGTCTTTGAACCTTTAGTTTCAATTCCCGTCCGTATTGACCTTTTTGACCCCCGTCCGTGTTCTTTCAACACCCGTCCGTGTTTGCACCTTTAGTTTCAATACCCGTCCGTATTGACCTTAGACAGCCGTCTGTGTTCTTTCAGCACCCGTCTGTGTTTAAACTTCTTTCAGTACCCGTCCGTATTGACCTTAGACACCCGTCAGTGTTCTTTCAGCAGTCGTCCTTCTTTGAACCTTTATGTTCAATACCCGTCCGTATTGACCTTTTGACACCCGTTCGTGTTCTTTCAGCACCCGTCCGTGTTTGAACCTTTAGTTTCAATACCCGTCCTTATTGACCTTTTTTACACCCGTCCGTGATCTTTCAGTACCCGTCCGTGTTTGAACTTTAGTTTCAATACCCGTCCGTATTGACCTTTTGATACCCGTCCGTGTTCTTTCAGCACCCGTCCGTGTTTTAACCTTTAGTTTCAATACCCGTCCGTATTGACTTTTTAGACACCCGTCCGTGTTCTTTCAGCACTCGTCTGTGTTTGAACCTTTAGTTTCAATACCCGTCCGTATTGACCTTAGACACCCGTCCGTGTTCTTTCATTACCTATCTGTGTTTGAACTTCTTTCAGTACCCGTCCGTATTAAGCTTAGACAACCGTCCAAGTTATTTTAGCACCCGTCCGAGTTTGAACCATTAGTTTGAATTCCCGTCCATATTGACCTTTTTGACACCCTTCCGTGTTCTTTCAGCACCCGTCCATGTTTGAACTTTAGTTTCAATACCCGTCCGTAATGACCTTTTGAAACTCGTCCGTGTTTTTTCAACACCCGTCCGTGTTTGAACCTTTCTTCAATACCCGTCCGTATTGACCTTTTAGACACCCGTCCGTGTTCTTCAGCACCCGTTCGTGATTGCACCGTTAGTTTCAATACCCGTCTGTATTTACCTTAGATACCCGTCCGTGTTCTTTCAGCACCCGTCCTTGTTTGAACTTCTTTCAGTACCCGTCCGTATTGACCTTAGACACCCGTCCGTGTTCTTTCAGTACTCGTCCTTCTTTGAACCTTTATGTTCAAAACCCGTCCGTATTGACCTTTTGACACCCGTCCGTGTTCTTTTAGCACCCGTCCGTGTTGAAATCTTTAATTTCAATACCCGTCCGTATTGACCCTTTTTACAACCATCCGTGTTCTTTCAGCACCCGTCCGTGTTTGAAATTCTTTCAGTACCCGTCCGTATTGACCTTAGACACCCGTCCGTGTTCTTTCAGCACTCGTCCGTCTTTGAACCTTTAATTTCAATACCCGTCCGTATTGACCTTTTTGACACCCGTCTGTGTTCTTTCAGCACCCATCCAAGTTTGAACTTTAGTGTCAATACCTGTCTATATTGACCTTTTGACACTCGTCCGTGTTTTTTAGCACCCGTCCGTGTTTGAACCTTTCTTCAATACCCGTCCGTCTTGACCTTAGACACCCGTCCGTGTTCTTTCAGCACCCGTCCGTGTTTGAACCTTTAGTTTCAATACCCGTCCGTATTGACCTCTTTGACACCCGTCCGTGTTTTTTCAACACCCGTCCGTGTTTGCATCTTTGGTTTCAATACCCGTCCGTATTGACTTAGACACCCGTCTGTGTTCTTTCAGCACCCGTCCATGTTTGAACTTCTTTCAGTACCCGTCCGTATTGACCTTAGACAGCCGTCCGTGTTCTTTTAGCACCCGTCCGTCTTCGAACCTTTAGTTTCAATACCCGTCCGTATTGACCTTTTTGACACCCATCCGTGTTCTTTCAACACCCGTCCGTGTTTGCACCTTTAGTTTCAATACCCGTCCGTATTAACCTTAGACACCCGTCCAAGTTAATTCAGCACCCGTCCGTGTTTGAACCTTTAGTTTGAATTCCCATCCATATTGACCTTTTTGACATCCTTCCGTGTTCTTTCAGCACCCGTCCATGTTTGAACTTTAGTTTCAATACCCGTCCGTATTGACCTTTTGACACTCGTCCGTGTTATTTCAACACCCGTCCGTGTTTGAACCTTTCTTAAATACCCGTCCGTATTGACCCTTTAGACACTCGTCCGTGTTCTTCAGCACCCGTTCATGTTTGAACCTTTAGTTTCAATACCCTTCCGTATTGACCTTAGACACCCGTCTGTGTTCTTTCAGCACCCGTCCGTGTTTGAACTTCTTTTAGTACCCGTCCGTATTGACCTTAGACACCCGTCCGTGTTCTTTCAGCACCCGTCCATCTTTGAACCTTTAGTTTCAATACCCATCCGTATTGACCTTTTTTACACCCGTCCGTGTTCTTTCAACACCAGTCCGTGTTTGCACCTTTAGTTTCAATACCCGTCCGTATTGACCTTAGACAGCCGTCTGTGTTCTTTCAGCACTCGTCCGTGTTTGAACTTCTTTCAGTACCCGTCCGTATTGACCTTAGACACCCGTCAGTGTTCTTTCAGCACTCGTCCGTCTTTGAACCTTTATGTTCAATACCCGTCCGTATTGACCTTTTGACACCCGTTCGTGTTCTTTTAGCACCCGTCCGTGTTTGAACCTTTAGTTTCAATACCCGTCCTTATTGACCTTTTTTACACCCGTCCGTGTTTTTTCAGTACCCGTCCGTGTTTGAACTTTAGTTTCAATACCCGTCCGTGTTCTTTCAGCACCCGTCCGTGTTTTAACCTTTAGTTTCAATACCCGTCCGTTTTCTTTCTGCACTTGTCTGTGTTTGAACCTTTAGTTTCAATACCCGTCCGTATTGACCTTAGACACCCGTCCGTGTTCTTTCATTACCCATCTGTGTTTGAACTTCTTTCAGTACCCGTCCGTATTAAGCTTAGACAACCGTCCAAGTTATTTTAGCACCCGTCCGAGTTTGAACCTTTAGTTTGAATTCCCGTCCATATTGACCTTTTTGACACCCTTCCGTGTTCTTTCTGCACCCGTCCATGTTTGAACTTTAGTTTCAATACCCGTCCGTATTGACCTTTTGACACTCATCCGTGTTTTTTCAACACCCGTCCGTGTTTGAACCTTTCTTCAATACCCGTTCGTATTGAACTTTTAGACACCCGTCCGTGTTCTTCAGCACCCGTTCGTGTTTGCACCTTTAGTTTCAATACCCGTCTGTATTGACCTTAGATACCCGTCCGTGTTCTTTCAGCACCCGTCCTTGTTTGAACTTCTTTCAGTACCCGTCCGTATTGACCTTAGACACCCGTCCGTGTTCTTTCAGCACTCGTCCGTCTTTGAACCTCTATGTTCAATACCCGTCCGTATTGACCTTTTGACACCCGTCCGTGTTCTTATAGCACCCGTCCGTGTTTAAATCTTTAATTTCAATACCCGTCCGTATTGACCCTTTTTACACCCGTCCGTGTTCTTTCAGCACCTGTCCGTGTTTGAAATTCTTTCAGTACCCGTCCGTATTGACCTTAGAAACCGATCCGTGTTCTTTCAGCACTCGTCCGTCTTTGAACCTTTAGTTTCAATACCCGTCCGTATTGACCTTTTTGACACCCGTCCGTGTTCTTTCAGCACCCGTCCAAGTTTGAACTTTAGTGTCAATACCTGTCTGTATTGACCTTTTGACACTCGTCCGTGTTTTTTCAGCACCCGTCTGTGTTTGAAAATTTCTTCAATACCCGTCCGTATTGACCTTAGACACCCGTCCGTGTTCTTTCAGCACCCGTCCGTGTTTGAACCTTTAGTTTCAATACCCGTCCGTATTGACCTATTTGACACCCGTCCGTGTTCTTTCAACACCCGTTCATGTTTGCACCTTTAGTTTCAATACCCTTCCGTATTGACCTTAGACACCTGTCTGTGTTCTTTCAGCACCCGTCCGTGTTTGATATTCTTTCAGTACCCGTCCGTATTGACCTTAGACACCCGTCCGTGTTCTTTCAGCACTCGTCCGTCTTTGAACCTTTATGTTCAAAACCCGTCCGTATTGACCTTTTGACACCCGTCCGTGTTCTTTTAGCACCCGTCCGTGTTGAAATCTTTAATTTCAATACCCGTCCGTATTGACCCTTTTTACAACCGTCCGTGTTCTTTCAGCACCCGTCCGTGTTTGAAATTCTTTCAGTACCCGTCCGTATTGACCTTAGACACCCGTCCGTGTTCTTTCAGCACTCGTCCGTCTTTGAACCTTTAATTTCAATACCCGTCCGTATTGACCTTTTTGACACCCGTCTGTGTTCTTTCAGCCCCATCCAAGTTTGAACTTTAGTGTCAATACCTGTCTGTATTGACCTTTTGACACTCGTCCGTGTTTTTTAGCACCCGTCCGTGTTTGAACCTTTCTTCAATAGCCGTCTGTATTGACCTTAGACACCCGTCCGTGTTCTTTCATCACCCGTCCGTGTTTGAACCTTTAGTTTCAATACCCGTCCGTATTGACCTCTTTGACACCCGTCCGTGTTTTTTCAACACCCGTCCGTGTTTGCACCTTTGGTTTCAATACCCGTCCGTATTGACTTAGACACCCGTCTGTGTTCTTTCAGCACCCGTCCATGTTTGAACTTCTTTCAGTACCTGTCCGTATTGACCTTAGACAGTCGTCCGTGTTCTTTTAGCACCCGTCCGTCTTCTAACCTTTAGTTTCAATACCCGTCCGTATTGACCTTTTTGACACCCATCCGTGTTCTTTCAACACCCGTCCGTGTTTGCACCTTTAGTTTCAATACCCGTCCGTATTAACCTTAGACACCCGTCCAAGTTATTTCAGCACCCGTCCGTGTTTGAACCTTTAGTTTGAATTCCCATCCATATTGACCTTTTTGACATCCTTCCGTGTTCTTTCAGCACCCGTCCATGTTTGAACTTTAGTTTCAATACCCGTCCGTATTGACCTTTTGACACTCGTCCGTGTTTTTTCAACACCCGTCCGTGTTTGAACCTTTCTTAAATACCCGTCCATATTGACCCTTTAGACACCCGTCCGTGTTCTTCAACACCCATTCATGTTTGCACCTTTTGTTTCAATACCCTTCCGTATTGACCTTAGACACCCGTCTGTGTTCTTTCAGCACCCGTCTGTGTTTGAACATCTTTTAGTACCCGTCCTTATTGACCTTAGACACCCGTCTGTGTTCTTTCAGCACCCGTCCATCTTTGAACCTTTAGTTTCAATACCCGTCCGTATTGACCTTTTTGACACCCGTCCGTGTTCTTTCAACACCCGTCCGTGTTTGCACCTTTAGTTTCAATACCCGTCCGTATTGACCTTAGACAGCCGTCTGTGTTCTTTCAGCACCCATCCAAGTTTGAACTTTAGGGTCAATACCTGTCTGTATTGACCTTTTGACACTCGTCCGTGTTTTTTCAGCACCCGTCCGTGTTTGAACCTTTCTTCAATAGCCGTCCGTATTGACCTTAGACACCCGTCCGTGTTCTTTCAGCACCCGTCCGTGTTTGAACCTTTAGTTTCAGTACCCATCCGTATTTACCCTTTTTACAACCGTCCGTGTTCTTTCAGCACCCGTCCGTGTTTGAAATTCTTTCAGTACCCGCCCGTATTGACCTTAGACACCCGTCCGTGTTCTTTCAGCACTCGTCCGTCTTTGAACCTATAATTTCAATACCCGTCCGTATTGACCTTTTTGACACCCGTCTGTGTTCTTTCAGCCCCCATCCAAGTTTGAACTTTAGTGTCAATACCTGTCTGTATTGACCTTTTGACACTCGTCCGTGTTTTTTAGCACCCGTCCGTGTTTGAAACTTTCTTCAATAGCCGTCCGTATTGACCTTAGACACCCGTCCGTGTTCTTTCATCACCCGTCCGTGTTTGAACCTTTAGTTTCAATAGCCGTCCGTATTGACCTCTTTGACACCCGTCCGTGTTCTTTCAACACCCGTCTGTGTTTGCACCTTTGGTTTCAATACCCGTCCGTATTGACTTAGACACCCGTCTGTGTTCTTTCAGCACCCGTCCATGTTTGAACTTCTTTCAGTACCCGTCCGTATTGACCTTAGACAGCCGTCCGTGTTCTTTTAGCACCCGTCCGTCTTCTAACCTTTAGTTTCAATACCCGTCCATATTGACCTTTTTGACACCCATCCGTGTTCTTTCAACACCCGTCCGTGTTTGCACCTTTAGTTTCAATACCCGTCCGTATTAACCTTAGACACCCGTCCAAGTTATTTCAGCACCCGTCCGTGTTTGAACCTTTAGTTTGAATTCCCATCCATATTGACCTTTTTGACATCCTTCCGTGTTCTTTCAGCACCCGTCCATGTTTGAACTTTAGTTTCAATACCCGTCCGTATTGACCTTTTGACACTCGTCCGTGTTTTTTCAACACCCGTCCGTGTTTGAACCTTTCTTAAATACCCGTCCATATTGACCCTTTAGACACCTGTCCGTGTTCTTCAACACCCATTCATGTTTGCACCTTTTGTTTCAATACCCTTCCGTATTGACCTTAGACACCCTCCTGTGTTCTTTCAGCACCCGTCCGTGTTTGAACTTCTTTTAGTACCCGTCCTTATTGACCTTAGACACCCGTCCGTGTTCTTTCAGCACCCGTCCATCTTTGAACCTTTAGTTTCAATACCCGTCCGTATTGACCTTTTTGACACCCGTCCGTGTTCTTTCAACACCCGTCCGTGTTTGCACCTTTAGTTTTAATACCCGTCCTTATTGACCTTTTTTACACCCGTCCGTGTTTTTTCAGTACCCGTCCGTGTTTGAACTTTAGTTTCAATACCCGTCCGTGTTCTTTCAGCACCCGTCCGTGTTTTAACCTTTAGTTTCAATACCCGTCCGTATTGACTTTTTAGACACCCGTCCGTTTTCTTTCAGCACTTGTCTGTGTTTGAACCTTTAGTTTCAATACCCGTCCGTATTGACCTTAGACACCCGTCCGTGTTCTTTCATTACCCATCTGTGTTTGAACTTCTTTCAGTACCCGTCCGTATTAAGCTTAGACAACCGTCCAAGTTATTTTAGCACCCGTCCGAGTTTGAACCTTTAGTTTGAATTCCCATCCATATTGACCTTTTTGACACCCTTCCGTGTTCTTTCTGCACCCGTCCATGTTTGAACTTTAGTTTCAATACCCGTCCGTATTGACCTTTTGACACTCATCCGTGTTTTTTCAACACCCGTCCGTGTTTGAACCTTTCTTCAATACCCGTTCGTATTGAACTTTTAGACACCCGTCCGTGTTCTTCAGCACCCGTTCGTGTTTGCACCTTTAGTTTCAATACCCGTCTGTATTGACCTTAGATACCCGTCCGTGTTCTTTCAGCACCCGTCCTTGTTTGAACTTCTTTCAGTACCCGTCCGTATTGACCTTAGACACCCGTCCGTGTTCTTTCAGCACTCGTCCGTCTTTGAACCTCTATGTTCAATACCCGTCCGTATTGACCTTTTGACACCCGTCCGTGTTCTTATAGCACCCGTCCGTGTTTAAATCTTTAATTTCAATACCCGTCCGTATTGACGCTTTTTACACCCGTCCGTGTTCTTTCAGCACCCGTCCGTGTTTGAAATTCTTTCAGTACCCGTCCGTATTGACCTTAGAAACCGATCCGTGTTCTTTCAGCACTCGTCCGTCTTTGAACCTTTAGTTTCAATACCCGTCCGTATTGACCTTTTTGACACCCGTCCGTGTTCTTTCAGCACCCGTCCAAGTTTGAACTTTAGTGTCAATACCTGTCTGTATTGACCTTTTGACACTCGTCCGTGTTTTTTCAGCACCCGTCTGGGTTTGAAAATTTCTTCAATACCCGTCCGTATTGACCTTAGACACCCGTCCGTGTTCTTTCAGCACCCGTCCGTGTTTGAACCTTTAGTTTCAATACCCGTCCGTATTGACCTATTTGACACCCGTCCATGTTCTTTCAACACCCGTTCATGTTTGCACCTTTAGTTTCAATACCCTTCTGTATTGACCTTAGACACCCGTCTGTGTTATTTCAGCACCCGTCCGTGTTTGAAATTCTTTCAGTACCCGTCCGTATTGACCTTAGACACCCGTCCGTGTTCTTTCAGCACTCGTCCTTCTTTGAACCTTTATGTTCATAACCCGTCCGTATTGACCTTTTGACACCCGTCCGTATTCTTTTAGCACCCGTCCGTGTTGAAATCTTTAATTTCAATACCCGTCCGTATTGACCCTTTTTACAACCGTCCGTGTTCTTTCAGCACCCGTCCGTGTTTGAAATTCTTTCAGTACCCGTCCGTATTGACCTTAGACACCCGTCCGTGTTCTTTCAGCACTCGTCCGTCTTTGAACCTTTAATTTCAATACCCGTCCGTATTGACCTTTTTGACACCCGTCTGTGTTCTTTCAGCCCCCATCCAAGTTTGAACTTTAGTGTCAATACCTGTCTGTATTGACCTTTTGACACTCGTCCGTGTTTTTTAGCACCCGTCCGTGTTTGAACCTTTCTTCAATAGCCGTCCGTATTAACCTTAGACACCCGTCCGTGTTCTTTCATCACCCGTCCGTGTTTGAACCTTTAGTTTCAATACCCGTCCGTATTGACCTCTTTGACACCCGTCCGTGTTCTTTCAACACCCGTCCGTGTTTGCACCTTTGGTTTCAATACCCGTCCGTATTGACTTAGACACCCGTCTGTGTTCTTTCAGCACCCGTCCATGTTTGAACTTCTTTCAGTACCCGTCCGTATTGACCTTAGACAGCCGTCCGTGTTCTTTTAGCACCCGTCCGTCTTCTAACCTTTAGTTTCAATACCCGTCCGTATTGACCTTTTTGACACCCATCCGTGTTCTTTCAACACCCGTCCGTGTTTGCACCTTTAGTTTTAGTACCCGTCCGTATTAACCTTAGACACCCGTCCAAGTTATTTCAGCACCCGTCCGTGTTTGAACCTTTAGTTTGAATTCCCATCCATATTGACCTTTTTGACATCCTTCCGTGTTTGCACCTTTAGTTTCAATACCCGTCCGTATTGACCTTTTGACACTCGTCCGTGTTTTTTCAACACCCGTCCGTGTTTGAACCTTTCTTAAATACCCGTCCATATTGACCCTTTAGACACCCATCCGTGTTCTTCAACACCCATTCATGTTTGCACCTTTTGTTTCAATACCCTTCCGTATTGACCTTAGACACCCGTCTGTGTTCTTTCAGCACCCGTCCGTGTTTGAACTTCTTTTAGTACCCGTCCTTATTGACCTTAGACACCCGTCCGTGTTCTTTCAGCACCCGTCCGTCTTTGAACCTTTAGTTTCAATACCCGTCCGTATTGACCTTTTTGACACCCGTCCGTGTTCTTTCAACACCCGTCCGTGTTTGCACCTTTAGTTTCAATACCCGTCCGTATTGACCTTAGACAGCCGTCTGTGTTCATTCAGCACCCATCCAAGTTTGAACTTTAGGGTCAATACCTGTCTGTATTGACCTTTTGACACTCGTCCGTGTTTTTTCAGCACCCGTCCGTGTTTGAACCTTTCTTCAATAGCCGTCCGTATTGACCTTAGACACCCGTCCGTGTTCTTTCAGTACCCGTCCGTGTTTGAACCTTTAGTTTCAGTACCCATCCGTATTGACCCTTTTTACAACCGTCCGTGTTCTTTCAGCACCCGTCCGTGTTTGAAATTCATTCAGTACCCGCCCGTATTGACCTTAGACACCCGTCCGTGTTCTTTCAGCACTCGTCCGTCTTTGAACCTTTAATTTCAATACCCGTCCGTATTGACCTTTTTGACACCCGTCCGTGTTCTTTCAGCACCCATCCAAGTTTGAACTTTAGTGTCAATACCTGTCTGTATTGACCTTTTGACACTCGTCCGTGTTTTTTAGCACCCATCCGTGTTTGAACCTTTCTTCAATACCCGTCCGTATTGACCTTAGACACCCGTCCGTGTTCTTTCAGCACCCGTCCGTGTTTGAACCTTTAGTTTCAGTACCCATCCGTATTGACATTTTTTACAACCGTCCGTGATCTTTCAGCACCCGTCCGTGTTTGAAATTCTTTCAGTACCCGTCCGTATTGACCTTAGACACCCGTCCGTGTTCTTTCAGCACTCGTCCGTCTTTGAACCTTTAATTTCAATACCCGTCCGTATTGACCTTTTTGACACCCGTCCGTGTTCTTTCAGCACCCATCCAAGTTTGAACTTTAGTGTCAATACCTGTCTGTATTGACCTTTTGACACTCCTCCGTGTTTTTTAGCACCCGTCCGTGTTTGAACCTTTCTTCAATACCCGTCCGTATTGACCTTAGACACCCGTCCGTGTTCTTTCAGCACCCGTCCGTGTTTGAACCTTTAGTTTCCATACCCGTCCGTATTGACCTCTTTGACACCCGTCCGTGTTCTTTCAACACCCGTCCGTGTTTGCACCTTTGGTTTTAATACCCGTCCGTATTGACTTAGACACCCGTCTGTGTTCTTTCAGCACCCGTCCATGTTTGAACTTCTTTCAGTACCCGTCCGTATTGACCTTAGACAGCCGTCCGTGTTCTTTTAGCACCCATCCATCTTCGAACCTTTAGTTTCAATACCCGTCCGTATTGACCTTTTTGACACCCATCCGTGTTCTTTCAACACCCGTCCGTGTTTGCACCTTTAGTTTCAATACCCGTCCGTATTAACCTTAGACACCCGTCCAGGTTATTTCAGCACCCGTCCGTGTTTGAACCTTTAGTTTGAATTCCCATCCATATTGACCTTTTTGACATCCTTCCGTGTTCTTTCAGCACCTGTCCATGTTTGAACTTTAGTTTCAATACCCGTCCGTATTGACCTTTTGACACTCGTCCGTGTTATTTCAACACCCGTCCGTGTTTGAACCTTTCTTAAATACCCGTCCGTATTTACCCTTTAGACACTCGTCCGTGTTCTTCAGCACCCGTTCATGTTTGCACCTTTAGTTTCAATACCCTTCCGTATTGACCTTAGACACCCGTCTGTGTTCTTTCAGCACCCGTCCGTGTTTTAACTTCTTTTAGTACCCGTCCGTATTGACCTTAGACACCCGTCCGTGTTCTTTCAGCACCCGTCCGTCTTTGAACCTTTAGTTTCAATACCCGTCCGTATTGACCTTTTTGACACCCGTCCGTGTTCTTTCAACACCAGTCCGTGTTTGCACCTTTAGTTTCAATACCCGTCCGTATTGACCTTAGACAGCCGTCTGTGTTCTTTCAGCACTCGTCCGTGTTTGAACTTCTTTCAGTACCCATCCGTATTGACCTTAGACACCCGTCAGTGTTCTTTCAGCACTCGTCCGTCTTTGAACCTTTATGTTCAATACCCGTCCGTATTGACCTTTTGACACCCGTTCGTGTTCTTTTAGCACCCGTCCGTGTTTGAACCTTTAGTTTCAATACCCGTCCTTATTGACCTTTTTTACACCCGTCCGTGTTTTTTCAGTACCCGTCCGTGTTTGAACTTTAGTTTCAATACCCGTCCGTGTTCTTTCAGCACCCGTCCGTGTTTTAACCTTTAGTTTCAATACCCGTCCGTATTGACTTTTTAGACACCCGTCCGTGTTCTTTCAGCACTTGTCCGTGTTTGAACCTTTAGTTTCAATACCCGTCCGTATTGACCTTAGACACCCGTCCGTGTTCTTTCATTACCCATCTGTGTTTGAACTTCTTTCAGTACCCGTCCGTATTAAGCTTAGACAACCGTCCAAGTTATTTTAGCACCCGTCCGAGTTTGAACCTTTAGTTTGAATTCCCGTCCATATTGACCTTTTTGACACCCTTCTGTGTTCTTTCAGCACCCGTCCATGTTTGAACTTTAGTTTCAATACCCGTCCGTATTGACCTTTTGACACTCGTCCGTGTTATTTCAACACCCGTCCGTGTTTGAACCTTTCTTAAATACCCGTCCGTATTGACCCTTTAGACACTCGTCCGTGTTCTTCAGCACCCGTTCATGTTTGCACCTTTAGTTTCAATACCCTTCCGTATTGACCTTAGACACCCGTCTGTGTTCTATCAGCACCCGTCCGTGTTTGAACTTCTTTTAGTACCCGTCCGTATTGACCTTAGACACCCGTCCGTGTTCTTTCAGCACCCGTCCGTCTTTGAACCTTTAGTTTCAATACCCGTCCGTATTGACCTTTTTGACACCCGTCCGTGTTCTTTCAACACCAGTCCGTGTTTGCACCTTTAGTTTCAATACCCGTCCGTATTGACCTTAGACAGCCGTCTGTGTTCTTTCAGCACTCGTCTGTGTTTGAACTTCTTTCAGTACCCGTCCGTATTGACCTTAGACACCCGTCAGTGTTCTTTCAGCACTCGTCCGTCTTTGAACCTTTATGTTCAATACCCGTCCGTATTGACCTTTTGACACCCGTTCGTGTTCTTTTAGCACCCGTCCGTGTTTGAACCTTTAGTTTCAATACCCGTCCTTATTGACCTTTTTTACACCCGTCCGTGTTTTTTCAGTACCCGTCCGTGTTTGAACTTTAGTTTCAATACCCGTCCGTGTTCTTTCAGCACCCGTCCGTGTTTTAACCTTTAGTTTCAATACCCGTCCGTATTGACTTTTTAGACACCCGTCCGTGTTCTTTCAGCACTTGTCTGTGTTTGAACCTTTAGTTTCAATACCCGTCCGTATTGACCTTAGACACCCGTCCGTGTTCTTTCATTACCCATCTGTGTTTGAACTTCTTTCAGTACCCGTCCGTATTAAGCTTAGACAACCGTCCAAGTTATTTTAGCACCCGTCCGAGTTTGAACCTTTAGTTTGAATTCCCGTCCATATTGACCTTTTTGACACCCTTCCGTGTTCTTTCTGCACCCGTCCATGTTTGGACTTTAGTTTTAATACCCGTCCGTATTGACCTTTTGACACTCGTCCGTGTTTTTTCAACACCCGTCCGTGTTTGAACCTTTCTTCAATACCCGTCCGTATTGAACTTTTAGACACCAGTCCGTGTTCTTCAGCACCCGTTCGTGTTTGCACCTTTAGTTTCAATACCCGTCTGTATTGACCTTAGATACTCGTCCGTGTTCTTTCAGCACCCGTCCTTGTTTGAACTTCTTTCAGTACCCGTCCGTATTGACCTTAGACACCCGTCCGTGTTCTTTCAGCACTCGTCCGTCTTTGAACCTCTATGTTCAATACCCGTCCGTATTGACCTTTTGACACCCGTCCATGTTCTTATAGCACCCGTCCGTGTTAAAATCTTTAATTTCAATACCCGTCCGTATTGACCCTTTTTACACCCGTCCGTGATCTTTCAGCACCCGTCCGTGTTTGAAATTCTTTCAGTACCCGTCCGTATTGACCTTAGATACCGATCCGTGTTCTTTCAGCACTCGTCCGTCTTTGAACCTTTTGTTTCAATACCCGTCCGTATTGACCTTTTTGACACCCGTCCGTGTTCTTTCAGCACCCGTCCAAGATTGAACTTTAGTGTCAATACCTGTCTGTATTGACCTTTTGACACTCGTCCGTGTTTTTTCAGCACCCGTATGTGTTTGAAAATTTCTTCAATACCCGTCCGTATTGACCTTACACACCCGTCCGTGTTCTTTCAGCACCCGTCCGTGTTTGAACCTTTAGTTTCAATACCCGTCCGTATTGACCTATTTGACACCCGTCCGTGTTCTTTCAACACCCGTTCATGTTTGCACCTTTAGTTTCAATACCCTTCCGTATTGACCTTAGACACCCGTCTGTGTTCTTTCAGCACCCGTCCGTGTTTGAAATTCTTTCAGTACCCGTCCGTATTGACCTTAGACACCCGTCCGTGTTCTTTCAGCACTCGTCCTTCTTTGAACCTTTATGTTCAAAACCCGTCCGTATTGACCTTTTGACACCCGTCCGTGTTCTTTTAGCACCCGTCCGTGTTGAAATCTTTAATTTCAATACCCGTCCGTATTGACCCTTTTTACAACCGTCCGTGTTCTTTCAGCACCCGTCCGTGTTTGAAATTCTTTCAGTACCCGTCCGTATTGACCTTAGACACCCGTTCGTGTTCTTTCAGCACTCGTCCGTCTTTGGACCTTTAATTTCAATTCCCGTCCGTATTGACCTTTTTGACACCCGTCTGTGTTCTTTCAGCACCTATCCAAGTTTGAACTTTAGTGTCAATACCTGTCTGTATTGACCTTTTGACACTCGTCCGTGTTTTTTAGCACCCGTCCGTGTTTGAACCTTTCTTCAATAGCCGTCCGTATTGACCTTAGACACCCGTCCGTGTTCTTTCAGCACTCGTCCGTCTTTGAACCTTTAATTTCAATTCCCGTCCGTATTGACCTTTTTGACACCCGTCTGTGTTCTTTCAGTACCCATCCAAGTTTGAACTTTAGTGTCAATACCTGTCTGTATTGACCTTTTGACACTCGTCCGTGTTTTTTAGCACCCGTCCGTGTTTGAACCTTTCTTCAATAGCCGTCCGTATTGACCTTAGACACCCGTCCGTGTTCTTTCATCACCCGTCCGTGTTTGAACCTTTTGTTTCAATACCCGTCCGTATTGACCTCTTTGACACCCGTCCGTGTTCTTTCGACACCCGTCCGTGTTTGCACCTTTGGTTTCAATACCCGTCCGTATTGACTTAGACACCCGTCTGTGTTCTTTCAGCACCCGTCCATGTTTGAACTTCTTTCAGTACCCGTCCGTATTGACCTTAGACAGCCGTCCGTGTTCTTTTAGCACCCGTCCGTCTTCTAACCTTTAGTTTCAATACCCGTCCGTATTGACCTTTTTGACACCCATCCGTGTTCTTTCAACACCCGTCCGTGTTTGCACCTTTAGTTTCAATACCCGTCCGTATTAACCTTAGACACCCGTCCAAGTTATTTCAGCACCCGTCCGTGTTTGAACCTTTAGTTTGAATTCCCATCCATATTGACCTTTTTGACATCCTTCCGTGTTCTTTCAGCACCCGTCCATGTTTGAACTTTAGTTTCAATACCCGTCCGTATTGACCTTTTGACACTCGTCCGTGTTATTTCAACACCCGTCCGTGTTTGAACCTTTCTTAAATACCCGTCCGTATTGACCCTTTAGACACTCGTCCGTGTTCTTCAGCACCCGTTCATGTTTGCACCTTTAGTTTCAATACCCTTCCGTATTGACCTTAGACTCCCGTCTGTGTTCTTTCAGCACCCGTCCGTGTTTGAACTTCTTTTAGTACCCGTCCGTATTGACCTTAGACACCCGTCCGTGTTCTTTCAGCACCCGTCCGTCTTTGAACGTTTAGTTTCAATACCCGTCCGTATTGACCTTTTTAACACCCGTCCGTGTTCTTTCAACACCAGTCCGTGTTTACACCTTTAGTTTCAATACCCGTCCGTATTGACCTTAGACAGCCGTCTGTGTTCTTTCAGCACTCGTCCGTGTTTGAACTTCTTTCAGTACCCGTCCGTATTGACCTTAGACACCCGTCAGTGTTCTTTCAGCACTCGTCCGTCTTTGAACCTTTATGTTCAATACCCGTCCGTATTGACCTTTTGACACCCGTTCGTGTTCTTTTAGCACCCGTCCGTGTTTGAACCTTTAGTTTCAATACCCGTCCTTATTGACCTTTTTTACACCCGTCCGTGTTTTTTCAGTACCCGTCCGTGTTTGAACTTTAGTTTCAATACCCGTCCGTGTTCTTTCAGCACCCGTCCGTGTTTTAACCTTTGGTTTCAATACCCGTCCGTATTGACTTTTTAGACACCCGTCCGTGTTCTTTCAGCACTTGTCTGTGTTTGAACCTTTAGTTTCAATACCCGTCCGTATTGACCTTAGACACCCGTCCGTGTTCTTTCATTACCCATCTGTGTTTGAACTTCTTTCAGTACCCGTCCGTATTAAGCTTAGACAACCGTCCAAGTTATTTTAGCACCCTTCCGAGTTTGAACCTTTAGTTTGAATTCCCGTCCATATTGACCTTTTTGACACCCTTCCGTGTTCTTTCAGCACCCGTCCATGTTTGAACTTTAGTTTCAATACCCGTCCGTATTGACCTTTTGACACTCGTCCGTGTTTTTTCAACACCCGTCCGTGTTTGAACCTTTCTTCAATACCCGTCCGTATTGAACTTTTAGACACCAGTCCGTGTTCTTCAGCACCCGTTCGTGTTTGCACCTTTAGTTTCAATACCCGTCTGTATTGACCTTAGATACCCGTCCGTGTTCTTTCAGCACCCGTCCTTGTTTGAACTTCTTTCAGTACCCGTCCGTATTGACCTTAGACACCCGTCCGTGTTCTTTCAGCACTCGTCCGTCTTTGAACCTCTATGTTCAATACCCGTCCGTATTGACCTTTTGACACCCGTCCGTGTTCTTATAGCACCCGTCCATGTTTAAATCTTTAATTTCAATACCCATCCGTATTGACCCTTTTTACACCCGTCCGTGTTCTTTCAGCACCCGTCCGTGTTTGAAATTCTTTCAGTACCCGTCCGTATTGACCTTAGAAACCGATCCGTGTTCTTTCAGCACTCGTCCGTCTTTGAACCTTTAGTTTCAATACCCGTCCGTATTGACCTTTTTGACACCCGTCCGTGTTCTTTCAGCACCCGTCCAAGTTTGAACTTTAGTGTCAATACCTGTCTGTATTCACCTTTTGACACTCGTCCGTGTTTTTTCAGCACCCGTCTGTGTTTGAAAATTTCTTCAATACCCGTCCGTATTGACCTTACACACCCGTCCGTGTTCTTTCAGCACCCGTCCGTGTTTGAACCTTTAGTTTCAATACCCGTCCGTATTGACCTATTTGACACCCGTCCGTGTTCTTTCAACACCCGTTCATGTTTGCACCTTTAGTTTCAATACCCTTCCGTATTAACCTTAGACACCCGTCTGTGTTCTTTCAGCACCCGTCCGTGTTTGAAATTCTTTCAGTACCCGTCCGTATTGACCTTAGACACCCGTCCGTGTTCTTTCAGCACTCGTCCTTCTTTGAAACTTATGTTCAAAACCCGTCCGTATTGACCTTTTGACACCCGTCCGTGTTCTTTTAGCACCCGTCCGTGTTGAAATCTTTAATTTCAATACCCGTCCGTATTGACCCTTTTTACAACCGTCCGTGTTCTTTCAGCACCCGTCCGTGTTTGAAATTCTTTCAGTACCCGTCCGTATTGACCTTAGACACCCGTCCGTGTTCTTTCAGCACTCGTCCGTCTTTGAACCTTTAATTTCAATACCCGTCCGTATTGACCTTTTTGACACCCGTCTGTGTTCTTTCAGCACCCATCCAAGTTTGAACTTTAGTGTCAATACCTGTCTGTATTGACCTTTTGACACTCGTCCGTGTTTTTTAGCACCCGTCCGTGTTTGAACCTTTTTTCAATAGCCGTCCGTATTGACCTTAGACACCCGTCCGTGTTCTTTCAGCACTCGTCCGTCTTTGAACCTTTAATTTCAATTCCCGTCCGTATTGACCTTTTTGACACCCGTCTGTGTTCTTTCAGTACCCATCCAAGTTTGAACTTTAGTGTCAATACCTGTCTGTATTGACCTTTTGACACTCGTCCGTGTTTTTTAGCACCCGTCCGTGTTTGAACCTTTCTTCAATAGCCGTCCGTATTGACCTTAGACACCCGTCCGTGTTCTTTCATCTCCCGTCCGTGTTTGAACCTTTAGTTTCAATACCCGTCCGTATTGACCTCTTTGACACCCGTCCGTGTTCTTTCAACACCCGTCCGTGTTTGCACCTTTGGTTTCAATACCCGTCCGTATTGACTTAGACACCCGTCTGTGTTCTTTCAGCACCCGTCCATGTTTGAACTTCTTTCAGTACCCGTCCGTATTGACCTTAGACAGCCGTCCGTGTTCTTTTAGCACCCGTCCGTCTTCTAACCTTTAGTTTCAATACCCGTCCGTATTGACCTTTTTGACACCCATCCGTGTTCTTTCAACACCCGTCCGTGTTTGCACCTTTAGTTTCAATACCCGTCCGTATTAACCTTAGACACCCGTCCAAGTTATTTCAGCACCCGTCCGTGTTTGAACCTTTAGTTTGAATTCCCATCCATATTGACCTTTTTGACATCCTTCCGTGTTCTTTCAGCACCCGTCCATGTTTGAACTTTAGTTTCAATACCCGTCCGTATTGACCTTTTGACACTCGTCCGTGTTTTTTCAACACCCGTCCGTGTTTGAACCTTTCTTAAATACCCGTCCATATTGACCCTTTAGACACCCGTCCGTGTTCTTCAACACCCATTCATGTTTGCACCTTTTGTTTCAATACCCTTCCGTATTGACCTTAGACACCCGTCTGTGTTCTTTCAGCACCCGTCCGTGTTTGAACTTCTTTTAGTACCCGTCCTTATTGACCTTAGACACCCGTCCGTGTTCTTTCAGCACCCGTCCGTCTTTGAACCTTTAGTTTCAATACCCGTCCGAATTGACCTTTTTGACACCCGTCCGTGTTCTTTCAACACCCGTCCGTGTTTGTACCTTTAGTTTCAATACCCATCCGTATTGACCTTAGACAGCCGTCTGTGTTCTTTCAGCACCCATCCAAGTTTGAACTTTAGTGTCAATACCTGTCTGTATTGACCTTTTGACACTCGTCCGTGTTTTTTCAGCACCCGTCCGTGTTTGAACCTTTCTTCAATAGCCGTCCGTATTGACCTTAGACACCCGTCCGTGTTCTTTCAGCACCCGTCCGTGTTTGAACCTTTAGTTTCAGTACCCATCCGTATTGACCCTTTTTACAACCGTCCGTGTTCTTTCAGCACCCGTCCGTGTTTGAAATTCTTTTAGTACCCGTCCGTATTGACCTTAGACACCCGTCCGTGTTCTTTCAGCACTCGTCCGTCTTTGAACCTTTAATTTCAATACCCGTCCGTATTGACCTTTTTGACACCCGTCCGTGTTCTTTCAGCACCCATCCAAGTTTGAACTTTAGTGTCAATACCTGTCTGTATTGACCTTTTGACACTCGTCCGTGTTTTTTAGCACCCGTCCATGTTTGAACCTTTCTTCAATACCCGTCCGTATTGACCTTAGACACCCGTCCGTGTTCTTTCAGCACCCGTCCGTGTTTGAACCTTTAGTTTCAATACCCGTCCGTATTGACTTCTTTGACACCCGTCCGTGTTCTTTCAACACCCGTCCGTGTTTGCACCTTTGGTTTCAATACCCGTCCGTATTGACTTAGACACCCGTCTGTGTTCTTTCAGCACCCGTCCATGTTTGAACTTCTTTCAGTACCCGTCCGTATTGACCTTAGACAGCCGTCCTTGTTCTTTTAGCACCCGTCCGTCTTCGAACCTTTAGTTTCAATACCCGTCCGTATTGACCATTTTGACACCCATCCGTGTTCTTTCAACACCCGTCCGTGTTTGCACCTTTAGTTTCAATACCCGTCCGTATTAACCTTAGACACCCGTCCAAGTTATTTCAGCACCCGTCCGTGTTTGAACCTTTAGTTTGAATTCCCATCCATATTGACCTTTTTGACATCCTTCCGTGTTCTTTCAGCACCCGTCCATGTTTGAACTTTAGTTTCAATACCCGTCCGTATTGACCTTTTGACACTCGTCCGTGTTATTTCAACACCCGTCCGTGTTTGAACCTTTCTTAAATACCCGTCCGTATTGACCCTTTAGACACTCGTCCATGTTCTTCAGCACCCGTTCATGTTTGCACCTTTAGTTTCAATACCCTTCCGTATTGACCTTAGACTCCCGTCTGTGTTCTTTCAGCACCCGTCCGTGTTTGAACTTCTTTTAGTACCCGTCCGTATTGACCTTAGACACCCGTCCGTGTTCTTTCAGCACCCGTCCGTCTTTGAACCTTTAGTTTCAATACCCGTCCGTATTGACCTTTTTAACACCCGTCCGTGTTCTTTCAACACCAGTCCGTGTTTACACCTTTAGTTTCAATACCCGTCCGTATTGACCTTAGACAGCCGTCTGTGTTCTTTCAGCACTCGTCCGTGTTTGAACTTCTTTCAGTACCCGTCCGTATTGACCTTAGACACCCGTCAGTGTTCTTTCAGCACTCGTCCGTCTTTGAACCTTTATGTTCAATACCCGTCCGTATTGACCTTTTGACACCCGTTCGTGTCTTTTAGCACCCGTCCGTGTTTGAACCTTTAGTTTCAATACCCGTCCTTATTGACCTTTTTTACACCCGTCCGTGTTTTTTCAGTACCCGTCCGTGTTTGAACTTTAGTTTCAATACCCGTCCGTGTTCTTTCAGCACCCGTCCGTGTTTTAACCTTTAGTTTCAATACCCGTCCGTATTGACTTTTTAGACACCCGTCCGTGTTCTTTCAACACTTGTCTGTGTTTGAACCTTTAGTTTCAATACCCGTCCGTATTGACCTTAGACACCCGTCCGTGTTCTTTCATTA
The DNA here is from genome assembly GCA_022829125.1 of Lathyrus tuberosus. Lineage (NCBI taxonomy): Eukaryota > Viridiplantae > Streptophyta > Magnoliopsida > Fabales > Fabaceae > Lathyrus > Lathyrus tuberosus. The sequence continues at coordinate 3,327,946 of JALAZF010000502.1, read as the reverse complement.
CCCATCTGTGTTTGAACTTCTTTCAGTACCCGTCCGTATTAAGCTTAGACAACCGTCCAAGTTATTTTAGCACCCTTCCGAGTTTGAACCTTTAGTTTGAATTCCCGTCCATATTGACCTTTTTGACACCCTTCCGTGTTCTTTCAGCACCCGTCCATGTTTGAACTTTAGTTTCAATACCCGTCCGTATTGACATTTTGACACTCGTCCGTGTTTTTTCAACACCCGTCCGTGTTTGAACCTTTCTTCAATACCCGTCCGTATTGAACTTTTAGACACCCGTCCGTGTTCTTCAGCACCCGTTCGTGTTTGCAACTTTAGTTTCAATACCCGTCTGTATTGACCTTAGATACCCGTCCGTGTTCTTTCAGCACCCGTCCTTGTTTGAACTTCTTTCAGTACCCGTCCGTATTGACCTTAGACACCCGTCCGTGTTCTTTCAGCACTCGTCCTTCTTTGAACCTTTATGTTCAAAACCCGTCCGTATTGACCTTTTGACACCCGTCCGTGTTCATTTAGCACCCGTCCGTGTTGAAATCTTTAATTTCAATAACCGTCCGTATTGACCCTTTTTACAACCGTCCGTGTTCTTTCAGCACCCGTCCGAGTTTGAAATTCTTTCAGTACCCGTCCGTATTGACCTTAGACACCCGTCCGTGTTCTTTCAGCACTCGTCCGTCTTTGAACCTTTAATTTCAATACCCGTCCGTATTGACCTTTTTGACACCCGTCCGTGTTCTTTCAGCACCCATCCAAGTTTGAACTTTAGTGTCAATACCTGTCTGTATTGACCTTTTGACACTCGTCCGTGTTTTTTAGCACTCGTCCGTGTTTGAACCTTTCTTCAATACCCGTCCGTATTGACCTTAGACACCCGTCCATGTTCTTTCAGCACCCGTCCGTGTTTGAACCATTAGTTTCAATACTCGTCCGTATTGACCTCTTTGACACCCGTCCGTGTTCTTTCAACACCCGTCCGTGTTTGCACCTTTGGTTTCAATACCCGTCCGTATTGACTTAGACACCCGTCTGTGTTCTTTCAGCACCCGTCCATGTTTGAACTTCTTTCAGTACCCGTCCGTATTGACCTTAGACAGCCGTCCGTGTTCTTTTAGCACCCGTCCGTCTTCGAACCTTTAGTTTCAATACCCGTCCGTATTGACCTTTTTGACACCCATCCGTGTTCTTTCAACACCCGTCCGTGTTTGCACCTTTAGTTTCAATACCCGTCCGTATTAACCTTAGACACCCGTCCAAGTTATTTCAGCACCCGTCCGTGTTTGAACCTTTAGTTTGAATTCCCATCCATATTGACCTTTTTGACATCCTTCCGTGTTCTTTCAGCACCCGTCCGTGTTTGAACCTTTAGTTTCAATACCCGTCCGTATTGACCTCTTTGACACCCGTCCGTGTTCTTTCAACACCCGTCCGTGTTTGCACCTTTGGTTTAAATACCCGTCCGTATTGACTTAGACACCCGTCTGTGTTCTTTCAGCACCCGTCCATGTTTGAACTTCTTTCAAGACCCGTCCGTATTGACCTTAGACAGCCGTCCGTGTTCTTTTAGCACCCGTCCGTCTTCGAACCTTTAGTTTCAATACCCGTCCGTATTGACCTTTTTGACACCCATCCGTGTTCTTTCAACACCCGTCCGTGTTTGCACCTTTAGTTTCAATACCCGTCCGTATTAACCTTAGACACCCGTCCAAGTTATTTCAGCACCCGTCCGTGTTTGAACCTTTAGTTTGAATTCCCATCCATATTGACCTTTTTGACATCCTTCCGTGTTCTTTCAGCACCCGTCCATGTTTGAACTTTAGTTTCAATACCCGTCCGTATTGACCTTTTGACACTCGTCCGTGTTATTTCAACACCCGTCCGTGTTTGAACCTTTCTTAAATACCCGTCCGTATTGACCCTTTAGACACTCGTCCGTTTTCTTCAGCACCCGTTCATGTTTGCACCTTTAGTTTCAATACCCTTCCGTATTGACCTTAGACACCCGTCTGTGTTCTTTCAGCACCCGTCCGTGTTTGAACTTCTTTTAGTACCCGTCCGTATTGACCTTAGACACCCGTCCGTGTTCTTTCAGCACCCGTCCGTCTTTGAACCTTTAGTTTCAATACCCGTCCGTATTGACCTTTTTAACACCCGTCCGTGTTCTTTCAACACCAGTCCGTGTTTACACCTTTAGTTTCAATACCCGTCCGTATTGACCTTAGACAGCCGTCTGTGTTCTTTCAGCACTCGTCCGTGTTTGAACTTCTTTCAGTACCCGTCCGTATTGACCTTAGACACCCGTCAGTGTTCTTTCAGCACTCGTCCGTCTTTGAACCTTTATGTTCAATACCCGTCCGTATTGACCTTTTGACACCCGTTCGTGTTCTTTTAGCACTCGTCCGTGTTTGAACCTTTAGTTTCAATACCCGTCCTTATTGACCTTTTTTACACCCGTCCGTGTTTTTTCAGTACCCGTCCGTGTTTGAACTTTAGTTTCAATACCCGTCCGTGTTCTTTCAGCACCCGTCCGTGTTTTAACCTTTAGTTTCAATACCCGTCCGTATTGACTTTTTAGACACCCGTCCGTGTTCTTTCAGCACTTGTCTGTGTTTGAACCTTTAGTTTCAATACCCGTCCGTATTGACCTTAGACACCCGTCCGTGTTCTTTCATTACCCATCTGTGTTTGAACTTCTTTCAGTACCCGTCCGTATTAAGCTTAGACAACCGTCCAAGTTATTTTAGCACCCTTCCGAGTTTGAACCTTTAGTTTGAATTCCCGTCCATATTGACCTTTTTGACACCCTTCCGTGTTCTTTCAGCACCCGTCCATGTTTGAACTTTAGTTTCAATACCCGTCCGTATTGACCTTTTGACACTCGTCCGTGTTTTTTCAACACCCGTCCGTGTTTGAACCTTTCTTCAATACCCGTCCGTATTGAACTTTTAGACACCCGTCTGTGTTCTTCAGCACCCGTTCGTGTTTGCAACTTTAGTTTCAATACCCGTCTGTATTGACCTTAGATACCCGTCCGTGTTCTTTCAGCACCCGTCCTTGTTTGAACTTCTTTCAGTTCCCGTCCGTATTGACCTTAGACACCCGTCCGTGTTCTTTCAGCACTCGTCCTTCTTTGAACCTTTATGTTCAAAACCCGTCCGTATTGACCTTTTGACACCCGTCCGTGTTCTTTTAGCACCCGTCCGTGTTGAAATCTTTAATTTCAATAACCGTCCGTATTGACCCTTTTTACAACCGTCCGTGTTCTTTCAGCACCCGTCCGAGTTTGAAATTCTTTCAGTACCCGTCCGTATTGACCTTAGACACCCGTCCGTGTTCTTTCAGCACTCGTCCGTCTTTGAACCTTTAATTTCAATACCAGTCCGTATTGACCTTTTTGACACCCGTCCGTGTTCTTTCAGCACCCATCCAAGTTTGAACTTTAGTGTCAATACCTGTCTGTATTGACCTTTTAACACTCGTCCGTGTTTTTTAGCACCCGTCCGTGTTTGAACCTTTCTTCAATACCCGTCCGTATTGACCTTAGACACCCGTCCGTGTTCTTTCAGCACCCGTCCGTGTTTGAACCTTTAGTTTCAATACTCGTCCGTATTGACCTCTTTGACACCCGTCCGTGTTCTTTCAACACCCGTCCGTGTTTGCACCTTTGGTTTCAATACCCGTCTGTATTGACTTAGACACCCGTCTGTGTTCTTTCAGCACCCGTCCATGTTTGAACTTCTTTCAGTACCCGTCCGTATTGACCTTAGACAGCCATCCGTGTTCTTTTAGCACGCGTCCGTCTTCGAACCTTTAGTTTCAATACCCGTCCGTATTGACCTTTTTGACACCCATCCGTGTTCTTTCAACACCCGTACGTGTTTGCACCTTTAGTTTCAATACCCGTCCGTATTAACCTTAGACACCCGTCCAAGTTATTTCAGCACCCGTCCGTGTTTGAACCTTTAGTTTGAATTCCCATCCATATTGACCTTTTTGACATCCTTCCGTGTTCTTTCAGCACCCGTCCGTGTTTGAACCTTTAGTTTCAATACCCGTCCGTATTGACCTCTTTGACACCCGTCCGTGTTCTTTCAACACCGGTCCGTGTTTGTACCTTTGGTTTCAATACCCGTCCGTATTGACTTAGACACCCGTCTGTGTTCTTTCAGCACCCGTCCATGTTTGAACTTCTTTCAGTACCCGTCCGTATTGACCTTAGACAGCCGTCCGTGTTCTTTTAGCACCCATCCGTCTTCGAACCTTTAGTTTCAATACCCGTCCGTATTGACCTTTTTGACACCCATCCGTGTTCTTTCAACACTCGTCCGTGTTTGCACCTTTAGTTTCAATACCCGTCCGTATTAACCTTAGACACCCGTCCAAGTTATTTCAGCACCCGTCCGTGTTTGAACCTTTAGTTTGAATTCCCATCCATATTGACCTTTTTGACATCCTTCCGTGTTCTTTCAGCACCCGTCCATGTTTGAACTTTAGTTTCAATACCCGTCCGTATTGACCTTTTGACACTCGTCCGTGTTATTTCAACACCCGTCCGTGTTTGAACCTTTCTTAAATACCCGTCCGTATTGACCCTTTAGACACTCGTCCGTGTTCTTCAGCACCCGTTCATGTTTGCACCTTTAGTTTCAATACCCTTCCGTATTGACCTTAGACACCCGTCTGTGTTCTTTCAGCACCCGTCCGTGTTTGAACTTCTTTTAGTACCCGTCCGTATTGACCTTAGACACCCGTCCGTGTTCTTTCAGCACCCGTCCGTCTTTGAACCTTTAGTTTCAATACTCGTCCGTATTGACCTTTTTAACACCCGTCCGTGTTCTTTCAACACCAGTCCGTGTTTACACCTTTAGTTTCAATACCCGTCCGTATTGACCTTAGACAGCCGTCTGTGTTCTTTCAGCACTCGTCCGTGTTTGAACTTCTTTCAGTACCCGTCCGTATTGACCTTAGACACCCGTCAGTGTTCTTTCAGCACTCGTCCGTCTTTGAACCTTTATGTTCAATACCCGTCCGTATTGACCTTTTAACACCCGTTCGTGTTCTTTTAGCACCCGTCCGTGTTTGAACCTTTAGTTTCAATACCCGTCCTTATTGACCTTTTTTACACCCGTCCGTGTTTTTTCAGTACCCGTCCGTGTTTGAACTTTAGTTTCAATACCCGTCCGTGTTCTTTAAGCACCCGTCCGTGTTTTAACCTTTAGTTTCAATACCCGTCCGTATTGACTTTTTAGACACCCGTCCGTGTTCTTTCAGCACTTGTCTGTGTTTGAACCTTTAGTTTCAATACCCGTCCGTATTGACCTTAGACACCCGTCCGTGTTCTTTCATTACCCATCTGTGTTTGAACTTCTTTCAGTACCCGTCCATATTAAGCTTAGACAACCGTCCAAGTTATTTTAGCACCCTTCCGAGTTTGAACCTTTAGTTTGAATTCCCGTCCATATTGACCTTTTTGACACCCTTCCGTGTTCTTTCAGCACCCGTCCATGTTTGAACTTTAGTTTCAATACCCGTCCGTATTGACCTTTTGACACTCGTCCGTGTTTTTTCAACACCCGTCCGTGTTTGAACCTTTCTTCAATACCCGTCCGTATTGAACTTTTAGACACCCGTCCGTGTTCTTCAGCACCCGTTCGTGCTTGCAACTTTAGTTTCAATACCCGTCTGTATTGACCTTAGATACCCGTCCGTGTTCTTTCAGCACCCGTCCTTGTTTGAACTTCTTTCAGTACCCGTCCGTATTGACCTTAGACACCCGTCCGTGTTCTTTCAGCACTCGTCCTTCTTTGAACCTTTATGTTCAAAACCTGTCCGTATTGACCTTTTGACACCCGTCCGTGTTCTTTTAGCACCCGTCCGTGTTGAAATCTTTAATTTCAATAATCGTCCGTATTGACCCTTTTTACAACCGTCCGTGTTCTTTCAGCACCCGTCCGAGTTTGAAATTCTTTCAGTACCCGTCCGTATTGACCTTAGACACCCGTCCGTGTTCTTTCAGCACTCGTCCGTCTTTGAACCTTAAATTTCAATTCCCGTCCGTATTGACCTTTTTGACACCCGTCCGTGTTCTTTCAGCACCCATCCAAGTTTGAACTTTAGTGTCAATACCTGTCTGTATTGACCTTTTGACACACGTCCGTGTTTTTTAGCACCCGTCCGTGTTTGAACCTTTCTTCAATACCCGTCCGTATTGACCTTAGACACCCGTCCGTGTTCTTTCAGCACCCGTCCGTGTTTGAACCTTTAGTTTCAATACTCGTCCGTATTGACCTCTTTGACACCCGTCCGTGTTCTTTCAACACCCGTCCGTGTTTGCACCTTTGGTTTCAATACCCGTCTGTATTGACTTAGACACCCGTCTGTGTTCTTTCAGCACCCGTCCATGTTTGAACTTCTTTCAGTACCCGTCCGTATTGACCTTAGACAACCGTCCGTGTTCTTTTAGCACCCGTCCGTCTTTGAACCTTTAGTTCCAATACCCGTCCGTATTGACCTTTTTGACACCCATCCGTGTTCTTTCAACACCCGTCCGTGTTTGCACCTTTAGTTTCAATACCCGTCCGTATTAACCTTAGACACCCGTCCAAGTTATTTCAGCACCCGTCCGTGTTTGAACCTTTAGTTTGAATTCCCATCCATATTGACCTTTTTGACATCCTTCCGTGTTCTTTCAGCACCCGTCCATGTTTGAACTTTAATTTCAATACCCGTCCGTATTGACCTTTTGACACTCGTCCGTGTTTTTTCAACACTCGTCCGTGTTTGAACCTTTCTTAAATACCCGTCCGTATTGACCCTTTAGACACTCGTCCGTGTTCTTCAGCAACCGTTCATGTTTGCACCTTTAGTTTCAATACCCTTCCGTATTGACCTTAGACACCCGTCTGTGTTCTTTCAGCACCCGTCCGTGTTTGAACTTCTTTTAGTACCCGTCCGTATTGACCTTAGACACCCGTCCGTGTTCTTTCAGCACCCGTCCGTGTTTGAACCTTTAGTTTCAATACCCGTCCGTATTGACCTCTTTGACACCCGTCCGTGTTCTTTCAACACCCGTCCGTGTTTGCACCTTTGGTTTCAATACCCGTCCGTATTGACTTAGACACCCGTCTGTGTTCTTTCAGCACCCGTCCATGTTTGAACTTCATTCAGTACCCGTCCGTATTGACCTTAGACAGCCGTCCGTGTTCTTTTAGCACCCGTCCGTCTTCGAACCTTTAGTTTCAATACCCGTCCGTATTGACCTTTTTAACACCCATCCGTGTTCTTTCAACACCCGTCCGTGTTTGCACCTTTAGTTTCAATACCCTTCCGTATTAACCTTACACACCCGTCCAAGTTATTTCAGCACCCGTCCGTGTTTGAACCTTTAGTTTGAATTCCCATCCATATTGACCTTTTTGACATCCTTCCGTGTTCTTTCAGCACCCGTCCATGTTTGAACTTTAGTTTCAATACCCGTCCGTATTGACCTTTTGACACTCGTCCGTGTTTTTTCAACACCCGTCCGTGTTTGAACCTTTCTTAAATACCCGTCCGTATTGACCCTTTAGACACCCGTCCGTGTTCTTCAGCACCCATTCATGTTTGCACCTTTAGTTTCAATACCCTTCCGTATTGACCTTAGACACCCGTCTGTGTTCTTTCAGCACCCGTCCGTGTTTGAACTTCTTTTAGTACCCGTCCTTATTGACCTTAGACACCCGTCCGTGTTCTTTCAGCACCTGTCCGTCTTTGAACCTTTAGTTTCAATACCCGTCCATATTGACCTTTTTGACACCCTTCCGTGTTCTTTCAACACCCGTCCGTGTTTGCACCTTTAGTTTCAATACCCGTCCGTATTGACCTTAGACAGCCGTTTGTGTTCTTTCAGCACCCATCCAAGTTAGAACTTTAGTGTCAATACCTGTCTGTATTGACCTTTTGACACTCGTCCGTGTTTTTTCAGCACCCGTCCGTGTTTGAACCTTTCTTCAATAGCCGTCCGTATTGACCTTAGACACCCATCCGTGTTCTTTCAGCACCCGTACGTGTTTGAACCTTTAGTTTCAATACCCGTCCGTATTGACCTCTTTGACACCCGTCCGTGTTCTTTCAACACCCGTCCGTGTTTGCACCTTTGGTTTCAATACCCGTCCGTATTGACTTAGACACCCGTCCAAGTTCTTTCAGCACCCGTCCGTGTTTGAACCTTTAGTTTGAATTCCCATCCATATTGACCTTTTTGACATCCTTCCGTGTTCTTTCAGCACCCGTCCATGTTTGAACTTTAGTTTCAATACCCGTCCATATTGACCTTTTGACACTCGTCCGTGTTATTTCAACACCCGTCCGTGTTTGAACCTTTCTTAAATACCCGTCCGTATTGACCCTTTAGACACTAGTCCGTGTTCTTCAGCACCCGTTCATGTTTGCACCTTTAGTTTCAATACCCTTCCGTATTGACCTTAGACACCCGTCTGTGTTCTTTCAGCACCCGTCCGTGTTTGAACTTCTTTTAGTACCCGTCCTTATTGACCTTAGACACCCGTCCGTGTTCTTTCAGCACCTGTCCGTCTTTGAACCTTTAGTTTCAATACCCGTCCATATTGACCTTTTTGACACCCTTCCGTGTTCTTTCAACACCCGTCCGTGTTTGCACCTTTAGTTTCAATACCCGTCCGTATTGACCTTAGACAGCCGTTTGTGTTCTTTCAGCACCCATCCAAGTTAGAACTTTAGTGTCAATACCTGTCTGTATTGACCTTTTGACACTCGTCCGTGTTTTTTCAGCACCCGTCCGTGTTTGAACCTTTCTTCAATAGCCGTCCGTATTGACCTTAGACACCCATCCGTGTTCTTTCAGCACCCGTACGTGTTTGAACCTTTAGTTTCAATACCCGTCCGTATTGACCTCTTTGACACCCGTCCGTGTTCTTTCAACACCCGTCCGTGTTTGCACCTTTGGTTTCAATACCCGTCCGTATTGACTTAGACACCCGTCCAAGTTCTTTCAGCACCCGTCCGTGTTTGAACCTTTAGTTTGAATTCCCATCCATATTGACCTTTTTGACATCCTTCCGTGTTCTTTCAGCACCCGTCCATGTTTGAACTTTAGTTTCAATACCCGTCCATATTGACCTTTTGACACTCGTCCGTGTTATTTCAACACCCGTCCGTGTTTGAACCTTTCTTAAATACCCGTCCGTATTGACCCTTTAGACACTAGTCCGTGTTCTTCCGCACCCGTTCATGTTTGCACCTTTAGTTTCAATACCCTTCCGTATTGACCTTAGACACCCGTCTGTGTTCTTTCAGCACCCGTCTGTGTTTGAACTTCTTTTAGTACCCGTCCGTATTGACCTTAGACACCCGTCCGTGTTCTTTCAGCACCCGTCTGTCTTTAAACCTTTAGTTTCAATACCCGTCCGTATTGACCTTTTTGACACCCGTCCGTGTTCTTTCAACACCAGTCTGTGTTTGCACCTTTAGTTTCAATACCCGTCCGTATTGACCTTAGACAGCCGTCTGTGTTCTTTCAGCACTCGTCCGTGTTTGAACTTCTTTCAGTACCCGTCCGTATTGACCTTAGACACCCGTCAGTGTTCTTTCAGCACTCGTCCGTCTTTGAAACTTTATGTTCAATACCCGTCCGTATTGACCTTTTGACACCCATTCGTGTTCTTTCAGCACCCGTCCGTGTTTGAACCTTTAGTTTCAATACCCGTCCTTATTGACCTTTTTTACACCCGTCCGTGTTTTTTCAGTACCCGTCCGTGTTTGAACTTTAGTTTCAATACCCGTCCGTGTTCTTTCAGCAAACGTCTGTGTTTAAACTTTAGTTTCAATACCCGTCCGTGTTGACTTTTTAGACACCCGTCCGTGTTCTTTCAGCACTTGTCTGTGTTTGAACCTTTAGTTTCAATACCCGTCCGTATTGACGTTAGACACCCGTCCGTGTTATTTCATTACCCATCTGTGTTTGAACTTCTTTCAGTACCCGTCCGTATTAAGCTTAGACAACCGTCCAAGTTATTTTAGCACCCGTCCGAGTTTGAACCTTTAGTTTGAATTCCCGTCCATATTGACCTTTTTGACACCCTTCCGTGTTCTTTCAGCACCCGTCCATGTTTGAACTATAGTTTCAATACCCTTCCGTATTGACCTTTTGACACTCGTCCGTGTTTTTTCAACACCCGTCCGTGTTTGAACCTTTCTTCAATACCCGTCCGTATTGAACTTTTAGACACCCGTCCGTGTTCTTCAGCACCCGTTCGTGTTTGCACCTTTAGTTTCAATACCCGTCTGTATTGACCTTAGATACCCGTCCGTGTTCTTTCAGCACCCGTCCTTGTTTGAACTTCTTTCAGTACCCGTCCGTATTGACCTTAGACACCCGTCAGTGTTCTTTCAGCACTCGTCCGTCTTTGAACCTTTATGTTCAATACCCGTCCGTATTGACCTTTTGACACCCGTTCGTGTTCTTTCAGCACCCGTCAGTGTTTGAACCTTTAGTTTCAATACCCGTCCTTATTGACCTTTTTTACACCCGTCCGTGTTCTTTCAGTACCCGTCCATGTTTGAACTTTAGTTTCAATACCCTTCCGTATTGACCTTTTGACACTCGTCCGTGTTTTTTCAACACCCGTCCGTGTTTGAACCTTTCTTCAATACCCGTCCGTATTGAACTTTTAGACACCCGTCCGTGTTCTTCAGCACCCGTTCGTGTTTGCACCTTTAGTTTCAATACCCGTCTGTATTGACCTTAGATACCCGTCCGTGTTCTTTCAGCACCCGTCCTTGTTTGAACTTCTTTCAGTACCCGTCCGTATTGACCTTAGACACCCGTCAGTGTTCTTTCAGCACTCGTCCGTCTTTGAACCTTTATGTTCAATACCCGTCCGTATTGACCTTTTGACACCCGTTCGTGTTCTTTCAGCACCCGTCCGTGTTTGAACCTTTAGTTTCAATACCCGTCCTTATTGACCTTTTTTACACCCGTCCGTGTTCTTTCAGTACCCGTCCGTGTTTGAACTTTAATTTCAATACCCGTTCGTATTGACCTTTTGATACCCGTCCGTGTTCTTTCAGCACTCGTCCGTGTTTTAACCTTTAGTTTCAATACCCGTCCGTATTGACTTTTAGACACCCGTCCGTGTTCTTTCAGCACTCGTCTGTGTTTGAACCTTTAGTTTCAATACCCGTCCGTATTGACCTTAGACACCCGTCCGTGTTCTTTCATTACCAATCTGTGTTTGAACTTCTTTCAGTACCCATCCGTATTAAGCTTAGACAACCGTCCAAGTTATTTTAGCACCCGTCCGAGTTTGAACCATTAGTTTGAATTCCCGTCCATATTGACCTTTTTGACACCCTTCCGTGTTCTTTCAGCACCCGTCCATGTTTGAACTTTAGTTTCAATACCCGTCCGTATTGACCTTTTGAAACTCGTCCGTGTTTTTTCAACACCCGTCCGTGTTTGAACCTTTCTGCAATACCCGTCCGTATTGACCTTTTAGACACCCGTCCGTGTTCTTCAGCACCCGTTCGCGATTGCACCTTTAGTTTCAATACCCGTCTGTATTGACCTTAGATACCCGTCCATGTTCTTTCAGCACCTGTCCTTGTTTGAACTTCTTTCAGTACCCGTCCGTATTGACCTTAGACACCCGTCCGTGTTCTTTTAGAACTCGTCCTTCTTTGAACCTTTATGTTCAAAACCCGTCCGTATTGACCTTTTGACACCCGTCCGTTTTCTTTTAGCACCCGTCCGTGTTGAAATCTTTAATTTCAATACCCGTCCGTATTGACCCTTTTTACAACCGTCCGTGTTCTTTCAGCACCCGTCCGTGTTTGAAATTCTTTCAGTACCCGTCCGTATTGACCTTAGACACCCGTCCGTGTTCTTTCAGCACTCGTCCGTCTTTGAACCTTTAATTTCAATACCCGTCCGTATTGACCTTTTTGACACCCGTCCGTGTTCTTTCAGCACCCATCCAAGTTTGAACTTTAGTGTCAATACCTGTCTGTATTGACCTTTTGACACTCGTCCGTGTTTTTTAGCACCCGTCCGTGTTTGAACCTTTCTTCAATACCCGTCCGTATTGACCTTAGACACCCGTCCGTGTTCTTTCAGCACCCGTCCGTGTTTGAACCTTTAGTTTTAATACCCGTCTGTATTGACCTCTTTGACACCCGTCCGTGTTCTTTCAACACCCGTCCGTGTTTGCACCTTTGGTTTCAATACCCGTCCGTATTGACTTAGACACCCGTCTGTGTTCTTTCAGCACCCGTCCATGTTTGAACTTCTTTCAGTACCCGTCCGTATTGACCTTAGACAGCCGTCCGTGTTCTTTTAGCACCCGTCCGTCTTCGAACCTTTAGTTTCAATACCCGTCCGTATTGACCTTTTTGACACCCATCCGTGTTCTTTCAACACCCGTCCGTGTTTGCACCTTTAGTTTCAATACCCGTCCGTATTAACCTTAGACACCCGTCCAAGTTCTTTCAGCACCCGTCCGTGTTTGAACCTTTAGTTTGAATTCCCATCCATATTGACCTTTTTACCATCCTTCCGTGTTCTTTCAGCACCCATCCATGTTTGAACTTTAGTTTCAATACCCGTCCGTATTGACCTTTTGACACTCGTCCGTGTTATTTCAACACCCGTCCGTGATTGAACCTTTCTTAAATACCCGTCCGTATTGACCCTTTAGACACTCGTCCGTGTTCTTCAGCACCCGTTCATGTTTGCACCTTTAGTTTCAATACCCTTCCGTATTGACCTTAGACACCCGTCTGTGTTCTTTCAGCACCCGTCCATGTTTGAACTTCTTTTAGTACCCGTCCTTATTGACCTTAGACACCCGTCCGTGTTCTTTCAGCACCCGTCCGTCTTTGAACCTTTAGTTTCAATACCCGTCCATATTGACCTTTTTGACACCCTTCCGTGTTCTTTCAACACCCGTCCGTGTTTGCACCTTTAGTTTCAATACCCGTCCGTATTGACCTTAGACAGCCGTTTGTGTTCTTTCAGCACCCATCCAAGTTAGAACTTTAGTGTCAATACCTGTCTGTATTGACCTTTTGACACTCGTCCGTGTTTTTTCAGCACCCGTCCGTGTTTGAACCTTTCTTCAATAGCCGTCCGTATTGACCTTAGACACCCGTCCGTGTTCTTTCAGCACCCGTACGTGTTTGAACCTTTAGTTTCAATACCCGTCCGTATTGACCTCTTTGACACCCGTCCGTGTTCTTTCAACACCCGTCCGTGTTTGCACCTTTGGTTTCAATACCCGTCCGTATTGACTTAGACACCCGTCCAAGTTCTTTCAGCACCCGTCCGTGTTTGAACCTTTAGTTTGAATTCCCATCCATATTGACCTTTTTGACATCCTTCCGTGTTCTTTCAGCACCCGTCCATGTTTGAACTTTAGTTTCAATACCCGTCCATATTGACCTTTTGACACTCGTCCGTGTTATTTCAACACCCGTCCGTGTTTGAACCTTTCTTAAATACCCGTCCGTATTGACCCTTTAGACACTAGTCCGTGTTCTTCAGCACCCGTTCATGTTTGCACCTTTAGTTTCAATACCCTTCCGTATTGACCTTAGACACCCGTCTGTGTTCTTTCAGCACCCGTCTGTGTTTGAACTTCTTTTAGTACCCGTCCGTATTGACCTTAGACACCCGTCCGTGTTCTTTCAGCACCCGTCTGTCTTTGAACCTTTAGTTTCAATACCCGTCCGTATTGACCTTTTTGACACCCGTCCGTGTTCTTTCAACACCAGTCTGTGTTTGCACCTTTAGTTTCAATACCCGTCCGTATTGACCTTAGACAGCCGTCTGTGTTCTTTCAGCACTCGTCCGTGTTTGAACTTCTTTCAGTACCCGTCCGTATTGACCTTAGACACCCGTCAGTGTTCTTTCAGCACTCGTCCGTCTTTGAAACTTTATGTTCAATACCCGTCCGTATTGACCTTTTGACACCCATTCGTGTTCTTTCAGCACCCGTCCGTGTTTGAACCTTTAGTTTCAATACCCGTCCTTATTGACCTTTTTTACACCCGTCCGTGTTTTTTCAGTACCCGTCCGTGTTTGAACTTTAGTTTCAATACCCGTCCGTGTTCTTTCAGCAAACGTCTGTGTTTAAACTTTAGTTTCAATACCCGTCCGTGTTGACTTTTTAGACACCCGTCCGTGTTCTTTCAGCACTTGTCTGTGTTTGAACCTTTAGTTTCAATACCCGTCCGTATTGACGTTAGACACCCGTCCGTGTTATTTCATTACCCATCTGTGTTTGAACTTCTTTCAGTACCCGTCCGTATTAAGCTTAGACAACCGTCCAAGTTATTTTAGCACCCGTCCGAGTTTGAACCTTTAGTTTGAATTCCCGTCCATATTGACCTTTTTGACACCCTTCCGTGTTCTTTCAGCACCCGTCCATGTTTGAACTTTAGTTTCAATACCCTTCCGTATTGACCTTTTGACACTCGTCCGTGTTTTTTCAACACCCGTCCGTGTTTGAACCTTTCTTCAATACCCGTCCGTATTGAACTTTTAGACACCCGTCCGTGTTCTTCAGCACCCGTTCGTGTTTGCACCTTTAGTTTCGATACCCGTCTGTATTGACCTTAGATACCCGTCCGTGTTCTTTCAGCACCCGTCCTTGTTTGAACTTCTTTCAGTACCCGTCCGTATTGACCTTAGACACCCGTCAGTGTTCTTTCAGCACTCGTCCGTCTTTGAACCTTTATGTTCAATACCCGTCCGTATTGACCTTTTGACACCCGTTCGTGTTCTTTCAGCACCCGTCCGTGTTTGAACCTTTAGTTTCAATACCCGTCCTTATTGACCTTTTTTACACCCGTCCGTGTTCTTTCAGTACCCGTCCATGTTTGAACTTTAGTTTCAATACCCTTCCGTATTGACCTTTTGACACTCGTCCGTGTTTTTTCAACACCCGTCCGTGTTTGAACCTTTCTTCAATACCCGTCCGTATTGAACTTTTAGACACCCGTCCGTGTTCTTCAGCACCCGTTCGTGTTTGCACCTTTAGTTTCAATACCCGTCTGTATTGACCTTAGATACCCATCCGTGTTCTTTCAGCACCCGTCCTTGTTTGAACTTCTTTCAGTACCCGTCCGTATTGACCTTAGACACCCGTCAGTGTTCTTTCAGCACTCGTCCGTCTTTGAACCTTTATGTTCAATACCCGTCCGTATTGACCTTTTGACACCCGTTCGTGTTCTTTCAGCACCCGTCCGTGTTTGAACCTTTAGTTTCAATACCCGTCCTTATTGACCTTTTTTACACCCGTCCGTGTTCTTTCAGTACCCGTCCGTGTTTGATCTTTAATTTCAATACCCGTTCGTATTGACCTTTTGATACCCGTCCGTGTTCTTTCAGCACCCGTCCGTGTTTTAACCTTTAGTTTCAATACCCGTTGTCGCTCCCGGGATTTTCATCCAAGTACAAACGCGAAAGTGGCACCGAACAGAGTCGCCAGCAATGTGTATTTATCCCAAGAGAGGGAAAGGAAACACCGCGTAAACCTGAGAGAAAGGAAAGAGCATGGTCTCGCGACCAAGAGAACTGGGTTCGGGAGTCGGTTACGCGAGAGGAAGGTATTAGCACCCCCTCGCGTCCATCGTACCCGATGGGATCCACGCTTGCTGCTTCAATCAAAGGGTGTAAGAAAAGAATGCTGGAAAAGGAACTGAAAGAAAGAAAGGAGAGAGAATGGAAAAGGAACGAGAAACAAATGTAGGGAAAATAAAAGAAGTGCTCGCATGGGCCCTACCCCACTGCCTACGTATCTCATCGGGAGCATGAGAATCAGAGCGACGTAGTTCCCCTCAATAGGGATGGATTGTTTGTGTTTTTTAGAGAACGGCTTACGTTCTAGCTCAGGTGTTGCAGGCTCGCTGGTCCGAGTGCGTTACCATCTTGCAAGAGAACGAGTAGAAGCACGTTCGTACGCTGAGAGTGAGTGAGGTGAGAAAAGAATTCCCGAAGGAAAGACGTTATTGTTTGTTTTTGTCTTTTAAGAGTTTTTTCATTTGTTTGCATATGATAGTGTATCTGAATCTTAGTCATTGGAATGTGTACATCCTCACATTCCAAGATGGAATGGGTAAGAAAGCACACTAAGGGTGAAGAAGACCCCCACACTTAGTTCCAATTGTCAAGGTTCAAACACACTAGCATACTGGTATTTATTAAGTGTTTTTGTTGATTAAGAAATGAAGAAGTGTTTTTTATTATTTGCACCTTCAACAAGTATTGCATTTAAGTCCCTCACACAAGATCAAATGTTTAACACATTGACCCAAGATGGGCTATATGCTATACATTTTAAGATTATAAGAGAAGACCCCTTATAATCTTTTCTTTATGTGAAAGGCCTAAATGCAATAAATGCCTACCTTTATTAAGTGTTTTTTTATTATTGTTTTAAGATGAGAAGATGAAAGACTCAAGAAAGAGGTAAAGGTAAAATCTATATGGACTAAGACTCAATCCTAATTGATTAGTTAAGGGAGTGATCCTAAGGTTTGTGAGGTTTCAACCTAAAGTCTAAAGAAGGAATGAATTAAACAATTCACTTCTAAAGTAGAAGATGCATTGTAATTCACAAAGGGAAAGTGATGAGTTATTAAAAGAAAGCACATAAGTGCTTAACAAAACACAAAATGGAATTGTAAAAGAGAAAGGATAGAAGTTGAATGTGGATTCCTTATCCACACTCAATTGAAACTTACCAAAGCCCCTACATGGTTAGTAAACATGTATAAGAAGTATAAGAAATAAAAGAACATGTAATGCATCATAAAACTCAAAAGAATTAAATGAGAAAACAAATCCTAGAACCACAACCAGAATGGGCATCATATGGACAACAAGTGAATATCATCATACAAGTGCAAGTGAATAAGCAACAAGCATCACCCATTAGCATTTAAACATGTTACAAGAAGAAGGGATAGATGAAAGATGGAAAGAAATGAAGAGGACATGCATAAATGGAACATGTAAATCAACAACCAGAATTGAAACTAAATGGAAAATGGTTTATGAACATCTCAAAAGTATTTATGAATCAACTTCAAGACATTCAAGAAGTAATATAAGGAGAATTGAAATGAAAGTTCAAAAAGAAAGTGCAAACAATACATGTTAATGATGCACAAAGTTCAAATAAAAATCAACATGCAAGGATAACATGTAATATGTACCAATGACCTATAATGTCAAGTGAGTAGTTCACAAAGTAGGCAAATGATCATGCAAGTATGTACAAAAGAAATCATGCAAACATGCACTAAAGTTAAAATGACATGACATGTATTATACTTCAAAGGTAATGCATCAAACAAAAATCAAATGGCCTCATGAAAATTATGAAAACATGGTATTGGAGTGCCTAGGTCAGAAATGCATCATACATCAAGATAGCATGTAAAAATTCAAAGCAAAAATGACTTCAAACCAAGCAATTAGGTCAAATTGAAACATCATGCAAAGTGGTGCAAATATAGGCATCAAAACATGTAATAAAGTGACCTAAAAAACAAACAAAAATCATCTAACATGCTTCAATGTATTAGTGAATCAATGCAAAAAGAATCATGTCAAAATAGTTGGTAATGAGCAAGAACAAAATTAAACAAATTCATGTATCATGCTTAGAATGCATCTAAATGGAAATTCAAAGAAAATTATGGAACAGGGGCAAAAAGGTCATAAAATCAGAAAATAAAATCATGAAAAATTTCCTAAATGTCTTGAGAATTCACATGAATTTTTGTGGAATTTTATGATGAGGTTTGATATTTTTAAAAATTAAAAGGTAAACGTGTATAAAAATGAAAAAAAAAATGCAATGAAATGAGGGAAGGGGTGTATGCCTAGTAACTATTCAGTTCAAATTACATTGGGCCTTAAACAAGGGGGGTGTGAATATCAATTTGGCTAAGTCCATCAGAAATGTGCACATGACTTGCACGAGTTTTTTAATGCGCTGTCACCAATATCACCACACGATCATGCCAAAATGGACGCACAAGATTAGAACATGCTAAACCCTAACATCCACTCACCGGCCGGAGAGGGACCTCCGGTCACCTTCTCCGGCCACTCTCCGGCGCTGCAATCAACCAAACATTCCAGAAATTTATGCAATGCACATCAAAATGTTCAGGAAGTCACGTAGAGCATGAATCTAGGATTAGTTTTCACAAACAACACACAAACAGAGAGAATCGAAGCAATGAAATTAGCCCTAGATTTTGGATCTATGCTTCTAAGAAGCTCTATCAACTAGCCAGAACGCACACGACCTCTACTAGGCCACAAACACCACGAAAACAAGCTAGATTCACTAAAACAAAGTTGAGGAAGGGAACCTGAAATATGATGAACTTTGGATCTACCAGAATACCAGAGATCCTATCTTCTTCTTCTTCCTTGGAGCTTCACAAACTAAGCAAAATAAATGCTGTTTGAGCTTAATATCTTGAGAGCAGAGAGAAAATTGCAAAATGTTGATGAAGCTTCACTGGGAGAATGATGAAGATTCAGTGTGCTCCTGATCCAACAATGCCAAGCAATGATAATGCAGATGAAAAGTGGAAGAAGAGTGTTGAAATCGTGTGGAATCAGAGAGAAAGTAGAGAGAGTTTGAGGTGTTCTTGGAAAGAAATGTGGTTGTCAAAACTGAAAAATGAAAATGGAGTGTGTGATTTTCTTTTATAGTGTGAGCTTACCACGGTTTAATGAGTTGAGTTAGGGTGAGTCAAGGTGGTTAACTGAGTCCACCCTAACTAACTGAGTCAAGTTAGTTAGGGGGCGAGTGATCAAGGCTGGGTTATGGTGAGGTTAATCTCATGACAGTTATGGTGAGGATGAAGAGTAAAACTTGGAATGGTAGGACTGTTGTGGCAGAAACTTGCTCAACAAGTTGTTCTCTCCATTTTCATGCAAGGCACGTGATACTAAATATTGTGTAAGTGATGTGTGCTTGGTCTAAAGAGGAAACTGAAGTGAGGAAGTGTTTGTAGTGTGTGTGAACCAAAATCGTGCACCAAATCATCATTGTAACAGTAAGTGTTTGAGGGTGAATTTCTCACATGTTAGTGAATGGTTTGAGGAACTTTTGATGCCAAATAAAAGAGGGCATGTTGTGGAACACATTTGATGTTGATTTCAAATTGAGATGAGGTTTGGAAAATGGTGCAAAATAGCTTAAAACACAAAGGTCTGAGAACTGGTGTAAGGGCGTGTGAAGCAAGTCATGGCATGGCAACTTGGCACACAAAATTTCAGCACAATCAACATGACTTTGAACCAATATATCTCCACTATAACTTGATCAAATGGAATTTTGTCCAACATGAGTATTGAAGATGACACTACAAGGAACAACTTTGATGTTGAGAAGTTTTTCATTTGAGGCCTTTAACCATGAGAAAAATGAGTGGACATTTGGCCCACCACATGTTTGTTAAAAT
Organism: Lathyrus tuberosus; assembly: GCA_022829125.1. Lineage (NCBI taxonomy): Eukaryota > Viridiplantae > Streptophyta > Magnoliopsida > Fabales > Fabaceae > Lathyrus > Lathyrus tuberosus. Next base: position 3,308,440 of record JALAZF010000502.1, on the reverse strand, counting down.
GACTGCGCGCGTGCCCTGAAAATCTTGATCATGACCTAGTTTTGAACCTACTTTGCTCAAACTTTGATCAATCATATCTCACTCAATTTTTATCCAATGGAGATGTTCCACACATGGATTTGAAGCTTAAAACAAGATCTTTTGTTGTGGCCGAGTGGAATTTTCATTTGGTGCTTCAATTTTAAATGGCCTTGGTTCAAACTCTGATGCAAAATGGCCAAAACTTGCTATTTTTAGTAACCCTACTTCATCCAAAAATGGCAACTTTCTACATCTTGAATTTTTCATGATTCCTTTGGAATTTCTTGACCAAATTTTGCACATTGGACACATATAACATGAATTTCATGAATTTGGCCTCAAAAAGTCAAGAGTTGACTTTTTCCTCTGATTATTTGACTTTGCCCCAATTTCTCTGATTCTTGATCTTTCTTCCAATTGAACCACTTCTAAAACCAATTGAGATGCAATCTTCCACATACATACACTTAAGGACATATGGAATACCATGACATCAAGTTTTGTTCAAAAAATCAAAGATTCCCTGATTTAATGGGAAACCCTAGTTTTGACCCCCTTTGGTTAGGAGGAAATTGCACATCTTCCAAATCCAAATTCCTCAGAGTATGTTGTGCATCCTCTTAAAGGATGATGAGAAATGCCACTTGAGGATGATTTTGAATCAATGAGCTATCTCTTTTGAGGATTTTCCTTCAATTTTTGGACTTCTTGCATAGTGTAGGATGTAATGCATCAATCTCCTATTGTATCTCTTATCCTTGAGGTTGTGGATGATCAATTGAGATAGTATGAGACATGAAAGGCTTCTTGGCTTGCCTTGAGGCAACTTGACTGACCTTTTTGTGCTTTGAATGATCTCTTGATTGTCCATCCCCCACCTGATCACATGCCCTGATGGTAAGGAGGATGCCATGCTTCATTTTTCTATGTTAAATGCAATGCAATGCTAATGAGGTGGATATGATATGATAAATGATAATGCCATGCTATGATGACAAAGAGGGAGAGCAAATTTTGGGGTATTACAACTGCCCCTATTCAAGCGCTGTAGACCTGAATGCCTGAAAGCAATTGCTTTCGGACTTTCAAGGTATATAGTGATTGAATACCAAATATAACCAAAAATTTGCTCTGGATGGTGAAGAAGAAAAGGGATATAAACCCAACAAGACTGCTGGATTGAATCTTCGATGAAACGTCGGAGAGATCTGTCTTTTGAACGACGCCAGACGGCTACTGGCTTGCCACGCTGCTGGTGGACTTTAATAATGTCTTTTATGCAACTCCAGACGACTACTGGCCTGCCACACTACTGGTGGACTTTAATAATGTCTTTTGAACGACGCCAGACGACTACTGGCTTGCCACGCTACTGGTGGACTTTAATAATGTCTTTTGAACGACGCCAGACGACTACTGGCTTGCCACGCTACTGGTGGACTTTGCAGCTTCGTGCCACCCGTAGATGGACTTCTGCCAATCCACTGTTGGACTTTTGCCACCCGAAGACGGACTTTTGCCAATCCACTGTTGGACTTTTGCCACCCGAAGATGGACTTTTGCCAATCCACTGTTGGACTTTTGCCACCCGAAGACGGACTTTTGCCAATCCACTGTTGGACTTTTGCCACCCGAAGACGGACTTTTGCCAATCTACTGTTGGACTTTTGCCACCCGAAGACGGACTTTTGCCAATCCACTGTTGGACTTTTGCCACCCGAAGACGGACTTTTGCCAATCCACTGTTGGACTTTTGCCACCCGAAGACGGACTTTTGCCAATCCACTGTTGGACTTTTGCCACCCGAAGACGGACTTTTGCCAATCCACTGTTGGACTTTTGCCACCCGAAGACGGACTTTTGCCAATCCACTGTTGGACTTTTGCCACCCGAAGACGGACTTTTGCCAATCCACTGTTGGACTTTTGCCACCCGAAGACGGACTTTTGCCAATCCACTGTTGGACTTTTGCCACCCGAAGACGGACTTTTGCCAATCCACTGTTGGACTTTTGCCACCCGAAGACGGACTTTTGCCAATCCACTGTTGGACTTTTGCCACCCGAAGACGGACTTTTGCCAATCCACTGTTGGACTTTTGCCACCCGAAGACGGACTTTTGCCAATCCACTGTTGGACTTTTGCCACCCGAAGACGGACTTTTGCCAATCCACTGTTGGACTTTTGCCACCCGAAGACGGACTTTTGCCAATCCACTGTTGGACTTTTGCCACCCGAAGACGGACTTTTGCCAATCCACTGTTGGACTTTTGCCACCCGAAGACGGACTTTTGCCAATCCACTGTTGGACTTTTAGAATTTTAAAATCGAATTACTCTCTGCCTCTGCGCCAGACATCTCTGCCGACTCTGCTGAGGAATCACAATCAATGATTTAATCTCGGAGACTCCTAAAAGGATAATATCTCTGCTGGCGAATGGATGAACAATCCGTCTGCTTCGAATTGTCAAGCTTGCCAAAAATAAATTGGACTTTAAGATATGAGGGAATGACGACTCTGCCAGGAATTATTCCATCTGTTTGGGGGAACGAATTCTGGTCACAGCGATTCCGCTGGGGATGAGAATTTTTAAATGACGTCCTGCTGGGGAAATGAGCCATTAAAACTCTGCTTGGGGATTTATTCAACCCAAGCTCCTTTATAGGGATTATCAACCTTCTGACCCGGCTGGGGAAAGGCTGTACCATCCTTGTTGAGGAATAGATTCTGTCGATCTGATAAACCTCTGCGGAGAGAACAACAACTCAGCTGGAAGTTGCTGACAAGATTCGATGCTGACCTCTGTGGGGATACCATGACCAGAGATACGATCTTGCTGGGTATCAGGGCTACTCTGCCAGGGATATGCAAATCCTGGTTAGAACATTTCACTGCAACTTGCTAGAAAGAGTCCTTAGAGATTTGTTGGGGAAACCCAAAGCAAATCCATAGTAGTCTGCTGAGGAATATGACTGTCGAGCTTAGGATAAGTACTACAATGCCCCATGTTAGGCGAGCTTCCCTTTAGACAATTCCGTTAGGGATGACGGGTTTATAACAAACTCTGTTGGAGAAAACTGCTTTAAAACGTCTCATGTTGGGGATGCCTTTCGAGAGGATTTTACAGAAGACCAACTGTCCTCAAACTCTACTGGGGGTGACCAACACTTCATGCTGGGGAAACAATCATGCCCCATGCTTGGACAACACAACAATTCGTCCCCGCAGAGGATGTCATAAGAGGATTTTACAGAAGATCTAGCCTCTTCAAACTCTTGTGACTTCGCTGGGGATAATGACCATCAGTTTCGGTGTCGACGAGACCACTCTTTTGGGGAACCTGTGACCGTTATCGACATAGAAAAGCTTGTAGCTGTTGGAAATACTATATGAGAGAATCGACTTAATAAGATGCAACGGTACCCAGCTGAACTTAATTCACTGATATCGACCCGTTATACACAATCGTCGACCGAACGATGAACGCCGATCTCCTTACCCATAATTGCCCCAGTCTTTTGCGTGGGGTGATTTATTGCTGGTCTTGTGCTTAAAATCATCTGCACCTGCTACCTGCAACAAAAGAATATGCCCACATGCCCCGAATATTGCATGGCTAGAATCCACCATCCGGGAGTATTCAACATTCGAAGTAATTTCAAATGTTTTTTCTGCGCATGTTATTGTAAGGCTGCCATGTTTTCAAATGCAATGTTTTATCAAAATTAGGACGTCTTTGCAAACAAAGCAATAAAACAAAAATAGGAGGCTTTTTACTGAAATTCAATTTATTGACTGAGAGCCCAGAATAGGCAATTACATCTGGAAGCAATCCCTGGAAAGAGGTGATCGCTGAAAATTGAGAAAAGAAACTATCCTAATGGCAATGTGAAAACGGAATTCCACTGAGTTTCCATTCTGTTATGACCAGTATGTCTTCAAAACTCCCCGACCTTGCCTTCTGAGGAATGATCAGACCGATTCCTATCCTTCAGAACGTCAGTTGTTCAAACGGTAATGGGGTACAGATAACTCAAACCGTAGTCATTCGCTTAAATCCCTCTTTTGTGTGGACCGCCCTTTCAGGTTTTCGATCCACCAGGATACCCTTTTTTGCCTAAGTTGCCCTTTCGGGTTTTCAACTTACCGGGTGTACAAATTTTTCAATTATATCCCTAATTTTTGCCCGAACCTTATTCTATTTTTGGTTCGCCGGGATGCCCTTTTTTGCCTGGATTTTTTTTTATTTTTATTATCCAGCGGGTCTATTCATGCGAAGTATTTTTTGACTACGTCCGAGTTGACAGGGGATGAAAAGTCTTCGCCATCCATGGTTGTAAGCAATAAAGCTCCGCCCGAAAAAACCTTTTTAACCACGAATGGACCTTCATAATTAGGAGTCCATTTGCCCCTGTGATCTGTATTGGGAGGAAGGATCCTTTTGAGTACCACATCTCCGACTTTATAAACCCGAGGACGCACCTTCTGGTCAAATGCCTGTTTCATTCTGCGCTGATATAATTGCCCATGACATACAGCCGCCAATCGCTTTTCCTCAATAAGGCTCAGCTGATCAAATCTGGCTCGTACCCATTCAGCTTCATCTAGCTTAACATCCATCATAACTCTGAGGGACGGAATTTCTACTTCAACCGGTAGCACTGCCTCCATACCATATACAAGTGAGAATGGGGTTGCCCCAGTGGACGTGCGTACCGACGTTCGATACCCATGCAAAGCAAATGGTAACATCTCATGCCAATCTTTGTACGTGACAACCATCTTCTGCACAATCTTTTTGATATTTTTGTTGGCCGCTTCGACCGCGCCATTCATCTTTGGGCGGTACGGAGAAGAATTGTGATGTTCGATTTTGAAGTCCCGGCATAACTCAGCCATCATCTTATTGTTCAAATTAGAACCATTATCAGTAATGATTCTTTCGGGAACTCCATATCGGCAAATGATATCCCGTTTTAAGAAACGAGCGACCACTTGTTTTGTAACATTGGCATAGGATGCGGCTTCAACCCATTTGGTGAAGTAATCAATTGCCACCAAGATGGAACGATGACCATTGGAAGCTGTAGGCTCAATCTTTCCGATCATATCAATGCCCCACATGGCAAACGGCCAAAGCGACGACATGATACTCAACGGATTTGGAGGCACATGCACCTTGTCTGCATAGATCTGGCATTTATGACATTTGCGGGCATATTTGCAACAATCTGACTCCATAGTCAACCAATAATATCCCGACCTTAACAACTTTTTAGCCATTGCCTGCCCTCCGGCATGGGTACCGAAAGAGCCTTCGTGCACTTCAATCATCAACAAGTCTGCTTCATGTCTATCCACACATCTAAGCAAGACCGTGTCAAAATTTCTTTTATACAGCACGCCATCTTTGTTCAGGAAGAAACTACTAGCTAACCTTCTCAACGTCTTCCTGTCTTTGGACGATGCCCCGGACGGGTACTCTTGACTTTTCAAGAAACACTTAATGTCATGAAACCATGGCTTGTCATCAGACGCTGCATCGACCGCAAACACAAATGCTGGTCTGTCAAGGCGGGATACCTCAATCTTAGGTACATGGTTCCATCTTTGCACTTTGATCATAGAAGACAAAGTGGCCAAGGCATCAGCGAACCTATTCTCATCTCGAGGAATGTGGTACAGTTTCACTGTTGTGAAAAACGTCAGCAACCTCCTTGTATAATCTCTATACGGCACTAGATTTGCTTGGTGCGTGTACCAACTCCCCTTCACTTGATTGATTACCAAAGCTGAATCACCAAATATATCAAGGGTCTTAATCCGTAGATTAATCGCCTCCTCGATCCCCATTATACAAGCTTCGTACTCTGCTTCATTGTTGGTGCATCCGAAAGTTATTCGGGAAGTGAAAGGCATATGAACACCTTCCGGCGTGCTAAGAACTGCTCCAACTCCGCACCCATTCATATTGACAGCCCCATCAAACATCAGACTCCATTTGGATTCAGGGTCTGGCCCCTCCTCCGGAAGTGGTTCCTCGCAGTCTTTAGCTTTGAGAAACATGATGTCCTCATCAGGGAAGTCAAACTTCATGGGTTGGTAATCATCAATCGGCTGTTGCGCGAGATAGTCGGACAAGATACTTCCTTTGATGGCCTTTTGTGAAGTGTACTGAATGTCATACTCTGTCAAGACCATTTGCCACCGTGCAACTCTGCCTGTCAACGCTGGTTTCTCGAAAATATACTTGATAGGATCCATTTTTGAAATCAACAAGGTTGTGTGCCTAACCATATATTGCCTCAATCGCTTAGCGGCCCATGCAAGCGCACAGCATGTCTTTTCAAGCATTGAGTAACGGGACTCACAATCATTGAACTTTTTGCTCAGGTAGTAAATAGCATGCTCCTTCCTACCTGTCTCGTCATGTTGACCGAGAACACAACCCATGAAACCTTCAAGCACTGTCAGATACATTATCAGCGGTCTCCCTTCAACTGGAGGCATTAGAATCGGAGGTTCCTGCAAGTATTCTTTTATCTTATCGAATGCCAATTGGCAATCGTCATTCCACCTGACCGTTTGATCTTTCCTTAACAATTTAAATATTGGTTCACACGTGGCTGTTAGGTGAGATATGAACCTCGCAATGTAGTTCAATCTACCCAAGAAACCACGAACCTCTTTTTCTGTTCTCGGTTCAGGCATTTCTTGTATTGCTTTCACCTTGGCAGGATCAACCTCGATTCCTCTTTCGCTCACAATGAAACCTAGCAACTTTCCAGAACGCACCCCAAACGTGCACTTGTTTGGATTTAATCTCAGACGGAACTTTCTCAACCTTTCAAACAACTTTTTCAGGTTAACCAGATGTTCCTCTTCTGTTCTCGACTTGGCAATCATATCATCTACATAACATTCGATCTCCTTATGAATCAAGTCATGAAACAATGTCACCATCGCCCGCTGGTACGTTGCCCCTGCGTTTTTCAACCCAAAAGGCATTACTTTATAACAATATGTACCCCACGGAGTAATGAACGTGGTCTTCTCCATGTCTTCAGGTGCCATCTTGATCTGGTTGTATCCGGAGAACCCGTCCATAAATGAGAACACTGAAAACTGAGCTGTATTATCGATCAGCACATCAATATGAGGTAGTGGAAAATCATCTTTCGGGCTAGCTTTATTAAGATCTCGATAATCCACACACATTCTCACTTTTCCGTCTTTCTTCGGTACTGGCACGATGTTGGCTACCCATGGAGGATACTTTGTCACAGCAAGAAAACCAGCGTCCCACTGCTTCTGGACTTCCTCCTTAATCTTTAAAGCCATGTCGGGGTGAGTCCGACGAAGTTTCTGCTTGACTGGCGAACATTCTTCTCTCGATGGTAGCCTGTGCACGACAATATCCGTATCCAACCCCGGCATGTCTTGATACGACCAGGCGAAGACGTCAACATACTCGCGCAACATTTCCGTCAAAGTTTGCTTCACATCTGCTTGCAAGCTGGCACCAATCCTGATCTCTTTTTTGGCGTCCTTGGTACCAATATTGATGATGTCTACAGTCTCCTGATGAGGCTGGATGACCCTTTCCTCCTGTTTCAACAATCTGGCCAGGTCTTCAGGGAGTTCACAATCTTTCTCATCCCCTTCTTCGGCTTGATAAATCGGATTGTCAAAGTCATACATAGCCATATCAAAATCGTTATCAGTGGTATCCGGAGGATCAAGTCTGCATGAACGGGTTCATGCCTTATTTTAGAATTTATTTTTAAGCAAAACAAAAGAAAATGAAACATTGCCATTTTATTATTTTTTTGTGCAAAAATAAAAACTGAAAGACAGAGAACAAAATTTGATTGCAAAACGTCCTTTATTAATGATTAAACATTGCAAATGCAACCATGGTGGCCCTACAAATGAATCTATACGCCTTGGGCAGAGCGCAAGATTTTGACATGCATTATGGTTAGAAAAAACAAAGAAAAATTACTCTGTCTGAAGAGTAACCCGGATGACTTCTTCAACGAACCAGTTCCGCACTTGTTGTCCCGGAACATGAGGGCGTACCCAATTGTCCAGGTCACAATCACTGTCAACACTATCCTCTGTGGCTGCACAAGACTGGTCCGTGTAGATAATTCCCCCACTATTGAAAGTAATGGGTCCCCTGCTCCCTGCATCTGAAGTTGTAGAGGGATGATAACCAATACCAAATTTGTCTTCCTTCATTGGGGTCTCTATCAACCTGCCCCAACCTTGGGCGTTGCCTGCCCTGACGACTTCGACAGCTTGTTTGTAAGATGAAATGGAGGTACCAGCCCCAACTGGTACAGAAGAAGACTCAGGTGCATCGTCAATATTGACTGCTTCAAATGATTGGCACAGCATCTCATGAATTTCCCCATCCATTTCAATGTACTTGAACGTAGACAAGTGACTCACAAAGATGTCTTCTTCCCCACACACTGTCACAATCTGCCCTTCAAACTCATACTTCAGCTTTTGATGTAGAGTAGAAGTAACAGCCCCGGCTCCATGAATCCAAGGGCGCCCCAATAGGCAGCTATATGCAGGTTGTATGTCCATTACATGGAACGTGGATTTGAATACCTGTGGTCCAATTTGTACGGGCAATTCCACCTCACCAAACACAGATCGTCTAGTTCCATCGAATGCTCTGACCACCAATTCACTAGGCCTTAAGATCAAACCATCAACTTCCAACTTCATTAATGCCTTCTTGGGCAAGACATTGAGTGATGAACCAGTGTCTACCAGTACATGAGATAACACTGCGCCCTTACACTCCATCGTGATATGCAAAGCCTTATTATGGTTTCTTCCTTCAACAGTCAAATCTCTATTTGTAAAGCCCAAGCCATGGCTAACATTAACATTGGAGATTACGCCCTCGAGCTGATTAACAGTAATTTCTTGTGGCACGTACGCACTCTTCAACACTTTCAACAACGCCTGTCGGTGCGCATCAGAGCACATCAATAGTGACAAGATTGAAATCTTTGAAGGGGTCTGATTCAGTTGGTCCACAATCTTATAATCGCTTTTCTTGATTATCTTCATAAATTCTTCCATTTCCTTATCAAAAGTAATCTTTGTCTCTGCTTCAGGTGTAGGCGCATTTTCAACCACCTGTTTACCCTTAGCCTTTGCTGCAGCTTCTACCTCCTTATCGCTTCTCAAGGTTTGGGGAGCGAACAACCTTCCACTCCTTGTAAAGCCCCCTACACCCCCTACGTTATCAATATTTGGGCTGACTGACGATCCAACTTCCTGCTTTTTACCTTCGTAATATACATCTGCCCCATAGTGCCATGGGATAGCTTTCGTAGATGTGAACGGAATTGGCCCTGGCACCGTGATAGTGACAGGACTGGACCCTTCTGGCGCAACACTCGCCACGGGAACTGCATTGACCGGCATTTGAATCTCAGCGGGAGTGTAATAGATGGTCACGGTTGATATCTCATCAGTGTCTTTCACGACTCTGTCAAACTGTAGACATCCTTCATCGATCAGATTCTGTAAACCCATCTTCAACTTATCACAGCCGTTCTCCTGATTCATACACTCAGAGCAATCCTGACTACAGCCCGGGAACACCTGTCCCTTCAATAAATGATCTTTTACAACCAATAAAGAAGTTTTCACTTGATGAACGTCTAACACCAAATTCAATCTCCTCCCACCTTCAATAGCGTACACATTTGCTGCACTATGATCAGGCATGGGATGCTGAGTAATTTAGGAGCGGGAGAGAAATTGATGGCTTTAGCATCAATCAAATCTTGTACTTTATGATGGAAAACCCAGCATTTTTCAATGGAGTGCCCCTGAGCACCTGAGTGGAACTCACAACGAGCATTAGCATCGAAGTTAGGTGGCAGGTTTCCAGCAACCGGAGCTTTCATAGTACGGAGCTCTACCAACTTTAACTCGAGTAGCCGGGGCAACAGCGCGGCATAAGTCATAGGGAGAGGATCCATCTTACGATCCCTCTGTCTAGACCTTTGCTGGAAAAAAGGTTGTTGCTGTTGAACTTGTTGTTGGGGTTGTTGTTTCTGAACAGACGGTGTGGGGATTGTTACAGCATCCACCTGATAATAAGCTCGAGAACGCCCTCTGCCTCGTCCTCTAAACACAGCATTCGTATCACCTTCTCTTCTTTTCTGGTTACTAGCAAACGGTTTCTTCGTCCCCGAAGAGCCAGCCCCACTCACATCCTGGATCTTTCCAAGCTTTAACAGACTTTCTATTCTTTCTCCCGCAATCACAATATCAGCAAATCCAGTTGACGGACAAGCAGCTAATCTATCCAAATAGGCCCCTTGCAAGGTGCCCATGAACATATCTGCCATTTCTCTGTCTGACAAGGGAGGTTGAACCTGGGCAGCCATTTCCCTCCACCTCTGTGCATATTCTTTGAAACTCTCCTTGGCATTCTGGGACAATCCCTGCAATTGGGTGCGGTTGGGCGCCATGTCAATATTATATTGGTATTGCTTCAGGAACGCTTCTGCCAGATCTTTCCAATTCTTCACAGCAGCTCTACTCAACTTCATGTACCAGGTCAAAGACGCCCCAGCCAGACTGTCCTGAAAATAGTGCATCCATAGCTTCTCGTCATCCGTATGGGCTGAAATCTTCCCAAAGTAAGCTTGAAGATGCGTTTGGGGACACGCATTGCCGTGATACTTATCAAAAGTAGGAGGTTTGAATTTAGGGGGAATTCTGACTCCTGAGACTAGCCCCAGGCTGGTAACATCAATACCCATAGAGTTCTTGCATTCTATGGCCCTGATCTTTTCTGCTAACTCCTCATACCTTCGATCACCTTGATTACCCACATCAGCATCTAGTAGAGTAAATTGGTCTTCCAGAGTATCTTCAAGAGTAACACCAGCATGCCTACCATTTCCATTACCCCGATTGTTACCACCAGGAGGAGGGTTGCCACCGGGAGGAGGAATGCCATGTCCCTGTGAATTGTCATGATGATCACCTTCGGGCCCGTTGTCGGGACGCTCGACCAGAAGCCTCAGCCTCTCCTGATTTTGCGCCATGCCAGTCATGAGGGTCATGAACTGGTCCATACGCGCCCTCATTTCGGCCAAATCACTTTGCACTTGATCCATGATTCTTACTTGATTTCTTCTCGTCGAATATCGGTGAATATGATTCTCCGCTATACTGCCTGAAACCAAATAAAGGTTAGAGACCCTGCAACGAGTACCTGAAAAGCAAGTAACAAAAATGCAAAATGATATGCAATGCCATGCAATGCTATGTTTGTCATTTCCTAGGTGCTTTTATACCCTGATTCCAATCCAATCCACAGAAATCTGAAGACCAGAAATCGTGATATACAGAGACGTGTCGTGGTCATGTGCTTGTGTGCAGCTATCTGATAAGAAATAATCCCGAATAAAACTGCTCATACTCATTCAATAAAATATTCAAGTACATTTAAGAAAGGTTCAACCGCAAATGCAATATAAGGAAAAAAATGGATCCATCAACAAGCCTGATGGTAGCCATTAACAACAAAATACAGGGAAAAGAACATCAATCTGACAATTCCACATCCTTCAGCCTATCACTTGAATACTTGATTTCCTCAAAAAGTATACGGGTACGCTGGTGATTCGGCTTTTCAATCATCTCTTTGATCAAGACATCCCTTTTCTCAAGAGCTTCAGTTAAAGAACTCATATGCAGCATCAGAGCTTCGTCATCACACACTCCTTTGTGTCTCTTTATGCCGGCTTGCATCTTGAGTATCTCCCTTTCTATCATGACTTCTTCAAGCTCTTTCTTGGTATTCCTCAGTTGGCTTCTAGCTTCTTCTAACTGTTCTTGACTTTTATCGAGACTTTCCCGATACTTTCTCCTCTGCTCATGTGCCTTTTTAAGCTCCTCGTCTTTAGTCTTCGACTGATCCTTTAACTCGGCATTTTCAATTCTGACTTCATCCCAAGCTTGACGAAGTTGAGCTAATGAATCCTTGCTTCGGGCTAAAGCCTGTTTTGTAATCTTGTGAGCCTGACTAGTGTCATCTGCTCCCAAAGTAAGTTTCCGAAAGTACCGAGCTCGGTCATCAAAATCTTCCTCTTTGTCAGCCAAGGTTTTTTCTGCTTTCAAGGCTCTCTTTTCCAACTCTTTGTTGTCAGCTAGAGCTTTCTGAAGACATCTGCTCATTCCAGAATTCTCTATCTGCAACTCTCTGACCATTTTCTTCCACTTCTCACATTCTTCAATAGCCACCATAGTGGGTTGTTCTGGCTGTACTGCACATAAAAGAGGTCCCCTTGAAAAGGGTAAAAGCAATTCCTTTACTTTCGTCTCCATCCATCTGTCATATTCAGGATAAGATCTACAATCTCCTTTTCCAAAAACTGCTTTTCCAATTTTGTGCTTATCTTTCCAAGCATTCACTACTTCTACCACCTTCGCATCTTTAGTTCCTGTAAAGAATAAAGATTCTTCCACATCTTGCTCTGTAGGAGGATCCCTGGAAGCATACCCAAACTGTCGGATGGCCAAAACTGGATTATAATTGATCCCTCCTTTTCTGCCAATCAAAGGCACATTTGGAAAATTTCCGCATCTTGTGACAAGCTCTATTCTCAACAACCGGTGATCAAACCATACAATGTTATCAGCAGTTAAACTCATCAATCGTTTAGACCATTTCGCCACATCTTTGGTTTCCACAAAGGCACCTGTCTGAGGCAAATGTTTGAAAAACCAATGACTCAGCAGTGGAGTACAACAACTGACAGATCCTCCCCTCCTTTTCTCATTCTTATAGTGCACGGAATGATAAAAATCTCCTAACAAAGTAGGGACTGGATTTTTAAGAACGAAAACTCTTGTCGCTTGCATATCCACAAAGTCTTGCTGATTGGGAAAGAAAACTAGGCCATATATGCAGAGAGCCAGGATGGAATTGTAAACCGTCCAATTTTTAGCACTTGCAGCCTCCTGGGCCTGTCCAGACAGAAATTCTAAATGAAATCCGCTAACTCCATTTTTACTGCTCACACCACTCTTTATCACTGCCTGATCCATTTGTAAAGCAGCAGCAATTTCTTTTACGCTGGGAGAACTACCAGAGAAGAATGGTATTGCCGACGTGATCGGAATTCCCAAAATAAATGAGAATTCTTCCAGTGTTGGCATCAAAATGTAATCTGGAAAAAGAAAGCACCTCAACGAAGGCTCGTAGAACTGCAGCAGAGTGTGCAAAGCATCATGCTCATACTTGGTGATTGTACGGACCATCCCAACCAAATTCCCGTAGCTCTTCTGAAACCTATCAAGAATACCCGGACCAGCCATATCTATAACTTTGAGCAATGAATCCAAGACAGGATCTGGAAACTTGTAAGACACATTGTTCTTTCTCTCGGCGACGATCTTTGTTGAACCCATGGATTGGAATCAGAAATGTATTATGCACCTGAAAATGACAAACATAACTGTTATGATATGATAATGCAATGCAAGAGGGCATGTGATCAGGTAATCAAGTGTCAGTGTCTGTATTGAACTGTGTGCACTGTGTCTCTGTACTGAATCTGGCAATATCTGAGATGAACACTTAAATCACTGTCATAGTATACAATGTCTGAAATCATCATAGAATCACAAGTAAGGTAGGTAGGAGGCTGGGTTTCCTGCAAACCTGTAAACATCCCGCCCATGCTCACATGTGGTTCTTAGAAAATAAGGCTTGTCAGCTTCGGAGGTTTGAGAAGCAATAGCACATTCAGCCCGTAGGATACAATGCTATGCCAATCAAAGAGGTCGCCCACTGACTCCCCTTAGAAAATAAAGGTCATCCTATGCAAGTTCCAAAGTGGGCTCTCGGGTGCGAATGGGTTTGCCACAGAATGTAGTCTGCCATTGTCACCACTAAAGAGGGATATTTCCACTAAGGTTCTCATGATCGGTCACTAGAGTCGACAGCTCTCTAGATCTACATCCTGGAATACGCAAGATGCGTATGCCACGACGTGTCCCAAGATAGCCTCGTCTAGCTGTGAATTTCGTGAACACCCAACGCACTCCAAACGGCACGTAGGTCCCACTACTCTCCACTCTAATTCTAAGTGTATGCTCAAGCCTGTGTAATGGGCTTATCTCTCAGAAATCCCGCCCGCCAAACAGAAAACAACACAGTCCAGTATAGCATAATATATCATATGAAATGAAAATGCTAAAATACGGTAAATACAATAATGTACAGTAAAGCAGTAAATAACCATACAATAAAACAGTAAATACAACACAACAGTAAACACCCAATGAAAGAAAAGCGGACAAGCGCTAGGATGAACTCGCTAAGGAAACCAGAGATTCTGGGTTCGGTCCCCAGCAGAGTCGCTAGCTGTCGCTCCCGGGATTTTCATCCAAGTACAAACGCGAAAGTGGCACCGAACAGAGTCGCCAGCAATGTGTATTTATCCCAAGAGAGGGAAAGGAAACACCGCGTAAACCTGAGAGAAAGGAAAGAGCATGGTCTCGCGACCAAGAGAACTGGGTTCGGGAGTCGGTTACGCGAGAGGAAGGTATTAGCACCCCCTCGCGTCCATCGTACCCGATGGGATCCACGCTTGCTGCTTCAATCAAAGGGTGTAAGAAAAGAATGCTGGAAAAGGAACTGAAAGAAAGAAAGGAGAGAGAATGGAAAAGGAACGAGAAACAAATGTAGGGAAAATAAAAGAAGTGCTCGCATGGGCCCTACCCCACTGCCTACGTATCTCATCGGGAGCATGAGAATCAGAGCGACGTAGTTCCCCTCAATAGGGATGGATTGTTTGTGTTTTTTAGAGAACGGCTTACGTTCTAGCTCAGGTGTTGCAGGCTCGCTGGTCCGAGTGCGTTACCATCTTGCAAGAGAACGAGTAGAAGCACGTTCGTACGCTGAGAGTGAGTGAGGTGAGAAAAGAATTCCCGAAGGAAAGACGTTATTGTTTGTTTTTGTCTTTTAAGAGTTTTTTCATTTGTTTGCATATGATAGTGTATCTGAATCTTAGTCATTGGAATGTGTACATCCTCACATTCCAAGATGGAATGGGTAAGAAAGCACACTAAGGGTGAAGAAGACCCCCACACTTAGTTCCAATTGTCAAGGTTCAAACACACTAGCATACTGGTATTTATTAAGTGTTTTTGTTGATTAAGAAATGAAGAAGTGTTTTTTATTATTTGCACCTTCAACAAGTATTGCATTTAAGTCCCTCACACAAGATCAAATGTTTAACACATTGACCCAAGATGGGCTATATGCTATACATTTTAAGATTATAAGAGAAGACCCCTTATAATCTTTTCTTTATGTGAAAGGCCTAAATGCAATAAATGCCTACCTTTATTAAGTGTTTTTTTATTATTGTTTTAAGATGAGAAGATGAAAGACTCAAGAAAGAGGTAAAGGTAAAATCTATATGGACTAAGACTCAATCCTAATTGATTAGTTAAGGGAGTGATCCTAAGGTTTGTGAGGTTTCAACCTAAATTCTAAAGAAGGAATGAATTAAACAATTCACTTCTAAAGTAGAAGATGCATTGTAATTCACAAAGGGAAAGTGATGAGTTATTAAAAGAAAGCACATAAGTGCTTAACAAAACACAAAATGGAATTGTAAAAGAGAAAGGATAGAAGTTGAATGTGGATTCCTTATCCACACTCAATTGAAACTTACCAAAGCCCCTACATGGTTAGTAAACATGTATAAGAAGTATAAGAAATAAAAGAACATGTAATGCATCATAAAACTCAAAAGAATTAAATGAGAAAACAAATCCTAGAACCACAACCAGAATGGGCATCATATGGACAACAAGTGAATATCATCATACAAGTGCAAGTGAATAAGCAACAAGCATCACCCATTAGCATTTAAACATGTTACAAGAAGAAGGGATAGATGAAAGATGGAAAGAAATGAAGAGGACATGCATAAATGGAACATGTAAATCAACAACCAGAATTGAAACTAAATGGAAAATGGTTTATGAACATCTCAAAAGTATTTATGAATCAACTTCAAGACATTCAAGAAGTAATATAAGGAGAATTGAAATGAAAGTTCAAAAAGAAAGTGCAAACAATACATGTTAATGATGCACAAAGTTCAAATAAAAATCAACATGCAAGGATAACATGTAATATGTACCAATGACCTATAATGTCAAGTGAGTAGTTCACAAAGTAGGCAAATGATCATGCAAGTATGTACAAAAGAAATCATGCAAACATGCACTAAAGTTAAAATGACATGACATGTATTATACTTCAAAGGTAATGCATCAAACAAAAATCAAATGGCCTCATGAAAATTATGAAAACATGGTATTGGAGTGCCTAGGTCAGAAATGCATCATACATCAAGATAGCATGTAAAAATTCAAAGCAAAAATGACTTCAAACCAAACAATTAGGTCAAATTGAAACATCATGCAAAGTGGTGCAAATATAGGCATCAAAACATGTAATAAAGTGACCTAAAAAACAAACAAAAATCATCTAACATGCTTCAATGTATTAGTGAATCAATGCAAAAAGAATCATGTCAAAATAGTTGGTAATGAGCAAGAACAAAATTAAACAAATTCATGTATCATGCTTAGAATGCATCTAAATGGAAATTCAAAGAAAATTATGGAACAGGGGCAAAAAGGTCATAAAATCAGAAAATAAAATCATGAAAAATTTCCTAAATGTCTTGAGAATTCACATGAATTTTTGTGGAATTTTATGATGAGGTTTGATATTTTTAAAAATTAAAAGGTAAACGTGTATAAAAATGAAAAAAAAAATGCAATGAAATGAGGGAAGGGGTGTATGCCTAGTAACTATTCAGTTCAAATTACATTGGGCCTTAAACAAGGGGGGTGTGAATATCAATTTGGCTAAGTCCATCAGAAATGTGCACATGACTTGCACGAGTTTTTTAATGCGCTGTCACCAATATCACCACACGATCATGCCAAAATGGACGCACAAGATTAGAACATGCTAAACCCTAACATCCACTCACCGGCCGGAGAGGGACCTCCGGTCACCTTCTCCGGCCACTCTCCGGCGCTGCAATCAACCAAACATTCCAGAAATTTATGCAATGCACATCAAAATGTTCAGGAAGTCACGTAGAGCATGAATCTAGGATTAGTTTTCACAAACAACACACAAACAGAGAGAATCGAAGCAATGAAATTAGCCCTAGATTTTGGATCTAAGCTTCTAAGAAGCTCTATCAACTAGCCAGAACGCACACGACCTCTACTAGGCCACAAACACCACGAAAACAAGCTAGATTCACTAAAACAAAGTTGAGGAAGGGAACCTGAAATATGATGAACTTTGGATCTACCAGAATACCAGAGATCCTATCTTCTTCTTCTTCCTTGGAGCTTCACAAACTAAGCAAAATAAATGCTGTTTGAGCTTAATATCTTGAGAGCAGAGAGAAAATTGCAAAATGTTGATGAAGCTTCACTGGGAGAATGATGAAGATTCAGTGTGCTCCTGATCCAACAATGCCAAGCAATGATAATGCAGATGAAAAGTGGAAGAAGAGTGTTGAAATCGTGTGGAATCAGAGAGAAAGTAGAGAGAGTTTGAGGTGTTCTTGGAAAGAAATGTGGTTGTCAAAACTGAAAAATGAAAATGGAGTGTGTGATTTTCTTTTATAGTGTGAGCTTACCACGGTTTAATGAGTTGAGTTAGGGTGAGTCAAGGTGGTTAACTGAGTCCACCCTAACTAACTGAGTCAAGTTAGTTAGGGGGCGAGTGATCAAGGCTGGGTTATGGTGAGGTTAATCTCATGACAGTTATGGTGAGGATGAAGAGTAAAACTTGGAATGGTAGGACTGTTGTGGCAGAAACTTGCTCAACAAGTTGTTCTCTCCATTTTCATGCAAGGCACGTGATACTAAATATTGTGTAAGTGATGTGTGCTTGGTCTAAAGAGGAAACTGAAGTGAGGAAGTGTTTGTAGTGTGTGTGAACCAAAATCGTGCACCAAATCATCATTGTAACAGTAAGTGTTTGAGGGTGAATTTCTCACATGTTAGTGAATGGTTTGAGGAACTTTTGATGCCAAATAAAAGAGGGCATGTTGTGGAACACATTTGATGTTGATTTCAAATTGAGATGAGGTTTGGAAAATGGTGCAAAATAGCTTAAAACACAAAGGTCTGAGAACTGGTGTAAGGGCGTGTGAAGCAAGTCATGGCATGGCAACTTGGCACACAAAATTTCAGCACAATCAACATGACTTTGAACCAATATATCTCCACTATAACTTGATCAAATGGAATTTTGTCCAACATGAGTATTGAAGATGACACTACAAGGAACAACTTTGATGTTGAGAAGTTTTTCATTTGAGGCCTTTAACCATGAGAAAAATGAGTGGACATTTGGCCCACCACATGTTTGTTAAAATGACTGCGCGCGTGCCCTGAAAATCTTGATCATGACCTAGTTTTGAACCTACTTTGCTCAAACTTTGATCAATCATATCTCACTCAATTTTTATCCAATGGAGATGTTCCACACATGGATTTGAAGCTTAAAACAAGATCTTTTGTTGTGGCCGAGTGGAATTTTCATTTGGTGCTTCAATTTTAAATGGCCTTGGTTCAAACTCTGATGCAAAATGGCCAAAACTTGCTATTTTTAGTAACCCTACTTCATCCAAAAATGGCAACTTTCTACATCTTGAATTTTTCATGATTCCTTTGGAATTTCTTGACCAAATTTTGCACATTGGACACATATAACATGAATTTCATGAATTTGGCCTCAAAAAGTCAAGAGTTGACTTTTTCCTCTGATTATTTGACTTTGCCCCAATTTCTCTAATTCTTGATCTTTCTTCCAATTGAACCACTTCTAAAACCAATTGAGATGCGATCTTCCACATACATACACTTAAGGACATATGGAATACCATGACATCAAGTTTTGTTCAAAAAATCAAAGATTCCCTGATTTAATGGGAAACCCTAGTTTTGACCCCCTTTGGTTAGGAGGAAATTGCACATCTTCCAAATCCAAATTCCTCAGAGTATGTTGTGCATCCTCTTAAAGGATGATGAGAAATGCCACTTGAGGATGATTTTGAATCAATGAGCTATCTCTTTTGAGGATTTTCCTTCAATTTTTGGACTTCTTGCATAGTGTAGGATGTAATGCATCAATCTCCTATTGTATCTCTTATCCTTGAGGTTGTGGATGATCAATTGAGATAGTATGAGACATGAAAGGCTTCTTGGCTTGCCTTGAGGCAACTTGACTGACCTTTTTGTGCTTTGAATGATCTCTTGATTGTCCATCCCCCACCTGATCACATGCCCTGATGGTAAGGAGGATGCCATGCTTCATTTTTCTATGTTAAATGCAATGCAATGCTAATGAGGTGGATATGATATGATAAATGATAATGCCATGCTATGATGACAAAGAGGGAGAGCAAATTTTGGGGTATTACACCCGTCCGTATTGACTTTTTAGACACCCGTCCGTGTTCTTTCAGCACTCGTCTGTGTTTGAACCTTTAGTTTCAATACCCGTCCGTATTGACCTTAGACACCCGTCCGTGTTCTTTCATTACCAATCTGTGTTTGAACTTCTTTCAGTACCCGTCCGTATTAAGCTTAGACAACCGTCCAAGTTATTTTAGCACCCGTCCGAGTTTGAACCATTAGTTTGAATTCCCGTCCATATTGACCTTTTTGACACCCTTCCGTGTTCTTTCAGCACCCGTCCATGTTTGAACTTTAGTTTCAATACCCGTCCGTATTGACCTTTTGAAACTCGTCCGTGTTTTTTCAACACCCGTCTGTGTTTGAACCTTTCTTCAATACCCGTCCGTATTGACCTTTTAGACACCCGTCCGTGTTCTTCAGCACCCGTTCGTGATTGCACCTTTAGTTTCAATACCCGTCTGTATTGACCTTAGATACCCGTCCATGTTCTTTCAGCACCTGTCCTTGTTTGAACTTCTTTCAGTACCCGTCCGTATTGACCTTAGACACCCGTCCGTGTTCTTTTAGAACTCGTCCTTCTTTGAACCTTTATGTTCAAAACCCGTCCGTATTGACCTTTTGACACCCGTCCGTTTTCTTTTAGCACCCGTCCGTGTTGAAATCTATAATTTCAATACCCGTCCGTATTGACCCTTTTTACAACCGTCCGTGTTCTTTCAGCACCCGTCCGTGTTTGAAATTCTTTCAGTACCCGTCCGTATTGACCTTAGACACCCGTCCGTGTTCTTTCAGCACTCGTCCGTCTTTGAACCTTTAATTTCAATACCCGTCCGTATTGACCTTTTTGACACCCGTCCGTGTTCTTTCAGCACCCATCCAAGTTTGAACTTTAGTGTCAATACCTGTCTGTATTGACCTTTTGACACTCGTCCGTGTTTTTTAGCACCCGTCCGTGTTTGAACCTTTCTTCAATACCCGTCCGTATTGACCTTAGACACCCGTCCGTGTTCTTTCAGCACCCGTCCGTGTTTGAACCTTTAGTTTTAATACCCGTCTGTATTGACCTCTTTGACACCCGTCCGTGTTCTTTCAACACCCGTCCGTGTTTGCACCTTTGGTTTCAATACCCGTCCGTATTGACTTAGACACCCGTCTGTGTTCTTTCAGCACCCGTCCATGTTTGAACTTCTTTCAGTACCCGTCCGTATTGACCTTAGACAGCCGTCCGTGTTCTTTTAGCACCCGTCCGTCTTCGAACCTTTAGTTTCAATACCCGTCTGTATTGACCTTTTTGACACCCATCCGTGTTCTTTCAACACCCGTCCGTGTTTGCACCTTTAGTTTCAATACCCGTCCGTATTAACCTTAGACACCCGTCCAAGTTCTTTCAGCACCCGTCCGTGTTTGAACCTTTAGTTTGAATTCCCATCCATATTGACCTTTTTACCATCCTTCCGTGTTCTTTTAGCACCCGTCCATGTTTGAACTTTAGTTTCAATACCCGTCCGTATTGACCTTTTGACACTCGTCCGTGTTATTTCAACACCCGTCCGTGTTTGAACCTTTCTTAAATACCCGTCCGTATTGACCCTTTAGACACTCGTCCGTGTTCTTCAGCACCCGTTCATGTTTGCACCTTTAGTTTCAATACCCTTCCGTATTGACCTTAGACACCCGTCTGTGTTCTTTCAGCACCCGTCCATGTTTGAACTTCTTTTAGTACCCGTCCGTATTGACCTTAGACACCCGTCCGTGTTCTTTCAGCACCCGTCCGTCTTTGAACCTTTAGTTTCAATACCCGTCCGTATTGACCTTTTTGACACCCGTCCGTGTTCTTTCAACACCAGTCCGTGTTTGCACCTTTAGTTTCAATACCCGTCCGTATTGACCTTAGACAGCCGTCTGTGTTCTTTCAGCACTCGTCCGTGTTTGAACTTCTTTCAGTACCCGTCCGTATTGACCTTAGACACCCGTCAGTGTTCTTTCAGCACTAGTCCGTCTTTGAACCTTTATGTTCAATACCCGTCCGTATTGACCTTTTGACACCCGTTCGTGTTCTTTCAGCACCCGTCCGTGTTTGAACCTTTAGTTTCAATACCCGTCCTTATTGACCTTTTTTACACCCGTCCGTGTTTTTTCAGTACCCGTCCGTGTTTGAACTTTAGTTTCAATACCCGTTCGTGTTCTTTCAGCACCCGTCCGTGTTTTAACCTTTAGTTTCAATACCCGTCCGTATTGACTTTTTAGACACCCGTCCGTGTTCTTTCAGCACTTGTCTGTGTTTGAACCTTTAGTTTCAATAAACGTCCGTATTGACCTTAGACACCCGTCCGTGTTCTTTCATTACCCATCTGTGTTTGAACTTCTTTCAGTACCCGTCCGTATTAAGCTTAGACAACCGTCCAAGTTATTTTAGCACCCGTCCGAGTTTGAACCTTTAGTTTGAATTCCCGTCCATATTGACCTTTTTGACACCCTTCCGTGTTCTTTCAGCAGCCGTCCATGTTTGAACTTTAGTTTCAATACCCTTCCGTATTGACCTTTTGACACTCGTCCGTGTTTTTTCAACACCCGTCCGTGTTTGAACCTTTCTTCAATACCCGTCCGTATTGAACTTTTAGACACCCGTCCGTGTTCTTCAGCACCCGTTCGTGTTTGCACCTTTAGTTTCAATACCCGTCTGTATTGACCTTAGATACCCGTCCGTGTTCTTTCAGCACCCGTCCTTGTTTGAACTTCTTTCAGTACCCTTCCGTATTGACCTTAGACACCCGTCAGTGTTCTTTCAGCACTCGTCCGTCTTTGAACCTTTATGTTCAATACCCGTCCGTATTGACCTTTTGATACCCGTTCGTGTTCTTTCAGCACCCGTCCGTGTTTGAACCTTTAGTTTCAATACCCGTCCTTATTGACCTTTTTTACACCCGTCCGTGTTCTTTCAGTACCCGTCCGTGTTTGAACTTTAATTTCAATACCCGTCCGTATTGACCTTTTGATACCCGTCCGTGTTCTTTCAGCACCCGTCCGTGTTTTAACCTTTAGTTTCAATACCCGTCCGTATTGACTTTTTAGACACCCGTCCGTGTTCTTTCAGCACTCGTCTGTGTTTGAACCTTTAGTTTCAATACCCGTCCGTATTGACCTTAGACACCCGTCCGTGTTCTTTCATTACCCATCTGTGTTTGAACTTCTTTCAGTACCCGTCCGTATTAAGCTTAGACAACCGTCCAAGTTATTTTAGCACCCGTCCGAGTTTGAACCATTAGTTTGAATTCCCGTCCATATTGACCTTTTTGACACCCTTCCTTGTTCTTTCAGCACCCGTCCATGTTTGAACTTTAGTTTCAATACCCGTCCGTATTGACCTTTTGAAACTCGTCCGTGTTTTTTCAACACCCGTCCGTGTTTGAACCTTTCTTCAATACCCGTCCGTATTGACCTTTTAGACACTCGTCCGTGTTCTTCAGCACCTGTTCGTGATTGCACCTTTAGTTTCAATACCCGTCTGTATTGACCTTAGATACCCGTCCGTGTTCTTTCAACACCCGTCCTTATTTGAACTTCTTTCAGTACCCGTCCGTATTGACCTTAGACACCCGTCCGTGTTCTTTTAGCACTCGTCCTTCTTTGAACCTTTATGTTCAAAACCCGTCCGTATTGACCTTTTGACACCCGTCCGTGTTCTTTTAGCACCCGTCCGTGTTGAAATCTTTAATTTCAATACCCGTCCGTATTGACCCTTTTTACAACCGTCCGTGTTCTTTAAGCACCCGTCCGTGTTTGAAATTCTTTCAGTACCCGTCCGTATTGACCTTAGACACCCGTCCGTGTTCTTTCAGCACTCGTCCGTCTTTGAACCTTTAATTTCAATACCCGTCCGTATTGACCTTTTTGACACCCGTCCGTGTTCTTTCAGCACCCATCCAAGTTTGAACTTTAGTGTCAATACCTGTCTGTATTGACCTTTTGACACTCGTCCGTGTTTTTTAGCACCCGTCCGTGTTTGAACCTTTCTTCAATACCCGTCCGTATTGACTTTTTAGACACCCGTCCGTGTTCTTTCAGCACTCATCTGTGTTTGAACCTTTAGTTTCAATACCAGTCCGTATTGACCTTAGACACCCGTCCGTGTTCTTTCATTACCAATCTGTGTTTGAACTTCTTTCAGTACCCGTCCGTATTAAGCTTAGACAACCGTCCAAGTAATTTTAGCACCCGTCCGAGTTTGAACCATTAGTTTGAATTCCCGTCCATATCGACCTTTTTGACACCCTTCCGTGTTCTTTCAGCACCCGTCCATGTTTGAACTTTAGTTTCAATACCCGTCCGTATTGACCTTTTGAAACTCGTCCGTGTTTTTTCAACACCCGTCCGTGTTTGAACCTTTCTTCAATACTCGTCCGTATTGACCTTTTAGACACCCGTCCGTGTTCTTCAGCACCCGTTCGTGATTGCACCTTTAGTTTCAATACCCGTCTGTATTGACCTTAGATACCCGTCCATGTTCTTTCAGCACCTGTCCTTGTTTGAACTTCTTTCAGTACCCGTCCGTATTGACCTTAGACACCCGTCCGTGTTCTTTCAGAACTCGTCCTTCTTTGAACCTTTATGTTCAAAACCCGTCCGTATTGACCTTTTGACACCCGTCCGTTTTCTTTTAGCACCCGTCCGTGTTGAAATCTTTAATTTCAATACCCGTCCGTATTGACCCTTTTTACAACCGTCCGTGTTCTTTCAGCACCCGTCCGTGTTTGAAATTCTTTCAGTACCCGTCCGTATTGACCTTAGACACCCGTCCGTGTTCTTTCAGCACTCGTCCGTCTTTGAACCTTTAATTTCAATACCCGTCCGTATTAACCTTTTTGACACCCGTCCGTGTTCTTTCAGCACCCATCCAAGTTTGAACTTTAGTGTCAATACCTGTCTGTATTGACCTTTTGACACTCGTCCGTGTTTTTCAGCACCCGTCCGTGTTTGAACCTTTCTTCAATACCCGTCCGTATTGACCTTAGACACCCGTCCGTGTTCTTTCAGCACCCGTCCGTGTTTGAACCTTTAGTTTTAATACCCGTCTGTATTGACCTCTTTGACACCCGTCCGTGTTCTTTCAACACCCGTCCGTGTTTGTACCTTTGGTTTCAATACCCGTCCGTATTGACTTAGACACCCGTCTGTGTTCTTTCAGCACCCGTCCATGTTTGAACTTCTTTCAGTACCCGTCCGTATTGACCTTAGACAGCCGTCCGTGTTCTTTTAGCACCCGTCCGTCTTCGAACCTTTAGTTTCAATACTCGTCCGTATTGACCTTTTTGACACCCATCCGTGTTCTTTCAACACCCGTCCGTGTTTGCACCTTTAGTTTCAATACCCGTCCGTATTAACCTTAGACACCCGTCCAAGTTCTTTCAGCACCCGTCCGTGTTTGAACCTTTAGTTTGAATTCCCATCCATATTGACCTTTTTGCCATCCTTCCGTGTTCTTTCAGCACCCGTCCATGTTTGAACTTTAGTTTCAATACCCGTCCGTATTGACCTTTTGACACTCGTCCGTGTTATTTCAACACCCGTCCGTGTTTGAACCTTTCTTAAATACCCGTCCGTATTGACCCTTTAGACACTCGTCCGTGTTCTTCAGCACCCGTTCATGTTTGCACCTTTAGTTTCAATACCCTTCCGTATTGACCTTAGACACCCGTCTGTGTTCTTTCAGCACCCGTCCGTATTGACCTTAGACACCCGTCCGTGTTCTTTCAGCACCCGTCCGTCTTTGAACCTTTAGTTTCAATACCCGTCCGTATTGACCTTTTTGACACCCGTCCGTGTTCTTTCAACACCAGTCCGTGTTTGCACCTTTAGTTTCAATACCCGTCCGTATTGACCTTAGACAGCCGTCTGTGTTCTTTCAGCACTCGTCCGTGTTTGAACTTCTTTCAGTACCCGTCCGTATTGACCTTAGACACCCGTCAGTGTTCTTTCAGCACTAGTCCGTCTTTGAACCTTTATATTCAATACCCGTCCGTATTGACCTTTTGACACCCGTTCGTGTTCTTTCAGCACCCGTCCGTGTTTGAACCTTTAGTTTCAATACCCGTCCTTATTGACCTTTTTTACACCCGTCCGTGTTTTTTCAGTACCCGTCCGTGTTTGAACTTTAGTTTCAATACCCGTCCGTGTTCTTTCAGCACCCGTCCGTGTTTTAACCTTTAGTTTCAATACCCGTCCGTATTGACTTTTTAGACACCCGTCCGTGTTCTTTCAGCACTTGTCTGTGTTTGAACCTTTAGTTTCAATAAACGTCCGTATTGACCTTAGACACCCGTCCGTGTTCTTTCATTACCCATCTGTGTTTGAACTTCTTTCAGTACCCGTCCGTATTAAGCTTAGACAACCGTCCAAGTTATTTTAGCACCCGTCCGAGTTTGAACCTTTAGTTTGAATTCCCGTCCATATTGACCTTTTTGACACCCTTCCGTGTTCTTTCAGCAGCCGTCCATGTTTGAACTTTAGTTTCAATACCCTTCCGTATTGACCTTTTGACACTCGTCCGTGTTTTTTCAACACCCGTCCGTGTTTGAACCTTTCTTCAATACCCGTCCGAATTGAACTTTTAGACACCCGTCCGTGTTCTTCAGCACCCGTTCGTGTTTGCACCTTTAGTTTCAATACCCGTCTGTATTGACCTTAGATACCCGTCCGTGTTCTTTCAGCACCCGTCCTTGTTTGAACTTCTTTCAGTACCCTTCCGTATTGACCTTAGACACCCGTCAGTGTTCTTTCAGCACTCGTCCGTCTTTGAACCTTTATGTTCAATACCCGTCCGTATTGACCTTTTGACACCCGTTCGTGTTCTTTCAGCACCCGTCCGTGTTTGAACCTTTAGTTTCAATACCCGTCCTTATTGACCTTTTTTACACCCGTCCGTGTTCTTTCAGTACCCGTCCGTGTTTGAACTTTAATTTCAATACCCGTCCGTATTGACCTTTTGATACCCGTCCGTGTTCTTTCAGCACCCGTCCGTGTTTTAACCTTTAGTTTCAATACCCGTCCGTATTGACTTTTTAGACACCCGTCCGTGTTCTTTCAGCACTCGTCTGTGTTTGAACCTTTAGTTTCAATACCCGTCCGTATTGACCTTAGACACCCGTCCGTGTTCTTTCATTACCCATCTGTGTTTGAACTTCTTTCAGTACCCGTCCGTATTAAGCTTAGACAACCGTCCAAGTTATTTTAGCACCCGTCCGAGTTTGAACCATTAGTTTGAATTCCCGTCCATATTGACCTTTTTGACACCCTTCCTTGTTCTTTCAGCACCCGTCCATGTTTGAACTTTAGTTTCAATACCCGTCCGTATTGACCTTTTGAAACTCGTCCGTGTTTTTTCAACACCCGTCCGTGTTTGAACCTTTCTTCAATACCCGTCCGTATTGACCTTTTAGACACTCGTCCGTGTTCTTCAGCACCTGTTCGTGATTGCACCTTTAGTTTCAATACCCGTCTGTATTGACCTTAGATACCCGTCCATGTTCTTTCAACACCCGTCCTTATTTGAACTTCTTTCAGTACCCGTCCGTATTGACCTTAGACACCCGTCCGTGTTCTTTTAGCACTCGTCCTTCTTTGAACCTTTATGTTCAAAACCCGTCCGTATTGACCTTTTGACACCCGTCCGTGTTCTTTTAGCACCCGTCCGTGTTGAAATCTTTAATTTCAATACCCGTCCGTATTGACCCTTTTTACAACCGTCCGTGTTCTTTCAGCACCCGTCCGTGTTTGAAATTCTTTCAGTACCCGTCCGTATTGACCTTAGACACCCGTCCGTGTTCTTTCAGCACTCGTCCGTCTTTGAACCTTTAATTTCAATACCCGTCCGTATTGACCTTTTTGACACCCGTCCGTGTTCTTTCAGCACCCATCCAAGTTTGAACTTTAGTGTCAATACCTGTCTGTATTGACCTTTTGACACTCGTCCGTGTTTTTTAGCACCCGTCCGTGTTTGAACCTTTCTTCAATACCCGTCCGTATTGACCTTAGACACCCGTCCGTGTTCTTTCAGCACCCGTCCGTGTTTGAACCTTTAGTTTCAATACCCGTCCGTATTGACCTCTTTGACACCCGTCCGTGTTCTTTCAACACCCGTCCGTGTTTGCACCTTTGGTTTCAATACCCGTCCGTATTGACTTAGACACCCGTCTGTGTTCTTTCAGCACCCGTCCATGTTTGAACTTCTTTCAGTACCCGTCCGTATTGACCTTAGACAGCCGTCCGTGTTCTTTTAGCACCCGTCCGTCTTCGAACCTTTAGTTTCAATACCCGTCCGTATTGACCTTTTTGACACCCATCCGTGTTCTTTCAACACCCGTCCGTGTTTGCACCTTTAGTTTCAATACCCGTCCGTATTAACCTTAGACACCCGTCCAAGTTATTTCAGCACCCGTCCGTGTTTGAACCTTTAGTTTGAATTCCCATCCATATTGACCTTTTTGACATCCTTCCGTGTTCTTTCAGCACCCGTCCATGTTTGAACTTTAGTTTCAATACCCGTCCGTATTGACCTTTTGACACTCGTCCGTGTTTTTTCAACACCCGTCCGTGTTTGAACCTTTCTTAAATCCCCGTCCGTATTGACCCTTTAGACACCCGTCCGTGTTCTTCAGCACCCATTCATGTTTTCACCTTTAGTTTCAATACCCTTCCGTATTGACCTTAGACACCCGTCTGTGTTCTTTCAGCACCCGTCCGTGTTTGAACTTCTTTTAGTACCCGTCCTTATTGACCTTAGACACCCGTCCGTGTTCTTTCAGCACCCGTCCGTCTTTGAACCTTTAGTTTCAATACCCGTCCGTATTGACCTTTTTGACACCCGTCCGTGTTCTTTCAACACCCGTCCGTGTTTGCACCTTTAGTTTCAATACCCGCCCGTATTGACCTTAGACAGCCGTCTGTGTTCTTTCAGCACCCATCCAAGTTTGAACTTTAGTGTCAATACCTGTCTGTATTGACCTTTTGACACTCGTCCGTGTTTTTTCAGCACCCGTCCGTGTTTGAACCTTTCTTCAATACCCGTCCGTATTGACCTTAGACACCCGTCCGTGTTCTTTCATCACCCGTCCGTGTTTGAACCTTAAGTTTCAATACCCGTCCGTATTGACCTCTTTGACACCCGTCCGTGTTCTTTCAACACCCGTCCGTGTTTGCACCTTTGGTTTCAATACCCGTCCGTATTGACTTAGACACCCGTCTGTGTTCTTTCAGCACCCGTCCATGTTTCAACTTCTTTTTGTACCCGTCCGTATTGACCTTAGACAACCGTCCGTGTTCTTTTAGCACCTGTCCGTCTTCGAACCTTTAGTTTCAATACCCGTCCGTATTGACCTTTTTGACACCCATCCGTGTTCTTTCAACACCCGTCCGTGTTTGCACCTTTAGTTTCAATACCCGTCCGTATTAACCTTAGACACCCGTCCATGTTCTTTCAGCACCCGTCCGTGTTTGAACCTTTAGTTTGAATTCCCATCCATATTGACCTTTTTGACATCCTTCCGTGTTCTTTCAGCACCCGTCCATGTTTGAACTTTAGTTTCAATACCCGTCCGTATTGACCTTTTGACACTCGTCCGTGTTATTTCAACACCCATCCGTGTTTGAACCTTTCTTAAATACCCGTCCGTATTGACCCTTTAGACACTCGTCCGTGTTCTTCAGCACCCGTTCATGTTTGCACCTTTAGTTTCAATACCCTTCCGTATTGACCTTAGACACCCGTCTGTGTACTTTCAGCACCCGTCCGTGTTTGAACTTCTTTTAGTACCCGTCCGTATTGACCTTAGACACCCGTCCGTGTTCTTTCAGCACCCGTCCGTCTTTGAACCTTTAGTTTCAATACCCGTCCGTATTGACCTTTTTTACACCCGTCCGTGTTCTTTCAACACCAGTCCGTGTTTGCACCTTTAGTTTCAATACCCGTCCGTATTGACCTTAGACAGCCGTCTGTGTTCTTTCAGCACCCGTCCGTGTTTGAACTTCTTTCAGTACCCGTCCGTATTGACCTTAGACACCCGTCAGTGTTCTTTCAGCACTCGTCCGTCTTTGAACCTTTATGTTCAATACCCGTCCGTATTGACCTTTTGACACCCGTTCGTGTTCTTTCAGCACCCGTCCGTGTTTGAACCTTTAGTTTCAATACCCGTCCTTATTGACCTTTTTTACACCCGTCCGTGTTTTTTCAGTACCCGTCTGTGTTTGAACTTTAGTTTCAATACCCGTCCGTGTTCTTTCAGCACCCGTCCATGTTTTAACCTTTAGTTTCAATACCCGTCCGTATTGACTTTTTAGACACCCGTCCGTGTTCTTTCAGCACTTGTCTGTGTTTGAACCTTTAGTTTCAATACCCGTCCGTATTGACCTTAGACACCCGTCCGTGTTCTTTCATTACCCATCTGTGTTTGAACTTCTTTCAGTACCCGTCCGTATTAAGCTTAGACAACCGTCCAAGTTATTTTAGCACCCGTCCGAGTTTGAACCTTTAGTTTGAATTGCCGTCCATATTGACCTTTTTGACACCCTTCCGTGTTCTTTCAGCACCCGTCCATGTTTGAACTTTAGTTTCAATACCCGTCCGTATTGACCTTTTGACACTCGTCCGTGTTTTTTCAACACCCGTCCGTGTTTGACCCTTTCTTCAATACCCGTCCGTATTGAACTTTTAGACACCCGTCTGTGTTCTTCAACACCCGTTTGTGTTTGCACCTTTAGTTTCAATACCCGTCTGTATTGACCTTAGATACCCGTCCGTGTTCTTTCAGCACCCGTCCTTGTTTGAACTTCTTTCAGTACCCGTCCGTATTGACCTTAGACACCCGTCCGTGTTCTTTTAGCACTCGTCCGTCTTTGAACCTCTATGTTCAATACCAGTCCGTATTGACCTTTTGACACCCGTCCGTGTTCTTATAGCACCCGTCCGTGTTTAAATCTTTAATTTCAATACTCGTCCGTATTGACCCTTTTTTCACCCGTCCGTGTTCTTTCAGCACCCGTCCGTGTTTGAAATTCTTTCAGTACCCGTCCGTGTTCTTTCAGCACTCGTCCGTCTTTGAACCTTTAGTTTCAATACCCGTCCGTATTGACCTTTTTGACACCCGTCCGTGTTCTTTCAGCACCCGTCCAAGTTTGAACTTTAGTGTCAATACCTGTCTGTATTGACCTTTTGATACTAGTCCGTGTTTTTTAGCACCCGTCCGTGTTTGAACCTTTCTTCAATACCCGTCCGTATTGACCTTAGACACCCGTCCGTGTTCTTTCAGCACCCGTCCGTGTTTGAACCTTTAGTTTCAATACCCGTCCGTATTGACCTCTTTGACACCCGTCCGTGTTCTTTCAACACCCGTCCGTGTTTGCACCTTTGGTTTCAATACCCGTCCGTATTGACTTAGACACCCGTCTGTGTTCTTTCAGCACCCGTCCATGTTTCAACTTCTTTCAGTACCCGTCCGTATTGACCTTAGACAGCCGTCCGTGTTCTTTTAGCACCCGTCCGTCTTCGAACCTTTAGTTTCAATACCCGTCCGTATTGACCTTTTTGACACCCATCCGTGTTCTTTCAACACCCGTCCGTGTTTGCACCTTTAGTTTCAATACCCGTCCGTATTAACCTTAGACACCCGTCCAAGTTATTTCAGCACCCGTCCGTGTTTGAACCTTTAGTTTGAATTCCCATCCATATTGACCTTTTTGACATCCTTCCGTGTTCTTTCAGCACCCGTCCATGTTTGAACTTTAGTTTCAATACCCGTCCGTATTGACCTTTTGACACTCGTCCGTGTTTTTTCAACACCCGTCCGTGTTTGAACCTTTCTTAAATACCCGTCCGTATTTACCCTTTAGACACCCGTCCGTGTTCTTCAGCACCCATTCATGTTTGCACCTTTAGTTTCAATACCCTTCCGTATTGACCTTAGACACCCGTCTGTGTTCTTTCAGCACCCGTCCGTGTTTGAACTTCTTTTAGTACCCGTCCTTATTGACCTTAGACACCCGTCCGTGTTCTTTCAGCACCCGTCCGTCTTTGAACCTTTAGTTTCAATACCCGTCCGTATTGACCTTTTTGACACCCGTCCGTGTTCTTTCAACACCCGTCCGTGTTTGCACCTTTAGTTTCAATACCCGTCCGTATTGACCTTAGATAGCCGTCTGTGTTCTTTCAGCACCCATCCAAGTTTGAACTTTAGTGTCAATACCTGGCTGTATTGACCTTTTGACACTCGTCCGTGTTTTTTCAGCACCCGTCCGTGTTTGAACCTTTCTTCAATAGCCGTCCGTATTGACCTTAGACACCCGTCCGTGTTCTTTCAGCACCCGTCCGTGTTTGAACCTTTAGTTTCAATACCCGTCCGTATTGACCTCTTTGACACCCGTCCGTGTTCTTTCAACACCCGTCCGTGTTTGCACCTTTGGTTTCAATACCCGTCCGTATTGACTTAGACACCCGTCTGTGTTCTTTCAGCACCCGTCCATGTTTCAACTACTTTCAGTACCCGTCCGTATTGACCTTAGACAGCCGTCCGTGTTCTTTTAGCACCCGTCCGTCTTCGAACCTTTAGTTTCAATACCCGTCCGTATTGACCTTTTTGACACCCATCCGTGTTCTTTCAACACCCGTCCGTGTTTGCACCTTTAGTTTCAATACCCGTCCGTATTAACGTTAGACACCCGTCCAAGTTCTTTCAGCACCCGTCCGTGTTTGAACCTTTAGTTTGAATTCCCATCCATATTGACCTTTTTGACATCCTTCCGTGTTCTTTCAGCACCCGTCCATGTTTGAACTTTAGTTTCAATACCCGTCCGTATTGACCTTTTGACACTCGTCCGTGTTATTTCAACACCCGTCCGTGTTTGAACCTTTCTTAAATACCCGTCCGTATTGACCCTTTAGACACTCGTCCGTGTTCTTCAGCACCCGTTCATGTTTACACCTTTAGTTTCAATACCCTTCCGTATTGACCTTAGACACCCGTCTGTGTTCTTTCACACCCGTCCGTGTTTGAACTTCTTTTAGTACTCGTCCGTATTGACCTTAGACACCCGTCCGTGTTCTTTCAGCACCCGTCCGTCTTTGAACCTTTAGTTTCAATACCCGTCCGTATTGACCTTTTTGACACCCGTCCGTGTTCTTTCAACACCAGTCCGTGTTTGCACCTTTAGTTTCAATACCCGTCCGTATTGACCTTAGACAGTCGTCTGTGTTCTTTCAGCACTCGTCCGTCTTTGAACCTTTATGTTCAATACCCGTCCGTATTGACCTTTTGACACCCGTTCGTGTTCTTTCAGCACCCGTCCGTGTTTGAACCTTTAGTTTCAATACCCGTCCTTATTGACCTTTTTTACACCCGTCCGTGTTTTTTCAGTACCCGTCCGTGTTTGAACTTTAGTTTCAATACCCGTCCGTGTTCTTTCAGCACCCGTCCGTGTTTTAACCTTTAGTTTCAATACCCGTCCGTATTGACTTTTTAGACACCCGTCCGTGTTCTTTCAGCACTTGTCTGTGTTTGAACCTTTAGTTTCAATACCCGTCTGTATTGACCTTAGACACCCGTCTGAGTTCTTTCATTACCCATCTGTGTTTGAACTTCTTTCAGTACCCGTTCGTATTAAGCTTAGACAACCGTCCAAGTTATTTTAGCACCCATCCGAGTTTGAACCTTTAGTTTGAATTCCCGTCCATATTGACCTTTTTGACACCCTTCCGTGTTCTTTCAGCACCCGTCCATGTTTGAACTTTAGTTTCAATACCCGTCCGTATTGACCTTTTGACACTCGTCCGTGTTTTTTCAACACTCGTCCGTGTTTGAACCTTTCTTCAATACCCGTCCGTATTGAACTTTTAGACACCCGTCCGTGTTCTTCAGCACCCGTTCGTGTTTGCACCTTTAGTTTCAATACCCGTCTGTATTGACCTTAGATACCCGTCTGTGTTCTTTCAGCACCCGTCCTTGTTTGAACTTCTTTCAGTACCCGTCCGTATTGACCTTAGACACCCGTCCGTGTTCTTTTAGCACTCGTCCGTCTTTGAACCTCTATGTTCAATACCCGTCCGTATTGACCTTTTGACACCCGTCCGTGTTCTTATAGCACCCGTCCGTGTTTAAATCTTTAATTTCAATACCCGTCTGTATTGACCCTTTTTACACCCGTCCGTGTTCTTTCAGCACCCGTCCGTGTTTGAAATTCTTTCAGTACCCGTCCGTATTGACCTTAGACACCCGTCCGTGTTCTTTCAGCACTCGTCCGTCTTTGAACCTTTAGTTTCAATACCCGTCCGTATTGACCTTTTTGACACCCGTCCGTGTTCTTTCAGCACCCGTCCGTGTTTGCACCTTTGGTTTCAATACCCGTCCGTATTGACTTAGACACCCGTCTGTGTTCTTTCAGCACCCGGCCATGTTTGAACTTCTTTCAGTACCCGTCCGTATTGACCTTAGACAGCCGTCCGTGTTCTTTTAGCACCCGTCCGTCTTCGAACCTTTAGTTTCAATACCCGTCCGTATTGACCTTTTTGACACCCGTCCGTGTTCTTTCAACACCAGTCCGTGTTTGCACCTTTAGTTTCAATACCCGTCCGTATTGACCTTAGACAGCCGTCTGTGTTCTTTCAGCACCCGTCCGTGTTTGAACTTCTTTCAGTACCCGTCCGTATTGACCTTAGACACCCGTCAGTGTTCTTTCAGCACTCGTCCGTCTTTGAACCTTTATGTTCAATACCCGTCCGTATTGACCTTTTGACACCCGTTCGTGTTCTTTCAGCACCCGTCCGTGTTTGAACCTTTAGTTTCAATACCCGTCCTTATTGACCTTTTTTACACCCGTCCGTGTTTTTTCAGTACCCGTCCGTGTTTGAACTTTAGTTTCAATACCCGTCCGTGTTCTTTCAGCACCCGTCCGTGTTTTAACCTTTAGTTTCAATACCCGTCCGTATTGACTTTTTAGACACCCGTCCGTGTTCTTTCAGCACTTGTCTGTGTTTGAACCTTTAGTTTCAATACCCGTCCGTATTGACCTTAGACACCCGTCCGTGTTCTTTCATTACCCATCTGTGTTTGAACTTCTTTCAGTACCCGTCCGTATTAAGCTTAGACAACCGTCCAAGTTATTTTAGCACCCGTCCGAGTTTGAACCTTTAGTTTGAATTCCCGTCCATATTGACCTTTTTGACACCCTTCCGTGTTCTTTCAGCACCCGTCCATGTTTGAACTTTAGTTTCAATACCCGTCCGTATTGACCTTTTGACACTCGTCCGTGTTTTTTCAACACCCGTCCGTGTTTGAACCTTTCTTCAATACCCGTCCATATTAAACTTTTAGACACCCGTCCGTGTTCTTCAGCACCCGTTCGTGTTTGCACCTTTAGTTTAAATACCCGTCTGTATTGACCTTAGATACCCGTCCGTGTTCTTTCAGCACCCGTCCTTGTTTGAACTTCTTTCAGTACCCGTCCGTATTGACCTTAGACACCCGTCCGTGTTCTTTCAGCACTCGTCCGTCTTTGAACCTCTATGTTCAATACCCGTCCGTATTGACCTTTTGACACCCGTCCGTGTTCTTATAGCACCCGTCCGTGTTTAAATCTTTAATTTCAATACCCGTCCGTATTGACCCTTTTTACACCCGTCCGTGTTCTTTCAGCACCCGTCCGTGTTTGAAATTATTTCAGTACCCGTCCGTATTGACCTTAGACACCCGTCCGTGTTCTTTCAGCACTCGTCCGTCTTTGAACCTTTAGTTTCAATACCCGTCCGTATTGACCTTTTTGACACCCGTCCGTGTTCTTTCAGCACCCGTCCAAGTTTGAACTTTAGTGTCAATACCTGTCTGTATTGACCTTTTGACACTCGTCCGTGTTTTTTAAGCACCCGTCTGTGTTTGAAAATTTCTTCAATACCCGTCCGTATTGACCTTAGACACCCGTCCGTGTTCTTTCAGCACCCGTCCGTGTTTGAACCTTTAGTTTCAATACCCGTCCGTATTGACCTATTTGACACCCGTCCGTGTTCTTTCAACACCCGTCCGTGTTTTCACCTTTGGTTTCAATACCTGTCCGTATTGACTTAGACACCCGTCTGTGTTCTTTCAGCACCCGTTCATGTTTGAACTTCTTTCAGTACGCGTCCGTATTGACCTTAGACACCCGTCCGTGTTCTTTCAGCACTCGTCCGTCTTTGAACCTTTAATTTCAATACCCGTCCGTATTGACCTTTTTGACACCCGTCCGTGTTCTTTCAGCACCCGTCCAAGTTTGAACTTTAGTGTCAATACCTGTCTGTATTGACCTTTTGACACCCGTCCGTGTTTTTTAGCACCCGTCCGTGTTTGAACCTTTCTTTAATACCCGTCCGTATTGACCTTAGACACCCGTCCGTGTTCTTTCAGCACCCGTCCGTGTTTGAACCTTTAGTTTCAATACCCGTCCGTATTGACCTCTTTGACACCCGTCCGTGTTCTTTCAACACCCGTCCGTGTTTGCACCTTTGGTTTCAATACCCGTCCGTATTGACTTAGACACCCGTCTGTTTTCTTTCAGCACCCGTCCATGTTTGAACTTCTTTCAGTACCCGTCCGTATTGACCTTAGACAGCCGTCCGTGTTCTTTTAGCACCCGTCCGTCTTCGAACCTTTAGTTTCAATACCCGTCCGTATTGACCTTTTTGACACCCATCCGTGTTCTTTCAACACCCGTCCGTGTTTGCACCTTTAGTTTCAATACCCGTCCGTATTAACCTTAGACACCCGTCCAAGTTATTTCAGCACCCGTCCGTGTTTGAACCTTTAGTTTAAATTCCCATCCATATTGACCTTTTTGACATCCTTCCGTGTTCTTTCAGCACCCGTCCATGTTTGAACTTTAGTTTCAATACCCGTCCGTATTGACCTTTTGACACTCGTCCGTGTTTTTTCAACACCCGTCCATGTTTGAACCTTTCTTAAATACCCGTCCGTATTGACCCTTTAGACACCCGTCCGTGTTCTTCAGCACCCATTCATGTTTGCACCTTTAGTTTCAATACCCTTCCGTATTGACCTTAGACACCCGTCTGTGTTCTTTCAGCACCCGTCCGTGTTTGAACTTCTTTTAGTACCCGTCCTTATTGACCTTAGACACCCGTCCGTGTTCTTTCAGCACCCGTCCGTCTTTGAACCTTTAGTTTCAATACCCGTCCGTATTGACCTTTTTGACACCCGTCCGTGTTCTTTCAACACCCGTCCGTGTTTGCACCTTTAGTTTCAATACCCGTCTGTATTGACCTTAGAGAGCCGTCTGTGTTCTTTCAGCACCCATCCAAGTTTGAACTTTAGTGTCAATACCTGTCTGTATTGACCTTTTGACACTCGTCCGTGTTTTTTCAGCACCCGTCCGTGTTTGAACCTTTCTTCAATAGCCGTCCGTATTGACCTTAGACACCCGTCCGTGTTCTTTCAGCACCCGTCCGTGTTTGAACCTTTAGTTTCAATACCCGTCCGTATTGACCTCTTTGACACCCGTCCGTGTTCTTTCAACACCCGTCCGTGTTTGCACCTTTGGTTTCAATACCCGTCCGTATTGACTTAGACACCCGTCTGTGTTCTTTCAGCACCCGTCCATGTTTCAACTTCTTTCAGTACCCGTCCGTATTGACCTTAGACAGCCGTCTATGTTCTTTTAGCACCCGTCCGTCTTCGAACCTTTAGTTTCAATACCCGTCCGTATTGACCTTTTTGACACCCATCCGTGTTCTTTCAACACCCGTCCGTGTTTGCACCTTTAGTTTCAATACCCGTCCGTATTAACCTTAGACACCCGTCCAAGTTCTTTCAGCACCCGTCCGTGTTTGAACCTTTAGTTTGAATTCCCATCCATATTTACCTTTTTGACATCCTTCCGTGTTCTTTCAGCACCCGTCCATGTTTGAACTTTAGTTTCAATACCCGTCCGTATTGACCTTTTGACACTCGTCCGTGTTATTTCAACACCCGTCCGTGTTTGAACCTTTCTTAAATACCCATCCGTATTGACCCTTTAGACACTCGTCCGTGTTCTTCAGCACCCGTTCATGTTTGCACCTTTAGTTTCAATACCCTTCCGTATTGACCATAGACACCCGTCTGTGTTCTTTCACACCCGTCCGTGTTTGAACTTCTTTTAGTACTCGTCCGTATTGACCTTAGACACCCGTCCGTGTTCTTTCAGCACCCGTCCGTCTTTGAACCTTTAGTTTCAATACCCGTCCGTATTGACCTTTTTGACACCCGTCCGTGTTCTTTCAACACCAGTCCGTGTTTGCACCTTTAGTTTCAATACCCGTCCGTATTGACCTTAGACAGCCGTCTGTGTTCTTTCAGCACCCGTCCGTGTTTGAACTTCTTTCAGTACCCGTCCGTATTGACCTTAGACACCCGTCAGTGTTCTTTCAGCACTCGTCCGTCTTTGAACCTTTATGTTCAATACCCGTCCGTATTGACCTTTTGACACCCGTTCGTGTTCTTTCAGCACCCGTCCGTGTTTGAACCTTTAGTTTCAATACCCGTCCTTATTGACCTTTTTTACACCCGTCCGTGTTTTTTCAGTACCCGTCCGTGTTTGAACTTTAGTTTCAATACCCGTCCGTGTTCTTTCAGCACCCGTCTGTGTTTTAACCTTTAGTTTCAATACCCGTCCGTATTGACTTTTTAGACACCCGTCCGTGTTCTTTCAGCACTTGTCTGTGTTTGAACCTTTAGTTTCAATACCCGTCTGTATTGACCTTAGACACCCGTCCGTGTTCTTTCATTACCCATCTGTGTTTGAACTTCTTTCAGTACCCGTTCGTATTAAGCTTAGACAACCGTCCAAGTTATTTTAGCACCCATCCGAGTTTGAACCTTTAGTTTGAATTCCCGTCCAT
Source organism: Lathyrus tuberosus (assembly GCA_022829125.1). Lineage (NCBI taxonomy): Eukaryota > Viridiplantae > Streptophyta > Magnoliopsida > Fabales > Fabaceae > Lathyrus > Lathyrus tuberosus. Next base: position 3,269,976 of record JALAZF010000502.1, on the reverse strand, counting down.
ATTGACCTTTTTGACACCCTTCCGTGTTCTTTCAGCACCCGTCCATGTTTGAACTTTAGTTTCAATACCCGTCCGTATTGACCTTTTGACACTCGTCCGTGTTTTTTCAACACCCGTCCGTGTTTGAACCTTTCTTCAATACCCGTCCGTATTGAACTTTTAGACACCCGTCCGTGTTCTTCAGCACCCGTTCGTGTTTGCACCTTTAGTTTCAATACCCGTCTGTATTGACCTTAGATACCCGTCTGTGTTCTTTCAGCACCCGTCCTTGTTTGAACTTCTTTCAGTACCCGTCCGTATTGACCTTAGACACCCGTCCGTGTTCTTTCAGCACTCGTCCGTCTTTGAACCTCTATGTTCAATACCCGTCCGTATTGACCTTTTGACACCCGTCCGTGTTCTTATAGTACCCGTCCGTGTTTAAATCTTTAATTTCAATACCCGTCCGTATTGACCCTTTTTACACCCGTCCGTGTTCTTTCAGCACCCGTCCGTGTTTGAAATTCTTTCAGTACCCGTCCGTATTGACCTTAGACACCCGTCCGTGTTCTTTCAGCACTCGTCCGTCTTTGAACCTTTAGTTTCAATACCCGTCCGTATTGACCTTTTTGACACCCGTCCGTGTTCTTTCAGCACCCGTCCAAGTTTGAACTTTAGTGTCAATACCTGTCTGTATTGACCTTTTGACACTCGTCCGTGTTTTTTCAGCACCCGTCTGTGTTTGAAAATTTCTTCAATACCCGTCCGTATTGACCTTAGACACCCGTCCGCGTTCTTTCAGCACCCGTCCGTGTTTGAACCTTTAGTTTCAATACCCGTCCGTATTGACCTATTTGACACCCGTCCGTGTTCTTTCAACACCCGTCCGTGTTTTCACCTTTGGTTTCAATACCCGTCCGTATTGACTTAAACACCCGTCTGTGTTCTTTCAGCACCCGTTCATGTTTGAACTTCTTTCAGTACGCGTCCGTATTGACCTTAGACACCCATCCGTGTTCTTTCAGCACTCGTCCGTCTTTGAACCTTTAATTTCAATACCCGTCCGTATTGACCTTTTTGACACCCGTCCGTGTTCTTTTAGCACCCGTCCAAGTTTGAACTTTAGTGTCAATACCTGTCTATATTGACCTTTTGACACCCGTCCGTGTTTTTTAGCACCCGTCCGTGTTTGAACCTTTCTTCAATACCCGTCCGTATTGACCTTAGACACCCGTCCGTGTTCTTTCAGCACCCGTCCGTGTTTGAACCTTAAGTTTCAATACCCGTCCGTATTGACCTCTTTGACACCCGTCCGTGTTCTTTCAACACCCGTCCGTGTTTGCACCTTTGGTTTCAATACCCGTCCGTATTGACTTAGACACCCGTCTGTGTTCTTTCAGCACCCGTCCATGTTTGAACTTCTTTCAGTACCCGTCCGTATTGACCTTAGACAGCCGTCCGTGTTCTTTTAGCACCCGTCCGTCTTCGAACCTTTAGTTTCAATACCCGTCCGTATTGACCTTTTTGACACCCGTCCGTGTTCTTTCAACACCAGTCCGTGTTTGCACCTTTAGTTTCAATACCCGTCCGTATTGACCTTAGACAGCCGTCTGTGTTCTTTCAGCACCCGTCCGTGTTTGAACTTCTTTCAGTACCCGTCCGTATTGACCTTAGACACCCGTCAGTGTTCTTTCAACACTCGTCCGTCTTTGAACCTTTATGTTCAATACCCGTCCGTATTGACCTTTTGACACCCGTTCGTGTTCTTTCAGCACCCGTCCGTGTTTGAACCTTTAGTTTCAATACCCGTCCTTATTGACCTTTTTTACACCCGTCCGTGTTTTTTCAGTACCCGTCCGTGTTTGAACTTTAGTTTCAATACCCGTCCGTGTTCTTTCAGCACCCGTCCGTGTTTTAACCTTTAGTTTCAATACCCGTCCGTATTGACTTTTTAGACACCCGTCCGTGTTCTTTCAGCACTTGTCTGTGTTTGAACCTTTAGTTTCAATACCCGTCTGTATTGACCTTAGACACCCGTCCGTGTTCTTTCATTACCCATCTGTGTTTGAACTTCTTTCAGTACCCGTTCGTATTAAGCTTAGACAACCGTCCAAGTTATTTTAGCACCCATCCGAGTTTGAACCTTTAGTTTGAATTCCCGTCCATATTGACCTTTTTGACACCCTTCCGTGTTCTTTCAGCACCCGTCCATGTTTGAACTTTAGTTTCAATACCCGTCCGTATTGACCTTTTGACACTCGTCCGTGTTTTTTCAACACCCGTCCGTGTTTGAACCTTTCTTCAATACCCGTCCGTATTGAACTTTTAGACACCCGTCCGTGTTCTTCAGCACCCGTTCGTGTTTGCACCTTTAGTTTCAATACCCGTCTGTATTGACCTTAGATACCCGTCCGTGTTCTTTCAGCACCCGTCCTTGTTTGAACTTCTTTCAGTACCCGTCCGTATTGACCTTAGACACCCGTCCGTGTTCTTTCAGCACTCGTCCGTCTTTGAACCTCTATGTTCAATACCCGTCCGTATTGACCTTTTGACACCCGTCCGTGTTCTTATAGTACCCGTCCGTGTTTAAATCTTTAATTTCAATACCCGTCCGTATTGACCCTTTTTACACCCGTCCGTGTTCTTTCAGCACCCGTCCGTGTTTGAAATTCTTTCAGTACCCGTCCGTATTGACCTTAGACACCCGTCCGTGTTCTTTCAGCACTCGTCCGTCTTTGAACCTTTAGTTTCAATACCCGTCCGTATTGACCTTTTTGACACCCGTCTGTGTTCTTTCAGCACCCGTCCAAGTTTGAACTTTAGTGTCAATACCTGTCTGTATTGACCTTTTGACACTCGTCCGTGTTTTTTCAGCACCCGTCTGTGTTTGAAAATTTCTTCAATACCCGTCCGTATTGACCTTAGACACCCGTCCGCGTTCTTTCAGCACCCGTCCGTGTTTGAACCTTTAGTTTCAATACCCGTCCGTATTGACCTATTTGACACCCGTCCGTGTTCTTTCAACACCCGTCCGTGTTTTCACCTTTGGTTTCAATACCCGTCCGTATTGACTTAAACACCCGTCTGTGTTCTTTCAGCACCCGTTCATGTTTGAACTTCTTTCAGTACGCGTCCGTATTGACCTTAGACACCCATCCGTGTTCTTTCAGCACTCGTCCGTCTTTGAACCTTTAATTTCAATACCCGTCCGTATTGACCTTTTTGACACCCGTCCGTGTTCTTTTAGCACCCGTCCAAGTTTGAACTTTAGTGTCAATACCTGTCTATATTGACCTTTTGACACCCGTCCGTGTTTTTTAGCACCCGTCCGTGTTTGAACCTTTCTTCAATACCCGTCCGTATTGACCTTAGACACCCGTCCGTGTTCTTTCAGCACCCGTCCGTGTTTGAACCTTAAGTTTCAATACCCGTCCGTATTGACCTCTTTGACACCCGTCCGTGTTCTTTCAACACCCGTCCGTGTTTGCACCTTTGGTTTCAATACCCGTCCGTATTGACTTAGACACCCGTCTGTGTTCTTTCAGCACCCGTCCATGTTTGAACTTCTTTCAGTACCCGTCCGTATTGACCTTAGACAGCCGTCCGTGTTCTTTTAGCACCCGTCCGTCTTCGAACCTTTAGTTTCAATACCCGTCCGTATTGACCTTTTTGACACCTGTCCGTGTTCTTTCAACACCAGTCCGTGTTTGCACCTTTAGTTTCAATACCCGTCCGTATTGACCTTAGACAGCCGTCTGTGTTCTTTCAGCACCCGTCCGTGTTTGAACTTCTTTCAGTACCCGTCCGTATTGACCTTAGACACCCGTCAGTGTTCTTTCAGCACTCGTCCGTCTTTTAACCTTTATGTTCAATACCCGTCCGTATTGACCTTTTGACACCCGTTCGTGTTCTTTCAGCACCCGTCCGTGTTTGAACCTTTAGTTTCAATACCCGTCCTTATTGACCTTTCTTACACCCGTCCGTGTTTTTTCAGTACCCGTCCGTGTTTGAACTTTAGTTTCAATACCCGTCCGTGTTCTTTCAGCACCCGTCCGTGTTTTAACCTTTAGTTTCAATACCCGTCCGTATTGACTTTTTAGACACCCGTCCGTGTTCTTTCAGCACTTGTCTGTGTTTGAACCTTTAGTTTCAATACCCGTCCGTATTGACCTTAGACACCCGTCCGTGTTCTTTCATTACCCATCTGGGTTTGAACTTCTTTCAGTACCCGTCCGTATTAAGCTTAGACAACCGTCCAAGTTATTTTAGCACCCGTCCGAGTTTGAACCTTTAGTTTGAATTCCCGTCCATATTGACCTTTTTGACACCCTTCCGTGTTCTTTCAGCACCCGTCCATGTTTGAACTTTAGTTTCAATACCCGTCCGTATTGACCTTTTGACACTCGTCCGTGTTTTTTCAACACCCGTCCGTGTTTGAACCTTTCTTCAATACCCGTCCGTATTGAACTTTTAGACACCCGTCCGTGTTCTTCAGCACCCGTTCGTGTTTGCACCTTTAGTTTCAATACCCGTCTGTATTGACCTTAGATACCCGTCCGTGTTCTTTTAGCACCCGTCCTTGTTTGAACTTCTTTCAGTACCCGTCCGTATTGACCTTAGACACCCGTCCGTGTTCTTTCTGCACTCGTCCGTCTTTGAACCTCTATGTTCAATACCCGTCCGTATTGACCTTTTGACACCCGTCCGTGTTCTTATAGCACCCGTCCGTGTTTAAATCTTTAATGTCAATACCCGTCCGTATTGACCCTTTTTACACTCGTCCGTGTTCTTTCAGCACCCGTCCGTGTTTGAAATTCTTTCAGTACCCGTCCGTATTGACCTTAGACACCCGTCCGTGATCTTTCAGCACTCGTCCGTCTTTGAACCTTTAGTTTCAATACCCGTCCGTATTGACCTTTTTGACACCCGTCCGTGTTCTTTCAGCACCCGTCCAAGTTTGAACTTTAGTGTCAATACCTGTCTGTATTGACCTTTTGACACTCGTCCGTGTTTTTTAAGCACCCGTCTGTGTTTGAAAATTTCTTCAATACCCGTCCCTATTGACCTTAGACACCCGTCCGTGTTCTTTCAGCACCCGTCCGTGTTTGAACCTTTAGTTTCAATACCCGTCCGTATTGACCTATTTGACACCCGTCCGTGTTCTTTCAACACCCGTCCGTGTTTTCACCTTTGGTTTCAATACCTACCCGTATTGACTTAGACACCCGTCTGTGTTCTTTCAGCTCCCGTTCATGTTTGAACTTCTTTCAATACGCGTCCGTATTGACCTTAGACACCCGTCCGTGTTCTTTCAGCACTCGTCCGTCTTTGAACCTTTAATTTCAATACCCGTCCGTATTGACCTTTTTGACACCCGTCCGTGTTCTTTCAGCACCCGTCCAAGTTTGAACTTTAGTGTCAATACCTGTCTGTATTGACCTTTTGACACCCGTCCGTGTTTTTTAGCACCCGTCCGTGTTTGAACCTTTCTTTAATACCCGTCCGTATTGACCTTAGACACCCGTCCGTGTTCTTTCAGCACCCGTCCGTGTTTGAACCTTTAGTTTCAATACCCGTCCGTATTGACCTCTTTGACACCCGTCCGTGTTCTTTCAACACCCGTCCGTGTTTGCACCTTTGGTTTCTATACCCGTCCGTATTGACTTAGACACCCGTCTGTGTTCTTTCAGCACCCGTCCATGTTTGAACTTCTTTCAGTACCCGTCCGTATTGACCTTAGACAGCCGTCCGTGTTCTTTTAGCACCCGTCCGTCTTCGAACCTTTAGTTTCAATACCCGTCCGTATTGACCTTTTTGACACCCATCCGTGTTCTTTCAACACCCGTCCGTGTTTGCACCTTTAGTTTCAATACCCGTCCGTATTAACCTTAGACACAGGTCCAAGTTATTTCAGCACCCGTCCGTGTTTGAACCTTTAGTTTGAATTCCCATCCATATTGACCTTTTTGACATCCTTCCGTGTTCTTTCAGCACCCGTCCATGTTTGAACTTTAGTTTCAATACCCGTCCGTATTGACCTTTTGACACTCGTCCGTGTTTTTTCAACACCCGTCCATGTTTGAACCTTTCTTAAATACCCGTCCGTATTGACCCTTTAGACACCCGTCCGTGTTCTTCAGCACCCATTCATGTTTGCACCTTTAGTTTCAATACCCTTCCGTATTGACCTTAGACACCCGTCTGTGTTCTTTCAGCACCCGTCCGTGTTTGAACTTCTTTTAGTACCCGTCCTTATTGACCTTAGACACCCGTCCGTGTTCTTTCAGCACCCGTCCGTCTTTGAACCTTTAGTTTCAATACCCGTCCGTATTGACCTTTTTGACACCCGTCCGTGTTCTTTCAACACCCGTCCGTGTTTGCACCTTTAGTTTCAATACCCGTCCGTATTGAACTTAGAGAGCCGTCTGTGTTCTTTCAGCACCCATCCAAGTTTGAACTTTAGTGTCAATACCTGTCTGTATTGACCTTTTGACACTCGTCCGTGTTTTTTCAGCACCCGTCCGTGTTTGAACCTTTCTTCAATAGCCGTCCGTATTGACCTTAGACACCCGTCTGTGTTCTTTCAGCACCCGTCCGTGTTTGAACCTTTAGTTTCAATACCCGTCCGTATTGACCTCTTTGACACCCGTCCGTGTTCTTTCAACACCCGTCCGTGTTTGCACCTTTGGTTTCAATACCCGTCCGTATTGACTTAGACACCCGTCTGTGTTCTTTCAGCACCCGTCCATGTTTCAACTTCTTTCAGTACCCGTCCGTATTGACCTTAGACAGCCGTCCGTGTTCTTTTAGCACCCGTCCGTCTTCGAACCTTTAGTTTCAATACCCGTCCGTATTGACCTTTTTGACACCCATCCGTGTTCTTTCAACACCCGTCCGTGTTTGCACCTTTAGTTTCAATACCCGTCCGTATTAACCTTAGACACCTGTCCAAGTTCTTTCAGCACCCGTCCGTGTTTGAACCTTTAGTTTGAATTCCCATCCATATTGACCTTTTTGACATCCTTCCGTGTTCTTTCAGCACCCGTCCATGTTTGAACTTTAGTTTCAATACCCGTCCGTATTGACCTTTTGACACTCGTCCGTGTTATTTCAACACCCGTCCGTGTTTGAACCTTTCTTAAATACCCGTCCGTATTGACCCTTTAGACACCCGTCCGTGTTCTTCAGCACCCATTCATGTTTGCACCTTTAGTTTCAATACCCTTCCGTATTGACCTTAGACACCCGTCTGTGTTCTTTCAGCACCCGTCCGTGTTTGAACTTCTTTTAGTACCCGTCCTTATTGACCTTAGACACCCGTCCGTGTTCTTTCAGCACCCGTCCGTCTTTGAACCTTTAGTTTCAATACCCGTCCGTATTGACCTTTTTGACACCCGTCTGTGTTTGCACCTTTAGTTTCAATACCCGTCCGTATTGACCTTAGACAGCCGTCTGTGTTCTTTCAGCACCCATCCAAGTTTGAACTTTAGTGTCAATACCTGTCTTTATTGACCTTTTGACACTCGTCCGTGTTTTTTCAGCACCCGTCCGTGTTTGAACCTTTCTTCAATAGCCGTCCGTATTGACCTTAGACACCCGTCCGTGTTCTTTCAGCACCCGTCCGTGTTTGAACCTTTAGTTTCAATACCCGTCCGTATTGAACTCTTTGACACCCGTCCGTGTTCTTTCAACACCCGTCCGTGTTTGCACCTTTGGTTTCAATACCCGTCCGTATTGACTTAGACACCCGTCTGTGTTCTTTCAGCACCCGTCCATGTTTGAACTTCTTTCAGTACCCGTCCGTATTGACCTTAGACAGCCGTCCGTGTTCTTTTAGCACCCGTCCGTCTTCGAACCTTTAGTTTCAATACCCGTCCGTATTGACCTTTTTGACACCCATCCGTGTTCTTTCAACACCCGTCCGTGTTTGCACCTTTAGTTTCAATACCCGTCCGTATTAACCTTAGACACCCGTCCAAGTTCTTTCAGCACCCGTCCGTGTTTGAACCTTTAGTTTGAATTCCCATCCATATTGACCTTTTTGACATCCTTCCGTGTTCTTTCAGCACCCGTCCATGTTTGAACTTTAGTTTCAATACCCGTCCGTATTGACCTTTTGACACTCGTCCGTGTTTTTTCAACACCCGTCCATGTTTGAACCTTTCTTAAATACCCGTCCGTATTGACCCTTTAGACACCCGTCCGTGTTCTTCAGCACCCATTCATGTTTGCACCTTTAGTTTCAATACCCTTCCGTATTGACCTTAGACACCCGTCTGTGTTCTTTCAGCACCCGTCCGTGTTTGAACTTCTTTTAGTACCCGTCCTTATTGACCTTAGACACCCGTCCGTGTTCTTTCAGCACCCGTCCGTCTTTGAACCTTTAGTTTCAATACCCGTCCGTATTGACCTTTTTGACACCCGTCCGTGTTCTTTCAACACCCGTCCGTGTTTGCACCTTTAGTTTCAATACCCGTCCGTATTGACCTTAGAGAGCCGTCTGTGTTCTTTCAGCACCCATCCAAGTTTGAACTTTAGTGTCAATACCTGTCTGTATTGACCTTTTGACACTCGTCCGTGTTTTTTCAGCTCCCGTCCGTGTTTGAACCTTTCTTCAATAGCCGTCCGTATTGACCTTAGACACCCGTCCGTGTTCTTTCAGCACCCGTCCGTGTTTGAACCTTTAGTTTCAATACCCGTCCGTATTGACCTCTTTGACACCCGTCCGTGTTCTTTCAACACCCGTCCGTGTTTGCACCTTTGGTTTCAATACCCGTCCGTATTGACTTAGACACCCGTCTGTGTTATTTCAGCACCCGTCCATGTTTCAACTTCTTTCAGTACCCGTCCGTATTGACCTTAGACAGCCGTCCGTGTTCTTTTAGCACCCGTCCGTCTTCGAACCTTTAGTTTCAATACCCGTCCGTATTGACCTTTTTGACACCCATCCGTGTTCTTTCAACACCCGTCCGTGTTTGCACCTTTAGTTTCAATACCCGTCCGTATTAACCTTAGACACCCGTCCAAGTTCTTTCAGCACCCGTCCGTGTTTGAACCTTTAGTTTGAATTCCCATCCATATTGACCTTTTTGACATCCTTCCGTGTTCTTTCAGCACCCGTCCATGTTTGAACTTTAGTTTCAATACCCGTCCGTATTGACCTTTTGACACTCGTCCGTGTTATTTCAACACCCGTCCGTGTTTGAACCTTTCTTAAATACCCGTCCGTATTGACCCTTTAGACACCCGTCCGTGTTCTTCAGCACCCATTCATGTTTGCACCTTTAGTTTTAATACCCTTCCGTATTGACCTTAGACACCCGTCTGTGTTCTTTCAGCACCCGTCCGTGTTTGAACTTCTTTTAGTACCCGTCCTTATTGACCTTAGACACCCGTCCGTGTTCTTTCAGCACCCGTCCGTCTTTGAACCTTTAGTTTCAATACCTGTCCGTATTGACCTTTTTGACACCCGTCCGTGTTCTTTCAACACCCGTCTGTGTTTGCACCTTTAGTTTCAATACCCGTCCGTATTGACCTTAGACAGTCGTCTGTGTTCTTTCAGCACCCATCCAAGTTTGAACTTTAGTGTCAATACCTGTCTGTATTGACCTTTTGACACTCGTCCGTGTTTTTTCAGCACCCGTCCGTGTTTGAACCTTTCTTCAATAGCCGTCCGTATTGACCTTAGACACCCGTCCGTGTTCTTTCAGCACCCGTCCGTGTTTGAACCTTTAGTTTCAATACCCGTCCGTATTGAACTCTTTGACACCCGTCCGTGTTCTTTCAACACCCGTCCGTGTTTGCACCTTTGGTTTCAATACCCGTCCGTATTGACTTAGACACCCGTCTGTGTTCTTTCAGCACCCGTCCATGTTTGAACTTCTTTCAGTACCCGTCCGTATTGACCTTAGACAGCCGTCCGTGTTCTTTTAGCACCCGTCCGTCTTCGAACCTTTAGTTTCAATACCCGTCCGTATTGACCTTTTTGACACCCATCCGTGTTCTTTCAACACCCGTCCGTGTTTGCACCTTTAGTTTCAATACCCGTCCGTATTAACCTTAGACACCCGTCCAAGTTCTTTCAGCACCCGTCCGTGTTTGAACCTTTAGTTTGAATTCCCATCCATATTGATCTTTTTGACATCCTTCCGTGTTCTTTCAGCACCCGTCCATGTTTGAACTTTAGTTTCAATACCCGTCCGTATTGACCTTTTGACACTCGTCCGTGTTATTTCAACACCCGTCCGTGTTTGAACCTTTCTTAAATATCCGTCCGTATTGACCCTTTAGACAGCCGTCCGTGTTCTTCAGCACCCATTCATGTTTGCACCTTTAGTTTCAATACCCTTCCGTATTGACCTTAGACACCCGTCTGTGTTCTTTCAGCACCCGTCCGTGTTTGAACTTCTTTTAGTACCCGTCCTTATTGACCTTAGACACCCGTCCGTGTTCTTTCAGCACCCGTCCGTCTTTGAACCTTTAGTTTCAATACCCGTCCGTATTGACCTTTTTGACACCCGTCCGTGTTCTTTCAACACCCGTCTGTGTTTGCACCTTTAGTTTCAATACCCGTCCGTATTGACCTTAGACAGCCGTCTGTGTTCTTTCAGCACCCATCCAAGTTTGAACTTTAGTGTCAATACCTGTCTGTATTGACCTTTTGACACTCGTCCGTGTTTTTTCAGCACCCGTCCGTGTTTGAACCTTTCTTCAATAGCCGTCCGTATTGACCTTAGACACCCGTCCGTGTTCTTTCAGCACCCGTCCGTGTTTGAACCTTTAGTTTCAATACCCGTCCGTATTGAACTCTTTGACACCCGTCCGTGTTCTTTCAACACCCGTCCGTGTTTGCACCTTTGGTTTCAATACCCGTCCGTATTGACTTAGACACCCGTCTGTGTTCTTTCAGCACCCGTCCATGTTTGAACTTCTTTCAGTACCCGTCCGTATTGACCTTAGACAGCCGTCCGTGTTCTTTTAGCACCCGTCCGTCTTCGAACCTTTAGTTTCAATACCCGTCCGTATTGACCTTTTTGACACCCATCCGTGTTCTTTCAACACCCGTCCGTGTTTGCACCTTTAGTTTCAATACCCGTCCGTATTAACCTTAGACACCCGTCCAAGTTCTTCCAGCACCCGTCCGTGTTTGAACCTTTAGTTCGAATTCCCATCCATCTTGACCTTTTTGACATCCTTCCGTGTTCTTTCAGCACCCGTCCATGTTTGAACTTTAGTTTCAATACCCGTCCGTATTGACCTTTTGACACTCGTCCGTGTTATTTCAACACCCGTCCGTGTTTGAACCTTTCTTAAATACCCGTCCGTATTGACCCTTTAGACACTCGTCCGTGTTCTTCAGCACCCGTTCATGTTTGCACCTTTAGTTTCAATACCCTTCCGTATTGACCTTAGACACCCGTCTGTGTTCTTTCAGCACCCGTCCGTGTTTGAACTTCTTTTAGTACCCGTCCGTATTGACCTTAGACACCCGTCCGTGTTCTTTCAGCACCCGTCCGTCTTTGAACCTTTAGTTTCAATACCCGTCCGTATTGACCTTTTTGACACCCGTCCGTGTTCTTTCAACACCAGTCCGTGTTTGCACCTTTAGTTTCAATACCCGTCCGTATTGACCTTAGACAGCCGTCTGTGTTCTTTCAGCACCGGTCCGTGTTTGAACTTCTTTCAGTACCCGTCCGTATTGACCTTAGACACCCGTCAGTGTTCTTTCAGCACTCGTCCGTCTTTGAACCTTTATGTTCAATACCCGTCCGTATTGACCTTTTGACACCCGTTCGTGTTCTTTCAGCACCCGTCCGTGTTTGAACCTTTAGTTTCAATACCCGTCCTTATTGACCTTTTTTACACCCGTCCGTGTTTTTTCAGTACCCGTCCGTGTTTGAACTTTAGTTTCAATACCCGTCCGTGTTCTTTCAGCACCCGTCTGTGTTTTAACCTTTAGTTTCAATACCCGTCCGTATTGACTTTTTAGACACCCGTCCGTGTTCTTTCAGCACTTGTCTGTGTTTGAACCTTTAGTTTCAATACCCGTCCGTATTGACCTTAGACACCCGTCCGTGTTCTTTCATTACCCATCTGTGTTTGAACTTCTTTCAGTACCCGTCCGTATTAAGCTTAGACAACCGTCCAAGTTATTTTAGCACCCGTCCGAGTTTGAACCTTTAGTTTGAATTCCCGTCCATATTGACCTTTTTGACACCCTTCCGTGTTCTTTCAGCACCCGTCCTTGTTTGAACTTTAGTTTCAATACCCGTCCGTATTGACCTTTTGACTCTCGTCCGTGTTTTTTCAACACCCGTCCGTGTTTGAACCTTTCATCAATACCCGTCCGTATTGAACTTTTAGACACCCGTCCGTGTTCTTCAGCACCCGTTCGTGTTTGCATCTTTAGTTTCAATACTCGTCTGTAGTGACCTTAGATACCCGTCCGTGTTCTTTCAGCACCCGTCCTTGTTTGAACTTCTTTCAGTACCCGTCCGTATTGACCTTAGACACCCGTCTGTGTTCTTTCAGCACTCGTCCGTCTTTGAACCTCTATGTTCAATACCCGTCCGTATTGAACTTTTGACACCCGTCCGTGTTCTTATAGCACCCGTCCGTGTTTAAATCTTTAATTTCAATACCCGTCCGTATTAACCCTTTTTACACCCGTCCGTGTTCTTTCAGCACCCGTACGTGTTTGAAATTCTTTCAGTACCCGTCCGTATTGACCTTAGACACCCGTCCGTGTTCTTTCAGCACTCGTCCGTCTTGGAACCTTTAGTTTCAATACCCGTCCGTATTGACCTTTTTGACACCCGTCCGTGTTCTTTCAGCACCCGTCCATGTTTGAACTTTAGTGTCAATACCTGTCTGTATTGACCTTTTGACACTCGTCCGTGTTTTTTCAGAACCCGTCTGTGTTTGAAAATTTCTTCAATACCCGTCCGTATTGACCTTTGACACCCGTCCGTGTTGTTTCAGCACCCGTCCGTGTTTGAACCTTTAGTTTCAATACCCGTCCGTATTGACCTATTTGACACCCGTCCGTGTTCTTTCAACACCCGTCCGTGTTTTCACCTTTGGTTTCAATACCCGTCCGTATTGACTTAGACACCCGTCTGTGTTCTTTCAGCACCCGTTCATGTTTGAACTTCTTTCAGTACGCGTCCGTATTGACTTTAGACACCCGTCCGTGTTCTTTCAGCACCCGTCCATCTATGAACCTTTAGTTTCAATACCCGTCTGTATTGACATTTTTGACACCCATCCGTGTTCTTTCAACAACCGTCCGTGTTTGCACCTTTAGTTTCAATACCCGTCCGTATTGACCTTAGACACCCGTCTGTGTTCTTTCAGCACCTGTCCGTGTTTGAACTTCTTTTAGTACCCGTCCGTATTGACCTTGGACACCCGTCCGTGTTCTTTCAGCACTCGTCCGTCTTTGAACCCTTATGTTCAATACCAGTCCGTATTGACCTTTTGATACCCGTCCGTGTTCTTTCAGCACCCGTCCGTGTTTTAACCTTTAGATTCAATACCCGTCCGTATTGACCTTTTTGACACCCGTCCGTGTTCTTTCAGCACTCGTCCGTGTTTGAACCTTTAGTTTCAATTCCCGTCCATATTGACCTTTTTGACACCCTTCCGTGGTCTTTTAGCACCCGTCCATGTTTGAAATTTAGTTTCAATACCCGTCCGTATTGACCTTTTGACACTCGTCCGTGTTATTTCAACACCCGTCCGTGTTTGAACCTTTCTTAAATACCCGTCTGTATTGACCCTTTAGACACCCGTCCGTGTTCTTCAGCACCCATTCATGTTTGCACCTTTAGTTTCAATACCCTTCCGTATTGACCTTAGACACCCATCTGTGTTCTTTCAGCACCCGTCCGTGTTTGAACTTCTTTTAGTACCCGTCCTTATTGACCTTAGACACCGATCCGTGTTCTTTCAGCACCCGTCCGTCTTTGAACCTTTAGTTTCAATACCCGTCCGTATTGACCTTTTTGACACCCGTCCGTGTTCTTTCAACACCCGTCTGTGTTTGCACCTTTAGTTTCAATACCCGTCCGTATTGACCTTAGACAGCCGTCTGTGTTCTTTCAGCACCCATCCAAGTTTGAACTTTAGTGTCAATACCTGTCTGTATTGACCTTTTGACACTCGTCCGTGTTTTTTCAGCACCCGTCCGTGTTTGAACCTTTCTTCAATAGCCGTCCGTATTGACCTTAGACACCCGTCCGTGTTCTTTCAGCACCCGTCCGTGTTTGAACCTTTAGTTTCAATACCCGTCCGTATTGACCTCTTTGACACCCGTCCGTGTTCTTTCAACACCCGTCCGTGTTTGCACCTTTGGTTTCAACACCCGTCCGTATTGACTTAGACACCCGTCTGTGTTCTTTCAGCACCCGTCCATGTTTGAACTTCTTTCAGTACCCGTCCGTATTGACCTTAGACAGCCGTCCGTGTTCTTTTAGCACCCGTCCGTCTTCGAACCTTTAGTTTCAATACCCGTCCGTATTGACCTTTTTGACACCCATCCGTGTTCTTTCAACACCCGTCCGTGTTTGCACCTTTAGTTTCAATACCCGTCCGTATTAACCTTAGACACCCGTCCAAGTTCTTTCAGCACCCGTCCGTGTTTGAACCTTTAGTTTGAATTCCCATCCATATTGACCTTTTTGACATCCTTCCGTGTTCTTTCAGCACCCGTCCATGTTTGAACTTTAGTTTCAATACCCGTCCGTATTGACCTTTTGACACTCGTCCGTGTTATTTCAACACCCGTCCGTGTTTGAACCTTTCTTAAATACCCGTCCGTATTGACCCTTTAGACACTCGTCCGTGTTCTTCAGCACCCGTTCATGTTTGCACCTTTAGTTTCAATACCCTTCCGTATTGACCTTAGACACCCGTCTGTGTTCTTTCAGCACCCGTCCGTGTTTGAACTTCTTTTAGTACCCGTCCGTATTGACCTTAGACACCCGTCCGTGTTCTTTCAGCACCCGTCCGTCTTTGAACCTTTAGTTTCAATACCCGTCCGTATTGACCTTTTTGACACCCGTCCGTGTTCTTTCAACACCAGTCCGTGTTTGCACCTTTAGTTTCAATACCCGTCCGTATTGACCTTAGACAGCCGTCTGTGTTCTTTCAGCACCCGTCCGTGTTTGAACTTCTTTCAGTACCCGTCCGTATTGACCTTAGACACCCGTCAGTGTTCTTTCAGCACTCGTCCGTCTTTGAACCTTTATGTTCAATACACGTCCGTATTGACCTTTTGACACCCGTTCGTGTTCTTTCAGCACCCGTCCGTGTTTGAACCTTTAGTTTCAATACCCGTCCTTATTGACCTTTTTTACACCCGTCCGTGTTTTTTCAGTACCCGTCCGTGTTTGAAATTTAGTTTCAATACCCGTCCGTGTTCTTTCAGCACCCGTCTGTGTTTTAACCATTAGTTTCAATACCCGTCCGTATTGACTTTTTAGACACCCGTCCGTGTTCTTTCAGCACTTGTCTGTGTTTGAACCTTTAGTTTCAATACCCGTCCGTATTGACCTTAGACACCAGTCCGTGTTCTTTCATTACCCATCTGTGTTTGAACTTCTTTCAGTACCCGTCCGTATTAAGCTTAGACAACCGTCCAAGTTATTTTAGCACCCGTCCGAGTTTGAACCTTTAGTTTGAATTCCCGTCCATATTGACCTTTTTGACACCCTTCCGTGTTCTTTCAGCACCCGTCCATGTTTGAACTTTAGTTTCAATACCCGTCCGTATTGACCTTTTGACACTCGTTCGTGTTTTTTCAACACCCGTCCGTGTTTGAACCTTTCATCAATACCCGTCCGTATTGAACTTTTAGACACCCGTCCGTGTTCTTCAGCACCCGTTCGTGTTTGCATCTTTAGTTTCAATACCCGTCTGTAGTGACCTTAGATACCCGTCCGTGTTCTTTCAGCACCCGTCCTTGTTTGAACTTCTTTCAGTACCCGTCCGTATTGACCTTAGACACCCATCTGTGTTCTTTCAGCACTCGTCCGTCTTTGAACCTCTATGTTCAATACCCGTCCGTATTGACCTTTTGACACCCGTCCGTGTTCTTATAGCACCCGTCCGTGTTTAAATCTTTAATTTCAATACCCGTCCGTATTGACCCTTTTTACACCCGTCCGTGTTCTTTCAGCACCCGTCCGGGTTTGAAATTCTTTCAGTACCCGTCCGTATTGACCTTAGACACCCGTCCGTGTTCTTTCAGCACTCGTCCGTCTTGGAACCTTTAGTTTCAATACCCGTCCGTATTGACCTTTTTGACACCCGTCCGTGTTCTTTCAGCACCCGTCCAAGTTTGAACTTTAGTGTCAATACCTGTCTGTATTGACCTTTTGACACTCGTCCGTGTTTTTTCAGCACCCGTCTGTGTTTGAAAATTTCTTCAATACCCGTCCGTATTGACCTTAGACACCCGTCCGTGTTGTTTCAGCACCCGTCCGTGTTTGAACCTTTAGTTTCAATACCCGTCCGTATTGACCTATTTGACACCCGTCCGTGTTCTTTCAACACCCGTCCGTGTTTTCACCTTTGGTTTCAATACCCGTCCGTATTGACTTAGACACCCGTCTGTGTTCTTTCAGCACCCGTTCATGTTTGAACTTCTTTCAGTACGCGTCCGTATTGACTTTAGACACCCGTCCGTGTTCTTTCAGCACCCGTCCATCTATGAACCTTTAGTTTCAATACCTGCCTGTATTGACATTTTTGACACCCATCCGTGTTCTTTCAACAACCGTCCGTGTTTGCACCTTTAGTTTCAATACCCGTCCGTATTGACCTTAGACACCCGTCTGTGTTCTTTCAGCACCTGTCCGTGTTTGAACTTCTTTTAGTACCCGTCCGTATTGACCTTGGACACCCGTCCGTGTTCTTTCAGCACTCGTCCGTCTTTGAACCCTTATACTCAATACCAGTCCGTATTGACCTTTTGATACCCGTCCGTGTTCTTTCAGCACCCGTCCGTGTTTTAACCTTTAGATTCAATACCCGTCCGTATTGACCTTTTTGACACCCGTCCGTGTTCTTTCAGCACTCGTCCGTGTTTGAACCTTTAGTTTCAATTCCCGTCCATATTGACCTTTTTGACACCCTTCCGTGGTCTTTTAGCACCCGTCCATGTTTGAAATTTAGTTTCAATACCCGTCCGTATTGACCTTTTGACACTCGTCCGTGTTTTTTCAACACCCGTCCGTGTTTGAACCATTCTTCAATACCCGTCCGTATTGACCTTTTAGACACCCGCCCATGTTCTTCAACACCCGTTCGTGTTTGCACCTTTAGTTTCAATACCCGTCTCTATTGACATTAGAGACCCGTCCGTGTTCTTTCAGCACCCGTCCTTGTTTGAACTTCATTCAGTACCCGTCCGTATTGACCTTAGACACCCGTCCGTGTTCTTTCAGCACTCGTCCGTCTTTGAACCTTTATGTTCAAAACCCGTCCGTATTGATCTTTTGACACTCGTCCGTGTTCTTTTAGCACCCGTCCGTGTTGAAATCTTTAATTTCAATACCCGTCCGTATTGACCCTTTTTACACCCGTCCGTGCTCTTTCAGCACCCGTCCGTGTTTGAAATTCTTTCAGTACCCGTCCGTATTGACCTTAGACACCCGTCCGTGTTCTTTCAGCACTCGTCCGTCTTTGAACCTTTAGTTTCAATACCCGTCCGTATTGACCTTTTTGACACCCGTCCGTGTTCTTTTAGCAGCCGTCCAAGTTTGAACTTTAGTGTCAATACCTGTCTGTATTGACCTTTTGACACTCGTCCGTGTTTTTTTAGCACCCGTCCATGTTTGAACCTTTCTTCAATACCCGTCCGTATTGACCTTAGATACCCGTCCGTGTTCTTTCAGCACCCGTCCGTGTTTGAACCTTTAGTTTCAATACCCGTCCGTATTGACCTATTTGACACCCGTCCGTGTTCTTTCAACACCCGTCCGTGTTTGCACCTTTGGATTCTATACCCGTCCGTATTGACTTAGACACCCGTCTGTGTTCTTTCAGCACCCGTCCATGTTTGAACTTCTTTCTGTACCCGTCCGTATTGACCTTAAACACCCGTCCGTGTTCTTTCAGCACCCGTCCATCTATGAACCTTTAGTTTCAATACCGTCCGTATTGACCTTTTTGACACCCATCTGTGTTCGTTCAACAACCGTCCGTGTTTGCACCTTTAGTTTCAATACCCGTCCGTATTGACCTTAGACACCCGTCTGTGTTCTTTCAGCACCCGTCCGTGTTTGAACTTCTTTTAGTACCCGTCCGTATTGACCTTGGACACCCGTCCGTGTTCTTTCAGCACTCGTCCGTCTTTGAACCTTTATGTTCAATACCAGTCCGTATTGACCTTTTGATACCCGTCCGTGTTTTAACCTTTAGATTCAATACCCGTCCGTATTGACCTTTTTGACACCCGTCCGTGTTCTTTCAGCACTCGTCCGTGTTTGAACCTTTTGTTTCAATACCCGTCCGTATTGACCTTAGACACCCGTCCGTGTTCTTTCAATACTCGTCCGTGTTTGAACTTCTTTTAGTACCCGTCCGTATTAACCTTATACACCCGTCCAAGTTCTTTTAGCACCCGTCCGTGTTTGAACCTTTAGTTTCAATTCCCGTCCATATTGACCTTTTTGACACCCTTCCGTGGTCTTTCAGCACCCGTCCATGTTTGAACTTTAGTTTCAATTCCCGTCCGTATTGACCTTTTGACACTCGTCCGTGTTTTTTCAACACCCGTCCGTGTTTGAACCTTTCTTCAGCACCCGTTCGTGTTTGCACCTTTAGTTTCAATACCCGTCTGTATTGACATTAGATACCCGTCCGTGTTCTTTCAGCACCCGTCCGTATTGACCTTAGACACCCGTCCGTGTTCTTTCAGCACTCGACCGTCTTTGAACCTATATGTTCAAAACCCGTCCGTATTGACCTTTTGACACCCGTCCGTGTTCTTTTAGCACCCGTCCGTGTTGAAATCTTTAATTTCAATACCCGTCCGTATTGACCCTTTTTACACCCGTCCGTGTTCTTTCAGCACCCGTCCGTGTTTGAAATTCTTTCAGTACCCGTCCGTATTGACCTTAGACACCCGTCCGTGTTCTTTCAGTACTCGTCCGTCTTTGAACCTTTAGTTTCAATACCCGTCCGTATTGACCTTTTTAACACCCGTCCGTGTTCTTTCAGCACCCGTCCAAGTTTGAACTTTAGTGTCAATACCTGTCTGTATGGACCTCTTGACACTCTTCCGTGTTTTTTCAGCACCCGTCCGTGCTTGAACCTTTCTTCAATACCCGTCCGTATTGACCTTAGACACCCGTCCGTGTTCTTTCAGCACCCGTCCGTGTTTAAACCTTTAGTTTCAATACCCGTCCGTATTGACCTATTTGACACCCGTCCGTGTTCTTTCAACACCCGTCCGTGTTTGCACCTTTGGTTTCAATACCCGTCCGTATTGACTTAGACACCCGTCTGTGTACTTTCAGCACCCGTCCATGTTTGAACTTCTTTCAGTACCCGTCCGTATTGACCTTAGACAGCCGTCCGTGTTCTTTCAGCACCCGTCCGTCTTTGAACCTTTAGTTTCAATACCCGTCCGTATTGACCTTTTTGACACCCATCCGTGTTCTTTCAACACCCGTCCGTGTTTGCACCTTTAGTTTCAATACCCGTCTGTATTAACCTTAGACACCCGTCCAAGTTCTTTCAGCACCCGTCCATGTTTGAACCTTTAGTTTGAATTCCCATCCTTATTGACCTTTTTGACACCCTTCCGTGTTCTTTCAGCACCCGTCCATGTTTGAACTTTAGTTTCAATACCCGTCCGTATTGACCTTTTAACACTCGTCCGTGTTTTTTCAACACCCGTCCGTGTTTGAACCTTTCTTAAATACCCGTCCGTATTGACACTTTAGACACCCGTCCGTGTTCTTCAGCACTCGTTCATGTTTGCACCTTTAGTTTCAATACCCTTCCGTATTGACCTTAGACACCCGTCTGTGTTCTTTCAGCACCCGTCCGTGTTTGAACTTCATTTAGTACCCGTCCGTATTGACCTTAGACACCCGTCCGTGTTCTTTCAGCACCCGTCCGTCTTTGAACCTTTAGTTTCAATACCCGTCCGTATTGACGTTTTTTACACCCGTCCGTGTTCTTTCAATACCCGTCCGTGTTTGCACCTTTAGTTTCAATACCCGTCCGTATTGACCTTAGACAGCCGTCTGTGTTCTTTCAGCACCCGTCCGTGTTTGAACTTCTTTCAGTACCCGTCCATATTGACCTTAGACACTCGTCAGTGTTCTTTCAGCACTCGTCCGTCTTTGAACCTTTATGTTCAATACCCGTCCGTATTGACCCTTTTTACACCCGTCCGTGTTCTTTCAGCACCCGTCCGTGTTTGAAATTCTTTCAGTACCCGTCCGTATTGACCTTAGACACCCGTCCGTGTTCTTTCAGCACTCGTCCGTCTTTGAACCTTTAGTTTCAATACCCGTCCGTATTGACCTTTTTGACACCCGTCCGTGTTCTTTCAGCACCCGTCCAAGTTTGAACTTTAGTGTCAATACCTGTCTGTATTGACCTTTTGACACTCGTCCGTGTTTTTTCAGCACCCGTCTGTGTTTGAAAATTTCTTCAATACCCGTCCGTATTGACCTTAGACACCCGTCCGTGTTCTTTCAGCACCCGTCCGTGTTTGAACCTTTAGTTTCAATACCCGTCCGTATTGACCTATTTGACACCCGTCCGTGTTCTTTCAACACCCGTCCGTGTTTTCACCTTTGGTTTCAATACCCGTCCGTATTGACTTAGACACCCGTCTGTGTTCTTTCAGCACCCGTTCATGTTTGAACTTCTTTCAGTACGCGTCCGTATTGACTTTAGACACCCGTCCGTGTTCTTTCAGCACCCGTCCATCTATGAACCTTTAGTTTCAATACCCGTTTGTATTGACATTTTTGACACCCATCCGTGTTCTTTCAACAACCGTCCGTGTTTGCACCTTTAGTTTCAATACCCGTCCGTATTGACCTTTTTTACACCCGTCTGTGTTCTTTCAGCACCTGTCCGTGTTTGAACTTTAGTTTCAATACCCGTCCGTATTGACCTTTTGATACCCGTCCGTGTTCTTTCAGCACCCGTCCGTGTTTTAACCTTTAGTTTCAATACCCGTCCGTATTGACTTTTTAGACACCCGTCCGTGTTCTTTCAGCACTCGTCTGTGTCTAAACCTTTAGTTTCAATACCCGTCCGTATTGACCTTAGACACCCGTCCGTGTTCTTTCATTACCCATCTGTGTTTGAACTTCTTTCAGTACCCGTCCGTATTAAGCTTAGACAACCGTCCAAGTTATTTTAGCACCCGTCCGAGTTTGAACCTTTAGTTTGAATTCCCGTCCATATTGACCTTTTTGACACCCTTCCGTGTTCTTTCAGCACCCGTCCATGTTTGAACTTTAGTTTCAATACCCGTCCGTATTGACCTTTTGACACTCGTCCGTGTTTTTTCAACACCCGTCCGTGTTTGAACCTTTCTTCAATACCCGTCCGTATTGACCTTTTAGACACCCGTCCGTGTTCTTCAGCACCCGTTCGTGTTTGCACCTTTAGTTTCAATACCCGTCTGTATTGACCTTTGATACCCGTCCGTGTTCTTTCAGCACCCGTCCTTGTTTGAACTTCTTTCAGTACCCGTCCGTATTGACCTTAGACACCCGTCCGTGTTCTTTCAGCACTCGTCCGTCTTTGAACCTTTAGTTTCAATACTCGTCCGTATTGACCTTTTTGACACCCGTCCGTGTTCTTTCAACACCCGTCCGTGTTTGCACCTTTAGTTTTAATACCCGTCCGTATTGACCTTAGACAGTAGTCCGTGTTCTTTCAGCACCCATCCGTGTTTGAACTTCTTTCAGTACCCGTCCGTATTGACCTTAGACACCCGTCAGTGTTCTTTCAGCACTCGTCCGTCTTTGAACCTTTATGTTCAATACCCCTCCGTATTGACCTTTTGACACCCATTCGTGTTCTTTCAGCACCCGTCCGTGTTTGAACCTTTAGTTTCAATACCCGTCCATATTGACCTTTTTTACACCCGTCCGTGTTCTTTCAGTACCCATCCGTGTTTGAACTTTAGTTTCAATACCCGTCCGTATTGACCTTTTGATACCCGTCCGTGTTCTTTCAGCACCCGTCCGTGTTTTAACCTTTAGTTTCAATACCCGTCCGTATTGACTTTTTAGACACCCGTCCGTGTTCTTTCAGCACTCGTCTGTGTTTGAACCTTTAGTTTCAATACCCGTCCGTATTGACCTTAGACACCCGTCCGTGTTCTTTCATTACCCATCTGTGTTTGAACTTCTTTCAGTACCCGTCCGTATTAAGCCTAGACAACCGTCTAAGTTATTTTAGCACCCGTCCGAGTTTGAACCTTTAGTTTGAATTCCCGTCCATATTGACCTTTTTGACACCCTTCCGTGTTCTTTCAGCACCCGTCCATGTTTGAACTTTAGTTTCAATACCCGTCCGTATTGACCTTTTGACACTCGTCCGTGTTTTTTCAACACCCGTCCGAGTTTGAACCTTTCTTCAATACCCGTCCGTATTGACCTTTAAGACACCCGTCCGTCTTCTTCAGCACCCGTTAGTGTTTGCACCTTTAGTTTCAATACCCGTCTGTATTGACCTTAGATACTCGTCTGTGTTCTTTCAGCACCCGTCCTTGTTTGAACTTCTTTTAGTACCCGTCCGTATTGACCTTAGATACCCGTCCGTGTTCTTTCAGCACTCGTCCGTCTTTGAACCTTTATGTTCAAAACCCGTCCGTATTGACCTTTTGACACCCGTCCGTGTTGAAATCTTTAATTTCAATACCCGTCCGTATTGACCCTTTTTACAACCGTCCGTGTTCTTTAAGCACCCGTCCGTGTTTGAAATTCTTTCAGTACCCGTCCGTATTGACCTTAGACACCCGTCCGTGTTCTTTCAGCACTCGTTCGTCTTTGAACCTTTAGTTTCAATACCCGTCCGTATTGACCTTTTTGACACCCGTCCGTGTTCTTTCAGCACCCGTCCAAGTTTGAACTTTAGTGTCAATACCTGTCTGTATTGACCTTTTGACACTCGTCCGTGTTTTTTCAGCACCCGTCCGTGTTTGAACCTTTCTTCAATACCCGTCCGTATTGACCTTAGACACCCGTCCGTGTTCTTTCAGCACCCGTCCGTGTTTGAACCTTTTGTTTCAATACCCGTCCGTATTGACCTATTTGACACCCGTCCGTGTTCTTTCAACACTCGTCCGTGTTTGCACCTTTGGTTTCAATACCCGTCCGTATTGACTTAGACACCCGTCTGTGTTCTTTCAGCACCCGTCCATGTTTTAACTTCTTTCAGTACCCGTCTGTATTAACCTTAGACAGCCGTCCGTGTTCTTTCACCACCCGTCCGTCTTTGAACCTTTAGTTTCAATACCCGTCCGTATTGACATTTTTGACACCCATCCGTGTTCTTTCAACACCCGTCCGTGTTTGTACCTTTAGTTTCAATACCCGTCCGTATTAACCTTAGACACCCGTCCAAGTTCTTTCAGCACCCGTCCGTGTTTGAACCTTTAGTTTGAATTCCCATCCATATTGACCTTTTTGACACCCTTCCGTGTTCTTTCAGCACCCGTCCATGTTTGAACTTCAGTTTCAATACCCGTCCGTATTGACCTTTTGACACTCGTCCGTGTTTTTTCAACACCCGTCCGTGTTTGAACCTTTCTTAAATACCCGTCCGTATTG
Organism: Lathyrus tuberosus; assembly: GCA_022829125.1. NCBI lineage: Eukaryota > Viridiplantae > Streptophyta > Magnoliopsida > Fabales > Fabaceae > Lathyrus > Lathyrus tuberosus. Next base: position 3,246,178 of record JALAZF010000502.1, on the reverse strand, counting down.
ACCCTTTAGACACCCGTCCGTGTTCTTCAGCACCCGTTCATGTTTGCACCTTTAGTTTCAATACCCTTCAGTATTGACCTTAGACACCCGTCTGTGTTCTTTCAGCACCCGTCCGTGTTTGAACTTCTTTTAGTACCCGTCCGTATTGACCTTAGACACCCGTCCGTGTTCTTTCAGCACCCGTCCGTCTTTGAACATTTAGTTTCAATACCCGTCCGTATTGACCTTTTAGACACCCGTCCGTGTTCTTTCAACACCCGTCCGTGTTTGCACCTTTAGTTTCAATACCCGTCCGTATTAACCTTAGACCGTCGTCTGTGTTCTTTCAGTACCCGTCCGTGTTTGAACTTCTTTCAGTACCCGTCCGTATTGACCTTAGACACCCGTCAGTGTTCTTTCAGCACTCGTCCGTCTTTGAACCTTTATGTTCAATACCCGTCCGTATTGACCTTTTGACACCCGTTCGTGTTCTTTCAGCACCCGTCCGTGTTTGAACCTTTAGTTTCAATACCCGTCATTATTGACCTTTTCTACACCCGTCCGTGTTCTTTCAGTATCCGTCCGTGTTTGAACTTTAGTTTCAATACCCGTCCGTATTGACCTTTTGATACCCGTCCGTGTTTTAACCATTAGTTTCAATACCCGTCCGTATTGACTTTTTAGACACCCATCCGTGTTATTTCAGCACTCGTCTGTGTTTGAACCTTTAGTTTCAATACCCGTCCGTATTGACCTTAGACACCCGTCCGTGTTCTTTCATTACCCATCTGTGTTTGAACTTCTTTCAGTACCCGTCCATATTAAGCTTAGACAACCGTCCAAGTTATTTTAGCACCCGTCCGAGTTTGAACCTTTAGTTTCAATTCCCGTCCATATTGACCTTTTTGACACCCTTCCGTGTTCTTTCAGCACCCGTCCATGTTTGAACTTTAGTTTCAATACCCGTCCGTATTGACCTTTTGACACTCGTCTGTGTTTTTTCAACACCCGTCCGTGTTTGAACCTTTCTTCAATACCCGTCCGTATTGACCTTTTAGACACCCGTCCGTGTTCTTCAGCACCCGTTCGTGTTTGCACCTTTAGTTTCAATACCCGTCTGTATTGACCTTAGATACCCGTCCGTGTTCTTTCAGCACCCGTCCTTGTTTGAACTTCTTTCAGTACCCGTATGTATTGACCTTAGACACCCGTCCCTGTTCTTTCAGCACTCGTCCGTCTTTGAACCTTTATGTTCAATACCCGTCCGTATTGGCCTTTTGACACCCGTTCGTGTTCTTATAGCACCTGTCCGTGTTTAAATCTTTAATTTCAATACCCGTCCGTATTGACCCTTTTTACACCCGTCCGTGTTCTTTCAGCACCCGTCCGTGTTTGAAATTCTTTCAGTACCCGTCCGTATTGACCTTAGACACCCACCCGTGTTCTTTCAGCACTCGTCCGTCTTTGAACCTTTAGTTTTAATACCCGTCCGTATTGACCTTTTTGACACCCGTCCGTGTTCTTTCAGCACCCGTCCAAGTTTGAACTTTAGTGTCAATACCTGTCTGTATTGACCTTTTGACACTCGTCCGTGTTTTTTCAGCACCCGTCTGTGTTTGAACCTTTCTTCAATACCCGTCCGTATTGACCTTCGACACCCGTCCGTGTTCTTTTAGCACCCGTCCGTATTTGAACCTTTAGTTTCAATACCCGTCATTATTGACTTTTATTACACCCGTCCGTGTTCTTTCAGTACCCGTCCGTGTTTGAACTTTAGTTTCAATACCCGTCCGTATTGACCTTTTGATACCCGTCCGTGTTCTTTCAGCACCCGTCCATGTTTGAACTTCTTTCAGTACCCGTTCATATTGACCTTAGACACCCGTCCGTGTTCTTTCAGCACCCGTCCATCTATGAACCTTTAGTTTCAATACCCGTCCGTAATGACCTTTTTGACACCCATCCGTGTTGTTTCAACAACCGTCAGTGTTTGCACCTTTAGTTTCAATACCCGTCCGTATTGACCTTAGACACTCGTCTGTGTTCTTTCAGCACCCGTCCATGTTTGAACTTCAGTTTCAATACCCGTCCGTATTGACCTTTTGACACTCGTCCGTGTTTTTTCAACCCCCGTCCGTGTTTGAACCTTTCTTAAATACCCGTCCGTATTGACCCTTTAGACACCCGTCCGTGTTCTTCAGCACCCGTTCATGTTTGCACCTTTAGTTTCAATACCCTTCAGTATTGACCTTAGACACCCGTCTGTGTTCTTTCAGCACCCGTCCGTGTTTGAACTTCCTTTAGTACCCGTCCGTATTGACCTTAGACACCCGTCCGTGTTCTTTCAGCACCCGTCCGTCTTTGAACATTTAGTTTCAATACCCGTCCGTATTGACCTTTTAGACACCCGTCCGTGATCTTTCAACACCCGTCCGTGTTTGCACCTTTAGTTTCAATACCCGTCCGTATTGACCTTAGACCGTCGTCTGTGTTCTTTCAGTACCCGTCCGTGTTTGAACTTCTTTCAGTACCCGTCCGTATTGACCTTAGACACCCGTCAGTGTTCTCTCAGCACTCGTCCGTCTTTGAACCTTTATGTTCAATACCCGTCCGTATTGACCTTTTGACACCCGTTCGTGTTCTTTCAGCACCCGTCCGTGTTTGAACCTTTAGTTTCAATACCCGTCATTATTGACCTTTTCTACACCCGTCCGTGTTCTTTCAGTATCCGTCCGTGTTTGAACTTTAGTTTCAATACCCGTCCGTATTGACCTTTTGATACCCGTCCGTGTTTTAACCTTTAGTTTCAATACCCGTCCGTATTGACTTTTTAGACACCCATCCGTGTTATTTCAGCACTCGTCTGTGTTTGAACCTTTAGTTTCAATACCCGTCCGTATTGACCTTAGACACCCGTCCGTGTTCTTTCATTACCCATCTGTGTTTGAACTTCTTTCAGTACCCGTCCATATTAAGCTTAGACAACCGTCCAAGTTATTTTAGCACCCGTCCGAGTTTGAACCTTTAGTTTCAATTCCCGTCCATATTGACATTTTTGACACCCTTCCGTGTTCTTTCAGCACCCGTCCATGTTTGAACTTTAGTTTCAATACCCGTCCGTATTGACCTTTTGACACTCGTCTGTGTTTTTTCAACACCCGTCCGTGTTTGAACCTTTCTTCAATACCCGTCCGTATTGACCTTTTAGACACCCGTCCGTGTTCTTCAGCACCCGTTCGTGTTTGCACCTTTAGTTTCAATACCCGTCTGTATTGACCTTAGATACCCGTCCGTGTTCTTTCAGCACCCGTCCTTGTTTGAACTTCTTTCAGTACCCGTATGTATTGACCTTAGACACCCGTCCCTGTTCTTTCAGCACTCGTCCGTCTTTGAACCTTTATGTTCAATACCCGTCCGTATTGGCCTTTTGACACCCGTTCGTGTTCTTATAGCACCTGTCCGTGTTTAAATCTTTAATTTCAATACCCGTCCGTATTGACCCTTTTTACACCCGTCCGTGTTCTTTCAGCACCCGTCCGTGTTTGAAATTCTTTCAGTACCCGTCCGTATTGACCTTAGACACCCACCCGTGTTCTTTCAGCACTCGTCCGTCTTTGAACCTTTAGTTTTAATACCCGTCCGTATTGACCTTTTTGACACCCGTCCGTGTTCTTTCAGCACCCGTCCAAGTTTGAACTTTAGTGTCAATACCTGTCTGTATTGACCTTTTGACACTCGTCCGTGTTTTTTCAGCACCCGTCTGTGTTTGAACCTTTCTTCAATACCCGTCCGTATTGACCTTCGACACCCGTCCGTGTTCTTTTAGCACCCGTCCGTATTTGAACCTTTAGTTTCAATACCCGTCATTATTGACTTTTATTACACCCGTCCGTGTTCTTTCAGTACCCGTCCGTGTTTGAACTTTAGTTTCAATACCCGTCCGTATTGACCTTTTGATTCCCGTCCGTGTTCTTTCAGCACCCGTCCATGTTTGAACTTCTTTCAGTACCCGTTCGTATTGACCTTAGACACCCGTCCGTGTTCTTTCAGCACCCGTCCATCTATGAACCTTTAGTTTCAATACCCGTCCGTAATGACCTTTTTGACACCCATCCGTGTTGTTTCAACAACCGTCAGTGTTTGCACCTTTAGTTTCAATACCCGTCCGTATTGACCTTAGACACCCGTCTGTGTTCTTTCAGTACCCGTCCGTGTTTGAACTTCTTTTAGTACCCGTCCGTATTGACCTTGGATACCCGTCCGTGTTCTTTCAGCACTCGTCCGTCTTTGAACCTTTATGTTCAATACCAGTCCGTATTGACCTTTTGATACCCGTCCGTGTTCTTTCAGCACCCGTCAGTGTTTTAACCTTTAGATTCAATACCTGTCCGTATTGACCTTTTTGACACCCGTCAGTGTTCTTTTAGCACCCGTCCGTGTTGAAATCTTTAATTTCAATACCCGTCCGTGTTTGAACTTTAGTTTCAATACCCGTCCGTATTGACCTTTTGACACTCGTCCGTGTTTTTTCAACACCCGTCCGTGTTTGAACCTTTCTTCAATACCCGTCCGTATTGACCTTTTAGACACCCGTCCATGTTCTTCAGCACCCGTTCGTGTTTGCACCTTTAGTTTCAATACCCGTCTGTATTGACATTAGATACCCGTCCGTGTTCTTTCAGCACCCGTCCTTGTTTGAACTTCTTTCAATACCCGTCCATATTGACCTTAAACACCCGTCCGTGTTCTTTCAGCACTCGTTTGTCTTTGAACCTTTATGTTCAAAACCCGTCCGTATTGACCTTTTGACACCCGTCAGTGTTCTTTTAGCACCCGTCCGTGTTGAAATCTTTAATTTCAATACCCGTCCGTATTGACCCTTTTTACACCCGTCCGTTTTCTTTCAGCACCCGTCCGTGTTTGAAATTCTTTCAGTACCCGTCCGTATTGACCTTAGACACCCGTCCGTGTTCTTTCAGCACTCGTTCGTCTTTGAACCTTTAGTTTCAATACCCGTCCGTATTAACCTTTTTGACACCCGTCCGTGTTCTTTCAGCACCCGTCCATGTTTGAACTTTAGTGTCAATACCTGTCTGTATTGACCTTTTGACACTCGTCCGTGTTTTTTCAGCACCCGTCCGTGTTTGAACCTTTCTTCAATACCCGTCCGTATTGACCTTAGACACCCGTCCGTGTTCTCTCAGCACCCGTCCGTGTTTGAACCTTTAGTTTCAATACCCGTCCGTATTGATCTATTTGACACCCGTCCGTGTTCTTTCAACACCCGTCCCTGTTTGCACCTTTGGTTTCAATACCCGTCCGTATTGACTTAGACACCCATCTGTGTTCTTTCAGCACCCGTCCATGTTTGAACTTCTTTCAGTACCCGTCCGTATTGACCTTAGACAGCCGTCCGTGTTCTTTCAGCACCCGTCCGTCTTTGAACCTTTAGTTTCAATACCCGTCCGTATTGACCTTTTTGACACCCATCCGTGTTCTTTCAACACCCGTCCGTGTTTGCACCTTTAGTTTCAATACGCGTCCGTATTAACCTTAGACACCCGTCCAAGTTCTTTCAGCACCCGTCCGTGTTTGAACCTTTAGTTTGAATTCCCATCCATATTGACCTTTTTGACACCCTTCCGTGTTCTTTCAGCACCCGTCCATGTTTGAACTTTAGTTTCAATACCCGTCCGTATTGACCTTTTGACACTCGTCCGTGTTTTTTCAACACCCGTCCGTGTTTGAACCATTCTTAAATACCCGTCCGTATTGACCCTTTAGACACCCGTCCGTGTTCTTCAGCACCCGTTCATGTTTGCACCTTTAGTTTCAATACCCTTCTGTATTGACCTTAGACACTCGTCTGTGTTCTTTCAGCACCCGTCCGTGTTTGAACTTCTTTTAGTACCCGTCCGTATTGACCTTAGACACCCGTCCGTGTTCTTTCAGCACCCGTCCGTCTTTGAACCTTTAGTTTCAATACCCGTCCGTATTGACCTTTTTGACACCCGTCCGTGTTCTTTCAACACCCGTCCGTGTTTGCACCTTTAGTTTCAATACCCGTCCGTATTAACCTTAGACAGTCGTCTGTGTTCTTTCAGCACCCGTCCGTGCTTGAACTTCTTTCAGTACCCGTCCGTATTGACCTTAGACACCCGTCAGTGTTCTTTCAGCACTCGTCCGTCTTTGAACATTTATGTTCAATACCCGTCCGTATTGACCTTTTGACACCCGTTCGTTTTCTTTCAGTACCCGTCCGTGTTTGAACCTTTAGTTTCAATACCCGTCCTTATTGACCTTTTTTACACCCGTCCGTGTTCTTTCAGTACCCGTCCGTGTTTGAACTTTAGTTTCAATACCCGTCCGTATTGACCTTTTGATACCCGTCCGTGTTCTTTCAGCACCCGTCCGTGTTTTAACCTTTAGTTTCAATACCCGTCCGTATTGACTTTTTAGACACCCGTCCGTGTTCTTTCAGCACTCGTCTGTGTTTGAACCTTTAGTTTCAATACCCGTCCGTATTGACCTTAGACACCCGTCCGTGTTCTTTCATTACCCATCTGTGTTTGAACTTCTTTCAGTACTCGTCCGTATTAAGCTTGGACAACCGTCCAAGTTCTTTCAGCACCCGTCCGTGTTTGAACCTTTAGTTTCAATACCCGTCATTATTGACTTTTTTTACACCCGTCCGTGTTCTTTCAGTACCCGTCCGTGTTTGAACTTTAGTTTCAATACCCGTCCGTATTGACCTTTTGATACCCGTCCGTGTTCTTTCAGCACCCGTCCATGTTTGAACTTCTTTCAGTACCCGTTCGTATTGACCTTAGACACCCGTCCGTGTTCTTTCAGCACCCGTCCATCTATGAACCTTTAGTTTCAATACCCGTCCGTAATGACCTTTTTGACACCCATCCGTGTTCTTTCAACAACCGTCCGTGTTTGCACCTTTAGTTTCAATACCCGTCCGTATTGACCTTAGACACCCGTCTTTGTTCTTTCAGTACCCGTCCGTGTTTGAACTTCTTTTAGAACCCGTCCGTATTGACCTTGGATACCCGTCCGTGTTCTTTCAGCACTCGTCCGTCTTTGAACCTTTATGTTCAATACCAGTCCGTATTGACCTTTTGATACCCGTCCGTGTTCTTTCAGCACCCGTCCGTGTTTTAACCTTTAGATTCAATACCTGTCCGTATTGACCTTTTTGACACCCGTCCGTGTTCTTTCAGCACTCGTCCGTGTTTGAACCTTTTGTTTCAATACCCCTCCGTATTGACCTTAGACACCCGTCCGTTTTCTTTCAGTACCCGTCCGTGTTTGAACTTCTTTTAGTACCCGTCCGTATTAACCTTAGACACCCGTCCAAGTTCTTTTAGCACCCGTCCGTGTTTGAACCTTTAGTTTCAATTCCCGTCCATATTGACATTTTTGACACCCTTCCGTGGTCTTTTAGCACCCGTCCATGTTTGAACTTTAGTTTCAATACCCGTCCGTATTGACCTTTTGACACTCGTCCGTGTTTTTTCAACACCCGTCCGTGTTTGAACCTTTCTTCAATACCCGTCCGTATTGACCTTTTAGACACCCGTCCATGTTCTTCAGCACCCGTTCGTGTTTGCACCTTTAGTTTCAATACCCGTCTGTATTGACATTAGATACCCGTCCGTGTTCTTTCAGCACCCGTCCTTGTTTGAACTTCTTTCAGTACCCGTCCATATTGACCTTAGACACCCGTCCGTGTTCTTTCAGCACTCGTCTGTCTTTGAACCTTTATGTTCAAAACCCGTCCGTATTGACCTTTTGACACCCGTCAGTGTTCTTTTAGCACCCGTCCGTGTTGAAATCTTTAATTTCAATACCCGTCCGTATTGACCCTTTTTACACCCGTCCGTTTTCTTTCAGCACCCGTCCGTGTTTGAAATTCTTTCAATACCCGTCCGTATTGACCTTAGACACCCGTCCGTGTTCTTTCAGCACTCGTCCGTCTTTGAACCTTTAGTTTCAATACCCGTCCGTATTAACCTTTTTGACACCCGTCCGTGTTCTTTCAGCACCCGTCCAAGTTTGAACTTTAGTGTCAATACCTGTCTGTATTGACCTTTTGACACTCGTCCGTGTTTTTTCAGCACCCGACCGTGTTTGAACCTTTCTTCAATACCCGTCCGTATTGACCTTAGACACCCGTCCGTGTTCTCTCAGCACCCGTCCGTGTTTGAACCTTTAGTTTCAATACCCGTCCGTATTGATCTATTTGACACCCGTCCGTGTTCTTTCAACACCCGTCCCTGTTTGGACCTTTGGTTTCAATACCCGTCCGTATTGACTTAGACACCCATCTGTGTTCTTTCAGCACCCGTCCATGTTTGAACTTCTTTCAGTACCCGTCCGTATTGACCTTAGACAGCCGTCCGTGTTCTTTCAGCACCCGTCCGTCTTTGAACCTTTAGTTTCAATACCCGTCCGTATTGACCTTTTTGACACCCATCCGTGTTCTTTCAACACCCATCCGTGTTTGCACCTTTAGTTTCAATACCCGTCCGTATTAACCTTAGACACCCGTCCAAGTTCTTTCAGCACCCGTCCGTGTTTGAACCTTTAGTTTGAATTCCCATCCATATTGACCTTTTTGACACCCTTCCGTGTTCTTTCAGCATCCGTCCATGTTTGAACTTTAGTTTCAATACCCGTCCGTATTGACCTTTTGACACTCGTCCGTGTTTTTTCAACACCCGTCCGTGTTTGAACCATTCTTAAATACCCGTCCGTATTGACCCTTTAGACACCCGTCCGTGTTCTTCAGCACCCGTTCATGTTTGCACCTTTAGTTTCAATACCCTTCTGTATTGACCTTAGACACCCGTCTGTGTTCTTTCAGCACCCGTCCGTGTTTGAACTTCTTTTAGTACCCGTCCGTATTGACCTTAGACACCCGTCCGTGTTCTTTCAGCACCCGTCCGTCTTTGAACCTTTAGTTTCAATAACCGTCCGTATTGACCTTTTTGACACCCGTCCGTGTTCTTTCAACACCCGTCCGTGTTTGCACCTTTAGTTTCAATACCCGTCCGTATTGACCTTAGACAGTCGTCTGTGTTCTTTCAGCACCCGTCCGTGTTTGAACTTCTTTCAGTACCCGTCCGTATTGACCTTAGACACCCGTCAGTGTTCTTTCAGCACTCGTCCGTCTTTGAACCTTTATGTTCAATACCCGTCCGTATTGACCTTTTGACACCCGTTCGTTTTCTTTCAGTACCCGTCCGTGTTTGAACCTTTAGTTTCAATACCCGTCCTTATTGACCTTTTTTACACCCGTCCGTGTTCTTTCAGTACCCGTCCGTGTTTGAACTTTAGTTTCAATACCCGTCGGTATTGACCTTTTGATACCCGTCCGTGTTCTTTCAGCACCCGTCCGTGTTTTAACCTTTAGTTTCAATACCCGTCCGTATTGACTTTTTAGACACCCGTCCGTGTTCTTTCAGCACTCGTCTGTGTTTGAACCTTTAGTTTCAATACCCGTCCGTATTGACCTTAGACACCCGTCCGTGTTCTTTCATTACCCATCTGTGTTTGAACTTCTTTCAGTACTCGTCCGTATTAAGCTTGGACAACCGTCCAAGTTCTTTCAGCACCCGTCCGTGTTTGAACCTTTAGTTTCAATACCCGTCATTATTGACTTTTTTTACACCCGTCCGTGTTCTTTCAGTACCCGTCCGTGTTTGAACTTTAGTTTCAATACCCGTCCGTATTGACCTTTTGATACCCGTCCGTGTTCTTTCAGCACCCGTCCATGTTTGAACTTCTTTCAGTACCCGTTCGTATTGACCTTAGACACCCGTCCGTGTTCTTTCAGCACCCGTCCATCTATGAACCTTTAGTTTCAATACCCGTCCGTAATGACCTTTTTGACACCCATCCGTGTTCTTTCAACAACCGTCCGTGTTTGCACCTTTAGTTTCAATACCCGTCCGTATTGACCTTAGACACCCGTCTTTGTTCTTTCAGTACCCGTCCGTGTTTGAACTTCTTTTAGAACCCGTCCGTATTGACCTTGGATACCCGTCCGTGTTCTTTCAGCACTCGTCCGTCTTTGAACCTTTATGTTCAATACCAGTTCGTATTGACCTTTTGATACCCGTCCGTGTTCTTTCAGCACCCGTCCGTGTTTTAACCTTTAGATTCAATACCTGTCCGTATTGACCTTTTTGACACCCGTCCGTGTTCTTTCAGCACTCGTCCGTGTTTGAACCTTTTGTTTCAATACCCCTCCGTATTGACCTTAGACACCCGTCCGTGTTCTTTCAGTACCCGTCCGTGTTTGAACTTCTTTTAGTACCCGTCCGTATTAACCTTAGACACCCGTCCAAGTTCTTTTAGCACCCGTCCGTGTTTGAACCTTTAGTTTCAATTCCCGTCCATATTGACCTTTTTGACACCCTTCCGTGGTCTTTTAGCACCCGTCCATGTTTGAACTTTAGTTTCAATACCCGTCCGTATTGACCTTTTGACACTCGTCCGTGTTTTTTCAACACCCGTCCGTGTTTGAACCTTTCTTCAATACCCGTCCGTATTGACCTTTTAGACACCCGTCCATGTTCTTCAGCACCCGTTCGTGTTTGCACCTTTAGTTTCAATACCCGTCTGTATTGACATTAGATACCCGTCCGTGTTCTTTCAGCACCCGTCCTTGTTTGAACTTCTTTCAGTACCCGTCCATATTGACCTTAGACACCCGTCCGTGTTCTTTCAGCACTCGTCTGTCTTTGAACCTTTATGTTCAAAACCCGTCCGTATTGACCTTTTGACACCCGTCAGTGTTCTTTTAGCACCCGTCCGTGTTGAAATCTTTAATTTCAATACCCGTCCGTATTGACCCTTTTTACACCCGTCCGTTTTCTTTCAGCACCCGTCCGTGTTTGAAATTCTTTCAGTACCCGTCCGTATTGACCTTAGACACCCGTCCGTGTTCTTTCAGCACTCGTCCGTCTTTGAACCTTTAGTTTCAATACCCGTCCGTATTAACCTTTTTGACACCCGTCCGTGTTCTTTCAGCACCCGTCCAAGTTTGAACTTTAGTGTCAATACCTGTCTGTATTGACCTTTTGACACTCGTCCGTGTTTTTTCAGCACCCGACCGTGTTTGAACCTTTCTTCAATACCCGTCCGTATTGACCTTAGACACCCGTCCGTGTTCTCTCAGCACCCGTCCGTGTTTGAACCTTTAGTTTCAATACCCGTCCGTATTGATCTATTTGACACCCGTCCGTGTTCTTTCAACACCCGTCCCTGTTTGCACCTTTGGTTTCAATACCCGTCCGTATTGACTTAGACACCCATCTGTGTTCTTTCAGCACCCGTCCATGTTTGAACTTCTTTCAGTACCCGTCCGTATTGACCTTAGACAGCCGTCCGTGTTCTTTCAGCACCCGTCCGTCTTTGAACCTTTAGTTTCAATACCCGTCCGTATTGACCTTTTTGACACCCATCCGTGTTCTTTCAACACCCGTCCGTGTTTGCACCTTTAGTTTCAATACCCGTCCGTATTAACCTTAGACACCCGTCCAAGTTCTTTCAGCACCCGTCCGTGTTTGAACCTTTAGTTTGAATTCCCATCCATATTGACCTTTTTGACACCCTTCCGTGTTCTTTCAGCACCCGTCCATGTTTGAACTTTAGTTTCAATACCCGTCCGTATTGACCTTTTGACACTCGTCCGTGTTTTTTCAACACCCGTCCGTGTTTGAACCATTCTTAAATACCCGTCCGTATTGACCCTTTAGACACCCGTCCGTGTTCTTCAGCACCCGTTCATGTTTGCACCTTTAGTTTCAATACCCTTCTGTATTGACCTTAGACACCCGTCTGTGTTCTTTCAGCACCCGTCCGTGTTTGAACTTCTTTTAGTACCCGTCCGTATTGACCTTAGACACCCGTCCGTGTTCTTTCAGCACCCGTCCGTCTTTGAACCTTTAGTTTCAATACCCGTCCGTATTGACCTTTTTGACACCCGTCCGTGATCTTCCAACACCCGTCCGTGTTTGCACCTTTAGTTTCAATACCCGTCCGTATTAACCTTAGACAGTCGTCTGTCTTCTTTCAGCACCCGTCCGTGTTTGAACTTCTTTCAGTACCCGTCCGTATTGACGTTAGACACCCGTCAGTGTTCTTTCAGCACTCGTCCGTCTTTAAACCTTTATGTTCAATACCCGTCCGTATTGACCTTTTGACACCCGTTCGTTTTCTTTCAGCACCCGTCCGTGTTTGAACCTTTAGTTTCAATACCCGTCCTTATTGACCTTTTTTACACCCGTCCGTGTTCTTTCAGTACCCGTCCGTGTTTGAACTTTAGTTTCAATACCCGTCCGTATTGACCTTTTGATACCCGTCCGTGTTCTTTCAGCACCCGTCCGTGTTTTAACCTTTAGTTTCAATACCCGTCCGTATTGACTTTTTAGACACCCGTCCGTGTTCTTTCAGCACTCGTCTGTGTTTGAACCTTTAGTTTCAATACCCGTCCGTATTGACCTTAGACACCCGTCCGTGTTCTTTCATTACCCATCTGTGTTTGAACTTCTTTCAGTACTCGTCCGTATTAAGCTTGGACAACCGTCCAAGTTCTTTCAGCACCCGTCCGTGTTTGAACCTTTAGTTTCAATTCCCGTCCATATTGACCATTTTGACACCATTCCGTGTTCTTTCAGCACCCGTCGATGTTTGAACTTTGGTTTCAATACCCGTCCGTATTGACCTTTTGACACTCGTCCGTGTTTTTTCAGCACCCGTCCGTGTTTCAACCTTTCTTCAATACCCGTCCGTATTGACCTTTTAGACACCCGTCCGTGTTCTTTCAGCACCCGTCCGTCTTTGAAACTTTAGTTTCAATACCCGTCCGTATTGACCTTTTTGACACCCGTCCGTGTTCTTTCAACACCCGTCCGTGTTTGCACCTTTAGTTTTAATACCCGTCCGTATTGACCTTAGACAGTCGTCTGTGTTCTTTCAGCACCCGTCCGTGTTTGAACTTCTTTCAGTACCCGTCCGTATTGACCTTAGACACCCGTCAGTGTTCTTTCAGCACTCGTCCGTCTTTGAACCTTTATGTTCAATACCCGTCCGTATTGACCTTTTGACACCCGTTCGTTTTCTTTCAGCACCCGTCCGTGTTTGAACCTTTAGTTTCAATACCCGTCCTTATTGACCTTTTTTACACCCGTCCGTGTTCTTTCAGTACCCGTCCGTGTTTGAACTTTAGTTTCAATACCCGTCCGTATTGACCTTTTGATACCCGTCCGTGTTCTTTCAGCACCCGTCCGTGTTTTAACCTTTAGTTTCAATACCCGTCCGTATTGACTTTTTAGACACCCGTCCGTGTTCTTTCAGCACTCGTCTGTGTTTGAACCTTTAGTTTCAATACCCGTCCGTATTGACCTTAGACACCCGTCCGTGTTCTTTCATTACCCATCTGTGTTTGAACTTCTTTCAGTACTCGTCCGTATTAAGCTTGGACAACCGTCCAAGTTCTTTTAGCACCCGTCCGTTTTTGAACCTTTAGTTTCAATTCCCGTCCATATTGACCATTTTGACACCATTCCGTGTTCTTTCAGCACCCGTCGATGTTTGAACTTTGGTTTCAATACCCGTCCGTATTGACCTTTTGACACTCGTCCGTGTTTTTTCAGCACCCGTCCGTGTTTGAACCTTTCTTCAATACCCGTCCGTATTGACCTTTTAGAAACCCGTCCGTGTTCTTTCAGCACCTGTCCGTGTTTGCACCTTTAGTTTCAATACCCATCCGTATTGACCTTAGACACCCGTCTGTGTTCTTTCAGCACCCGTCCGTGTTTGAACTTCTTTCAGTACCCGTCCGTATTGACCTTAGACACCCGTCCGTGTTCTTTCAGCACCCGTCTGTGTTTGAACCTTTAGTTTCAATACCAGTCCGTATTGCCCTATTTGACACCCGTCCGTGTTCTTTCAACACCCGTCCGTGTTTGCACCTTTGGTTTCAATACCTGTCCGTATTGACTTAGACACCCGTCTGTGTTCTTTCAGCACCCGTCTGTGTTTGAAATTCTTTCAGTACCCATCCGTATTGACCTTAGACACCCGTCCGTGTTCTTTCAGCACTCGTCCGTCTTTGAACCTTTAGTTTCAATACCCGTCCGTATTGACCTTAGACACCCGTCCGTGTTCTTTCATTACCCGTCCGTGTTTGAACTTCTTTTAGTACCCGTCCGTATTAAGCTTAGACAACCATCCAAGTTCTTTCAGCACCCGTCCGTGTTTGCACCTTTAGTTTCAATACCCATCCATATTGACCTTAGACACCCGTCTGTGTTCTTTCAACAACTGTCTGTGTTTGAAATTCTTTCAGTACCCGTCCGTATTGACCTTAGACACCCGTCCGTGTTCTTTCAGCACTCGTCCGTCTTTGAACCTTTAGTTTCAATACCCGTCCGTATTGACCTTTTTGACACCCGTCCGTGTTCTTTCAGCACCCGCCTAAGTTTGAACTTTAGTTTCAATACCTGTCTGTATTGACCTTTTGACACTCGTCCGTGTTTTTTCAGTACCCGTCCGTGTTTGAACCTTTCTTCAATACTCGTCCGTATTGACCTTTTAGACACCCGTCCGTGTTCTTTTAGCACCCGTCCGTGTTTAAATCTTTAATTTCAATACCCGTCTGTATTGACCCTTTTTACACCCGTCCGTGTTCTTTCAGCACCCGTCCGTGTTTGAACTTTAGTTTCAATAATCGTCCGTATTGACCTTTTGATACCCGTCCGAGTTCTTTCAGCACCCGTCCGTGTTTTAACCTTTAGTTTCAATACCCGTCCGTATTGACTTTTTTGACACCCGTCCATGTTCTTTCAGCACTCGTCTGTGTTTGAACCTTTAGTTTCAATACCCGTCCGTATTGACCTTTTTTACACCCGTCCGTATTCTTTTAGCACCCCTCCGTGTTTGAACTTTAGTTTCAATACCCGTATGTATTGACCTATTGATACCCGTCCGTGTTCTTTCAGCACCCGTCCGTGTTTTAACCTTTAGATTCAATACCCGTCCGTATTGACTTTTTTGACACCCGTCCGTGTTCTTTCAGCACTCGTCCATGTTTGAACCTTTAGTTTCAAAACCCGTCCGTATTAACCTTAGACACCCGTCCGTGTTCTTTCATTACCCGTCCGTGTTTGAACTTCTTTTAGTACCCGTCCGAATTAAGCTTAGACAACCATCCAAGTTCTTTCAGCACCCGTCCGTGTTTGAACCTTTAGTTTCAACTCCCGTCCATATTGACCATTTTGACACCATTCTGTGTTCTTTCAGCACCCGTCGATGTTTGAACTTTGGTTTCAATACCCGTCCGTATTGACCTTTTGACACTCGTCCGTGTTTTTTCAGCACCCGTCCGTGTTTGAACCTTTCTTCAATACCCGTCCGTATTGACCTTTTAGACACCCGTCCGTGTTCTTTTAGCACCCGTCCGTGTTTGCACCTTTAGTTTCAATACCCATCCGTATTGACCTTAGACACACGTCTGTGTTCTTTCAGCACCCGTCCGTGTTTGAACTTCTTTCAGTACCCGTCCGTATTGACCTTAGACACCCGTCCGTGTTCTTTCAGCACCCGTCCGTGTTTGAACCTTTAGTTTCAATACCCGTCCGTATTGCCCTATTTGACACCCGTCCGTGTTCTTTCAACACCCGTCCGTGTTTGCACCTTTGGTTTCAATACCTGTCCGTATTGACTTAGACACCAGTCTGTGTTCTTTCACCACCCGTCTGTGTTTGAAATTCTTTCAGTACCCGTCCGTATTGACCTTAGACACCCGTCCGTGTTCTTTCAGCACTCGTCCGTCTTTGAACCTTTAGTTTCAATACCCATCCGTATTGACCTTAGACACCCGTCCGTGTTTGAACTTCTTTTAGTACCCGTCCGTATTAAGCTTAGACAACCATCCATGTTCTTTCAGCACCCGTCCGTGTTTGCACCTTTAGTTTCAATACCCATCCATATTGACCTTAGACACCCGTCTGTGTTCTTTCAGCACCCGTCCGTGTTTGAAATTCTTTCAGTACCCGTCCGTATTGACCTTAGACACCCGTTCGTGTTCTTTCAGCACTCGTCCGTCTTTGAACCTTTAGTTTGAATACCCGTCCGTATTGACCTTTTTGACACCCGTCCGTGTTCTTTCAGCACCCGCCTAAGTTTGAACTTTAGTTTCAATACCTGTCTGTATTGACCTTTTGACACTCGTCCGTGTTTTTTCAGTACCCGTCCGTGTTTGAACCTTTCTTCAATACCCGTCCGTATTGACCTTTTAGACACCCGTCCGTGTTCTTTTAGCACCCGTCCGTGTTTAAATCTTTAATTTCAATACCCGTCCGTATTGACCCTTTTTACACCCGTCCGTGTTCTTTCAGCACCGGTCCGTGTTTGAACTTTAGTTTCAATACTCATCCGTATTGACCTTTTGATACCCGACCGTGTTCTTTCAGCACCCGTCCGTGTTTTAACCTTTAGTTTCAATACCCGTCCGTATTGACTTTTTTGACACCCGTCCATGTTCTTTCAGCACTCGTTTGTGTTTGAACCTTTAGTTTCAATACCCGTCCGTATTGACCTTTTTTACTCCCGTCCGTATTCTTTTAGCACCCCTCCGTGTTTGAACTTTAGTTTCAATACACGTATGTATTGACCTTTTGATACCCGTCCGTGTTCTTTCAGCACCCATCCGTGTTTTAACCTTTAGTTTCAATACCCGTCCGTATTGACTTTTTTGACACCCGTCCGTGTTCTTTCAGCACTCGTCCGTGTTTGAACCTTTAGTTTCAATACCCGTCCGTATTGACCTTAGACACCCGTCCGTGTTCTTTCATTACTCGTCCGTGTTTGAATTTCTTTTAGTACCCGTCCGTATTAAGCTTAGACAACCGTCCAAGTTCTTTCAGCACCCGTCCGTGTTTGAACCTTTAGTTTCAATTCCCGTCCATATTGACCTTTTTGACACCATTCCGTGTTCTTTCAGCACCCGTCGATGTTTGAACTTTAGTTTCAATACCCGTCCGTATTGACGTTTTGACACTCGTCCGTGTTTTTTCAGCACCCGTCCGTGTTTGAACCATTCTTCAATACCCGTCCGTATTGACCTTTTAGACACCCGTCCGTGTTTGCACCTTTAGTTTCAATACCCATCTGTATTGACCTTAGACACCCGTCTGTGTTCTTTCAGCACCCGTCCGTGCTTGAACTTCTTTCAGTACCCGTCCGTATCGACCTTAGACTCCCGTCCGTGTTCTTTCAGCACCCGTCCGTGTTTGAACCTTTAGTTTCAATACCCGTCCGTATTGACCTATTCGACACCCGTCCGTGTTCTTTCAACACCCGTCCGTGTTTGCACCATTTGTTTCAATACCCGTCCGTATTGACTTAGACACCCGTCTGTGTTTGAAATTCTTTCAGTACCCATCCGTATTGACCTTAGACACCCGTCCGTGTTCTTTCAGCACTCGTCTGTCTTTGAACCTTTAGTTTCAATACCCGTCCGTATTGACCTTAGACACCCGTCCGTGTTCTTTCATTACCCGTCTGTGTTTGAACTTCTTTTAGTACCCGTCCGTATTAAGCTTAGACAACCATCCAAGTTCTTTCAGCACCCGTCCGTGTTTGAACCTTTAGTTTCAATTCCCGTCCATATTGACCATTTTGACACCATTCCGTGTTCTTTCAGCACCCGTCGATGTTTGAACTTTGGTTTCAATACCCGTCCGTATTGACCTTTTGACACTCGTCCGTGTTTTTTCAGCACCCGTCCGTGTTTGAACCTTTCTTCAATACCCGTCCCTATTGACCTTTTAGACACCCGTCTGTGTTCTTTCAGCACCCGTCCGTGTTTGCACCTTTAGTTTCAATACCCATCCGTATTGACCTTAGACACCCGTCTGTGTTCTTTCAGCACCCGTCCGTGTTTGAACTTCTTTCAGTACCCGTCCGTATTGACCTTTGACACCCGTCCGTGTTCTTTCAGCACCCGTCCGTGTTTGAACCTTTAGTTTCAATACCCGTCCGTATTGACCTATTTGACACCAGTCCGTGTTCTTTCAGCACCCGTCCGTGTTTGAACTTTAGTTTCAATACTCGTCCGTATTGACCTTTTGATACCCGTCCGTGTTCTTTCAGCACCCGTCCGTGTTTTAACCTTTAGTTTCAATACCCGTCCGTATTGACTTTTTTGACACCCGTCCATGTTCTTTCAGCACTCGTCTGTGTTTGAACCTTTAGTTTCAATACCCGTCCGTATTGACCTTTTTTACACCCGTCCGTATTCTTTTAGCACCCCTCCGTGTTTGAACTTTAGTTTCAATACCCGTATGTATTGACCTTTTGATACCCGTCCGTGTTTTTTCAGCACCCATCCGTGTTTTAACCTTTAGTTTCAATACCCGTCCGTATTGACTTTTTTGACACCCGTCCGTGTTCTTTCAGCACTCGTCCGTGTTTGAACCTTTAGTTTAAATACCCGTCCGTATTGACCTTAGACACCCGTCCGTGTTCTTTCATTACCCGTCCGTGTTTGAATTTCTTTTAGTACCCGTCCGTATTAAGCTTAGACAACCGTCCAAGTTCTTTCAGCACCCGTCCGTGTTTGAACCTTTAGTTTCAATTCCCGTCCATATTGACCTTTTTGACACCATTCCGTGTTCTTTCAGCACCCGTCGATGTTTGAACTTTAGTTTCAATACCCGTCCGTATTGACGTTTTGACACTCGTCCGTGTTTTTTCAGCACCCGTCCGTGTTTGAACCATTCTTCAATACCCGTCCGTATTGACCTTTTAGACACCCGTCCGTGTTTGCACCTTTAGTTTCAATACCCATCTGTATTGACCTTAGACACCCGTCTGTGTTCTTTCAGCACCCGTCCGTGCTTGAACTTCTTTCAGTACCCGTCCGTATCGACCTTAGACTCCCGTCCGTGTTCTTTCAGCACCCGTCCGTGTTTGAACCTTTAGTTTCAATACCCGTCCGTATTGACCTATTCGACACCCGTCCGTGTTCTTTCAACACCCGTCCGTGTTTGCACCATTTGTTTCAATACCCGTCCGTATTGACTTAGACACCCGTCTGTGTTTGAAATTCTTTCAGTACCCATCCGTATTGACCTTAGACACCCGTCCGTGTTCTTTCAGCACTCGTCTGTCTTTGAACCTTTAGTTTCAATACCCGTCCGTATTGACCTTAGACACCCGTCCGTGTTCTTTCATTACCCGTCTGTGTTTGAACTTCTTTTAGTACCCGTCCGTATTAAGCTTAGACAACCATCCAAGTTCTTTCAGCACCCGTCCGTGTTTGAACCTTTAGTTTCAATTCCCGTCCATATTGACCATTTTGACACCATTCCGTGTTCTTTCAGCACCCGTCGATGTTTGAACTTTGGTTTCAATACCCGTCCGTATTGACCTTTTGACACTCGTCCGTGTTTTTTCAGCACCCGTCCGTGTTTGAACCTTTCTTCAATACCCGTCCCTATTGACCTTTTAGACACCCGTCTGTGTTCTTTCAGCACCCGTCCGTGTTTGCACCTTTAGTTTCAATACCCATCCGTATTGACCTTAGACACCCGTCTGTGTTCTTTCAGCACCCGTCCGTGTTTGAACTTCTTTCAGTACCCGTCCGTATTGACCTTTGACACCCGTCCGTGTTCTTTCAGCACCCGTCCGTGTTTGAACCTTTAGTTTCAATACCCGTCCGTATTGACCTATTTGACACCAGTCCGTGTTCTTTCAGCACCCGTCCGTGTTTGAACTTTAGTTTCAATACTCGTCCGTATTGACCTTTTGATACCCGTCCGTGTTCTTTCAGCACCCGTCCGTGTTTTAACCTTTAGTTTCAATACCCGTCCGTATTGACTTTTTTGACACCCGTCCATGTTCTTTCAGCACTCGTCTGTGTTTGAACCTTTAGTTTCAATACCCGTCCGTATTGACCTTTTTTACACCCGTCCGTATTCTTTTAGCACCCCTCCGTGTTTGAACTTTAGTTTCAATACCCGTATGTATTGACCTTTTGATACCCGTCCGTGTTTTTTCAGCACCCATCCGTGTTTTAACCTTTAGTTTCAATACCCGTCCGTATTGACTTTTTTGACACCCGTCCGTGTTCTTTCAGCACTCGTCCGTGTTTGAACCTTTAGTTTAAATACCCGTCCGTATTGACCTTAGACACCCGTCCGTGTTCTTTCATTACCCGTCCGTGTTTGAATTTCTTTTAGTACCCGTCCGTATTAAGCTTAGACAACCGTCCAAGTTCTTTCAGCACCCGTCCGTGTTTGAACCTTTAGTTTCAATTCCCGTCCATATTAACCTTTTTGACACCATTCCGTGTTCTTTCAGCACCCGTCGATGTTTGAACTTTAGTTTCAATACCCGTCCGTATTGACCTTTTGACACTCGTCCGTGTTTTTTCAGCACCCGTCCGTGTTTGAACCATTCTTCAATACCCGTCCGTATTGACCTTTTAGACACCCCTCCGTGTTCTTTCTGCACCCGTCCGTGTTTGCACCTTTAGTTTCAATACCCATCCGTATTGACCTTAGACACCCGTCTGTGTTCTTTCAGCACCCGTCCGTGTTTGAACTTCTTTCAGTACCCGTCCGTATCGACCTTAGACACCCATCCGTGTTCTTTCAGCACCCGTCTGTGTTTGAACCTTTAGTTTCAATACCCGTCCGTATTGACCTATTCGACACCCGTCCGTGTTCTTTCAACACCCGTCCTTGTTTGCACCATTTGTTTCAATACCCGTCCGTATTGACTTAGACACCCGTCTGTGTTCTTTCAGCACCCGTCTGTGGTTGAAATTCTTTCAGTACCCGTCCGTATTGACCTTAGACACCCATCCGTGTTCTTTCAGCACTCGTCTGTCTTTGAACCTTTAGTTTCAATACCCGTCCGTATTGACCTTAGACACCCGTCCGTGTTCTTTCATTACCCGTCCGTGTTTGAATTTCTTTTAGTACCCGTCCGTATTAAGCTTAGACAACCGTCCAAGTTCTTTCAGCACCCGTCCGTGTTTGAACCTTTAGTTTCAATTCCCGTCCATATTAACCTTTTTGACACCATTCCGTGTTCTTTCAGTACCCGTCGATGTTTGAACTTTAGTTTCAATACCCGTCCGTATTGACCTTTTGACACTCGTCCGTGTTTTTTCAGCACCCGTCCGTGTTTGAACCATTCTTCAATACCCGTCCGTATTGACCTTTTAGACACCCCTCCGTGTTCTTTCTGCACCCGTCCGTGTTTGCACCTTTAGTTTCAATACCCATCCGTATTGACCTTAGACACCCGTCTGTGTTCTTTCAGCACCCGTCCGTGTTTGAACTTCTTTCAGTACCCGTCCGTATCGACCTTAGACACCCATCCGTGTTCTTTCAGCACCCGTCTGTGTTTGAACCTTTAGTTTCAATACCCGTCCGTATTGACCTATTCGACACCCGTCCATGTTCTTTCAACACCCGTCCGTGTTTGCACCATTTGTTTCAATACCCGTCCGTATTGACTTAGACACCCGTCTGTGTTCTTTCAGCACCCGTCTGTGTTTGAAATTCTTTCAGTACCTGTCCGTATTGACCTTAGACACCCGTCCGTGTTCTTTCAACACTCGTCTGTCTTTGAACCTTTAGTTTCAATACCCGTCCGTATTGACCTTAGACACCCGTCCGTGTTCTTTCATTACCCGTCCGTGTTTGAACTTCTTTTAGTACCCGTCCGTATTAAGCTTAGACAACCATCCAAGTTCTTTCAGCACCCGTCCGTGTTTGAACCTTTAGTTTCAATTCCCGTCCATATTGACCATTTTGACACCATTCCGTGTTCTTTCAGCACCCGTCGATATTTGAACTTTGGTTTCAATACCCGTCCGTATTTACCTTTTGGCACTCGTCCGTGTTTTTTCAGCACCCGTCCGTGTTTGAACCTTTCTTCAATACCCGTCCGTATTGACCTTTTAGACACCCGTCCGTGTTCTTTCAGCACCCGTCCGTGTTTGCACCTTTAGTTTCAATACCCATCCGTATTGACCTTAGACACCCGTTTGTGTTCTTTCAGCACCCGTCCGTGTTTGAACTTCTTTCAGTACCCGTCCGTATTGACCTTAGACACCCGTTCGTGTTCTTTCAGCACCCGTCCGTGTTTGAACCATTAGTTTCAATACCCGTCCGTATTGACCTATTTGACACCAGTCCGTGTTCTTTCAACACCCGTCCGTGTTTGCACCTTTGGTTTCAATACCTATCCGTATTGACTTAGACACCCGTCTGTGTTCTTTCAGCACCCGTCCGTGTTTGAAATTCTTTTAGTACCCGTCCGTATTGACCTTAGACACCCGTCCGTGTTCTTTCAGCACTCGTCCGTCTTTGAACCTTTAGTTTCAATACCCGTCCGTATTGACCTTTTTGACACCCGTCCGTGTTCTTTCAGCACCCGTCTAAGTTTAAACTTTACTTTCAATACCCGTCTGTATTTACCTTTTGACACTCGTCCGTGTTTTTTCAGTACCCATCCGTGTTTGAACCTTTCTTCAATACCCGTCCGTATTGACCTTTTAGACACCCGTCCGTGTTCTTTTAGCACCCGTCCGTGTTTAAATCTTTAATTTCAATACCCGTCCGTATTGACCCTTTTTACACCCGTCCGTGTTCTTTCAGCACCCGTCCGTGTTTGAACTTTAGTTTCAATACTCGTCCGTATTGACCTTTTGATACCCGTCCGTGTTCTTTCAGCACCCGTCCGTGTTTTAACCTTTAGTTTCAATACCCGTCCGTATTGACTTTTTTGACACCCGTCCATGTTCTTTCAGCACTCGTCTATGTTTGAACCTTTAGTTTCAATACCCGTCCGTATTGACCTTTTTTACACCCGTCCGTATTCTTTTAGCACCCCTCCGTGTTTGAACTTTAGTTTCAATACCCGTATGTATTGACCTTTTGATACCCGTCCGTGTTTTTTCAGCACCCATCCGTGTTTTAACCTTTAGTTTCAATACCCGTCCGTATTGACTTTTTTGACACCCGTCCGTGTTCTTTCAGCACTCGTCCGTGTTTGAACCTTTAGTTTAAATACCCGTCCGTATTGACCTTAGACACCCGTCCGTGTTCTTTCATTACCCGTCCGTGTTTGAATTTCTTTTAGTACCCGTCCGTATTAAGCTTAGACAACCGTCCAAGTTCTTTCAGCACCCGTCCGTGTTTGAACCTTTAGTTTCAATTCCCGTCCATATTAACCTTTTTGACACCATTCCGTGTTCTTTCAGCACCCGTCGATGTTTGAACTTTAGTTTCAATACCCGTCCGTATTGACCTTTTGACACTCGTCCGTGTTTTTTCAGCACCCGTCCGTGTTTGAACCATTCTTCAATACCCGTCCGTATTGACCTTTTAGACACCCCTCCGTGTTCTTTCTGCACCCGTCCGTGTTTGCACCTTTAGTTTCAATACCCATCCGTATTGACCTTAGACACCCGTCTGTGTTCTTTCAGCACCCGTCCGTGTTTGAACTTCTTTCAGTACCCGTCCGTATCGACCTTAGACACCCATTCGTGTTCTTTCAGCACCCGTCTGTGTTTGAACCTTTAGTTTCAATACCCGTCCGTATTGACCTATTCGACACCCGTCCGTGTTCTTTCAACACCCGTCCGTGTTTGCACCATTTGTTTCAATACCCGTCCGTATTGACTTAGACACCCGTCTGTGTTCTTTCAGCACCCGTCTGTGTTTGAAATTCTTTCAGTACCCGTCCGTATTGACCTTAGACACCCGTCCGTGTTCTTTCAGCACTCGTCTTTCTTTGAACCTTTAGTTTCAATACCCGTCCGTATTGACCTTAGACACCCGTCCGTGTTCTTTCATTACCCGTCCGTGTTTGAATTTCTTTTAGTACCCGTCCGTATTAAGCTTAGACAACCGTCCAAGTTCTTTCAGCACCCGTCCGTGTTTGAACCTTTAGTTTCAATTCCCGTCCATATTAACCTTTTTGACACCATTCCGTGTTCTTTCAGCACCCGTCGATGTTTGAACTTTAGTTTCAATACCCGTCCGTATTGACCTTTTGACACTCGTCCGTGTTTTTTCAGCACCCGTCCGTGTTTGAACCATTCTTCAATACCCGTCAGTATTGACCTTTTAGACACCCCTCCGTGTTCTTTCTGCACCCGTCCGTGTTTGCACCTTTAGTTTCAATACCCATCCGTATTGACCTTAGACACCCGTCTGTGTTCTTTCAGCACCCGTCCTTGTTTGAACTTCTTTCAGTACCCGTCCGTATCGACCTTAGACACCCATCCGTGTTCTTTCAGCACCCGTCTGTGTTTGAACCTTTAGTTTCAATACCCGTCCGTATTGACCTATTCGACACCCGTCCGTGTTCTTTCAACACCCGTCCGTGTTTGCACCATTTATTTCAATACCCGTCCGTATTGACTTAGACACCCGTCTGTGTTCTTTCAGCACCCGTCTGTGTTTGAAATTCTTTCAGTACCCGTCCGTATTGACCTTAGACACCCGTCCGTGTTTTTTCAGCACTCGTCTGTCTTTGAACCTTTAGTTTCAATACCCGTCCGTATTGACCTTAGACACCCGTCCGTGTTCTTTCATTACCCGTCCGTGTTTGAACTTCTTTTAGTACCCGTCCGTATTAAGCTTAGACAACCATCCAAGTTCTTTCAGCACCCGTCCGTGTTTGAACCTTTAGCTTCAATTCCCGTCCATATTGACCATTTTGACACCATTCCGTGTTCTTTCAGCACCCGTCGATGTTTGAACTTTGGTTTCAATACCCGTCCGTATTGACCTTTTGACACTCGTCCGTGTTTTTTCAGCACCCGTCCGTGTTTGAACCTTTCTTCAATACCCATCCGTATTGACCTTTTAGACACCCGTCCGTGTTCTTTCAGCACCCGTCCGTGTTTGCACCTTTAGTTTCAATACCCATCCGTATTGACCTTAGGCACCCGTCTGTGTTCTTTCAGCACCCGTCCGTGTTTGAACTTCTTTCAGTACCCGTCCGTATTGACCTTAGACACCCGTCCGTGTTCTTTCAGCACCCGTCCGTGTTTGAACCTTTAGTTTCAATACCCGTCCGTATTGACCTATTTGACACCAGTCCGTGTTCTTTCAACACCCGTCCGTGTTTGCACCTTTGGTTTCAATACCTATCCGTATTGACTTAGACACCCGTCTGTGTTCTTTCAGCACCCGTCCGTGTTTGAAATTCTTTTAGTACCCGTCCGTATTGACCTTAGACACCCGTCCGTGTTCTTTCAGCACTCGTCCGTCTTTGAACCTTTAGTTTCAATACCTGTCCGTATTGACCTTTTTGACACCCGTCCGTGTTCTTTCAGCACCCGTCTAAGTTTGAACTTTACTTTCAATGCCCGTCTGTATTGACCTTTTGACACTCGTCCGTGTTTTTTCAGTACCCGTCCGTGTTTGAACCTTTCTTCAATACCCGTCCGTATTGACCTTTTAGACACCCGTCCGTGTTCTTTTAGCACCCGTCCGTGTTTAAATATTTAATTTCAATACCCGTCCGTATTGACCCTTTTTACACCCGTCCGTGTTGTTTCAGCACCCGTCCGTGTTTGAACTTTAGTTTCAATACTCGTCCGTATTGACCTTTTGATACCCGTCCGTGTTCTTTCAGCACCCGTCCGTGTTTTAACCTTTAGTTTCAATACCCGTCCGTATTGACTTTTTTGACACCCGTCCATGTTCTTTCAGCACTCGTCTGTGTTTAAACCTTTAGTTTCAATACCCGTCCGTATTGACCTTTTTTACACCCGTCCGTATTCTTTTAGCACCCCTCCGTGTTTGAACTTTAGTTTCAATACCCGTATGTACTGACCTTTTGATACCCGTCCGTGTTTTTTCAGCACCCGTCCGTGTTTTAACCTTTAGTTTCAATACCCGTCCGTATTGACTTTTTTGACACCCGTCCGTGTTCTTTCAGCACTCGTCCGTGTTTGAACCTTTAGTTTAAATACCCGTCCGTATTGACCTTAGACACCCGTCCGTGTTCTTTCATTACCCGTCCGTGTTTGAATTTCTTTTAGTACCCGTCCGTATTAAGCTTAGACAACCGTCCATGTTCTTTCAGCACCCGTCCGTGTTTGAACCTTTAGTTTCAATTCCCGTCCATATTAACCTTTTTGACACCATTCCGTGTTCTTTCAGCACCCGTCGATGTTTGAACTTTAGTTTCAATACCCGTCCGTATTGACCTTTTGACACTCGTCCGTGTTTTTTCAGCACCCGTCCGTGTTTGAACCATTCTTCAATACCCGTCCGTATTGACCTTTTAGACACCCGTCCGTGTTCTTTCTGCACCCGTCCGTTTTTGCACCTTTAGTTTCAATACCCATCCGTATTGACCTTAGACACCCGTCTGTGTTCTTTCAGCACCCGTCCGTGTTTGAACTTCTTTCAGTACCCGTCCGTATCGACCTTAGACACCCGTCCGTGTTCTTTCAGCACCCGTCTGTGTTTGAACCTTTAGTTTCAATACCCGTCCGTATTGACCTATTCGACACCCGTCCGTGTTCTTTCAACACCCGTCCGTGTTTGCACCATTTGTTTCAATACCCGTCCGTATTGACTTAGACACCCGTCTGTGTTCTTTCAGCACCCGTCTGTGTTTGAAATTCTTTCAGTACCCGTCCGTATTGACCTTAGACACCCGTCCGTGTTCTTTCAGCACTCGTCTGTCTTTGAACCTTTAGTTTCAATACCCGTCCGTATTGTCCTTAGACACCCGTCCGTGTTCTTTCATTACCCGTCCGTGTTTGAACTTCTTTTAGTACCCGTCCGTATTAAGCTTAGACAACCATCCAAGTTCTTTCAGCACCCGTCCGTGTTTGAACCTTTAGTTTCAATTCCCGTCCATATTGACCATTTTGACACCATTCTGTGTTCTTTCAGCACCCGTCGATGTTTGAACTTTGGTTTCAATACCCGTCCGTATTGACCTTTTGACACTCGTCCGTGTTTTTTCAGCACCCGTCCGTGTTTGAACCTTTCTTCAATACCCGTCCGTATTGACCTTTTAGACACCCGTCCGTGTTCTTTCAGCACCCGTCCGTGTTTGCACCTTTAGTTTCAATACCCATCCGTATTGACCTTAGACACCCGTCTGTGTTCTTTCAGCACCCGTCCGTGTTTGAACTTCTTTCAGTACCCGTCCGTATTGACCTTAGACACCCGTCCGTGTTCTTTCAGCACCCGTCCGTGTTTGAACCTTTAGTTTCAATACCCGTCCGTATTGACCTATTTGACACCAGTCCGTGTTCTTTCAACACCCGTCCATGTTTGCACCTTTGGTTTCAATACCTATCCGTATTGACTTAGACACCCGTCTGTGTTCTTTCAGCACCCGTCCGTGTTTGAAATTCTTTTAGTACCCGTCCGTATTGACCTTAGACACCCGTCCGTGTTCTTTCAGCACTCGTCCGTCTTTGAACCTTTAGTTTCAATACCCGTCCGTATTGACCTTTTTGACACCCGTCCGTGTTCTTTCAGCACCCGTCTAAGTTTAAACTTTACTTTCAATACCCGTCTGTATTGACCTTTTGACACTCGTCCGTGTTTTTTCAGTACCCGTCCGTGTTTGAACCTTTCTTCAATACCCGTCCGTATTGACCTTTTAGACACCCGTCCGTGTTCTTTCTGCACCCGTCCGTTTTTGCACCTTTAGTTTCAATACCCATCCGTATTGACCTTAGACACCCGTCTGTGTTCTTTCAGCACCCGTCCGTGTTTGAACTTCTTTCAGTACCCGTCCGTATCGACCTTAGACACCCGTCCGTGTTCTTTCAGCACCCGTCTGTGTTTGAACCTTTAGTTTCAATACCCGTCCGTATTGACCTATTCGACACCCGTCCGTGTTCTTTCAACACCCGTCCGTGTTTGCACCATTTGTTTCAATACCCGTCCGTATTGACTTAGACACCCGTCTGTGTTCTTTCAGCACCCGTCTGTGTTTGAAATTCTTTCAGTACCCGTCCGTATTGACCTTAGACACCCGTCCGTGTTCTTTCAGCACTCGTCTGTCTTTGAACCTTTAGTTTCAATACCCGTCCGTATTGTCCTTAGACACCCGTCTGTGTTCTTTCATTACCCGTCCGTGTTTGAACTTCTTTTAGTACCCGTCCGTATTAAGCTTAGACAACCATCCAAGTTCTTTCAGCACCCGTCCGTGTTTGAACCTTTAGTTTCAATTCCCGTCCATATTGACCATTTTGACACCATTCTGTGTTCTTTCAGCACCCGTCGATGTTTGAACTTTGGTTTCAATACCCGTCTGTATTGACCTTTTGACACTCGTCCGTGTTTTTTCAGCACCCGTCCGTGTTTGAACCTTTCTTCAATACCCGTCCGTATTGACCTTTTAGACACCCGTCCGTGTTCTTTCAGCACCCGTCCGTGTTTGCACCTTTAGTTTCAATACCCATCCGTATTGACCTTAGACACTCGTCTGTGTTCTTTCAGCACCCGTCCGTGTTTGAACTTCTTTCAGTACCCGTCCGTATTGACCTTAGACACCCGTCCGTGTTCTTTCAGCACCCGTCCGTGTTTGAACCTTTAGTTTCAATACCCGTCCGTATTGACCTATTTGACACCAGTCCGTGTTCTTTCAACACCCGTCCGTGTTTGCACCTTTGGTTTCAATACCTATCTGTATTGACTTAGACACCCGTCTGTGTTCTTTCAGCACCCGTCCGTGTTTGAAATTCTTTTAGTACCCGTCCATATTGACCTTTGACACCCGTCCGTGTTCTTTCAGCACTCGTCCGTCTTTGAACCTTTAGTTTCAATACCCGTCCGTATTGACCTTTTTGACACCCGTCCGTGTTCTTTCAGCACCCGTCTAAGTTTAAACTTTACTTTCAATACCCGTCTGTATTGACCTTTTGACACTCGTCCGTGTTTTTTCAGTACCCGTCCGTGTTTGAACCTTTCTTCAATACCCGTCCGTATTGACCTTTTAGACACCCGTCCGTGTTCTTTCTGCACCCGTCCGTTTTTGCACCTTTAGTTTCAATACCCATCCGTATTGACCTTAGACACCCGTCTGTGTTCTTTCAGCACCCGTCCGTGTTTGAACTTCTTTCAGTACCCGTCCGTATCGACCTTAGACACCCGTCCGTG
The DNA here is from genome assembly GCA_022829125.1 of Lathyrus tuberosus. NCBI lineage: Eukaryota > Viridiplantae > Streptophyta > Magnoliopsida > Fabales > Fabaceae > Lathyrus > Lathyrus tuberosus. Next base: position 3,217,010 of record JALAZF010000502.1, on the reverse strand, counting down.
TTCTTTCAGCACCCGTCTGTGTTTGAACCTTTAGTTTCAATACCCGTCCGTATTGACCTATTCGACACCCGTCCGTGTTCTTTCAACACCCGTCCGTGTTTGCACCATTTGTTTCAATACCCGTCCGTATTGACTTAGACACCCGTCTGTGTTCTTTCAGCACCCGTCTGTGTTTGAAATTCTTTCAGTACCCGTCCGTATTGACCTTAGACACCCGTCCGTGTTCTTTCAGCACTCGTCTGTCTTTGAACCTTTAGTTTCAATACCCGTCCGTATTGTCCTTAGACACCCGTCCGTGTTCTTTCATTACCCGTCCGTGTTTGAACTTCTTTTAGTACCCGTCCGTATTAAGCTTAGACAACCATCCAAGTTCTTTCAGCACCCGTCCGTGTTTGAACCTTTAGTTTCAATTCCCGTCCATATTGCCATTTTGACACCATTCTGTGTTCTTTCAGCACCCGTCGATGTTTGAACTTTGGTTTCAATACCCGTCCGTATTGACCTTTTGACACTCGTCCGTGTTTTTTCAGCACCCGTCCGTGTTTGAACCTTTCTTCAATACCCGTCCGTATTGACCTTTTAGACACCCGTCCGTGTTCTTTCAGCACCCGTCCGTGTTTGCACCTTTAGTTTCAATACCCATCCGTATTGACCTTAGACACCCGTCTGTGTTCTTTCAGCACCCGTCCGTGTTTGAACTTCTTTCAGTACCCGTCCGTATTGACCTTAGACACCCGTCCGTGTTCTTTCAGCACCCGTCCGTGTTTGAACCTTTAGTTTCAATACCCGTCCGTATTGACCTATTTGACACCAGTCCGTGTTCTTTCAACACCCGTCCGTGTTTGCACCTTTGGTTTCAATACCTATCCGTATTGACTTAGACACCCGTCTGTGTTCTTTCAGCACCCGTCCGTGTTTGAAATTCTTTTAGTACCCGTCCGTATTGACCTTAGACACCCGTCCGTGTTCTTTCAGCACTCGTCCGTCTTTGAACCTTTAGTTTCAATACCCGTCCGTATTGACCTTTTTGACACCCGTCCGTGTTCTTTCAGCACCCGTCTAAGTTTAAACTTTACTTTCAATACCCGTCTGTATTGACCTTTTGACACTCGTCCGTGTTTTTTCAGTACCCGTCCGTGTTTGAACCTTTCTTCAATACCCGTCCGTATTGACCTTTTAGACACCCGTCCGTGTTCTTTCTGCACCCGTCCGTTTTTGCACCTTTAGTTTCAATACCCATCCGTATTGACCTTAGACACCCGTCTGTGTTCTTTCAGCACCCGTCCGTGTTTGAACTTCTTTCAGTACCCGTTCGTATCGACCTTAGACACCCGTCCGTGTTCTTTCAGCACCCGTCTGTGTTTGAACCTTTAGTTTCAATACCCGTCCGTATTGACCTATTTGACACCCGTCCGTGTTCTTTCAACACCCGTCCGTGTTTGCACCATTTGTTTCAATACCCGTCCGTATTGACTTAGACACCCGTCTGTGTTCTTTCAGCACCCGTCTGTGTTTGAAATTCTTTCAGTACCCGTCCGTATTGACCTTAGACACCCGTCCGTGTTCTTTCAGCACTCGTCTGTCTTTGAACCTTTAGTTTCAATACCCGTCCGTATTGTCCTTAGACACCCGTCCGTGTTCTTTCATTACCCGTCTGTGTTTGAACTTCTTTTAGTACCCGTCCGTATTAAGCTTAGACAACCATCCAAGTTCTTTCAGCACCGGTCCGTGTTTGAACCTTTAGTTTCAATTCCCGTCCATATTGACCATTTTGACACCATTCTGTGTTCTTTCAGCACCCGTCGATGTTTGAACTTTGGTTTCAATACCCGTCCGTATTGACCTTTTGACACTCGTCCGTGTTTTTTCAGCACCCGTCCGTGTTTGAACCTTTCTTCAATACCCGTCCGTATTGACCTTTTAGACACCCGTCCGTGTTCTTTCAGCACCCGTCCGTGTTTGCACCTTTAGTTTCAATACCCATCCGTATTGACCTTAGACACCCGTCTGTGTTCTTTCAGCACCCGTCCGTGTTTGAACTTCTTTCAGTACCCGTCCGTATTGACCTTAGACACCCGTCCGTGTTCTTTCAGCACCCGTCCGTGTTTGAACCTTTAGTTTCAATACCCGTCCGTATTGACCTATTTGACACCAGTCCGTGTTCTTTCAACACCCGTCCGTGTTTGCACCTTTGGTTTCAATACCTATCCGTATTGACTTAGACACCCGTCTGTGTTCTTTCAGCACCCGTCCGTGTTTGAAATTCTTTTAGTACCCGTCCGTATTGACCTTAGACACCCGTCCGTGTTCTTTCAGCACTCGTCCGTCTTTGAACCTTTAGTTTCAATACCCGTCCGTATTAACCTTTTTGACACCCGTCCGTGTTCTTTCAGCACCCGTCTAAGTTTAAACTTTACTTTCAATACCCGTCTGTATTGACCTTTTGACACTCGTCCGTGTTTTTTCAGTACCCGTCCGTGTTTGAACCTTTCTTCAATACCCGTCCGTATTGACCTTTTAGACACCCGTCCGTGTTCTTTCTGCACCCGTCCGTTTTTGCACCTTTAGTTTCAATACCCATCCGTATTGACCTTAGACACCCGTCTGTGTTCTTTCAGCACCCGTCCGTGTTTGAACTTCTTTCAGTACCCGTCCGTATCGACCTTAGACACCCGTCCGTGTTCTTTCAGCACCCGTCTGTGTTTGAACCTTTAGTTTCAATACCCGTCCGTATTGACCTATTCAACACCCGTCCGTGTTCTTTCAACACCCGTCCGTGTTTGCACCATTTGTTTCAATACCCGTCCGTATTGACTTAGACACCCGTCTGTGTTCTTTCAGCACCCGTCTGTGTTTGAAATTCTTTCAGTACCCGTCCGTATTGACCTTAGACACCCGTCCGTGTTCTTTCAGCACTCGTCTGTCTTTGAACCTTTAGTTTCAATACCCGTCCGTATTGTCCTTAGACACCCGTCCGTGTTCTTTCATTACCCGTCCGTGTTTGAACTTCTTTTAGTACCCGTCCGTATTATGCTTAGACAACCATCCAAGTTCTTTCAGCACCCGTCCGTGTTAGAACCTTTAGTTTCAATTCCCGTCCATATTGACCATTTTGACACCATTCTGTGTTCTTTCAGCACCCGTCGATGTTTGAACTTTGGTTTCAATACCCGTCCGTATTGACCTTTTGACACTCGTCCGTGTTTTTTCAGCACCCGTCCGTGTTTGAACCTTTCTTCAATACCCGTCCGTATTGACCTTTTAGACACCCGTCCGTGTTCTTTCAGCACCCGTCCGTGTTTTCACCTTTAGTTTCAATACCCATCCGTATTGACCTTAGACACCCGTCTGTGTTCTTTCAGCACCCGTCCGTGTTTGAACTTCTTTCAGTACCCGTCCGTATTGACCTTAGACACCCGTCCGTGTTCTTTCAGCACCCGTCCGTGTTTGAACCTTTAGTTTCAATACCCGTCCGTATTGACCTATTTGACACCAGTCCGTGTTCTTTCAACACCCGTCCGTGTTTGCACCTTTGGTTTCAATACCTATCCGTATTGACTTAGACACCCGTCTGTGTTCTTTCAGCACCCGTCCGTGTTTGAAATTCTTTTAGTACCCGTCCGTATTGACCTTAGACACCCGTCCGTGTTCTTTCAGCACTCGTCCGTCTTTGAACCTTTAGTTTCAATACCCGTCCGTATTGACCTTTTTGACACCCGTCCGTGTTCTTTCAGCACCCGTCTAAGTTTAAACTTTACTTTCAATACCCGTCTGTATTGACCTTTTGACACTCGTCCGTGTTTTTTCAGTACCCGTCCGTGTTTGAACCTTTCTTCAATACCCGTCCGTATTGACCTTTTAGACACCCGTCCGTGTTCTTTCTGCACCCGTCCGTTTTTGCACCTTTAGTTTCAATACCCATCCGTATTGACCTTAGACACTCGTCTGTGTTCTTTCAGCACCCGTCCGTGTTTGAACTTCTTTCAGTACCCGTCCGTATCGACCTTAGACACCCGTCCGTGTTCTTTCAGCACCCGTCTGTGTTTGAACCTTTAGTTTAAATACCCGTCCGTATTGACCTATTCGACACCCGTCCGTGTTCTTTCAACACCCGTCCGTGTTTGCACCATTTGTTTCAATACCCGTCCGTATTGACTTAGACACCCGTCTGTGTTCTTTCAGCACCCGTCTGTGTTTGAAATTCTTTCAGTACCCGTCCGTATTGACCTTAGACACCCGTTCGTGTTCTTTCAGCACTCGTCTGTCTTTGAACCTTTAGTTTCAATACCCTTCCGTATTGTCCTTAGACACTCGTCCGTGTTCTTTCATTACCCGTCCGTGTTTGAACTTCTTTTAGTACCCGTCCGTATTAAGCTTAGACAACCATCCAAGTTCTTTCAGCACTCGTCCGTGTTTGAACCTTTAGTTTCAATTCCCGTCCATATTGACCATTTTGACACCATTCTGTGTTCTTTCAGCACCCGTCGATGCTTGAACTTTGGTTTCAATACCCGTCCGTATTGACCTTTTGACACTCGTCCGTGTTTTTTCAGCACCCGTCCGTGTTTGAACCTTTCTTCAATACCCGTCCGTATTGACCTTTTAGACACCCGTCCGTGTTCTTTCAGCACCCGTCCGTGTTTGCACCTTTAGTTTCAATACCCATGCGTATTGACCTTAGACACCCGTCTGTGTTCTTTCAGCACCCGTCCGTGTTTGAACTTCTTTCAGTACCCGTCCGTATTGACCTTAGACACCCGTCCGTGTTCTTTCACCACCCGTCCGTGTTTGAACCTTTAGTTTCAATACCCGTCCGTATTGACCTATTTCACACCAGTCCGTGTTCTTTCAACACCCGTCCGTGTTTGCACCTTTGGTTTCAATACCTATCCGTATTGACTTAGACACCCGTCTGTGTTCTTTCAGCACCCGTCCGTGTTTGAAATTCTTTTAGTACCCGTCTGTATTGACCTTAGACACCCATCCGTGTTCTTTCAGCACTCGTCCGTCTTTGAACCTTTTGTTTCAATACCCGTCCGTATTGACCTTTTTGACACCCGTCCGTGTTCTTTCAGCACCCGTCTAAGTTTAAACTTTACTTTCAATACCCGTCTGTATTGACCTTTTGACACTCGTCCGTGTTTTTTCAGTACCCGTCCGTGTTTAACCTTTCTTCAATACCCGTCCGTATTGACCTTTTAGACACCCGTCCGTGTTCTTTCTGCACCCGTCCGTTTTTGCACCTTTAGTTTCAATACCCATCCGTATTGACCTTAGACACCCGTCTGTGTTCTTTCAGCACCCGTCCGTGTTTGAACTTCTTTCAGTACCCGTCCGTATCGACCTTAGACACCCGTCCGTGTTCTTTCAGCACCCGTCTGTGTTTGAACCTTTAGTTTCAATACCCGTCCGTATTGACCTATTCGACACCCGTCCGTGTTCTTTCAACACCCGTCCGTGTTTGCACCATTTGTTTCAATACCCGTCCGTATTGACTTAGACACCCGTCTGTGTTCTTTCAGCACCCGTCTGTGTTTGAAATTCTTTCAGTACCCGTCCGTATTGACCTTAGACACCCGTCCGTGTTCTTTCAGCACTCGTCTGTCTTTGAACCTTTAGTTTCAATACCCGTCCGTATTGTCCTTAGACACCCATCCGTGTTCTTTCATTACCCGTCCGTGTTTGAACTTCTTTTAGTACCCGTCCGTATTAAGCTTAGACAACCATCCAAGTTCTTTCAGCACCCGTCCGTGTTTGAACCTTTAGTTTCAATTCCCGTCCATATTGACCTTTTTGACACCATTCTGTGTTCTTTCAGCACCCGTCGATGTTTGAACTTTGGTTTCAATACCCGTCCGTATTGACCTTTTGACACTCGTCCGTGTTTTTTCAGCACCCGTCCGTGTTTGAACCTTTCTTCAATACCCATCCGTATTGACCTTTTAGACACCCGTCCGTGTTCTTTCAGCACCCGTCCGTGTTTGCACCTTTAGTTTCAATACCCATCCGTATTGACCTTAGACACCCGTCTGTGTTCTTTCAGCACCCGTCCGTGTTTGAACTTCTTTCAGTACCCGTCCGTATTGACCTTAGACACCCATCCGTGTTCTTTCAGCACCCGTCCGTGTTTGAACCTTTAGTTTCAATACCCGTCCGTATTGACCTATTTGACACCAGTCCGTGTTCTTTCAACACCCGTCCGTGTTTGCACCTTTGGTTTCAATACCTATCTGTATTGACTTAGACACCCGTCTGTGTTCTTTCAGCACCCGTCCGTGTTTGAAATTCTTTTAGTACCCGTCCGTATTGACCTTAGACACCCGTCCGTGTTCTTTCAGCACTCGTCCGTCTTTGAACCTTTAGTTTCAATACCCGTCCGTATTGACCTTTTTGACACCCGTCCGTGTTCTTTCAGCACCCGTCTAAGTTTAAACTTTACTTTCAATACCCGTCTGTATTGACCTTTTGACACTCGTCCGTGTTTTTTCAGTACCCGTCCGTGTTTGAACCTTTCTTCAATACCCGTCCGTATTGACCTTTTAGACACCCGTCCGTGTTCTTTCTGCACCCGTCCGTTTTTGCACCTTTAGTTTCAATACCCATCCGTATTGACCTTAGACACCCGTCTGTGTTCTTTCAGCACCCGTCCGTGTTTGAACTTCTTTCAGTACCCGTCCGTATCGACCTTAGACACCCGTCCGTGTTCTTTCAGCACCCGTCTGTGTTTGAACCTTTAGTTTCAATACCCGTCCGTATTGACCTATTCGACACCCGTCCGTGTTCTTTCAACACCCGTCCGTGTTTGCACCATTTGTTTCAATACCCGTCCGTATTGACTTAGACACCCGTCTGTGTTCTTTCAGCACCCGTCTGTGTTTGAAATTCTTTCAGTACCCGTCCGTATTGACCTTAGACACCCGTCCGTGTTCTTTCAGCACTCGTCTGTCTTTGAACCTTTAGTTTCAATACCCGTCCGTATTGTCCTTAGACACCCGTCCGTGTTCTTTCATTACCCGTCCGTGTTTGAACTTCTTTTAGTACCCGTCCGTATTAAGCTTAGACAACCATCCAAGTTCTTTCAGCACCCGTCCGTGTTTGAACCTTTAGTTTCAATTCCCGTCCATATTGACCATTTTGACACCATTCTGTGTTCTTTCAGCACCCGTCGATGTTTGAACTTTGGTTTCAATACCCGTCCGTATTGACCTTTTGACACTCGTCCGTGTTTTTTCAGCACCCGTCCGTGTTTGAACCTTTCTTCAATACCCGTCCGTATTGACCTTTTAGACACCCGTCCGTGTTCTTTCAGCACCCGTCCGTGTTTGCACCTTTAGTTTCAATACCCATCCGTATTGACCTTAGACACCCGTCTGTGTTCTTTCAGCACCCGTCCGTGTTTGAACTTCTTTCAGTACCCGTCCGTATTGAGCTTAGACACTCGTCCGTGTTCTTTCAGCACCCGTCCGTGTTTGAACCTTTAGTTTCAATACCCGTCCATATTGACCTATTTGACACCAGTCCGTGTTCTTTCAACACCCGTCCGTGTTTGCACCTTTGGTTTCAATACCTATCTGTATTGACTTAGACACCCGTCTGTGTTCTTTCAGCACCCGTCCGTGTTTGAAATTCTTTTAGTACCCGTCCGTATTGACCTTAGACACCCGTCCGTGTTCTTTCAGCACTCGTCCGTCTTTGAACCTTTAGTTTCAATACCCGTCCGTATTGACCTTTTTGACACCCGTCCGTGTTCTTTCAGCACCCGTCTAAGTTTAAACTTTACTTTCAATACCCGTCTGTATTGACCTTTTGACACTCGTCCGTGTTTTTTCAGTACCCGTCCGTGTTTGAACCTTTCTTCAATACCCGTCCGTATTGACCTTTTAGACACCCGTCCGTGTTCTTTCTGCACCCGTCCGTTTTTGCACCTTTAGTTTCAATACCCATCCGTATTGACCTTAGACACCCGTCTGTGTTCTTTCAGCACCCGTCCGTGTTTGAACTTCTTTCAGTACCCGTCCGTATCGACCTTAGACACCCGTCCGTGTTCTTTCAGCACCCGTCTGTGTTTGAACCTTTAGTTTCAATACCCGTCCGTATTGACCTATTCGACACCCGTCCGTGTTCTTTCAACACCCGTCCGTGTTTGCACCATTTGTTTCAATACCCGTCCGTATTGACTTAGACACCCGTCTGTGTTCTTTCAGCACCCGTCTGTGTTTGAAATTCTTTCAGTACCCGTCCGTATTGACCTTAGACACCCGTCCGTGTTCTTTCAGCACTCGTCTGTCTTTGAACCTTTAGTTTCAATACCCGTCCGTATTGTCCTTAGACACCCGTCCGTGTTCTTTCATTACCCGTCCGTGTTTGAACTTCTTTTAGTACCCGTCCGTATTAAGCTTAGACAACCATCCAAGTTCTTTCAGCACCCGTCCGTGTTTGAACCTTTAGTTTCAATTCCCGTCCATATTGACCATTTTGACACCATTCTGTGTTCATTCAGCACCCGTCGATGTTTGAACTTTGGTTTCAATACCCGTCCGTATTGACCTTTTGACACTCGTCCGTGATTTTTCAGCACCCGTCCGTGTTTGAACCTTTCTTCAATACCCGTCCGTATTGACCTTTTAGACACCCGTCCGTGTTCTTTCAGCACCCGTCCGTGTTTGAACCTTTAGTTTCAATACCCGTCCGTATTGACCTATTTGACACCAGTCCGTGTTCTTTCAACACCCGTCCGTGTTTGCACCTTTGGTTTCAATACCTATCTGTATTGACTTAGACACCCGTCTGTGTTCTTTCAGCACCCGTCCGTGTTTGAAATTCTTTTAGTACCCGTCCGTATTGACCTTAGACACCCGTCCGTGTTCTTTCAGCACTCGTCCGTCTTTGAACCTTTAGTTTCAATACCCGTCCGTATTGACCTTTTTGACACCCGTCCGTGTTCTTTCAGCACCCGTCTAAGTTTAAACTTTACTTTCAATACCCGTCTGTATTGACCTTTTGACACTCGTCCGTGTTTTTTCAGTACCCGTCCGTGTTTGAACCTTTCTTCAATACCCGTCCGTATTGACCTTTTAGACACCCGTCCGTGTTCTTTCTGCACCCGTCCATTTTTGCACCTTTAGTTTCAATACCCATCCGTATTGACCTTAGACACCCGTCTGTGTTCTTTCAGCACCCGTCCGTGTTTGAACTTCTTTCAGTACCCGTCCGTATCGACCTTAGACACCCGTCCGTGTTCTTTCAGCACCCGTCTGTGTTTGAACCTTTAGTTTCAATACCCGTCCGTATTGACCTATTCGACACCCGTCCGTGTTCTTTCAACACCCGTCCGTGTTTGCACCATTTGTTTCAATACCCGTCCGTATTGACTTAGACACCCGTCTGTGTTCTTTCAGCACCCGTCTGTGTTTGAAATTCTTTCAGTACCCGTCCGTATTGACCTTAGACACCCGTCCGTGTTCTTTCAGCACTCGTCTGTCTTTGAACCTTTAGTTTCAATACCCGTCCGTATTGTCCTTAGACACCCGTCCGTGTTCTTTCATTACCCGTCCGTGTTTGAACTTCTTTTAGTACCCGTCCGTATTAAGCTTAGACAACCATCCAAGTTCTTTCAGCACCCGTCCGTGTTTGAACCTTTAGTTTCAATTCCCGTCCATATTGACCATTTTGACACCATTCTGTGTTCTTTCAGCACCCGTCGATGTTTGAACTTTGGTTTCAATACCCGTCCGTATTGACCTTTTGACACTCGTCCGTGTTTTTTCAGCACCCGTCCGTGTTTGAACCTTTCTTCAATACCCGTCCGTATTGACCTTTTAGACACCCGTCCGTGTTCTTTCAGCACCCGTCCGTGTTTGAACCTTTAGTTTCAATACCCGTCCGTATTGACCTATTTGACACCAGTCCGTGTTCTTTCAACACCCGTCCGTGTTTGCACCTTTGGTTTCAATACCTATCTGTATTGACTTAGACACCCGTCTGTGTTCTTTCAGCACCCGTCCGTGTTTGAAATTCTTTTAGTACCCGTCCGTATTGACCTTAGACACCCGTCCGTGTTCTTTCAGCACTCGTCCGTCTTTGAACCTTTAGTTTCAATACCCGTCCGTATTGACCTTTTTGACACCCGTCCGTGTTCTTTCAGCACCCGTCTAAGTTTAAACTTTACTTTCAATACCCGTCTGTATTGACCTTTTGACACTCGTCCGTGTTTTTTCAGTACCCGTCCGTGTTTGAACCTTTCTTCAATACCCGTCCGTATTGACCTTTTAGACACCCGTCCGTGTTCTTTCTGCACCCGTCCGTTTTTGCACCTTTAGTTTCAATACCCATCCGTATTGACCTTAGACACCCGTCTGCGTTCTTTCAGCACCCGTCCGTGTTTGAACTTCTTTCAGTACCCGTCCGTATCGACATTAGACACCCGTCCGTGTTCTTTCAGCACCCGTCTGTGTTTGAACCTTTAGTTTCAATACCCGTCCGTATTGACCTATTCGACACCCGTCCGTGTTCTTTCAACACCCGTCCGTGTTTGCACCATTTGTTTCAATACCCGTCTGTGTTCTTTCAGCACCCGTCTGTGTTTGAAATTCTTTCAGTACCCGTCCGTATTGACCTTAGACACCCGTCCGTGTTCTTTCAGCACTCGTCTGTCTTTGAACCTTTAGTTTCAATACCCGTCCGTATTGTCCTTAGACACCCGTCCGTGTTCTTTCATTACCCGTCCGTGTTTGAACTTCTTTTAGTACCCGTCCGTATTAAGCTTAGACAACCATCCAAGTTCTTTCAGCACCCGTCCGTGTTTGAACCTTTAGTTTCAATTCCCGTCCATATTGCCATTTTGACACCATTCTGTGTTCTTTCAGCACCCGTCGATGTTTGAACTTTGGTTTCAATACCCGTCCGTATTGACCTTTTGACACTCGTCCGTGTTTTTTCAGCACCCGTCCGTGTTTGAACCTTTCTTCAATACCCGTCCGTATTGACCTTTTAGACACCCGTCCGTGTTCTTTCAGCACCCGTCCGTGTTTGCACCTTTAGTTTCAATACCCATCCGTATTGACCTTAGACACCCGTCTGTGTTCTTTCAGCACCCGTCCGTGTTTGAACTTCTTTCAGTACCCGTCCGTATTGACCTTAGACACCTGTCCGTGTTCTTTCAGCACCCATCCGTGTTTGAACCTTTAGTTTCAATACCCGTCCGTATTGACCTATTTGACACCAGTCCGTGTTCTTTCAACACCCGTCCGTGTTTGCACCTTTGGTTTCAATACCTATCCGTATTGACTTAGACACCCGTCTGTGTTCTTTCAGCACCCGTCCGTGTTTGAAATTCTTTTAGTACTTGTCCGTATTGACCTTAGACACCCGTCCGTGTTCTTTCAGCACTCGTCCGTCTTTGAACCTTTAGTTTCAATACCCGTCCGTATTGACCTTTTTGACACCCGTCCGTGTTCTTTCAGCACCCGTCTAAGTTTAAACTTTACTTTCAATACCCGTCTGTATTGACCTTTTGACACTCGTCCGTGTTTTTTCAGTACCCGTCCGTGTTTGAACCTTTCTTCAATACCCGTCCGTATTGACCTTTTAGACACCCGTCCGTGTTCTTTCTGCACCCGTCCGTTTTTGCACCTTTAGTTTCAATACCCATCCGTATTGACCTTAGACACCCGTCTGTGTTCTTTCAGCACCCGTCCGTGTTTGAACTTCTTTCAGTACCCGTCCGTATCGACCTTAGACACCCGTCCGTGTTCTTTCAGCACCCGTCTGTGTTTGAACCTTTAGTTTCAATACCCGTCCGTATTGACCTATTCGACACCCGTCCGTGTTCTTTCAACACCCGTCCGTGTTTGCACCATTTGTTTCAATACCCGTCCGTATTGACTTAGACACCCGTCTGTGTTCTTTCAGCACCCGTCTGTGTTTGAAATTCTTTCAGTACCCGTCCGTATTGACCTTAGACACCCGTCCGTGTTCTTTCAGCACTCGTCTGTCTTTGAACCTTTAGTTTCAATACCCGTCCGTATTGTCCTTAGACACCCGTCCGTGTTCTTTCATTACCCGTCCGTGTTTGAACTTCTTTTAGTACCCGTCCGTATTAAGCTTAGACAACCATCCAAGTTCTTTCAGCACCCGTCCGTGTTTGAACCTTTAGTTTCAATTCCCGTCCATATTGACCATTTTGACACCATTCTGTGTTCTTTCAGCACCCGTCGATGTTTGAACTTTGGTTTCAATACCCGTCCGTATTGACCTTTTGACACTCGTCCGTGTTTTTTCAGCACCCGTCCGTGTTTGAACCTTTCTTCAATACCCGTCCGTATTGACCTTTTAGACACCCGTCCGTGTTCTTTCAGCACCCGTCCGTGTTTGCACCTTTAGTTTCAATACCCATCCGTATTGACCTTAGACACCCGTCTGTGTTCTTTCAGCACCCGTCCGTGTTTGAACTTCTTTCAGTACCCGTCCGTATTGAGCTTAGACACCCGTCCGTGTTCTTTCAGCACCCGTCCGTGTTTGAACCTTTAGTTTCAATACCCGTCCATATTGACCTATTTGACACCAGTCCGTGTTCTTTCAACACCCGTTCGTGTTTGCACCTTTGGTTTCAATACCTATCTGTATTGACTTAGACACCCGTCTGTGTTCTTTCAGCACCCGTCCGTGTTTGAAATTCTTTTAGTACCCGTCCGTATTGACCTTAGACACCCGTCCGTGTTCTTTCAGCACTCGTCCGTCTTTGAACCTTTAGTTTCAATACCCGTCCGTATTGACCTTTTTGACACCCGTCCGTGTTCTTTCAGCACCCGTCTAAGTTTAAACTTTACTTTCAATACCCGTCTGTATTGACCTTTTGACACTCGTCCGTGTTTTTTCAGTACCCGTCCGTGTTTGAACCTTTCTTCAATACCCGTCCGTATTGACCTTTTAGACACCCGTCCGTGTTCTTTCTGCACCCGTCCGTTTTTGCACCTTTAGTTTCAATACCCATCCGTATTGACCTTAGACACCCGTCTGTGTTCTTTCAGCACCCGTCCGTGTTTGAACTTCTTTCAGTACCCGTCCGTATCGACCTTAGACACCCGTCCGTGTTCTTTCAGCACCCGTCTGTGTTTGAACCTTTAGTTTCAATACCCGTCCGTATTGACCTATTCGACACCCGTCCGTGTTCTTTCAACACCCGTCCGTGTTTGCACCATTTGTTTCAATACCCGTCCGTATTGACTTAGACACCCGTCTGTGTTCTTTCAGCACCCGTCTGTGTTTGAAATTCTTTCAGTACCCGTCCGTATTGACCTTAGACACCCGTCCGTGTTCTTTCAGCACTCGTCTGTCTTTGAACCTTTAGTTTCAATACCCGTCCGTATTGTCCTTAGACACCCGTCCGTGTTCTTTCATTACCCGTCCGTGTTTGAACTTCTTTTAGTACCCGTCCGTATTAAGCTTAGACAACCATCCAAGTTCTTTCAGCACCCGTCCGTGTTTGAACCTTTAGTTTCAATTCCCGTCCATATTGACCATTTTGACACCATTCTGTGTTCTTTCAGCACCCGTCGATGTTTGAACTTTGGTTTCAATACCCGTCCGTATTGACCTTTTGACACTCGTCCGTGTTTTTTCAGCACCCGTCCGTGTTTGAACCTTTCTTCAATACCCGTCCGTATTGACCTTTTAGACACCCGTCCGTGTTCTTTCAGCACCCGTCCGTGTTTGCACCTTTAGTTTCAATACCCATCCGTATTGACCTTAGACACCCGTCTGTGTTCTTTCAGCACCCGTCCGTGTTTGAACTTCTTTCAGTACCCGTCCGTATTGAGCTTAGACACCCGTCCGTGTTCTTTCAGCACCCGTCCGTGTTTGAACCTTTAGTTTCAATACCCGTCCATATTGACCTATTTGACACCAGTCCGTGTTCTTTCAACACCCGTCCGTGTTTGCACCTTTGGTTTCAATACCTATCTGTATTGACTTAGACACCCGTCTGTGTTCTTTCAGCACCCGTCCGTGTTTGAAATTCTTTTAGTACCCGTCCGTATTGACCTTAGACACCCGTCCGTGTTCTTTCAGCACTCGTCCGTCTTTGAACCTTTAGTTTCAATACCCGTCCGTATTGACCTTTTTGACACCCGTCCGTGTTCTTTCAGCACCCGTCTAAGTTTAAACTTTACTTTCAATACCCGTCTGTATTGACCTTTTGACACTCGTCCGTGTTTTTTCAGTACCCGTCCGTGTTTGAACCTTTCTTCAATACCCGTCCGTATTGACCTTTTAGACACCCGTCCGTGTTCTTTCTGCACCCGTCCGTTTTTGCACCTTTAGTTTCAATACCCATCCGTATTGACCTTAGACACCCGTCTGTGTTCTTTCAGCACCCGTCCGTGTTTGAACTTCTTTCAGTACCCGTCCGTATCGACCTTAGACACCCGTCCGTGTTCTTTCAGCACCCGTCTGTGTTTGAACCTTTAGTTTCAATACCCGTCCGTATTGACCTATTCGACACCCGTCCGTGTTCTTTCAACACCCGTCCGTGTTTGCACCATTTGTTTCAATACCCGTCCGTATTGACTTAGACACCCGTCTGTGTTCTTTCAGCACCCGTCTGTTTTTGAAATTCTTTCAGTACCCGTCCGTATTGACCTTAGACACCCGTCCGTGTTCTTTCAGCACTCGTCTGTCTTTGAACCTTTAGTTTCAATACCCGTCCGTATTGTCCTTAGACACCCGTCCGTGTTCTTTCATTACCCGTCCGTGTTTGAACTTCTTTTAGTACCCGTCCGTATTAAGCTTAGACAACCATCCAAGTTCTTTCAGCACCCGTCCGTGTTTGAACCTTTAGTTTCAATTCCCGTCCATATTGACCATTTTGACACCATTCTGTGTTCTTTCAGCACCCGTCGATGTTTGAACTTTGGTTTCAATACCCGTCCGTATTGACCTTTTGACACTCGTCCGTGTTTTTTCAGCACCCGTCCGTGTTTGAACCTTTCTTCAATACCCGTCCGTATTGACCTTTTAGACACCCGTCCGTGTTCTTTCAGCACCCGTCCGTGTTTGAACCTTTAGTTTCAATACCCGTCCGTATTGACCTATTTGACACCAGTCCGTGTTCTTTCAACACCCGTCCGTGTTTGCACCTTTGGTTTCAATACCTATCTGTATTGACTTAGACACCCGTCTGTGTTCTTTCAGCACCCGTCCGTGTTTGAAATTCTTTTAGTACCCGTCCGTATTGACCTTAGACACCCGTCCGTGTTCTTTCAGCACTCGTCCGTCTTTGAACCTTTAGTTTCAATACCCGTCCGTATTGACCTTTTTGACACCCGTCCGTGTTCTTTCAGCACCCGTCTAAGTTTAAACTTTACTTTCAATACCCGTCTGTATTGACCTTTTGACACTCGTCCGTGTTTTTTCAGTACCCGTCCGTGTTTGAACCTTTCTTCAATACCCGTCCGTATTGACCTTTTAGACACCCGTCCGTGTTCTTTCTGCACCCGTCCGTTTTTGCACCTTTAGTTTCAATACCCATCCGTATTGACCTTAGACACCCGTCTGTGTTCTTTCAGCACCCGTCCGTGTTTGAACTTCTTTCAGTACCCGTCCGTATCGACCTTAGACACCCGTCCGTGTTCTTTCAGCACCCGTCTGTGTTTGAACCTTTAGTTTCAATACCCGTCCGTATTGACCTATTCGACACCCGTCCGTGTTCTTTCAACACCCGTCCGTGTTTGCACCATTTGTTTCAATACCCGTCTGTGTTCTTTCAGCACCCGTCTGTGTTTGAAATTCTTTCAGTACCCGTCCGTATTGACCTTAGACACCCGTCCGTGTTCTTTCAGCACTCGTCTGTCTTTGAACCTTTAGTTTCAATACCCGTCCGTATTGTCCTTAGACACCCGTCCGTGTTCTTTCATTACCCGTCCGTGTTTGAACTTCTTTTAGTACCCGTCCGTATTAAGCTTAGACAACCATCCAAGTTCTTTCAGCACCCGTCCGTGTTTGAACCTTTAGTTTCAATTCCCGTCCATATTGACCATTTTGACACCATTCTGTGTTCTTTCAGCACCCGTCGATGTTTGAACTTTGGTTTCAATACCCGTCCGTATTGACCTTTTGACACTCGTCCGTGTTTTTTCAGCACCCGTCCGTGTTTGAACCTTTCTTCAATACCCGTCCGTATTGACCTTTTAGACACCCGTCCGTGTTCTTTCAGCACCCGTCCGTGTTTGCACCTTTAGTTTCAATACCCATCCGTATTGACCTTAGACACCCGTCTGTGTTCTTTCAGCACCCGTCCGTGTTTGAACTTCTTTCAGTACCCGTCCGTATTGACCTTAGACACCCGTCCGTGTTCTTTCAGCACCCGTCCGTGTTTGAACCTTTAGTTTCAATACCCGTCCATATTGACCTATTTGACACCAGTCCGTGTTCTTTCAACACCCGTCCGTGTTTGCACCTTTGGTTTCAATACCTATCCGTATTGACTTAGACACCCGTATGTGTTCTTTCAGCACCCGTCCGTGTTTGAAATTCTTTTAGTACCTGTCCGTATTGACCTTAGACACCCGTCCGTGTTCTTTCAGCACTCGTCCGTCTTTGAACCTTTAGTTTCAATACCCGTCCGTATTGACCTTTTTGACACCCGTCCGTGTTCTTTCAGCACCCGTCTAAGTTTAAACTTTACTTTCAATACCCGTCTGTATTGACCTTTTGACACTCGTCCGTGTTTTTTCAGTACCCGTCCGTGTTTGAACCTTTCTTCAATACCCGTCCGTATTGACCTTTTAGACACCCGTCCGTGTTCTTTCTGCACCCGTCCGTTTTTGCACCTTTAGTTTCAATACCCATCCGTATTGACCTTAGACACCCGTCTGTGTTCTTTCAGCACCCGTCCGTGTTTGAACTTCTTTCAGTACCCGTCCGTATCGACCTTAGACACCCGTCCGTGTTCTTTCAGCACCCGTCTGTGTTTGAACCTTTAGTTTCAATACCCGTCCGTATTGACCTATTCGACACCCGTCCGTGTTCTTTCAACACCCGTCCGTGTTTGCACCATTTGTTTCAATACCCGTCCGTATTGACTTAGACACCCGTCTGTGTTCTTTCAGCACCCGTCTGTGTTTGAAATTCTTTCAGTACCCGTCCGTATTGACCTTAGACACCCGTCCGTGTTCTTTCAGCACTCGTCTGTCTTTGAACCTTTAGTTTCAATACCCGTCCGTATTGTCCTTAGACACCCGTCCGTGTTCTTTCATTACCCGTCCGTGTTTGAACTTCTTTTAGTACCCGTCCGTATTAAGCTTAGACAACCATCCAAGTTCTTTCAGCACCCGTCCGTGTTTGAACCTTTAGTTTCAATTCCCGTCCATATTGACCATTTTGACACCATTCTGTGTTCTTTCAGCACCCGTCGATGTTTGAACTTTGGTTTCAATACCCGTCCGTATTGACCTTTTCACACTCGTCCGTGTTTTTTCAGCACCCGTCCGTGTTTGAACCTTTCTTCAATACCCGTCCGTATTGACCTTTTAGACACCCGTCCGTGTTCTTTCAGCACCCGTCCGTGTTTGCACCTTTAGTTTCAATACCCATCCGTATTGACCTTAGACACCCGTCTGTGTTCTTTCAGCACCCGTCCGTGTTTGAACTTCTTTCAGTACCCGTCCGTATTGACCTTAGACACCCGTCCGTGTTCTTTCAGCACCCGTCCGTGTTTGAACCTTTAGTTTCAATACCCGTCCATATTGACCTATTTGACACCAGTCCGTGTTCTTTCAACACCCGTCCGTGTTTGCACCTTTGGTTTCAATACCTATCCGTATTGACTTAGACACCCGTCTGTGTTCTTTCAGCACCCGTCCGTGTTTGAAATTCTTTTAGTACCTGTCCGTATTGACCTTAGACACCCGTCCGTGTTCTTTCAGCACTCGTCCGTCTTTGAACCTTTAGTTTCAATACCCGTCCGTATTGACCTTTTTGACACCCGTCCGTGTTCTTTCAGCACCCGTCTAAGTTTAAACTTTACTTTCAATACCCGTCTGTATTGACCTTTTGACACTCGTCCGTGTTTTTTCAGTACCCGTCCGTGTTTGAACCTTTCTTCAATACCCGTCCGTATTGACCTTTTAGACACCCGTCCGTGTTCTTTCTGCACCCGTCCGTTTTTGCACCTTTAGTTTCAATACCCATCCGTATTGACCTTAGACACCCGTCTGTGTTCTTTCAGCACCCGTCCGTGTTTGAACTTCTTTCAGTACCCGTCCGTATCGACCTTAGACACCCGTCCGTGTTCTTTCAGCACCCGTCTGTGTTTGAACCTTTAGTTTCAATACCCGTCCGTATTGACCTATTCGACACCCGTCCGTGTTCTTTCAACACCCGTCCGTGTTTGCACCATTTGTTTCAATACCCGTCCGTATTGACTTAGACACCCGTCTGTGTTCTTTCAGCACCCGTCTGTGTTTGAAATTCTTTCAGTACCCGTCCGTATTGACCTTAGACACCCGTCCGTGTTCTTTCAGCACTCGTCTGTCTTTGAACCTTTAGTTTCAATACCCGTCCGTATTGTCCTTAGACACCCGTCCGTGTTCTTTCATTACCCGTCCGTGTTTGAACTTCTTTTAGTACCCGTCCGTGTTCTTTCAGCACTCGTCTGTCTTTGAACCTTTAGTTTCAATACCCGTCCGTATTGTCCTTAGACACCCGTCCGTGTTCTTTCATTACCCGTCCGTGTTTGAACTTCTTTTAGTACCCGTCTGTATTAAGCTTAGACAACCATCCAAGTTCTTTCAGCACCCGTCCGTGTTTGAACCTTTAGTTTCAATTCCTGTCCATATTGACCATTTTGACACCATTCTGTGTTCTTTCAGCACCCGTCGATGTTTGAACTTTGGTTTCAATACCCGTCCGTATTGACCTTTTGACACTCGTCCGTGTTTTTTCAGCACCCGTCCGTGTTTGAACCTTTCTTCAATACCCGTCCGTATTGACCTTTTAGACACCCGTCCGTGTTCTTTCAGCACCCGTCCGTGTTTGCACCTTTAGTTTCAATACCCATCCGTATTGACCTTAGACACCCGTCTGTGTTCTTTCAGCACCCGTCCGTGTTTGAACTTCTTTCAGTACCCGTCCGTATTGACCTTAGACACCCGTCCGTGTTCTTTCAGCACCCGTCCGTGTTTGAACCTTTAGTTTCAATACCCGTCCGTATTGACCTATTTGACACCAGTCCGTGTTCTTTCAACACCCATCCGTGTTTGCACCTTTGGTTTCAATACCTATCCGTATTGACTTAGACACCCGTCTGTGTTCTTTCAGCACCCGTCCGTGTTTGAAATTCTTTTAGTACCCGTCCGTATTGACCTTAGACACCCGTCCGTGTTCTTTCAGCACTCGTCCGTCTTTGAACCTTTAGTTTCAATACCCGTCCGTATTGACCTTTTTGACACCCGTCCGTGTTCTTTCAGCACCCGTCTAAGTTTAAACTTTACTTTCAATACCCGTCTGTATTGACCTTTTGACACTCGTCCGAGTTTTTTCAGTACCCGTCCGTGTTTGAACCTTTCTTCAATACCCGTCCGTATTGACCTTTTAGACACCTGTCCGTGTTCTTTTAGCACCCGTCCGTGTTTAAATCTTTAATTTCAATACCCGTCCGTATTGACCCTTTTTACACCCGTCCGTGTTTGAACTTTAGTTTCAATACTCGTCCGTATTGACCTTTTGATACCCGTCCGTGTTCTTTCAGCACCCGTCCGTGTTTTAACCTTTAGTTTCAATACCCGTCCGTATTGACTTTTTTGACACCCGTCCATGTTCTTTCAGCACTCGTCTGTGTTTAAACCTTTAGTTTCAATACCCGTCCGTATTGACCTTTTTTACACCCGTCCGTATTCTTTTAGCACCCCTCAGTGTTTGAACTTTAGTTTCAATACCCGTATGTACTGACCTTTTGATACCCGTCCGTGTTTTTTCAGCACCCGTCCGTGTTTTAACCTTTAGTTTCAATACCCGTCCGTATTGACTTTTTTGACACCCGTCCGTGTTCTTTCAGCACTCGTCCGTGTTTGAACCTTTAGTTTAAATACCCGTCCGTATTGACCTTAGACACCCGTCCGTGTTCTTTCATTACCCGTCCGTGTTTGAATTTCTTTTAGTACCCGTCCGTATTAAGCTTAGACAACCGTCCAAGTTCTTTCAGCACCCGTCCGTGTTTGAACCTTTAGTTTCAATTCCCGTCCATATTAACCTTTTTGACACCATTCCGTGTTCTTTCAGCACCCGTCGATGTTTGAACTTTAGTTTCAATACCCGTCCGTATTGACCTTTTGACACTCGTCCGTGTTTTTTCAGCACCCGTCCGTGTTTGAACCATTCTTCAATACCCGTCCGTATTGACCTTTTAGACACCCGTCCGTGTTCTTTCTGCACCCGTCCGTGTTTGCACCTTTAGTTTCAATACCCATCCGTATTGACCTTAGACACCCGTCTGTGTTCTTTCAGCACCCGTCCGTGTTTGAACTTCTTTCAGTACCCGTCCGTATCGACCTTAGACACCCGTCCGTGTTCTTTCAGCACCCGTCTGTGTTTGAACCTTTAGTTTCAATACCCGTCCGTATTGACCTATTCGACACCCGTCCGTGTTCTTTCAACACCCGTCCGTGTTTGCACCATTTGTTTCAATACCTGTCCGTATTGACTTAGACACCCGTCTGTGTTCTTTCAGCACCCGTCTGTGTTTGAAATTCTTTCAGTACCCGTCCGTATTGACCTTAGACACCCGTCCGTGTTCTTTCAGCACTCGTCTGTCTTTGAACCTTTAGTTTCAATACCCGTCCGTATTGTCCTTAGACACCCGTCCGTGTTCTTTCATTACCCGTCCGTGTTTGAACTTCTTTTAGTACCCGTCCGTATTAAGCTTAGACAACCATCCAAGTTCTTTCAGCACCCGTCCGTGTTTGAACCTTTAGTTTCAATTCCCGTCCATATTGACCATTTTGACACCATTCTGTGTTCTTTCAGCACCCGTCGATGTTTGAACTTTGGTTTCAATACCCGTCCGTATTGACCTTTTGACACTCGTCCGTGTTTTTTCAGCACCCGTCCGTGTTTGAACCTTTCTTCAATACCCGTCCGTATTGACCTTTTAGACACCCGTCCGTGTTCTTTCAGCACCCGTCCGTGTTTGCACCTTTAGTTTCAATACCCATCCGTATTGACCTTAGACACCCGTCTGTGTTCTTTCAGCACCCGTCCGTGTTTGAACTTCTTTCAGTACCCGTCCGTATTGACCTTAGACACCCGTCCGTGTTCTTTCAGCACTCGTCTGTCTTTGAACCTTTAGTTTCAATACCCGTCCGTATTGTCCTTAGACACCCGTCCGTGTTCTTTCATTACCCGTCCGTGTTTGAACTTCTTTTAGTACCCGTCCGTATTAAGCTTAGACAACCATCCAAGTTCTTTCAGCACCCGTCCGTGTTTGAACCTTTAGTTTCAATTCCCGTCCATATTGACCATTTTGACACCATTCCGTGTTCTTTCAGCACCCGTCGATGTTTGAACTTTGGTTTCAACACCCGTCCGTATTGCCCTTTTGACACTCGTCCGTGTTTTTTCAGCACCCGTCCGTGTTTGAACCTTTCTTCAATAACCGTCCGTATTGACCTTTTAGACACCCGTCCGTGTTCTTTCAGCACCCGTCCGTGTTTGCACCTTTAGTTTCAATACCCATCCGTATTGACCTTAGACACCCGTCTGTGTTCTTTCAGCACCCGTCCGTGTTTGAACTTCTTTCAGTACCCGTCCGTATCGACCTTAGACACCCGTCCGTGTTCTTTCAGCACCCGTCTGTGTTTGAACCTTTAGTTTCAATACCCGTCCATATTGACCTATTCGACACCCGTCCGTGTTCTTTCAACACCCGTCCGTGTTTGCACCATTTGTTTCAATACCTGTCCGTATTGACTTAGACACCCGTCTGTGTTCTTTCAGCACCCGTCTGTGTTTGAAATTCTTTCAGTACCCGTCCGTATTGACCTTAGACACCCGTCCGTGTTCTTTCAGCACTCGTCTGTCTTTGAACCTTTAGTTTCAATACCCGTCCGTATTGTCCTTAGACACCCGTCCGTGTTCTTTCATTACCCGTCCGTGTTTAAACTTCTTTTAGTACCCGTCCGTATTAAGCTTAGACAACCATCCAAGTTCTTTCAGCACCCGTCCGTGTTTGAACCTTTAGTTTCAATTCCCGTCCATATTGACCATTTTGACACCATTCTGTGTTCTTTCAGCACCCGTCGATGTTTGAACTTTGGTTTCAATACCCGTCCGTATTAACCTTTTGACACTCGTCCGTGTTTTTTCAGCACCCGTCCGTGTTTGAACCTTTCTTCAATACCCGTCCGTATTGACCTTTTAGACACCCGTCCGTGTTCTTTCAGCACCCGTCCGTGTTTGCACCTTTAGTTTCAATACCCATCTGTATTGACCTTAGACACCCGTCTGTGTTCTTTCAGCACCCGTTCGTGTTTGAACTTCTTTCAGTACCCGTCCGTATTGACCTTAGACACCCATCCGTGTTCTTTCAGCACTCGTCTGTCTTTGAACCTTTAGTTTCAATACCCGTCCGTATTGTCCTTAGACACCCGTCCGTGTTCTTTCATTACCCGTCCGTGTTTGAACTTCTTTTAGTACCCGTCCGTATTAAGCTTAGACAACCATCCAAGTTCTTTCAGCACCCGTCCGTGTTTGAACCTTTAGTTTCAATTCCCGTCCATATTGACCATTTTGACACCATTCCGTGTTCTTTCAGCACCCGTCGATGTTTGAACTTTGGTTTCAATACCCGTCCGTATTGACCTTTTGACACTCGTCCGTGTTTTTTCAGCACCCGTCCGTGTTTGAACCTTTCTTCAATACCCGTCCGTATTGACCTTTTAGACACCCGTCCGTGTTCTTTCAGCACCCGTCCGTGTTTGCACCTTTAGTTTCAATACCCATCCGTATTGACCTTAGACACCCGTCTGTGTTCTTTCAGCACCCGTCCGTGTTTGAACTTCTTTCAGTACCCGTCCGTATTGACCTTAGACACCCGTCCGTGTTCTTTCAGCACTCGTCCGTCTTTGAACCTTTAGTTTCAATACCCGTCCGTATTGACCTTTTTGACACCCGGCCGTGTTCTTTCAGCACCCGTCTAAGTTTAAACTTTACTTTCAATACCCGTCTGTATTGACCTTTTGACACTCGTCCGTGTTTTTTCAGTACCCGTCCGTGTTTGAACCTTTCTTCAATACCCGTCCGTATTGACCTTTTAGACACCCGTCCGTGTTCTTTTAGCACCCGTCCGTGTTTAAATCTTTAATTTCAATACCCGTCCGTATTGACCCTTTTTACACCCGTCCGTGTTCTTTCAGCACCCGTCCGTGTTTGAACTTTAGTTTCAATACTCGTCCGTATTGACCTTTTGATACCCGTCCGTGTTCTTTCAGCACCCGTCCGTGTTTTAACCTTTAGTTTCAATACCCGTCCGTATTGACTTTTTTGACACCCGTCCATGTTCTTTCAGCACTCGTCTGTGTTTAAACCTTTAGTTTCAATACCCGTCCGTATTGACCTTTTTTACACCCGTCCGTATTCTTTTAGCACCCCTCAGTGTTTGAACTTTAGTTTCAATACCCGTATGTACTGACCTTTTGATACCCGTCCGTGTTTTTTCAGCACCCGTCCGTGTTTTAACCTTTAGTTTCAATACCCGTCCGTATTGACTTTTTTGACACCCGTCCGTGTTCTTTCAGCACTCGTCCGTGTTTGAACCTTTAGTTTAAATACCCGTCCGTATTGACCTTAGACACCCGTCCGTGTTCTTTCATTACCCGTCCGTGTTTGAATTTCTTTTAGTACCCGTCCGTATTAAGCTTAGACAACCGTCCAAGTTCTTTCAGCACCCGTCCGTGTTTGAACCTTTAGTTTCAATTCCCGTCCATATTAACCTTTTTGACACCATTCCGTGTTCTTTCAGCACCCGTCGATGTTTGAACTTTAGTTTCAATACCCGTCCGTATTGACCTTTTGACACTCGTCCGTGTTTTTTCAGCACCCGTCCGTGTTTGAACCATTCTTCAATACCCGTCCGTATTGACCTTTTAGACACCCGTCCGTGTTCTTTCTGCACCCGTCCGTGTTTGCACCTTTAGTTTCAATACCCATCCGTATTGACCTTAGACACCCGTCTGTGTTCTTTCAGCACCCGTCCGTGTTTGAACTTCTTTCAGTACCCGTCCGTATCGACCTTAGACACCCGTCCGTGTTCTTTCAGCACCCGTCTGTGTTTGAACCTTTAGTTTCAATACCCGTCCATATTGACCTATTCGACACCCGTCCGTGTTCTTTCAACACCCGTCCGTGTTTGCACCATTTGTTTCAATACCTGTCCGTATTGACTTAGACACCCGTCTGTGTTCTTTCAGCACCCGTCTGTGTTTGAAATTCTTTCAGTACCCGTCCGTATTGACCTTAGACACCCGTCCGTGTTCTTTCAGCACTCGTCTGTCTTTGAACCTTTAGTTTCAATACCCGTCCGTATTGTCCTTAGACACCCGTCCGTGTTCTTTCATTACCCGTCCGTGTTTGAACTTCTTTTAGTACCCGTCCGTATTAAGCTTAGACAACCATCCAAGTTCTTTCAGCACCCGTCCGTGTTTGAACCTTTAGTTTCAATTCCCGTCCATATTGACCATTTTGACACCATTCTGTGTTCTTTCAGCACCCGTCGATGTTTGAACTTTGGTTTCAATACCCGTCCGTATTGACCTTTTGACACTCGTCCGTGTTTTTTCAGCACCCGTCCGTGTTTGAACCTTTCTTCAATACCCGTCCGTATTGACCTTTTAGACACCCGTCCGTGTTCTTTCAGCACCCGTCCGTGTTCGCACCTTTAGTTTCAATACCCATCCGTATTGACCTTAGACACCCGTCTGTGTTCTTTCAGCACCCGTCCGTGTTTGAACTTCTTTCAGTACCCGTCCGTATTGACCTTAGACACCCGTCCGTGTTCTTTCAGCACTCGTCTGTCTTTGAACCTTTAGTTTCAATACCCGTCCGTATTGTCCTTAGACACCCGTCCGTGTTCTTTCATTACCCGTCCGTGTTTGAACTTCTTTTAGTACCCGTCCGTATTAAGCTTAGACAACCATCCAAGTTCATTCAGCACCCGTCCGTGTTTGAACCTTTAGTTTCAATTCCCGTCCATATTGACCATTTTGACACCATTCCGTGTTCTTTCAGCACCCGTCGATGTTTGAACTTTGGTTTCAATACCCGTCCGTATTGACCTTTTGACACTCGTCCGTGTTTTTTCAGCACCCGTCCGTGTTTGAACCTTTCTTCAATAACCGTCCGTATTGACCTTTTAGACACCCGTCCGTGTTCTTTCAGCACCCGTCCGTGTTTGCACCTTTAGTTTCAATACCCATCCGTATTGACCTTAGACACCCGTCTGTGTTCTTTCAGCACCCGTCCGTGTTTGAACTTCTTTCAGTACCCGTCCGTATCGACCTTAGACACCCGTCCGTGTTCTTTCAGCACCCGTCTGTGTTTGAACCTTTAGTTTCAATACCCGTCCATATTGACCTATTCGACACCCGTCCGTGTTCTTTCAACACCCGTCCGTGTTTGCACCATTTGTTTCAATACCTGTCCGTATTGACTTAGACACCCGTCTGTGTTCTTTCAGCACCCGTCTGTGTTTGAAATTCTTTCAGTACCCGTCCGTATTGACCTTAGACACCCGTCCGTGTTCTTTCAGCACTCGTCTGTCTTTGCACCTTTGGTTTCAATACCTATCCGTATTGACTTAGACACCCGTCTGTGTTCTTTCA
This sequence comes from Lathyrus tuberosus, assembly GCA_022829125.1. Taxonomy (NCBI): domain Eukaryota; kingdom Viridiplantae; phylum Streptophyta; class Magnoliopsida; order Fabales; family Fabaceae; genus Lathyrus; species Lathyrus tuberosus. The sequence goes on along the minus strand of JALAZF010000502.1, from coordinate 3,191,142 downwards.
GCACCCGTCCGTGTTTGAAATTCTTTTAGTACCCGTCCGTATTGACCTTAGACACCCGTCCGTGTTCTTTCAGCACTCGTCCGTCTTTGAACCTTTAGTTTCAATACCCGTCCGTATTGACCTTTTTGACACCCGTCCGTGTTCTTTCAGCACCCGTCGATGTTTGAACTTTGGTTTCAATACCCGTCTGTATTGACCTTTTGACACTCGTCCGTGTTTTTTCAGTACCCGTCCGTGTTTGAACCTTTCTTCAAAACCCGTCCGTATTGACCTTTTAGACACCCGTCCGTGTTCTTTCAGCACCCGTCCGTGTTTGCACCTTTAGTTTCAATACCCATCTGTATTGACCTTAGACACCCGTCTGTGTTCTTTCAGCACCCGTCCGTGTTTGAACTTCTTTCAGTACCCGTCCGTATTGACCTTAGACACCCGTCCGTGTTCTTTCAGCACTCGTCTGTCTTTGAACCTTTAGTTTCAATACCCGTCCGTATTGTCCTTAGACACCCGTCCGTGTTCTTTCATTACCCGTCCGTGTTTGAACTTCTTTTAGTACCCGTCCGTATTAAGCTTAGACAACCATCCAAGTTCTTTCAGCACCCGTCCGTGTTTGAACCTTTAGTTTCAATTCCCGTCCATATTGACCATTTTGACACCATTCCGTGTTCTTTCAGCACCCGTCGATGTTTGAACTTTGGTTTCAATACCCGTCCGTATTGACCTTTTGACACTCGTCCGTGTTTTTTCAGCACCCGTCCGTGTTTGAACCTTTCTTCAATACCCGTCCGTATTGACCTTTTAGACACCCGTCCGTGTTCTTTCAGCACCCGTCCGTGTTTGCACCTTTAGTTTCAATACCCATCCGTATTGACCTTAGACACCCGTCTGTGTTCTTTCAGCACCCGTCCGTGTTTGAACTTCTTTCAGTACCCGTCCGTATTGACCTTAGACACCCGTCCGTGTTCTTTCAGCACCCGTCCGTGTTTGAACCTTTAGTTTCAATACCCGTCCGTATTGACCTATTTGACACCAGTCCGTGTTCTTTCAACACCCGTCCGTGTTTGCACCTTTGGTTTCAATACCTATCCGTATTGACTTAGACACCCGTCTGTGTTCTTTCAGCACCCGTCCGTGTTTGAAATTCTTTTAGTACCCGTCCGTATTGAGCTTAGACACCCGTCCGTGTTCTTTCAGCACTCGTCCGTCTTTGAACCTTTAGTTTCAATACCCGTCCGTATTGACCTTTTTGACACCCGTCCGTGTTCTTTCAGCACCCGTCTAAGTTTAAACTTTACTTTCAATACCCGTCTGTATTGACCTTTTGACACTCGTCCGTGTTTTTTCAGTACCCGTCCGTGTTTGAACCTTTCTTCAAAACCCGTCCGTATTGACCTTTTAGACACCCGTCCGTGTTCTTTCAGCACTCGTCCGTGTTTGCACCTTTAGTTTCAATACCCATCCGTATTGACCTTAGACACCCGTCTGTGTTCTTTCAGCACCCGTCCGTGTTTGAACTTCTTTCAGTACCCGTCCGTATTGACCTTAGACACCCGTCCGTGTTCTTTCAGCACTCGTCTGTCTTTGAACCTTTAGTTTCAATACCCGTCCGTATTGTCCTTAGACACCCGTCCGTGTTCTTTCATTACCCGTCCGTGTTTGAACTTCTTTTAGTACCCGTCCGTATTAAGCTTAGACAACCATCCAAGTTCTTTCAGCACCCGTCCGTGTTTGAACCTTTAGTTTCAATTCCCGTCCATATTGACCATTTTGACACCATTCCGTGTTCTTTCAGCACCCGTCGATGTTTGAACTTTGGTTTCAATACCCGTCCGTATTGACCTTTTGACACTCGTCCGTGTTTTTTCAGCACCCGTCCGTGTTTGAACCTTTCTTCAATACCCGTCCGTATTGACCTTTTAGACACCCGTCCGTGTTCTTTCAGCACCCGTCCGTGTTTGCACCTTTAGTTTCAATACCCATCCGTATTGACCTTAGACACCCGTCTGTGTTCTTTCAGCACCCGTCCGTGTTTGAACTTCTTTCAGTACCCGTCCGTATTGACCTTAGACACCCGTCCGTGTTCTTTCAGCACCCGTCCGTGTTTGAACCTTTAGTTTCAATACCCGTCCGTATTGACCTATTTGACACCAGTCCGTGTTCTTTCAACACCCGTCCGTGTTTGCACCTTTGGTTTCAATACCTATCCGTATTGACTTAGACACCCGTCTGTGTTCTTTCAGCACCCGTCCGTGTTTGAAATTCTTTTAGTACCCGTCCGTATTGAGCTTAGACACCCGTCCGTGTTCTTTCAGCACTCGTCCGTCTTTGAACCTTTAGTTTCAATACCCGTCCGTATTGACCTTTTTGACACCCGTCCGTGTTCTTTCAGCACCCGTCTAAGTTTAAACTTTACTTTCAATACCCGTCTGTATTGACCTTTTGACACTCGTCCGTGTTTTTTCAGTACCCGTCCGTGTTTGAACCTTTCTTCAAAACCCGTCCGTATTGACCTTTTAGACACCCGTCCGTGTTCTTTCAGCACTCGTCCGTGTTTGCACCTTTAGTTTCAATACCCATCCGTATTGACCTTAGACACCCGTCTGTGTTCTTTCAGCACCCGTCCGTGTTTGAACTTCTTTCAGTACCCGTCCGTATTGACCTTAGACACCCGTCCGTGTTCTTTCAGCACTCGTCTGTCTTTGAACCTTTAGTTTCAATACCCGTCCGTATTGTCCTTAGACACCCGTCCGTGTTCTTTCATTACCCGTCCGTGTTTGAACTTCTTTTAGTACCCGTCCGTATTAAGCTTAGACAACCATCCAAGTTCTTTCAGCACCCGTCCGTGTTTGAACCTTTAGTTTCAATTCCCGTCCATATTGACCATTTTGACACCATTCCGTGTTCTTTCAGCACCCGTCGATGTTTGAACTTTGGTTTCAATACCCGTCCGTATTGACCTTTTGACACTCGTCCGTGTTTTTTCAGCACCCGTCCGTGTTTGAACCTTTCTTCAATACCCGTCCGTATTGACCTTTTAGACACCCGTCCGTGTTCTTTCAGCACCCGTCCGTGTTTGCACCTTTAGTTTCAATACCCATCCGTATTGACCTTAGACACCCGTCTGTGTTCTTTCAGCACCCGTCCGTGTTTGAACTTCTTTCAGTACCCGTCCGTATTGACCTTTGACACCCGTCCGTGTTCTTTCAGCACCCGTCCGTGTTTGAACCTTTAGTTTCAATACCCGTCCGTATTGACCTATTTGACACCAGTCCGTGTTCTTTCAACACCCGTCCGTGTTTGCACCTTTGGTTTCAATACCTATCCGTATTGACTTAGACACCCGTCTGTGTTCTTTCAGCACCCGTCCGTGTTTGAAATTCTTTTAGTACCCGTCCGTATTGACCTTAGACACCCGTCCGTGTTCTTTCAGCACTCGTCCGTCTTTGAACCTTTAGTTTCAATACCCGTCCGTATTGACCTTTTTGACACCCGTCCCTGTTCTTTCAGCACCCGTCTAAGTTTAAACTTTACTTTCAATACCCGTCTGTATTGACCTTTTGACACTCGTCCGTGTTTTTTCAGTACCCGTCCGTGTTTGAACCTTTCTTCAATACCCGTCCGTATTGACCTTTTAGACACCCGTCCGTGTTCTTTTAGCACCCGTCCGTGTTTAAATCTTTAATTTCAATACCCGTCCGTATTGACCCTTTTTACACCCGTCCGTGTTCTTTCAGCACCCGTCCGTGTTTGAACTTTAGTTTCAATACTCGTCCGTATTGACCTTTTGATACCCGTCCGTGTTCTTTCAGCACCCGTCCGTGTTTTAACCTTTAGTTTCAATACCCGTCCGTATTGACTTTTTTGACACCCGTCCATGTTCTTTCAGCACTCGTCTGTGTTTAAACCTTTAGTTTCAATACCCGTCCGTATTGACCTTTTTTACACCCGTCCGTATTCTTTTAGCACCCCTCAGTGTTTGAACTTTAGTTTCAATACCCGTATGTACTGACCTTTTGATACCCGTCCGTGTTTTTTCAGCACCCGTCCGTGTTTTAACCTTTAGTTTCAATACCCGTCCGTATTGACTTTTTTGACACCCGTCCGTGTTCTTTCAGCACTCGTCCGTGTTTGAACCTTTAGTTTAAATACCCGTCCGTATTGACCTTAGACACCCGTCCGTGTTCTTTCATTACCCGTCCGTGTTTGAATTTCTTTTAGTACCCGTCCGTATTAAGCTTAGACAACCGTCCAAGTTCTTTCAGCACCCGTCCGTGTTTGAACCTTTAGTTTCAATTCCCGTCCATATTAACCTTTTTGACACCATTCCGTGTTCTTTCAGCACCCGTCGATGTTTGAACTTTAGTTTCAATACCCGTCCGTATTGACCTTTTGAAACTCGTCCGTGTTTTTTCAGCACCCGTCCGGGTTTGAACCATTCTTCAATACCCGTCCGTATTGACCTTTTAGACACCTGTCCGTGTTCTTTCTGCACCCGTCCGTGTTTGCACCTTTAGTTTCAATACCCATCCGTATTGACCTTAGACACCCGTCTGTGTTCTTTCAGCACCCGTCCGTGTTTGAACTTCTTTCAGTACCCGTCCGTATCGACCTTAGACACCCGTCCGTGTTCTTTCAGCACCCGTCTGTGTTTGAACCTTTAGTTTCAATACCCGTCCGTATTGACCTATTCGACACCCGTCCGTGTTCTTTCAACACCCGTCCGTGTTTGCACCATTTGTTTCAATACCTGTCCGTATTGACTTAGACACCCGTCTGTGTTCTTTCAGCACCCGTCTGTGTTTGAAATTCTTTCAGTACCCGTCCGTATTGACCTTAGACACCCGTCCGTGTTCTTTCAGCACTCGTCTGTCTTTGAACCTTTAGTTTCAATACCCGTCCGTATTGTCCTTAGACACCCGTCCGTGTTCTTTCATTACCCGTCCGTGTTTGAACTTCTTTTAGTACCCGTCCGTATTAAGCTCAGACAACCATCCAAGTTCTTTTAGCACCCGTCCGTGTTTGAACCTTTAGTTTCAATTCCCGTCCATATTGACCATTTTGACACCATTCTGTGTTCTTTCAGCACCCGTCGATGTTTGAACTTTGGTTTCAATACCCGTCCGTATTGACCTTTTGACACTCGTCCGTGTTTTTTCAGCACCCGTCCGTGTTTGAACCTTTCTTCAATACCCGTCCGTATTGACCTTTTAGACACCCGTCCGTGTTCTTTCAGCACCCGTCCGTGTTTGCACCTTTAGTTTCAATACCCATCCGTATTGACCTTAGACACCCGTCTGTGTTCTTTCAGCACCCGTCCGTGTTTGAACTTCTTTCAGTACCCGTCCGTATTGACCTTAGACACCCGTCCGTGTTCTTTCAGCACTCGTCTGTCTTTGAACCTTTAGTTTCAATACCCGTCCGTATTGTCCTTAGACACCCGTCCGTGTTCTTTCATTACCCGTCCGTGTTTGAACTTCTTTTAGTACCCGTCCGTATTAAGCTTAGACAACCATCCAAGTTCTTTCAGCACCCGTCCGTGTTTGAACCTTTAGTTTCAATTCCCGTCCATATTGACCATTTTGACACCATTCCGTGTTCTTTCAGCACCCGTCGATGTTTGAACTTTGGTTTCAATACCCGTCCGTATTGACCTTTTGACACTCGTCCGTGTTTTTTCAGCACCCGTCCGTGTTTGAACCTTTCTTCAATACCCGTCCGTATTGACCTTTTAGACACCCGTCCGTGTTCTTTCAGCACCCGTCCGTGTTTGCACCTTTAGTTTCAATACCCATCCGTATTGACCTTAGACACCCGTCTGTGTTCTTTCAGCACCCGTCCGTGTTTGAACTTCTTTCAGTACCCGTCCGTATCGACCTTAGACACCCGTCCGTGTTCTTTCAGCACCCGTCTGTGTTTGAACCTTTAGTTTCAATACCCGTCCATATTGACCTATTCGACACCCATCCGTGTTCTTTCAACACCCGTCCGTGTTTGCACCATTTGTTTCAATACCTGTCCGTATTGACTTAGACACCCGTCTGTGTTCTTTCAGCACCCGTCTGTGTTTGAAATTCTTTCAGTACCCGTCCGTATTGACCTTAGACACCCGTCCGTGTTCTTTCAGCACTCGTCTGTCTTTGAACCTTTAGTTTCAATACCCGTCCGTATTGTCCTTAGACACCCGTCCGTGTTCTTTCATTACCCGTCCGTGTTTAAACTTCTTTTAGTACCCGTCCGTATTAAGCTTAGACAACCATCCAAGTTCTTTCAGCACCCGTCCGTGTTTGAACCTTTAGTTTCAATTCCCGTCCATATTGACCATTTTGACACCATTCTGTGTTCTTTCAGCACCCGTCGATGTTTGAACTTTGGTTTCAATACCCGTCCGTATTGACCTTTTGACACTCGTCCGTGTTTTTTCAGCACCCGTCCGTGTTTGAACCTTTCTTCAATACCCGTCCGTATTGACCTTTTAGACACCCGTCCGTGTTCTTTCAGCACCCGTCCGTGTTTGCACCTTTAGTTTCAATACCCATCTGTATTGACCTTAGACACCCGTCTGTGTTCTTTCAGCACCCGTCCGTGTTTGAACTTCTTTCAGTACCCGTCCGTATTGACCTTAGACACCCGTCCGTGTTCTTTCAGCACTCGTCTGTCTTTGAACCTTTAGTTTCAATACCCGTCCGTATTGTCCTTAGACACCCGTCCGTGTTCTTTCATTACCCGTCCGTGTTTGAACTTCTTTTAGTACCCGTCCGTATTAAGCTTAGACAACCATCCAAGTTCTTTCAGCACCCGTCCGTGTTTGAACCTTTAGTTTCAATTCCCATCCATATTGACCATTTTGACACCATTCCGTGTTCTTTCAGCACCCGTCGATGTTTGAACTTTGGTTTCAATACCCGTCCGTATTGACCTTTTGACACTCGTCCGTGTTTTTTCAGCACCCGTCCGTGTTTGAACCTTTCTTCAATACCCGTCCGTATTGACCTTTTAGACACCCGTCCGTGTTCTTTCAGCACCCGTCTGTGTTTGCACCTTTAGTTTCAATACCCATCCGTATTGACCTTAGACACCCGTCTGTGTTCTTTCAGCACCCGTCCGTGTTTGAACTTCTTTCAGTACCCGTCCGTATTGACCTTAGACACCCGTCCGTGTTCTTTCAGCACCCGTCCGTGTTTGAACCTTTAGTTTCAATACCCGTCCGTATTGACCTATTTGACACCAGTCCGTGTTCTTTCAACACCCGTCCGTGTTTGCACCTTTGGTTTCAATACCTATCCGTATTGACTTAGACACCCGTCTGTGTTCTTTCAGCACCCGTCCGTGTTTGAAATTCTTTTAGTACCCGTCCGTATTGAGCTTAGACACCCGTCCGTGTTCTTTCAGCACTCGTCCGTCTTTGAACCTTTAGTTTCAATACCCGTCCGTATTGACCTTTTTGACACCCGTCCGTGTTCTTTCAGCACCCGTCTAAGTTTAAACTTTACTTTCAATACCCGTCTGTATTGACCTTTTGACACTCGTCCGTGTTTTTTCAGTACCCGTCCGTGTTTGAACCTTTCTTCAAAACCCGTCCGTATTGACCTTTTAGACACCCGTCCGTGTTCTTTCAGCACTCGTCCGTGTTTGCACCTTTAGTTTCAATACCCATCCGTATTGACCTTAGACACCCGTCTGTGTTCTTTCAGCACCCGTCCGTGTTTGAACTTCTTTCAGTACCCGTCCGTATTGACCTTAGACACCCGTCCGTGTTCTTTCAGCACTCGTCTGTCTTTGAACCTTTAGTTTCAATACCCGTCCGTATTGTCCTTAGACACCCGTCCGTGTTCTTTCATTACCCGTCCGTGTTTGAACTTCTTTTAGTACCCGTCCGTATTAAGCTTAGACAACCATCCAAGTTCTTTCAGCACCCGTCCGTGTTTGAACCTTTAGTTTCAATTCCCGTCCATATTGACCATTTTGACACCATTCCGTGTTCTTTCAGCACCCGTCGATGTTTGAACTTTGGTTTCAATACCCGTCCGTATTGACCTTTTGACACTCATCCGTGTTTTTTCAGCACCCGTCCGTGTTTGAACCTTTCTTCAATACCCGTCCGTATTGACCTTTTAGACACCCGTCCGTGTTCTTTCAGCACCCGTCCGTGTTTGCACCTTTAGTTTCAATACCCATCCGTATTGACCTTAGACACCCGTCTGTGTTCTTTCAGCACCCGTCCGTGTTTGAACTTCTTTCAGTACCCGTCCGTATTGACCTTAGACACCCGTCCGTGTTCTTTCAGCACCCGTCCGTGTTTGAACCTTTAGTTTCAATACCCGTCCGTATTGACCTATTTGACACCAGTCCGTGTTCTTTCAACACCCGTCCGTGTTTGCACCTTTGGTTTCAATACCTATCCGTATTGACTTAGACACCCGTCTGTGTTCTTTCAGCACCCGTCCGTGTTTGAAATTCTTTTAGTACCCGTCCGTATTGACCTTAGACACCCGTCCGTGTTCTTTCAGCACTCGTCCGTCTTTGAACCTTTAGTTTCAATACCCGTCCGTATTGACCTTTTTGACACCCGTCCCTGTTCTTTCAGCACCCGTCTAAGTTTAAACTTTACTTTCAATACCCGTCTGTATTGACCTTTTGACACTCGTCCGTGTTTTTTCAGTACCCGTCTGTGTTTGAACCTTTCTTCAATACCCGTCCGTATTGACCTTTTAGACACCCGTCCGTGTTCTTTTAGCACCCGTCCGTGTTTAAATCTTTAATTTCAATACCCGTCCGTATTGACCCTTTTTACACCCGTCCGTGTTCTTTCAGCACCCGTCCGTGTTTGAACTTTAGTTTCAATACTCGTCCGTATTGACCATTTGATACCCGTCCGTGTTCTTTCAGCACCCGTCCGTGTTTTAACCTTTAGTTTCAATACCCGTCCGTATTGACTTTTTTGACACCCGTCCATGTTCTTTCAGCACTCGTCTGTGTTTAAACCTTTAGTTTCAATACCCGTCCGTATTGACCTTTTTTACACCCGTCCGTATTCTTTTAGCACCCCTCAGTGTTTGAACTTTAGTTTCAATACCCGTATGTACTGACCTTTTGATACCCGTCCGTGTTTTTTCAGCACCCGTCCGTGTTTTAACCTTTAGTTTCAATACCCGTCCGTATTGACTTTTTTGACACCCGTCCGTGTTCTTTCAGCACTCGTCCGTGTTTGAACCTTTAGTTTAAATACCCGTCCGTATTGACCTTAGACACCCGTCCGTGTTCTTTCATTACCCGTCCGTGTTTGAATTTCTTTTAGTACCCGTCCGTATTAAGCTTAGACAACCATCCAAGTTCTTTCAGCACCCGTCCGTGTTTGAACCTTTAGTTTCAATTCCCGTCCATATTAACCTTTTTGACACCATTCCGTGTTCTTTCAGCACCCGTCGATGTTTGAACTTTAGTTTCAATACCCGTCCGTATTGACCTTTTGACACTCGTCCGTGTTTTTTCAGCACCCGTCCGTGTTTGAACCATTCTTCAATACCCGTCCGTATTGACCTTTTAGACACCCGTCCGTGTTCTTTCTGCACCCGTCCGTGTTTGCACCTTTAGTTTCAATACCCATCCGTATTGACCTTAGACACCCGTCTGTGTTCTTTCAGCACCCGTCCGTGTTTGAACTTCTTTCAGTACCCGTCCGTATCGACCTTAGACACCCGTCCGTGTTCTTTCAGCACCCGTCTGTGTTTGAACCTTTAGTTTCAATACCCGTCCGTATTGACCTATTCGACACCCGTCCATGTTCTTTCAACACCCGTCCGTGTTTGCACCATTTGTTTCAATACCTGTCCGTATTGACTTAGACACCCGTCTGTGTTCTTTCAGCACCCGTCTGTGTTTGAAATTCTTTCAGTACCCGTCCGTATTGACCTTAGACACCCGTCCGTGTTCTTTCAGCACTCGTCTGTCTTTGAACCTTTAGTTTCAATACCCGTCCGTATTGTCCTTAGACACCCGTCCGTGTTCTTTCATTACCCGTCCGTGTTTGAACTTCTTTTAGTACCCGTCCGTATTAAGCTCAGACAACCATCCAAGTTCTTTTAGCACCCGTCCGTGTTTGAACCTTTAGTTTCAATTCCCGTCCATATTGACCATTTTGACACCATTCTGTGTTCTTTCAGCACCCGTCGATGTTTGAACTTTGGTTTCAATACCCGTCCGTATTGACCTTTTGACACTCGTCCGTGTTTTTTCAGCACCCGTCCGTGTTTGAACCTTTCTTCAATACCCGTCCGTATTGACCTTTTAGACACCCGTCCGTGTTCTTTCAGCACCCGTCCGTGTTTGCACCTTTAGTTTCAATACCCATCCGTATTGACCTTAGACACCCGTCTGTGTTCTTTCAGCACCCGTCCGTGTTTGAACTTCTTTCAGTACCCGTCCGTATTGACCTTAGACACCCGTCCGTGTTCTTTCAGCACTCGTCTGTCTTTGAACCTTTAGTTTCAATACCCGTCCGTATTGTCCTTAGACACCCGTCCGTGTTCTTTCATTACCCGTCCGTGTTTGAACTTCTTTTAGTACCCGTCCGTATTAAGCTTAGACAACCATCCAAGTTCTTTCAGCACCCGTCCGTGTTTGAACCTTTAGTTTCAATTCCCGTCCATATTGACCATTTTGACACCATTCCGTGTTCTTTCAGCACCCGTCGATGTTTGAACTTTGGTTTCAATACCCGTCCGTATTGACCTTTTGACACTCGTCCGTGTTTTTTCAGCACCCGTCCGTGTTTGAACCTTTCTTCAATACCCGTCCGTATTGACCTTTTAGACACCCGTCCGTGTTCTTTCAGCACCCGTCCGTGTTTGCACCTTTAGTTTCAATACCCATCCGTATTGACCTTAGACACCCGTCTGTGTTCTTTCAGCACCCGTCCGTGTTTGAACTTCTTTCAGTACCCGTCCGTATTGACCTTAGACACCCGTCCGTGTTCTTTCAGCACCCGTCCGTGTTTGAACCTTTAGTTTCAATACCCGTCCGTATTGACCTATTTGACACCAGTCCGTGTTCTTTCAACACCCGTCCGTGTTTGCACCTTTGGTTTCAATACCTATCCGTATTGACTTAGACACCCGTCTGTGTTCTTTCAGCACCCGTCCGTGTTTGAAATTCTTTTAGTACCCGTCCGTATTGAGCTTAGACACCCGTCCGTGTTCTTTCAGCACTCGTCCGTCTTTGAACCTTTAGTTTCAATACCCGTCCGTATTGACCTTTTTGACACCCGTCCGTGTTCTTTCAGCACCCGTCTAAGTTTAAACTTTACTTTCAATACCCGTCTGTATTGACCTTTTGACACTCGTCCGTGTTTTTTCAGTACCCGTCCGTGTTTGAACCTTTCTTCAAAACCCGTCCGTATTGACCTTTTAGACACCCGTCCGTGTTCTTTCAGCACCCGTCCGTGTTTGCACCTTTAGTTTCAATACCCATCCGTATTGACCTTAGACACCCGTCTGTGTTCTTTCAGCACCCGTCCGTGTTTGAACTTCTTTCAGTACCCGTCCGTATTGACCTTAGACACCCGTCCGTGTTCTTTCATTACCCGTCCGTGTTTGAATTTCTTTTAGTACCCGTCCGTATTAAGCTTAGACAACCGTCCAAGTTCTTTCAGCACCCGTCCGTGTTTGAACCTTTAGTTTCAATTCCCGTCCATATTACCCTTTTTGACACCATTCCGTGTTCTTTCAGCACCCGTCGATGTTTGAACTTTAGTTTCAATACCCGTCCGTATTGACCTTTTGACACTCGTCCGTGTTTTTTCAGCACCCGTCCGTGTTTGAACCATTCTTCAATACCCGTCCGTATTGACCTTTTAGACACCCGTCCGTGTTCTTTCTGCACCCGTCCGTGTTTGCACCTTTAGTTTCAATACCCATCCGTATTGACCTTAGACACCCGTCTGTGTTCTTTCAGCACCCGTCCGTGTTTGAACTTCTTTCAGTACCCGTCCGTATCGACCTTAGACACCCGTCCGTGTTCTTTCAGCACCCGTCTGTGTTTGAACCTTTAGTTTCAATACCCGTCCGTATTGACCTATTCGACACCCGTCCGTGTTCTTTCAACACCCGTCCGTGTTTGCACCATTTGTTTCAATACCTGTCCGTATTGACTTAGACACCCGTCTGTGTTCTTTCAGCACCCGTCTGTGTTTGAAATTCTTTCAGTACCCGTCCGTATTGACCTTAGACACCCGTCCGTGTTCTTTCAGCACTCGTCTGTCTTTGAACCTTTAGTTTCAATACCCGTCCGTATTGTCCTTAGACACCCGTCCGTGTTCTTTCATTACCCGTCCGTGTTTGAACTTCTTTTAGTACCCGTCCGTATTAAGCTTAGACAACCATCCAAGTTCTTTCAGCACCCGTCCGTGTTTGAACCTTTAGTTTCAATTCCCGTCCATATTGACCATTTTGACACCATTCTGTGTTCTTTCAGCACCCGTCGATGTTTGAACTTTGGTTTCAATACCCGTCCGTATTGACCTTTTGACACTCGTCCGTGTTTTTTCAGCACCCGTCCGTGTTTGAACCTTTCTTCAATACCCGTCCGTATTGACCTTTTAGACACCCGTCCGTGTTCTTTCAGCACCCGTCCGTGTTTGCACCTTTAGTTTCAATACCCATCCGTATTGACCTTAGACACCCGTCTGTGTTCTTTCAGCACCCGTCCGTGTTTGAACTTCTTTCAGTACCCGTCCGTATTGACCTTAGACACCCTTCCGTGTTCTTTCAGCACTCGTCTGTCTTTGAACCTTTAGTTTCAATACCCGTCCGTATTGTCCTTAGACACCCGTCCGTGTTCTTTCATTACCCGTCCGTGTTTGAACTTCTTTTAGTACCCGTCCGTATTAAGCTTAGACAACCATCCAAGTTCTTTCAGCACCCGTCCGTGTTTGAACCTTTAGTTTCAATTCCCGTCCATATTGACCATTTTGACACCATTCCGTGTTCTTTCAGCACCCGTCGATGTTTGAACTTTGGTTTCAATACCCGTCCGTATTGACCTTTTGACACTCGTCCGTGTTTTTTCAGCACCCGTCCGTGTTTGAACCTTTCTTCAATACCCGTCCGTATTGACCTTTTAGACACCCGTCCGTGTTCTTTCAGCACCCGTCCGTGTTTGCACCTTTAGTTTCAATACCCATCCGTATTGACCTTAGACACCCGTCTGTGTTCTTTCAGCACCCGTCCGTGTTTGAACTTCTTTCAGTACCCGTCCGTATTGACCTTAGACACCCGTCCGTGTTCTTTCAGCACCCGTCCGTGTTTGAACCTTTAGTTTCAATACCCGTCCGTATTGACCTATTTGACACCAGTCCGTGTTCTTTCAACACCCGTCCGTGTTTGCACCTTTGGTTTCAATACCTATCCGTATTGACTTAGACACCCGTCTGTGTTCTTTCAGCACCCGTCCGTGTTTGAAATTCTTTTAGTACCCGTCCGTATTGAGCTTAGACACCCGTCCGTGTTCTTTCAGCACTCGTCCGTCTTTGAACCTTTAGTTTCAATACCCGTCCGTATTGACCTTTTTGACACCCGTCCGTGTTCTTTCAGCACCCGTCTAAGTTTAAACTTTACTTTCAATACCCGTCTGTATTGACCTTTTGACACTCGTCCGTGTTTTTTCAGTACCCGTCCGTGTTTGAACCTTTCTTCAAAACCCGTCCGTATTGACCTTTTAGACACCCGTCCGTGTTCTTTCAGCACCCGTCCGTGTTTGCACCTTTAGTTTCAATACCCATCCGTATTGACCTTAGACACCCGTCTGTGTTCTTTCAGCACCCGTCCGTGTTTGAACTTCTTTCAGTACCCGTCCGTATTGACCTTAGACACCCGTCCGTGTTCTTTCATTACCCGTCCGTGTTTGAATTTCTTTTAGTACCCGTCTGTATTAAGCTTAGACAACCGTCCAAGTTCTTTCAGCACCCGTCCGTGTTTGAACCTTTAGTTTCAATTCCCGTCCATATTAACATTTTTGACACCATTCCGTGTTCTTTCAGCACCCATCGATGTTTGAACTTTAGTTTCAATACCCGTCCGTATTGACCTTTTGACACTCGTCCGTGTTTTTTCAGCACCCGTCCGTGTTTGAACCATTCTTCAATACCCGTCCGTATTGACCTTTTAGACACCCGTCCGTGTTCTTTCTGCACCCGTCCGTGTTTGCACCTTTAGTTTCAATACCCATTCGTATTGACCTTAGACACCCGTCTGTGTTCTTTCAGCACCCGTCCGTGTTTGAACTTCTTTCAGTACCCGTCCGTATTGACCTTAGACACCCGTCCGTGTTCTTTCAGCACCCGTCCGTGTTTGAACCTTTAGTTTCAATACCCGTCAGTATTGACCTATTTGACACCAGTCCGTGTTCTTTCAACACCCGTCCGTGTTTGCACCTTTGGTTTCAATACCTATCCGTATTGACTTAGACACCCGTCTGTGTTCTTTCAGCACCCGTCCGTGTTTGAAATTCTTTTAGTACCCGTCCGTATTGAGCTTAGACACCCGTCCGTGTTCTTTCAGCACTCGTCCGTCTTTGAACCTTTAGTTTCAATACCCGTCCGTATTGACCTTTTTGACACCCGTCCGTGTTCTTTCAGCACCCGTCTAAGTTTAAACTTTACTTTCAATACCCGTCTGTATTGACCTTTTGACACTCGTCCGTGTTTTTTCAGTACCCGTCCGTGTTTGAACCTTTCTTCAAAACCCGTCCGTATTGACCTTTTAGACACCCGTCCGTGTTCTTTCAGCACCCGTCCGTGTTTGCACCTTTAGTTTCAATACCCATCCGTATTGACCTTAGACACCCGTCTGTGTTCTTTCAGCACCCGTCCGTGTTTGAACTTCTTTCAGTACCCGTCCGTATTGACCTTAGACACCCGTCCGTGTTCTTTCATTACCCGTCCGTGTTTGAATTTCTTTTAGTACCCGTCTGTATTAAGCTTAGACAACCGTCCAAGTTCTTTCAGCACCCGTCCGTGTTTGAACCTTTAGTTTCAATTCCCGTCCATATTAACATTTTTGACACCATTCCGTGTTCTTTCAGCACCCGTCGATGTTTGAACTTTAGTTTCAATACCCGTCCGTATTGACCTTTTGACACTCGTCCGTGTTTTTTCAGCACCCGTCCGTGTTTGAACCATTCTTCAATACCCGTCCGTATTGACCTTTTAGACACCCGTCCGTGTTCTTTCTGCACCCGTCCGTGTTTGCACCTTTAGTTTCAATACCCATTCGTATTGACCTTAGACACCCGTATGTGTTCTTTCAGCACCCGTCCGTGTTTGAACTTCTTTCAGTACCCGTCCGTATCGACCTTAGACACCCGTCCGTGTTCTTTCAGCACCCGTCTGTGTTTGAACCTTTAGTTTCAATACCCGTCCGTATTGACCTATTCGACACCCGTCCGTGTTCTTTCAACACCCGTCCGTGTTTGCACCATTTGTTTCAATACCTGTCCGTATTGACTTAGACACCCGTCTGTGTTCTTTCAGCACCCGTCTGTGTTTGAAATTCTTTCAGTACCCGTCCGTATTGACCTTAGACACCCGTCCGTGTTCTTTCAGCACTCGTCTGTCTTTGAACCTTTAGTTTCAATACCCGTCCGTATTGTCCTTAGACACCCGTCCGTGTTCTTTCATTACCCGTCCGTGTTTGAACTTCTTTTAGTACCCGTCCGTATTAAGCTTAGACAACCATCCAAGTTCTTTCAGCACCCGTCCGTGTTTGAACCTTTAGTTTCAATTCCCGTCCATATTGACCATTTTGACACCATTCTGTGTTCTTTCAGCACCCGTCGATGTTTGAACTTTGGTTTCAATACCCGTCCGTATTGACCTTTTGACACTCGTCCGTGTTTTTTCAGCACCCGTCCGTGTTTGAACCTTTCTTCAATACCCGTCCGTATTGACCTTTTAGACACCCGTCCGTGTTCTTTCAGCACCCGTCCGTGTTTGCACCTTTAGTTTCAATACCCATCCGTATTGACCTTAGACACCCGTCTGTGTTCTTTCAGCACCCGTCCGTGTTTGAACTTCTTTCAGTACCCGTCCGTATTGACCTTAGACACCCGTCCGTGTTCTTTCAGCACTCGTCTGTCTTTGAACCTTTAGTTTCAATACCCGTCCGTATTGTCCTTAGACACCCGTCCGTGTTCTTTCATTACCCGTCCGTGTTTGAACTTCTTTTAGTACCCGTCCGTATTAAGCTTAGACAACCATCCAAGTTCTTTCAGCACCCGTCCGTGTTTGAACCTTTAGTTTCAATTCCCGTCCATATTGACCATTTTGACACCATTCCGTGTTCTTTCAGCACCCGTCGATGTTTGAACTTTGGTTTCAATACCCGTCCGTATTGACCTTTTGACACTCGTCCGTGTTTTTTCAGCACCCGTCCGTGTTTGAACCTTTCTTCAATACCCGTCCGTATTGACCTTTTAGACACCCGTCCGTGTTCTTTCCGCACCCGTCCGTGTTTGCACCTTTAGTTTCAATACCCATCCGTATTGACCTTAGACACCCGTCTGTGTTCTTTCAGCACCCGTCCGTGTTTGAACTTCTTTCAGTACCCGTCCGTATTGACCTTAGACACCCGTCCGTGTTCTTTCAGCACCCGTCCGTGTTTGAACCTTTAGTTTCAATACCCGTCCGTATTGACCTATTTGACACCAGTCCGTGTTCTTTCAACACCCGTCCGTGTTTGCACCTTTGGTTTCAATACCTATCCGTATTGACTTAGACACCCGTCTGTGTTCTTTCAGCACCCGTCCGTGTTTGAAATTCTTTTAGTACCCGTCCGTATTGAGCTTAGACACCCGTCCGTGTTCTTTCAGCACTCGTCCGTCTTTGAACCTTTAGTTTCAATACCCGTCCGTATTGACCTTTTTGACACCCGTCCGTGTTCTTTCAGCACCCGTCTAAGTTTAAACTTTACTTTCAATACCCGTCTGTATTGACCTTTTGACACTCGTCCGTGTTTTTTCAGTACCCGTCCGTGTTTGAACCTTTCTTCAAAACCCGTCCGTATTGACCTTTTAGACACCCGTCCGTGTTCTTTCAGCACCCGTCCGTGTTTGCACCTTTAGTTTCAATACCCATCCGTATTGACCTTAGACACCCGTCTGTGTTCTTTCAGCACCCGTCCGTGTTTGAACTTCTTTCAGTACCCGTCCGTATTGACCTTAGACACCCGTCCGTGTTCTTTCAGCACTCGTCTGTCTTTGAACCTTTAGTTTCAATACCCGTCCGTATTGTCCTTAGACACCCGTCCGTGTTCTTTCATTACCCGTCCGTGTTTGAACTTCTTTTAGTACCCGTCCGTATTAAGCTTAGACAACCATCCAAGTTCTTTCAGCACCCGTCCGTGTTTGAACCTTTAGTTTCAATTCCCGTCCATATTGACCATTTTGACACCATTCCGTGTTCTTTCAGCACCCGTCGATGTTTGAACTTTGGTTTCAATACCCGTCCGTATTGACCTTTTGACACTCGTCCGTGTTTTTTCAGCACCCGTCCGTGTTTGAACCTTTCTTCAATACCCGTCCGTATTGACCTTTTAGACACCCGTCTGTGTTCTTTCAGCACCCGTCCGTGTTTGCACCTTTAGTTTCAATACCCATCCGTATTGACCTTAGACACCCGTCTGTGTTCTTTCAGCACCCGTCCGTGTTTGAACTTCTTTCAGTACCCGTCCGTATTGACCTTAGACACCCGTCCGTGTTCTTTCAGCACTCGTCTGTCTTTGAACCTTTAGTTTCAATACCCGTCCGTATTGTCCTTAGACACCCGTCCGTGTTCTTTCATTACCCGTCCGTGTTTGAACTTCTTTTAGTACCCGTCCGTATTAAGCTTAGACAACCATCCAAGTTCTTTCAGCACCCGTCCGTGTTTGAACCTTTAGTTTCAATTCCCGTCCATATTGACCATTTTGACACCATTCTGTGTTCTTTCAGCACCCGTCGATGTTTGAACTTTGGTTTCAATACCCGTCTGTATTGACCTTTTGACACTCGTCCGTGTTTTTTCAGCACCCGTCCGTGTTTGAACCTTTCTTCAATACCCGTCCGTATTGACCTTTTAGACACCCGTCCGTGTTCTTTCAGCACCCGTCCGTGTTTGCACCTTTAGTTTCAATACCCATCCGTATTGACCTTAGACACCCGTCTGTGTTCTTTCAGCACCCGTCTGTGTTTGAAATTCTTTCAGTACCCGTCCTTATTGACCTTAGACACCCGTCCGTGTTCTTTCAGCACTCGTCTGTCTTTGAACCTTTAGTTTCAATACCCGTCCGTATTGTCCTTAGACACCCGTCCGTGTTCTTTCATTACCCGTCCGTGTTTGAACTTCTTTTAGTACCCGTCCGTATTAAGCTTAGACAACCATCCAAGTTCTTTCAGCACCCGTCCGTGTTTGAACCTTTAGTTTCAATTCCCGTCCATATTGACCATTTTGACACCATTCTGTGTTCTTTCAGCACCCGTCGATGTTTGAACTTTGGTTTCAATACCCGTCCGTATTGACCTTTTGACACTCGTCCGTGTTTTTTCAGCACCCGTCCGTGTTTGAACCTTTCTTCAATACCCGTCCGTATTGACCTTTTAGACACCCGTCCGTGTTCTTTCAGCACCCGTCCGTGTTTGCACCTTTAGTTTCAATACCCATCCGTATTGACCTTAGACACCCGTCTGTGTTCTTTCAGCACCCGTCCGTGTTTGAACTTCTTTCAGTACCCGTCCGTATTGACCTTAGACACCCTTCCGTGTTCTTTCAGCACTCGTCTGTCTTTGAACCTTTAGTTTCAATACCCGTCCGTATTGTCCTTAGACACCCGTCCGTGTTCTTTCATTACCCGTCCGTGTTTGAACTTCTTTTAGTACCCGTCCGTATTAAGCTTAGACAACCATCCAAGTTCTTTCAGCACCCGTCCGTGTTTGAACCTTTAGTTTCAATTCCCGTCCATATTGACCATTTTGACACCATTCCGTGTTCTTTCAGCACCCGTCGATGTTTGAACTTTGGTTTCAATACCCGTCCGTATTGACCTTTTGACACTCGTCCGTGTTTTTTCAGCACCCGTCCGTGTTTGAACCTTTCTTCAATACCCGTCCGTATTGACCTTTTAGACACCCGTCCGTGTTCTTTCAGCACCCGTCCGTGTTTGCACCTTTAGTTTCAATACCCATCCGTATTGACCTTAGACACCCGTCTGTGTTCTTTCAGCACCCGTCCGTGTTTGAACTTCTTTCAGTACCCGTCCGTATTGACCTTAGACACCCGTCCGTGTTCTTTCAGCACCCGTCCGTGTTTGAACCTTTAGTTTCAATACCCGTCCGTATTGACCTATTTGACACCAGTCCGTGTTCTTTCAACACCCGTCCGTGTTTGCACCTTTGGTTTCAATACCTATCCGTATTGACTTAGACACCCGTCTGTGTTCTTTCAGCACCCGTCCGTGTTTGAAATTCTTTTAGTACCCGTCCGTATTGAGCTTAGACACCCGTCCGTGTTCTTTCAGCACTCGTCCGTCTTTGAACCTTTAGTTTCAATACCCGTCCGTATTGACCTTTTTGACACCCGTCCGTGTTCTTTCAGCACCCGTCTAAGTTTAAACTTTACTTTCAATACCCGTCTGTATTGACCTTTTGACACTCGTCCGTGTTTTTTCAGTACCCGTCCGTGTTTGAACCTTTCTTCAAAACCCGTCCGTATTGACCTTTTAGACACCCGTCCGTGTTCTTTCAGCACCCGTCCGTGTTTGCACCTTTAGTTTCAATACCCATCCGTATTGACCTTAGACACCCGTCTGTGTTCTTTCAGCACCCGTCCGTGTTTGAACTTCTTTCAGTACCCGTCCGTATTGACCTTAGACACCCGTCCGTGTTCTTTCATTACCCGTCCGTGTTTGAATTTCTTTTAGTACCCGTCTGTATTAAGCTTAGACAACCGTCCAAGTTCTTTCAGCACCCGTCCGTGTTTGAACCTTTAGTTTCAATTCCCGTCCATATTAACATTTTTGACACCATTCCGTGTTCTTTCAGCACCCGTCGATGTTTGAACTTTAGTTTCAATGCCCGTCCGTATTGACCTTTTGACACTCGTCCGTGTTTTTTCAGCACCCGTCCGTGTTTGAACCATTCTTCAATACCCGTCCGTATTGACCTTTTAGACACCCGTCCGTGTTCTTTCTGCACCCGTCCGTGTTTGCACCTTTAGTTTCAATACCCATTCGTATTGACCTTAGACACCCGTCTGTGTTCTTTCAGCACCCGTCCGTGTTTGAACTTCTTTCAGTACCCGTCCGTATTGACCTTAGACACCCGTCCGTGTTCTTTCAGCACCCGTCCGTGTTTGAACCTTTAGTTTCAATACCCGTCCGTATTGACCTATTTGACACCAGTCCGTGTTCTTTCAACACCCGTCCGTGTTTGCACCTTTGGTTTCAATACCTATCCGTATTGACTTAGACACCCGTCTGTGTTCTTTCAGCACCCGTCCGTGTTTGAAATTCTTTTAGTACCCGTCCGTATTGAGCTTAGACACCCGTCCGTGTTCTTTCAGCACTCGTCCGTCTTTGAACCTTTAGTTTCAATACCCGTCCGTATTGACCTTTTTGACACCCGTCCGTGTTCTTTCAGCACCCGTCTAAGTTTAAACTTTACTTTCAATACCCGTCTGTATTGACCTTTTGACACTCGTCCGTGTTTTTTCAGTACCCGTCCGTGTTTGAACCTTTCTTCAAAACCCGTCCGTATTGACCTTTTAGACACCCGTCCGTGTTCTTTCAGCACCCGTCCGTGTTTGCACCTTTAGTTTCAATACCCATCCGTATTGACCTTAGACACCCGTCTGTGTTCTTTCAGCACCCGTCCGTGTTTGAACTTCTTTCAGTACCCGTCCGTATTGACCTTAGACACCCGTCCGTGTTCTTTCATTACCCGTCCGTGTTTGAATTTCTTTTAGTACCCGTCTGTATTAAGCTTAGACAACCGTCCAAGTTCTTTCAGCACCCGTCCGTGTTTGAACCTTTAGTTTCAATTCCCGTCCATATTAACATTTTTGACACCATTCCGTGTTCTTTCAGCACCCGTCGATGTTTGAACTTTAGTTTCAATACCCGTCCGTATTGACCTTTTGACACTCGTCCGTGTTTTTTCAGCACCCGTCCGTGTTTGAACCATTCTTCAATACCCGTCCGTATTGACCTTTTAGACACCCGTCCGTGTTCTTTCTGCACCCGTCCGTGTTTGCACCTTTAGTTTCAATACCCATTCGTATTGACCTTAGACACCCGTATGTGTTCTTTCAGCACCCGTCCGTGTTTGAACTTCTTTCAGTACCCGTCCGTATCGACCTTAGACACCCGTCCGTGTTCTTTCAGCACCCGTCTGTGTTTGAACCTTTAGTTTCAATACCCGTCCGTATTGACCTATTCGACACCCGTCCGTGTTCTTTCAACACCCGTCCGTGTTTGCACCATTTGTTTCAATACCTGTCCGTATTGACTTAGACACCCGTCTGTGTTCTTTCAGCACCCGTCTGTGTTTGAAATTCTTTCAGTACCCGTCCGTATTGACCTTAGACACCCGTCCGTGTTCTTTCAGCACTCGTCTGTCTTTGAACCTTTAGTTTCAATACCCGTCCGTATTGTCCTTAGACACCCGTCCGTGTTCTTTCATTACCCGTCCGTGTTTGAACTTCTTTTAGTACCCGTCCGTATTAAGCTTAGACAACCATCCAAGTTCTTTCAGCACCCGTCCGTGTTTGAACCTTTAGTTTCAATTCCCGTCCATATTGACCATTTTGACACCATTCTGTGTTCTTTCAGCACCCGTCGATGTTTGAACTTTGGTTTCAATACCCGTCCGTATTGACCTTTTGACACTCGTCCGTGTTTTTTCAGCACCCGTCCGTGTTTGAACCTTTCTTCAATACCCGTCCGTATTGACCTTTTAGACACCCGTCCGTGTTCTTTCAGCACCCGTCCGTGTTTGCACCTTTAGTTTCAATACCCATCCGTATTGACCTTAGACACCCGTCTGTGTTCTTTCAGCACCCGTCCGTGTTTGAACTTCTTTCAGTACCCGTCCGTATTGACCTTAGACACCCGTCCGTGTTCTTTCAGCACTCGTCTGTCTTTGAACCTTTAGTTTCAATACCCGTCCGTATTGTCCTTAGACACCCGTCCGTGTTCTTTCATTACCCGTCCGTGTTTGAACTTCTTTTAGTACCCGTCCGTATTAAGCTTAGACAACCATCCAAGTTCTTTCAGCACCCGTCCGTGTTTGAACCTTTAGTTTCAATTCCCGTCCATATTGACCATTTTGACACCATTCCGTGTTCTTTCAGCACCCGTCGATGTTTGAACTTTGGTTTCAATACCCGTCCGTATTGACCTTTTGACACTCGTCCGTGTTTTTTCAGCACCCGTCCGTGTTTGAACCTTTCTTCAATACCCGTCCGTATTGACCTTTTAGACACCCGTCCGTGTTCTTTCCGCACCCGTCCGTGTTTGCACCTTTAGTTTCAATACCCATCCGTATTGACCTTAGACACCCGTCTGTGTTCTTTCAGCACCCGTCCGTGTTTGAACTTCTTTCAGTACCCGTCCGTATTGACCTTAGACACCCGTCCGTGTTCTTTCAGCACCCGTCCGTGTTTGAACCTTTAGTTTCAATACCCGTCCGTATTGACCTATTTGACACCAGTCCGTGTTCTTTCAACACCCGTCCGTGTTTGCACCTTTGGTTTCAATACCTATCCGTATTGACTTAGACACCCGTCTGTGTTCTTTCAGCACCCGTCCGTGTTTGAAATTCTTTTAGTACCCGTCCGTATTGAGCTTAGACACCCGTCCGTGTTCTTTCAGCACTCGTCCGTCTTTGAACCTTTAGTTTCAATACCCGTCCGTATTGACCTTTTTGACACCCGTCCGTGTTCTTTCAGCACCCGTCTAAGTTTAAACTTTACTTTCAATACCCGTCTGTATTGACCTTTTGACACTCGTCCGTGTTTTTTCAGTACCCGTCCGTGTTTGAACCTTTCTTCAAAACCCGTCCGTATTGACCTTTTAGACACCCGTCCGTGTTCTTTCAGCACCCGTCCGTGTTTGCACCTTTAGTTTCAATACCCATCCGTATTGACCTTAGACACCCGTCTGTGTTCTTTCAGCACCCGTCCGTGTTTGAACTTCTTTCAGTACCCGTCCGTATTGACCTTAGACACCCGTCCGTGTTCTTTCAGCACTCGTCTGTCTTTGAACCTTTAGTTTCAATACCCGTCCGTATTGTCCTTAGACACCCGTCCGTGTTCTTTCATTACCCGTCCGTGTTTGAACTTCTTTTAGTACCCGTCCGTATTAAGCTTAGACAACCATCCAAGTTCTTTCAGCACCCGTCCGTGTTTGAACCTTTAGTTTCAATTCCCGTCCATATTGACCATTTTGACACCATTCCGTGTTCTTTCAGCACCCGTCGATGTTTGAACTTTGGTTTCAATACCCGTCCGTATTGACCTTTTGACACTCGTCCGTGTTTTTTCAGCACCCGTCCGTGTTTGAACCTTTCTTCAATACCCGTCCGTATTGACCTTTTAGACACCCGTCTGTGTTCTTTCAGCACCCGTCCGTGTTTGCACCTTTAGTTTCAATACCCATCCGTATTGACCTTAGACACCCGTCTGTGTTCTTTCAGCACCCGTCCGTGTTTGAACTTCTTTCAGTACCCGTCCGTATTGACCTTAGACACCCGTCCGTGTTCTTTCAGCACTCGTCTGTCTTTGAACCTTTAGTTTCAATACCCGTCCGTATTGTCCTTAGACACCCGTCCGTGTTCTTTCATTACCCGTCCGTGTTTGAACTTCTTTTAGTACCCGTCCGTATTAAGCTTAGACAACCATCCAAGTTCTTTCAGCACCCGTCCGTGTTTGAACCTTTAGTTTCAATTCCCGTCCATATTGACCATTTTGACACCATTCTGTGTTCTTTCAGCACCCGTCGATGTTTGAACTTTGGTTTCAATACCCGTCTGTATTGACCTTTTGACACTCGTCCGTGTTTTTTCAGCACCCGTCCGTGTTTGAACCTTTCTTCAATACCCGTCCGTATTGACCTTTTAGACACCCGTCCGTGTTCTTTCAGCACCCGTCCGTGTTTGCACCTTTAGTTTCAATACCCATCCGTATTGACCTTAGACACCCGTCTGTGTTCTTTCAGCACCCGTCTGTGTTTGAAATTCTTTCAGTACCCGTCCTTATTGACCTTAGACACCCGTCCGTGTTCTTTCAGCACTCGTCTGTCTTTGAACCTTTAGTTTCAATACCCGTCCGTATTGACCTTAGACACCCGTCCGTGTTCTTTCATTACCCGTCCGTGTTTGAACTTCTTTTAGTACCCGTCCGTATTAAGCTTAGACAACCATCCAAGTTCTTTCAGCACCCGTCCGTGTTTGAACCTTTAGTTTCAATTCTCGTCCATATTGACCATTTTGACACCATTCCGTGTTCTTTCAGCACCCGTCGATGTTTGAACTTTGGTTTCAATACCCGTCCGTATTGACCTTTTGACACTCGTCCGTGTTTTTTCAGCACCCGTCCGTGTTTGAACCTTTCTTCAATACCCGTCCGTATTGACCTTTTAGACACCCGTCCGTGTTCTTTCAGCACTCGTCCGTGTTTGTACCTTTAGTTTCAATACCCATCCGTATTGACCTTAGACACCCGTCTGTGTTCTTTCAGCACCCGTCCGTGTTTGAACTTCTTTCAGTACCCGTCCGTATTGACCTTAGACACCCGTCCGTGTTCTTTCAGCACCCGTCCGTGTTTGAACCTTTAGTTTCAATACCCGTCCGTATTGACCTATTTGACACCAGTCCGTGTTCTTTCAACACCCGTCCGTGTTTGCACCTTTGGTTTCAATACCTATCCGTATTGACTTAGACACCCGTCTGTGTTCTTTCAGCACCCGTCCGTGTTTGAAATTCTTTTAGTACCCGTCCGTATTGACCTTAGACACCCGTCCGTGTTCTTTCAGCACTCGTCCGTCTTTGAACCTTTAGTTTCAATACCCGTCCGTATTGACCTTTTTGACACCCGTCCCTGTTCTTTCAGCACCCGTCTAAGTTTAAACTTTACTTTCAATACCCGTCTGTATTGACCTTTTGACACTCGTCCGTGTTTTTTCAGTACCCGTCCGTGTTTGAACCTTTCTTCAATACCCGTCCGTATTGACCTTTTAGACCCCCTTCCGTGTTCTTTTAGCACCCGTCCGTGTTTAAATCTTTAATTTCAATACCCGTCCGTATTGACCCTTTTTACACCCGTCCGTGTTCTTTCAGCACCCGTCCGTGTTTGAACTTTAGTTTCAATACTCGTCCGTATTGACCTTTTGATAACCGTCCGTGTTCTTTCAGCACCCGTCCGTGTTTTAACCTTTAGTTTCAATACCCGTCCGTATTGACTTTTTTGACACCCGTCCATGTTCTTTCAGCACTCGTCTGTGTTTAAACCTTTAGTTTCAATACCCGTCCGTATTGACCTTTTTTACACCCGTCCGTATTCTTTTAGCACCCCTCAGTGTTTGAACTTTAGTTTCAATACCCGTATGTACTGACCTTTTGATACCCGTCCGTGTTTTTTCAGCACCCGTCCGTGTTTTAACCTTTAGTTTCAATACCCGTCCGTATTGACTTTTTTGACACCCGTCCGTGTTCTTTCAGCACTCGTCCGTGTTTGAACCTTTAGTTTAAATACCCGTCCGTATTGACCTTAGACACCCGTCCGTGTTCTTTCATTACCCGTCCGTGTTTGAATTTCTTTTACTACCCGTCCGTATTAAGCTTAGACAACCGTCCAAGTTCTTTCAGCACCCGTCCGTGTTTGAACCTTTAGTTTCAATTCCCGTCCATATTAACCTTTTTGACACCATTCCGTGTTCTTTCAGCACCCGTCAATGTTTGAACTTTAGTTTCAATACCCGTCCGTATTGACCTTTTGACACTCGTCCGTGTTTTTTCAGCACCCGTCCGTGTTTGAACCATTCTTCAATACCCGTCCGTATTGACCTTTTAGACACCCGTCCGTGTTCTTTCTGCAGCCCTCCGTGTTTGCACCTTTAGTTTCAATACCCATCCGTATTGACCTTAGACACCCGTCTGTGTTCTTTCAGCACCCGTCCGTGTTTGAACTTCTTTCAGTACCCGTCCGTATCGACCTTAGACACCCGTCCGTGTTCTTTCAGCACCCGTCTGTGTTTGAACCTTTAGTTTCAATACCAGTCCGTATTGACCTATTCGACACCCGTCCGTGTTCTTTCAACACCCGTCCGTGTTTGCACCATTTGTTTCAATACCCGTCCGTATTGACTTAGACACCCGTCTGTGTTCTTTCAGCACCCGTCTGTGTTTGAAATTCTTTCAGTACCCGTCCGTATTGACCTTAAACACCCGTCCGTGTTCTTTCAGCACTCGTCTGTCTTTGAACCTTTAGTTTCAATACCCGTCCGTATTGTCCTTAGACACCCGTCCGTGTTCTTTCATTACCCGTCCGTGTTTGAACTTCTTTTAGTACCCGTCCGCATTAAGCTTAGACAACCATCCAAGTTCTTTCAGCACCCGTCCGTGTTTGAACCTTTAGTTTCAATTCCCGTCCATATTGACCATTTTGACACCATTCTGTGTTCTTTCAGCACCCGTCGATGTTTGAACTTTGGTTTCAATACCCGTCCGTATTGACCTTTTGACACTCGTCCGTGTTTTTTCAGTACCCGTCCGTGTTTGAACCTTTCTTCAATACCCGTCCGTATTGACCTTTTAGACACCCGTCCGTGTTCTTTTAGCACCCGTCCGTGTTTAAATCTTTAATTTCAATACCCGTCCGTATTGACCCTTTTTACACCCGTCCGTGTTCTTTCAGCACCCGTCCGTGTTTGAACTTTAGTTTCAATACTCGTCCGTATTGACCTTTTGATACCCGTCCGTGTTCTTTCAGCACCCGTCCGTGTTTTAACCTTTAGTTTCAATACCCGTCCGTATTGACTTTTTTGACACCCGTCCATGTTCTTTCAGCACTCGTCTGTGTTTAAACCTTTAGTTTCAATACCCGTCCGTATTGACCTTTTTTACACCCGTCCGTATTCTTTTAGCACCCCTCCGTGTTTGAACTTTAGTTTCAATACCCGTATGTACTGACCTTTTGATACCCGTCCGTGTTTTTTCAGCACCCGTCAGTGTTTTAACCTTTAGTTTCAATACCCGTCCGTATTGACTTTTTTGACACCCGTCCGTGTTCTTTCAGCACTCGTCCGTGTTTGAACCTTTAGTTTAAATACCCGTCCGTATTGACCTTAGACACCCCTCCGTGTTCTTTCATTACCCGTCCGTGTTTGAATTTCTTTTACTACCCGTCCGTATTAAGCTTAGACAACCGTCCAAGTTCTTTCAGCACCCGTCCGTGTTTGAACCTTTAGTTTCAATTCCCGTCCATATTAACCTTTTTGACACCATTCCGTGTTCTTTCAGCACCCGTCAATGTTTGAACTTTAGTTTCAATACCCGTCCGTATTGACCTTTTGACACTCGTCCGTGTTTTTTCAGCACCCGTCCGTGTTTGAACCATTCTTCAATACCCGTCCGTATTGACCTTTTAGACACCCGTCCGTGTTCTTTCTGCACCCGTCCGTGTTTGCACCTTTAGTTTCAATACCCATCCGTATTGACCTTAGACACCCGTCTGTGTTCTTTCAGCACCCGTCCGTGTTTGAACTTCTTTCAGTACCCGTCCGTATCGACCTTAGACACCCGTCCGTGTTCTTTCAGCACCCGTCTGTGTTTGAACCTTTAGTTTCAATACAAGTCCGTATTGACCTATTCGACACCCGTCCGTGTTCTTTCAACACCCGTCCGTGTTTGCACCATTTGTTTCAATACCCGTCCGTATTGACTTAGACACCCGTCTGTGTTCTTTCAGCACCCGTCTGTGTTTGAAATTCTTTCAGTACCCGTCCGTATTGACCTTAGACACCCGTCCGTGTTCTTTCAGCACTCGTCTGTCTTTGAACCTTTAGTTTCAATACCCGTCCGTATTGTCCTTAGACACCCGTCCGTGTTCTTTCATTACCCGTCCGTGTTTGAACTTCTTTTAGTACCCGTCCGCATTAAGCTTAGACAACCATCCAAGTTCTTTCAGCACCCGTCCGTGTTTGAACCTTTAGTTTCAATTCCCGTCCATATTGACCATTTTGACACCATTCTGTGTTCTTTCAGCACCCGTCGATGTTTGAACTTTGGTTTCAATACCCGTCCGTATTGACCTTTTGACACTCGTCCGTGTTTTTTCAGCACCCGTCCGTGTTTGAACCTTTCTTCAATACCCGTCCGTATTGACCTTTTAGACACCCGTCCGTGTTCTTTCAGCACCCGTCCGTGTTTGCACCTTTAGTTTCAATACCCATCCGTATTAACCTTAGACACCCGTCTGTGTTCTTTCAGCACCCGTCCGTGTTTGAACTTCTTTCAGTACCCGTCCGTATTGACCTTAGACACCCGTCCGTGTTCTTTCAGCACCCGTCCGTGTTTGAACCTTTAGTTTCAATACCCGTCCGTATTGACCTATTTGACACCAGTCCGTGTTCTTTCAACACCCGTCCGTGTTTGCACCTTTGGTTTCAATACCTATCCGTATTGACTTAGACACCCGTCTGTGTTCTTTCAGCACCCGTCCGTGTTTGAAATTCTTTTAGTACCCGTCCGTATTGACCTTAGACACCCGTCCGTGTTCTTTCAGCACTCGTCCGTCTTTGAACCTTTAGTTTCAATACCCGTCCGTATTGACCTTTTTGACACCCGTCCGTGTTCTTTCAGCGCCCGTCTAAGTTTAAACTTTACTTTCAATACCCGTCTGTATTGACCTTTTGACACTCGTCCGTGTTTTTTCAGTACCCGTCCGTGTTTGAACCTTTCTTCAATACCCGTCCGTATTGACCTTTTAGACACCCGTCCGTGTTTAAATCTTTAATTTCAATACCCGTCCGTATTGACCCTTTTTACACCCGTCCGTGTTCTTTCAGCACCCGTCCGTGTTTGAACTTTAGTTTCAATACTCGTCCGTATTGACCTTTTGATACCCGTCCGTGTTCTTTCAGCACCCGTCCGTGTTTTAACCTTTAGTTTCAATACCCGTCCGTATTGACTTTTTTGACACCCGTCCATGTTCTTTCAGCACTCGTCTGTGTTTAAACCTTTAGTTTCAATACCCGTCCGTATTGACCTTTTTTACACCCGTCCGTATTCTTTTAGCACCCCTCCGTGTTTGAGCTTTAGTTTCAATACCCGTATGTACTGACCTTTTGATACCCGTCCGTGTTTTTTCAGCACCCGTCCGTGTTTTAACCTTTAGTTTCAATACCCGTCCGTATTGACTTTTTTGACACCAGTCCGTGTTCTTTCAGCATTCGTCCGTGTTTGAACCTTTAGTTTAAATACCCGTCCGTATTGATCTTAGACACCCGTCCGTGTTCTTTCATTACCCGTCCGTGTTTGAATTTCTTTTAGTACTCGTCCGTATTAAGCTTAGACAACCGTCCAAGTTCTTTCAGCACCCGTCCGTGTTTGAACCTTTAGTTTCAATTCCCGTCCATATTAACCTTTTTGACACCATTCCGTGTTCTTTCAGCACCCGTCGATGTTTGAACTTTAGTTTCAATACCCGTCCGTATTGACCTTTTGACACTCGTCCGTGTTTTTTCAGCACCCGTCCGTGTTTGAACCTTTCTTCAATACCCGTCCGTATTGACCTTTTAGACACCCGTCCGTGTTCTTTCAGCACCCGTCCGTGTTTGCACCTTTAGTTTCAATACCCATCCGTATTGACCTTAGACACCCGTCTGTGTTCTTTCAGCACCCGTCTGTGTTTGAAATTCTTTCAGTACCCGTCCTTATTGACCTTAGACACCCGTCCGTGTTCTTTCAGCACTCGTCTGTCTTTGAACCTTTAGTTTCAATACCCGTCCGTATTGACCTATTTGACACCAGTCCGTGTTCTTTCAACACCCGTCCGTGTTTGCACCTTTGGTTTCAATACCTATCCGTATTGACTTAGACACCCGTCTGTGTTCTTTCAGCACCCGTCCGTGTTTGAAATTCTTTTAGTACCCGTCCGTATTGACCTTAGACACCCGTCCGTGTTCTTTCAGCACTCGTCCGTCTTTGAACCTTTAGTTTCAATACCCGTCCGTATTGACCTTTTTGACACCCGTCCGTGTTCTTTCAGCGCCCGTCTAAGTTTAAACTTTACTTTCAATACCCGTCTGTATTGACCTTTTGACACTCGTCCGTGTTTTTTCAGTACCCGTCCGTGTTTGAACCTTTCTTCAATACCCGTCCGTATTGACCTTTTAGACACCCGTCCGTGTTTAAATCTTTAATTTCAATACCCGTCCGTATTGACCCTTTTTACACCCGTCCGTGTTCTTTCAGCACCCGTCCGTGTTTGAACTTTAGTTTCAATACTCGTCCGTATTGACCTTTTGATACCCGTCCGTGTTCTTTCAGCACCCGTCCGTGTTTTAACCTTTAGTTTCAATACCCGTCCGTATTGACTTTTTTGACACCCGTCCATGTTCTTTCAGCACTCGTCTGTGTTTAAACCTTTAGTTTCAATACCCGTCCGTATTGACCTTTTTTACACCCGTCCGTATTCTTTTAGCACCCCTCCGTGTTTGAGCTTTAGTTTCAATACCCGTATGTACTGACCTTTTGATACCCGTCCGTGTTTTTTCAGCACCCGTCCGTGTTTTAACCTTTAGTTTCAATACCCGTCCGTATTGACTTTTTTGACACCAGTCCGTGTTCTTTCAGCATTCGTCCGTGTTTGAACCTTTAGTTTAAATACCCGTCCGTATTGATCTTAGACACCCGTCCGTGTTCTTTCATTACCCGTCCGTGTTTGAATTTCTTTTAGTACTCGTCCGTATTAAGCTTAGACAACCGTCCAAGTTCTTTCAGCACCCGTCCGTGTTTGAACCTTTAGTTTCAATTCCCGTCCATATTAACCTTTTTGACACCATTCCGTGTTCTTTCAGCACCCGTCGATGTTTGAACTTTAGTTTCAATACCCGTCCGTATTGACCTTTTGACACTCGTCCGTGTTTTTTCAGCACCCGTCCGTGTTTGAACCTTTCTTCAATACCCGTCCGTATTGACCTTTTAGACACCCGTCCGTGTTCTTTCAGCACCCGTCCGTGTTTGCACCTTTAGTTTCAATACCCATCCGTATTGACCTTAGACACCCGTCTGTGTTCTTTCAGCACCCGTCTGTGTTTGAAATTCTTTCAGTACCCGTCCTTATTGACCTTAGACACCCGTCCGTGTTCTTTCAGCACTCGTCTGTCTTTGAACCTTTAGTTTCAATACCCGTCCGTATTGACCTTAGACACCCGTCCGTGTTCTTTCATTACCCGTCCGTGTTTGAACTTCTTTTAGTACCCGTCCGTATTAAGCTTAGACAACCATCCAAGTTCTTTCAGCACCCGTCCGTGTTTGAACCTTTAGTTTCAATTCCCGTCCATATTGACCATTTTGACACCATTCCGTGTTCTTTCAGCACCCGTCGATGTTTGAACTTTGGTTTCAATACCCGTCCGTATTGACCTTTTGACACTCGTCCGTGTTTTTTCAGCACCCGTCCGTGTTTGAACCTTTCTTCAATACCCGTCCGTATTGACCTTTTAGACACCCGTCCGTGTTCTTTCAGGACCCGTCCGTGTTTGCACCTTTAGTTTCAATACCCATCCGTATTGACCTTAGACACCCGTCTGTGTTCTTTCAGCACCCGTCCGTGTTTGAACTTCTTTCAGTACCCGTCCGTATTGACCTTAGACACCCGTCCGTGTTCTTTCAGCACCCGTCCGTGTTTGAACCTTTAGTTTCAATACCCGTCCGTATTGACCTATTTGACACCAGTCCGTGTTCTTTCAACACCCGTCCGTGTTTGCACCTTTGGTTTCAATACCTATCCGTATTGACTTAGACACCCGTCTGTGTTCTTTCAGCACCCGTCCGTGTTTGAAATTCTTTTAGTACCCGTCCGTATTGACCTTAGACACCCGTCCGTGTTCTTTCAGCACTCGTCCGTCTTTGAACCTTTAGTTTCAATACCCGTCCGTATTGACCTTTTTGACACCCGTCCGTGTTCTTTCAGCGCCCGTCTAAGTTTAAACTTTACTTTCAATACCCGTCTGTATTGACCTTTTGACACTCGTCCGTGTTTTTTCAGTACCCGTCCGTGTTTGAACCTTTCTTCAATACCCGTCCGTATTGACCTTTTAGACACCCGTCCGTGTTCTTTTAGCACCCGTCCGTGTTTAAATCTTTAATTTCAATACCCGTCCGTATTGACCCTTTTTACACCCGTCCGTGTTCTTTCAGCACCCGTCCGTGTTTGAACTATAGTTTCAATACTCGTCCGTATTGACCTTTTGATACCCGTCCGTGTTCTTTCAGCACCCGTCCGTGTTTTAACCTTTAGTTTCAATACCCGTCCGTATTGACTTTTTTGACACCCGTCCATGTTCTTTCAGCACTCGTCTGTGTTTAAACCTTTAGTTTCAATACCCGTCCGTATTGACCTTTTTTACACCCGTCCGTATTCTTTTAGCACCCCTCCGTGTTTGAGCTTTAGTTTCAATACCCGTATGTACTGACCTTTTGATACCCGTCCGTGTTTTTTCAGCACCCGTCCGTGTTTTAACCTTTAGTTTCAATACCCGTCCGTATTGACTTTTTTGACACCAGTCCGTGTTCTTTCAGTATTCGTCCGTGTTTGAACCTTTAGTTTAAATACCCGTCCGTATTGACCTTAGACACCCGTCCGTGTTCTTTCATTACCCGTCCGTGTTTGAATTTCTTTTAGTACTCCTCCGTATTAAGCTTAGACAACCGTCCAAGTTCTTTCAGCACCCGTCCGTGTTTGAACCTTTAGTTTCAATTCCCGTCCATATTAACCTTTTTGACACCATTCCGTGTTCTTTCAGCACCCATCGATGTTTGAACTTTAGTTTCAATACCCGTCCGTATTGACCTTTTGACACTCGTCCGTGTTTTTTCAACACCCGTCCGTGTTTGAACCATTCTTCAATACCCGTCCGTATTGACCTTTTAGACACCCGTCCGTGTTCTTTCTGCACCCGTCCGTGTTTGCACCTTTAGTTTCAATACCCATCCGTATTGACCTTAGACACCCGTCTGTGTTCTTTCAGCACCCGTCCGTGTTTGAACTTCTTTCAGTACCCGTCCGTATCGACCTTAGACACCCGTCCGTGTTCTTTCAGCACCCGTCTGTGTTTGAACCTTTAGTTTCAATACCCATCCGTATTGGCCTATTCGACACCCGTCCGTGTTCTTTCAACACCCGTCCGTGTTTGCACCATTTGTTTCAATACCCGTCCGTATTGACTTAGACACCCGTCTGTGTTCTTTCAGCACCCGTCTGTGTTTGAAATTCTTTCAGTACCCGTCCGTATTGACCTTAGACACCCGTCCGTGTTCTTTCAGCACTCGTCTGTCTTTGAACCTTTAGTTTCAATACCCGTCCGTATTGTCCTTAGACACCCGTCCGTGTTCTTTCATTACCCGTCCGTGTTTGAACTTCTTTTAGTACCCGTCCGTATTAAGCTTAGACAACCATCCAAGTTCTTTCAGCACCCGTCCGTGTTTGAACCTTTAGTTTCAATTCCCGTCCATATTGACCATTTTGACACCATTCTCTGTTCTTTCAGCACCCGTCGATGTTTGAACTTTGGTTTCAATACCCGTCCGTATTGACCTTTTGACACTCGTCCGTGTTTTTTCAGCACCCGTCCGTGTTTGAACCTTTCTTCAATACCCGTCCGTATTGACCTTTTAGACACCCGTCCGTGTTCTTTCAGCACCCGTCCGTGTTTGCACCTTTAGTTTCAATACCCATCCGTATTGACCTTAGACACCCGTCTGTGTTCTTTCAGCACCCGTCCGTGTTTGAACTTCTTTCAGTACCCGTCCGTATTGACCTTAGACACCCGTCCGTGTTCTTTCAGCACCCGTCCGTGTTTGAACCTTTAGTTTCAATACCCGTCCGTATTGACCTATTTGACACCAGTCCGTGTTCTTTCAACACCCGTCCGTGTTTGCACCTTTGGTTTCAATACCTATCCGTATTGACTTAGACACCCGTCTGTGTTCTTTCAGCACCCGTCCGTGTTTGAAATTCTTTTAGTACCCGTCCGTATTGACCTTAGACACCCGTCCGTGTTCTTTCAGCACTCGTCCGTCTTTGAACCTTTAGTTTCAATACCCGTCCGTATTGACCTTTTTGACACCCGTCCGTGTTCTTTCAGCACCCGTCTAAGTTTAAACTTTACTTTCAATACCCGTCTGTATTGACCTTTTGACACTCGTCCGTGTTTTTTCAGTACCCGTCCGTGTTTGAACCTTTCTTCAATACCCGTCCGTATTGACCTTTTAGACACCCGTCCGTGTTCTTTTAGCGCCCGTCCGTGTTTAAATCTTTAATTTCAATACCCGTCCCTATTGACCCTTTTTACACCCGTCCGTGTTCTTTCAGCACCCGTCCGTGTTTGAACTTTAGTTTCAATACTCGTCCGTATTGACCTTTTGATAACCGTCCGTGTTCTTTCATCACTCGTCCGTGTTTTAACCTTTAGTTTCAATACCCGTCCGTATTGACTTTTTTGACACCCGTCCATGTTCTTTCAGCACTCGTCTGTGTTTAAACCTTTAGTTTCAATACCCGTCCGTATTGACCTTTTTTACACCCGTCCGTATTCTTTTAGCACCCCTCCGTGTTTGAACTTTAGTTTCAATACCCGTATGTACTGACCTTTTGATACCCGTCCGTGTTTTTTCAGCACCCGTCCGTGTTTTAACCTTTAGTTTCAATACCCGTCCGTATTGACTTTTTTGACACCCGTCCGTGTTCTTTCAGCACTCGTCCGTGTTTGAACCTTTAGTTTAAATACCCGTCCGTATTGACCTTAGACACCCGTCCGTGTTCTTTCATTACCCGTCCGTGTTTGAATTTCTTTTAGTACCCGTCCGTATTAAGCTTAGACAACCGTCCAAGTTCTTTCAGCACCCGTCCGTGTTTGAACCTTTAGTTTCAATTACCGTCCATATTAACCTTTTTGACACCATTCCGTGTTCTTTCAGCACCCGTCGATGTTTGAACTTTAGTTTCAATACCCGTCCGTATTGACCTTTTGACACTCGTCCGTGTTTTTTCAGCACCCGTCCGTGTTTGAACCATTCTTCAATACCCGTCCGTATTGACCTTTTAGACACCCGTCCGTGTTCTTTCTGCACCCGTCCGTGTTTGCACCTTTAGTTTCAATACCCATCCGTATTGACCTTAGACACCCGTCTGTGTTCTTTCAGCACCCGTCCGTGTTTGAACTTC
Source organism: Lathyrus tuberosus (assembly GCA_022829125.1). Lineage (NCBI taxonomy): Eukaryota > Viridiplantae > Streptophyta > Magnoliopsida > Fabales > Fabaceae > Lathyrus > Lathyrus tuberosus. The sequence continues at coordinate 3,155,678 of JALAZF010000502.1, read as the reverse complement.
TTTCAGTACCCGTCCGTATCGACCTTAGACACCCGTCCGTGTTCTTTCAGCACCCGTCTGTGTTTGAACCTTTAGTTTCAATACCCGTCCGTATTGACCTATTCGACACCCGTCCGTGTTCTTTCAACACCCGTCTGTGTTTGCACCATTTGTTTCAATACCCGTCCGTATTGACTTAGACACCCGTCTGTGTTCTTTCAGCACCCGTCTGTGTTTGAAATTCTTTTAGTACCCGTCCGTATTGACCTTAGACACCCGTCCGTGTTCTTTCAGCACTCGTCTGTCTTTGAACCTTTAGTTTCAATACCCGTCCGTATTGTCCTTAGACACCCGTCCATGTTCTTTCATTACCCGTCCGTGTTTGAACTTCTTTTAGTACCCGTCCGTATTAAGCTTAGACAACCATCCAAGTTCTTTCAGCACCCGTCCGTGTTTGAACCTTTAGTTTCAATTCCCGTCCATATTGACCATTTTGACACCATTCTGTGTTCTTTCAGCACCCGTTGATGTTTGAACTTTGGTTTCAATACCCGTCCGTATTGACCTTTTGACACTCGTCCGTGTTTTTTCAGCACCCGTCCGTGTTTGAACCTTTCTTCAATACCCGTCCGTATTGACCTTTTAGACACCCGTCCGTGTTCTTTCAGCACCCGTCCGTGTTTGCACCTTTAGTTTCAATACCCATCCGTATTGACCTTAGACACCCGTCTGTGTTCTTTCAGCACCCGTCTGTGTTTGAAATTCTTTCAGTACCCGTCCTTATTGACCTTAGACACCCGTCCGTGTTCTTTCAGCACTCGTCTGTCTTTGAACCTTTAGTTTCAATACCCGTCCGTATTGACCTTAGACACCCGTCCGTGTTCTTTCATTACCCGTCCGTGTTTGAACTTCTTTTAGTACCCGTCCGTATTAAGCTTAGACAACCATCCAAGTTCTTTCAGCACCCGTCCGTGTTTGAACCTTTAGTTTCAATTCCCGTCCATATTGACCATTTTGACACCATTCCGTGTTCTTTCAGCACCCGTCGATGTTTGAACTTTGGTTTCAATACCCGTCCGTATTGACCTTTTGACACTCGTCCGTGTTTTTTCAGCACCCGTCCGTGTTTGAACCTTTCTTCAATACCCGTCCGTATTGACCTTTTAGACACCCGTCCGTGTTCTTTCAGGACCCGTCCGTGTTTGCACCTTTAGTTTCAATACCCATCCGTATTGACCTTAGACACCCGTCTGTGTTCTTTCAGCACCCGTCCGTGTTTGAACTTCTTTCAGTACCCGTCCGTATTGACCTTAGACACCCGTCCGTGTTCTTTCAGCACCCGTCCGTGTTTGAACCTTTAGTTTCAATACCCGTCCGTATTGACCTATTTGACACCAGTCCGTGTTCTTTCAACACCCGTCCGTGTTTGCACCTTTGGTTTCAATACCTATCCGTATTGACTTAGACACCCGTCTGTGTTCTTTCAGCACCCGTCCGTGTTTGAAATTCTTTTAGTACCCGTCCGTATTGACCTTAGACACCCGTCCGTGTTCTTTCAGCACTCGTCCGTCTTTGAACCTTTAGTTTCAATACCCGTCCGTATTGACCTTTTTGACACCCGTCCGTGTTCTTTCAGCGCCCGTCTAAGTTTAAACTTTACTTTCAATACCCGTCTGTATTGACCTTTTGACACTCGTCCGTGTTTTTTCAGTACCCGTCCGTGTTTGAACCTTTCTTCAATACCCGTCCGTATTGACCTTTTAGACACCCGTCCGTGTTCTTTTAGCACCCGTCCGTGTTTAAATCTTTAATTTCAATACCCGTCCGTATTGACCCTTTTTACACCCGTCCGTGTTCTTTCAGCACCCGTCCGTGTTTGAACTATAGTTTCAATACTCGTCCGTATTGACCTTTTGATACCCGTCCGTGTTCTTTCAGCACCCGTCCGTGTTTTAACCTTTAGTTTCAATACCCGTCCGTATTGACTTTTTTGACACCCGTCCATGTTCTTTCAGCACTCGTCTGTGTTTAAACCTTTAGTTTCAATACCCGTCCGTATTGACCTTTTTTACACCCGTCCGTATTCTTTTAGCACCCCTCCGTGTTTGAGCTTTAGTTTCAATACCCGTATGTACTGACCTTTTGATACCCGTCCGTGTTTTTTCAGCACCCGTCCGTGTTTTAACCTTTAGTTTCAATACCCGTCCGTATTGACTTTTTTGACACCAGTCCGTGTTCTTTCAGTATTCGTCCGTGTTTGAACCTTTAGTTTAAATACCCGTCCGTATTGACCTTAGACACCCGTCCGTGTTCTTTCATTACCCGTCCGTGTTTGAATTTCTTTTAGTACTCCTCCGTATTAAGCTTAGACAACCGTCCAAGTTCTTTCAGCACCCGTCCGTGTTTGAACCTTTAGTTTCAATTCCCGTCCATATTAACCTTTTTGACACCATTCCGTGTTCTTTCAGCACCCATCGATGTTTGAACTTTAGTTTCAATACCCGTCCGTATTGACCTTTTGACACTCGTCCGTGTTTTTTCAACACCCGTCCGTGTTTGAACCATTCTTCAATACCCGTCCGTATTGACCTTTTAGACACCCGTCCGTGTTCTTTCTGCACCCGTCCGTGTTTGCACCTTTAGTTTCAATACCCATCCGTATTGACCTTAGACACCCGTCTGTGTTCTTTCAGCACCCGTCCGTGTTTGAACTTCTTTCAGTACCCGTCCGTATCGACCTTAGACACCCGTCCGTGTTCTTTCAGCACCCGTCTGTGTTTGAACCTTTAGTTTCAATACCCATCCGTATTGGCCTATTCGACACCCGTCCGTGTTCTTTCAACACCCGTCCGTGTTTGCACCATTTGTTTCAATACCCGTCCGTATTGACTTAGACACCCGTCTGTGTTCTTTCAGCACCCGTCTGTGTTTGAAATTCTTTCAGTACCCGTCCGTATTGACCTTAGACACCCGTCCGTGTTCTTTCAGCACTCGTCTGTCTTTGAACCTTTAGTTTCAATACCCGTCCGTATTGTCCTTAGACACCCGTCCGTGTTCTTTCATTACCCGTCCGTGTTTGAACTTCTTTTAGTACCCGTCCGTATTAAGCTTAGACAACCATCCAAGTTCTTTCAGCACCCGTCCGTGTTTGAACCTTTAGTTTCAATTCCCGTCCATATTGACCATTTTGACACCATTCTCTGTTCTTTCAGCACCCGTCGATGTTTGAACTTTGGTTTCAATACCCGTCCGTATTGACCTTTTGACACTCGTCCGTGTTTTTTCAGCACCCGTCCGTGTTTGAACCTTTCTTCAATACCCGTCCGTATTGACCTTTTAGACACCCGTCCGTGTTCTTTCAGCACCCGTCCGTGTTTGCACCTTTAGTTTCAATACCCATCCGTATTGACCTTAGACACCCGTCTGTGTTCTTTCAGCACCCGTCCGTGTTTGAACTTCTTTCAGTACCCGTCCGTATTGACCTTAGACACCCGTCCGTGTTCTTTCAGCACCCGTCCGTGTTTGAACCTTTAGTTTCAATACCCGTCCGTATTGACCTATTTGACACCAGTCCGTGTTCTTTCAACACCCGTCCGTGTTTGCACCTTTGGTTTCAATACCTATCCGTATTGACTTAGACACCCGTCTGTGTTCTTTCAGCACCCGTCCGTGTTTGAAATTCTTTTAGTACCCGTCCGTATTGACCTTAGACACCCGTCCGTGTTCTTTCAGCACTCGTCCGTCTTTGAACCTTTAGTTTCAATACCCGTCCGTATTGACCTTTTTGACACCCGTCCGTGTTCTTTCAGCACCCGTCTAAGTTTAAACTTTACTTTCAATACCCGTCTGTATTGACCTTTTGACACTCGTCCGTGTTTTTTCAGTACCCGTCCGTGTTTGAACCTTTCTTCAATACCCGTCCGTATTGACCTTTTAGACACCCGTCCGTGTTCTTTTAGCGCCCGTCCGTGTTTAAATCTTTAATTTCAATACCCGTCCCTATTGACCCTTTTTACACCCGTCCGTGTTCTTTCAGCACCCGTCCGTGTTTGAACTTTAGTTTCAATACTCGTCCGTATTGACCTTTTGATAACCGTCCGTGTTCTTTCATCACTCGTCCGTGTTTTAACCTTTAGTTTCAATACCCGTCCGTATTGACTTTTTTGACACCCGTCCATGTTCTTTCAGCACTCGTCTGTGTTTAAACCTTTAGTTTCAATACCCGTCCGTATTGACCTTTTTTACACCCGTCCGTATTCTTTTAGCACCCCTCCGTGTTTGAACTTTAGTTTCAATACCCGTATGTACTGACCTTTTGATACCCGTCCGTGTTTTTTCAGCACCCGTCCGTGTTTTAACCTTTAGTTTCAATACCCGTCCGTATTGACTTTTTTGACACCCGTCCGTGTTCTTTCAGCACTCGTCCGTGTTTGAACCTTTAGTTTAAATACCCGTCCGTATTGACCTTAGACACCCGTCCGTGTTCTTTCATTACCCGTCCGTGTTTGAATTTCTTTTAGTACCCGTCCGTATTAAGCTTAGACAACCGTCCAAGTTCTTTCAGCACCCGTCCGTGTTTGAACCTTTAGTTTCAATTACCGTCCATATTAACCTTTTTGACACCATTCCGTGTTCTTTCAGCACCCGTCGATGTTTGAACTTTAGTTTCAATACCCGTCCGTATTGACCTTTTGACACTCGTCCGTGTTTTTTCAGCACCCGTCCGTGTTTGAACCATTCTTCAATACCCGTCCGTATTGACCTTTTAGACACCCGTCCGTGTTCTTTCTGCACCCGTCCGTGTTTGCACCTTTAGTTTCAATACCCATCCGTATTGACCTTAGACACCCGTCTGTGTTCTTTCAGCACCCGTCCGTGTTTGAACTTCTTTCAGTACCCGTCCGTATCGACCTTAGACACCCGTCCGTGTTCTTTCAGCACCCGTCTGTGTTTGAACCTTTAGTTTCAATACCCGTCCGTATTGACCTATTCGACACCCGTCCGTGTTCTTTCAACACCCGTCTGTGTTTGCACCATTTGTTTCAATACCCGTCCGTATTGACTTAGACACCCGTCTGTGTTCTTTCAGCACCCGTCTGTGTTTGAAATTCTTTTAGTACCCGTCCGTATTGACCTTAGACACCCGTCCGTGTTCTTTCAGCACTCGTCTGTCTTTGAACCTTTAGTTTCAATACCCGTCCGTATTGTCCTTAGACACCCGTCCATGTTCTTTCATTACCCGTCCGTGTTTGAACTTCTTTTAGTACCCGTCCGTATTAAGCTTAGACAACCATCCAAGTTCTTTCAGCACCCGTCCGTGTTTGAACCTTTAGTTTCAATTCCCGTCCATATTGACCATTTTGACACCATTCTGTGTTCTTTCAGCACCCGTTGATGTTTGAACTTTGGTTTCAATACCCGTCCGTATTGACCTTTTGACACTCGTCCGTGTTTTTTCAGCACCCGTCCGTGTTTGAACCTTTCTTCAATACCCGTCCGTATTGACCTTTTAGACACCCGTCCGTGTTCTTTCAGCACCCGTCCGTGTTTGCACCTTTAGTTTCAATACCCATCCGTATTGACCTTAGACACCCGTCTGTGTTCTTTCAGCACACGTCCGTGTTTGAACTTCTTTCAGTACCCGTCCGTATTGACCTTAGAAACCCCTCCGTGTTCTTTCAGCACCCGTCCGTGTTTGAACCTTTAGTTTCAATACCGGTCCGTATTGACCTATTTGACACCAGTCCGTGTTCTTTCAACACCCGTCCGTGTTTGCACCTTTGGTTTCAATACTTATCCGTATTGACTTAGACACCCGTCTGTGTTCTTTCAGCACCCGTCCGTGTTTGAAATTCTTTTAGTACCCGTCCGTATTGACCTTAGACACCCATCCGTGTTCTTTCAGCACTCGTCCGTCTTTGAACCTTTAGTTTCAATACCCGTCCGTATTGACCTTTTTGACACCCGTCCGTGTTCTTTCAGCACCCGTCTAAGTTTGAACTTTACTTTCAATACCCGTCTGTATTGACCTTTTGACACTCGTCCGTGTTTTTTCAGTACCCGTCCGTGTTTGAACCTTTCTTCAATACCCGTCCGTATTGACCTTTTATACACCCGTCCGTGTTCTTTTAGCACCCGTCCGTGTTTAAATCTTTAATTTCAATACCCGTCCGTATTGACCCTTTTTACACCCGTCCGTGTTCTTTCAGCACCCGTCCGTGTTTGAACTTTAGTTTCAATACTCGTCGGTATTGACCTTTTGATACCCGTCCGTGTTCTTTCAGCACCCGTCCGTGTTTTAACCTTTAGTTTCAAAACCCGTCCGTATTGACTTTTTTGACACCCGTCTGTGTTCTTTCACCACTCGTCCGTGTTTGAACCTTTAGTTTCAATACCCGTCTGTATTGACCTTAGACACACGTCCGTGTTCTTTCATTACCCGTCCGTGTTTGAATTTCTTTTAGTACTCGTCCGTATTAAGCTTAGACAACCGTCCAAGTTCTTTCAGCACCCGTCCGTGTTTGAACCTTTAGTTTCAATTCCCGTCCATATTGACCTTTTTGACACCATTCCGTGTTCTTTCAGCACCCGTCGATGTTTGAACTTTAGTTTCAATAGCCGTCCGTATTGACCTTTTGACACTCGTCCGTGTTTTTTCAGCACCCGTCCGTGTTTGAACCATTCTTCAATACCCGTCCGTATTGACCTTTTAGACACCCGTCCGTGTTCTTTCAGCACCCGTCCGTGTTTGAACTTCTTTCAGCACCCGTCCATATTGACCTTAGACACCCGTCCGTGTTCCTTCAGCACTCGTCCGTCTTTGAACCTTTATCTTTAATACCCGTCCGTATTGACCTTTTGGTACCCGTCCATGTTCTTTCAGCACCCGTCCGTGTTTTAACCTTTAGATTCAATACCCGTCCGTATTGACCTTTTAGACACCCGTCCGTGTTCTTTCAGCACCCGTCCGTGTTTGCACCTTTAGTTTCAATACCCATCCGTATTGACCTTAGACACCCGTCTGTGTTCTTTCAGCACCCGTCCGTGTTTGAACTTCCTTCAGTACCCGTCCGTATTGACCTTAGACACCCGTCCGTTTTCTTTCAGCACCCGTCCGTGTTTGAACCTTTAGTTTCAATACCCGTCCGTATTGACCTATTTGACACCCGTCCGTGTTCTTTCAACACCCGTCCGTGTTTGCACCTTTGGTTTCAATACCCATCCGTATTGACTTAGACACCCGTCTATGTTCTTTCAGCACCCGTCAGTGTTTGAAATTCTTTCAGTACCCGTCCGTATTGACCTTAGACACCCGTCCGTGTTCTTTCAGCACTCGTCCGTCTTTGAACCTTTAGTTTCAATACTCGTCCGTATTGACCTTATTGACACCCGTCCGTGTTTGCACCTTTGGTTTCAATACCCATCCGTATTGACTTAGACACCCGTCCGTGTTTGACATTCTTTCAGTACCCGTCCGTATTGACCTTAGACACCCGTCCGTGTTCTTTCAGCACTCGTCCATCTTTGAACCTTTAGTTTCAATACCCGTCCGTATTGACCTTTTTGACACCCGTCCGTGTTCTTTCAGCACCCGTCTAAGTTTGAACTTTAGTTTCAATACCTGTCTGTATTGACCTTTTGACACTCGTCCGTGTTTTTTCAGTACCCGTCCGTGTTTGAAGCTTTCTTCAATACCCGTCCGTATTGACCTTTTAGACACCCGTCCGTGTTCTTTTAGCACCCGTCCGTGTTTAAATCTTTAATTTCAATACCCGTCCGTATTGACCCTTTTTACACCCGTCCGTGTTCTTTCAGCACCCGTCAGTGTTTGAACTTTATTTTCAATACCCGTCCGTATTGACCTTTTGATACCCGTTCGTGTTCTTTCAGCACCCGTCCGTGTTTTAACCTTTAGTTTCAATACCCGTCCGTATTGACTTTTTTGACACCCGTCCATGTTCTTTCAGCACTCGTCTGTGTTTGAACCTTTAGTTTCAATACCCGTCCGTATTGACCTTTTTTACACCCATCCGTATTTTTTTGCACCCGTCCGTGTTTGAACTTTAGTTTCAATACCCGTATGTATTGACCTTTTGATACCCGTCCGTGTTCTTTCAGCACCCGTCCGTGTTTTAACCTTTAGTTTCAATACCCCTCCGTATTGACTTTTTTGACACCCGTCCGTGTTCTTTCAGCACTCGTCCGTGTTTGAACCTTTAGTTTCAATACCCGTCCGTATTGACCTTAGACACCCGTCCGTGTTCTTTCATTACCCGTCCGTGTTTGAATTTCTTTTAGTACCCGTCCGTATTAAGCTTAGACAACCGTCCAAGTTCTTTCAGCACCCGTCCGTGTTTGAACCTTTAGTTTCAATTCCCGTCCATATTGACCTTTTTGACACCATTTCCTGTTCTTTCAGCACCCGTCGATGTTTGAACTTTAGTTTCAATACCCGTCCGTATTGACCTTTTGACACTCGTCCGTGTTTTTTTAGCACCCGTCCGTGTTTGAACCTTTCTTCAATACCCGTCCGTATTGACCTTTTAGACACCCGTCCGTGTTCTTTCAGCACCCGTCCGTGTTTGCACCTTTAATTTCAATACCCATCCGTATTGACCTTAGACACCCGTCTGTGTTCTTTCAGCACCCGTCCGCGTTTGAACTTCTTTCAGTACCCGTCCGTATTGACCTTAGACACCCGTCCGTGTTCTTTCAGCACCCGTCCGGGTTTGAACCTTTAGTTTCAATACCCGTCCGTATTGACCTATTTGACACCCGTCCGTGTTCTTTCAACACCTGTCCGTGTTTGCACCTTTGGTTTCAATACCCGTCTGTATTGGCTTAGACACCCGTCTGTGTTTTTTCAGCACCCGTCTGTGTTTGAAATTCTTTCAGTACCCGTCCGTATTGACCTTAGACACCCGCCCGTGTTCTTTCAGCACTCGTCCGTCTTTGAACCTTTAGTTTCAATACCCGTCCGTATTGACCTTTTTGACACCCTTCGTGGTCTTTCAGCACCCGTCCATGTTTGAGCTTTAGTTTCAATAACCGTCCGTATTGACCGTTTGACACTCGTCCGTGTTTTTTCAGCACCCGTCCGTGTTTTAACCTTTCTTCAATACCCGTCCGTATTGGCCTTTTAGATACCCGTCAGTGTTCTTTCAGCACCCGTCCGTGTTTGCACCTTTAGTTTCAATACCCGTCCGTATTGACCTTAGACACCCGTCTGTGTTCTTTCAGCACCCGTCCGTGTTTGAACTTCTTTTAGTACCCGTCCGTATTGACCTTAGACACCTGTCCGTGTTCTTTCAACACTCGTCCGTCTTTGAACCTTTATGTTCAATACCGTCCGTATTGAACTTTTGACACCCGTCCGTGTTCTTTTAGCACCCGTCCGTGTTTAAATCTTTAATTTCAATACCCGTCCGTATTGACCCTTTTTACACCCGTCCGTGTTCTTTCAGCTCCCGTCCGTGTTTGAACTTTAGTTTCAATACCCGTCGGTATTGACCTTTTGATACCCGTCAGTGTTTTAACCTTTAGTTTCAATACCCGTCCGTATTGACTTTTTTGACACCCGTCCATGTTCTTTCAGCACTCGTCTGTGTTTGAACCTTTAGTTTCAATACCCATCCGTATTGACCTTTTTTACACCCGTCCGTATTCTTTTAGCACCCGTCCGTGTTTGAACTTTAGTTTCAATACCCGTATGTATTGACCTTTTGATACCCGTCCGTGTTCTTTCAGCACCCTTCCGTGTTTTAACCTTTAGTTTCAATACCCGTCCGTATTGACTTTTTTCACACCCGTCCGTGTTCTTTCAGCACTCGTCCGTGTTTGAACCTTTAGTTACAATACCTGTCCGTATTGACCTTAGACACCCGTCCGTGTTCTTTCATTAACCGTCCGTGTTTGAACTTGTTTTAGTACCCGTCCGTATTAAGCTTAGACAACCGTCCAAGTTCTTTCAGCACCCGTCCGTGTTTGAACCTTTAGTTTCAATTCCCGTCCATATTGACCTTTTTGACACCATTCCGTGTTCTTTCAACACCCGTCCGTGTTTGCACCTTTGGTTTCAATACCCGTCTGTATTGGCTTAGACACCCGTCTGTGTTTTTTCAGCACCCGTCTGTGTTTGAAATTCTTTCAGTACCCGTCCGTATTGACCTTAGACACCCGCCCGTGTTCTTTCAGCACTCGTCCGTCTTTGAACCTTTAGTTTCAATACCCGTCCGTATTGACCTTTTTGACACCCGTCCGTGTTCTTTCAGCACCCGTCTAAGTTTGAACTTTAGTTTCAATACCTGTCTGTATTGACCTTTTGACACTCGTCCGTGTTTTTTCAGTACCCGTCCGTGTTTGAACCTATCTTCAATACCCGTCCGTATTGACCTTTTAGACACCTGTCCGTGTTCTCTCAGCACCTGTCCGTGTTTGCACCTTCAGTTTCAATACCCATCCGTATTGACCTTAGACACCCGTCTGTGTTCGTTCAACACCCGTCCGTGTTTGAACTTCTTTCAGTACCCGTCCATATTGACCTTAGACACCCGTCCGTGTTCCTTCAGCACTCGTCCGTCTTTGAACCTTTATGTTCAATACCCGTCCGTATTGACCTTTTGAGACCCGTCCGTGTTCTTTCAGCACCCGTCCGTGTTTTAACCTTTAGATTCAATACCCGTCCGTATTGACCTTTTTGACACCCGTCCGTGTTCTTTCAGCACTCGTCCGTGTTTGAACCTTTTGTTTCAGTACCCGTCCGTATTGACCTTAGGCACCCGTCCGTGTTCTTTCAGTACCCGTCCGTGTTTGAACTTCTTTTAGTACCCGTCCGTATTAACCTTAGACACCCGTCCAAGTTCTTTTAGCACCCGTCCGTGTTTGAAGCTTTAGGTTCAATTCCCGTCCATATTGACCTTTTTGACACCCTTTCATGGTCTTTCAGCACCCGTCCATGTTTGAACTTTAGTTTCAATACCCGTCCGTATTGACCGTTTGACACCCGTCCGTGTTTTTTCAGCACCCGTCCGTGTTTTAACCTTTAGTTTCATTACCTGTCCGTATTGACTTTTTTGACACCCCTCCCTGTTCTTTCAGCACACGTCTGTGTTTGAACCTTTAGTTTCAATACCCGTCCGTATTGACCTTTTTTACACCCGTCCGTATTCTTTTAGCACCCGTCCGTGTTTGAACTTTAGTTTCAATACCCGTATGTATTGACCTTTTGATACCCGTCCGTGTTCTTTCAGCACCCGTCCGTGTTTTAACCTTTAGTTTCAATACCCGTCCGTATTGACTTTTTTGACACGCGTCCGTGTTGTTTCAGCACTCGTCCGTGTTTGAACCTTTAGTTTCAATACCCGTCCGTATTGACCTTAGACACCCGTCCGTGTTCTTTCATTACCCATCCGTGTTTGAACTTCTTTTAGTACCCGTCCGTATTAAGCTTAGACAACCGTCCAAGTTCTTTAAGCACCCGTCCGTGTTTGTACCTTTAGTTTCAATACCCATCCGTATTGACCTTAGACACCCGTTTGTGTTCTTTCAGCACCCGTCCGTGTTTGAACTTCTTTCAGTACCCGTCCGTATTGACCTTAGACACCCGTCCGTGTTCTTTCAGCACCCGTCCATGTTTGAACCTTTAGTTTCAATACCCGTCCGTATTGACCTTTTTGACACCCGTCCGTGTTCTTTCAACACTCGTCCGTGTTTGCACCTTTGGTTTCAATACCCGTCCGTATTGACTTAGACACCCGTCTGTGTTCTTTCAGCACCCGTCCGTGTTTGAAATTCTTTTAATACCCGTCCGTATTGACCTTAGACACCCGTCTGTGTTCTTTCAGCACTCGTCCGTCTTTAAACCTTTAGTTTCAATACCCGTCCATATTGACCTTTTTGACACCCTTCCGTGGTCTTTCAGCACCCGTCCATGTTTGAACTTTAGTTTCAATAACCGTCCGTATTGACCGTTTGACACTCGTCCGTGTTTTTTCAGCACCCGTCCGTGTTTTAACCTTTCTTCAATACCCGTCCGTATTGGCCTTTTAGATACCCGTCCGTGTTCTTTCAGCACCCGTCCGTGTTTGCACCTTTAGTTTCAATACCCGTCCGTATTGACCTTAGACACCCGTCTGTGTTCTTTCAGCACCCGTCCGTGTTTGAACTTCTTTCAGTACCCGTCCGTATTGACCTTAGACACCCGTCCGTGTTCTTTCAGCACCCGTCCGTGTTTGAACTTCTTTCAGTACCCGTCCGTATTGACCTTAGACACCTGTCCGTGTTCTTTCAACACTCGTCCGTCTTTGAACCTTTATGTTCAATACCCGTCCGTATTGACCTTTTAGACACCCGTCCGTGTTCTTTTAGCACCCGTCCGTGTTTAAATCTTTAATTTCAATACCCGTCCGTATTGACCCTTTTTACACCCGTCCGTGTTCTTTCAGCACCCGTCAGTGTTTGAACTTTAGTTTCAATACCCGTCCGTATTGACCTTTTGATACCCATTCGTGTTCTTTCAGCACCCGTCCGTGTTTTAACCTTTAGTTTCAATACCCGTCCGTATTGACTTTTTTGACACCCGTCCATGTTCTTTCAGCACTCGTCTGTGTTTGAACCTTTAGTTTCAATACCCGTCCGTATTGACCTTTTTACACCCGTCCGTATTCTTTTAGGACCCGTCCGTGTTTGAACTTTAGTTTCAATACCCGTATGTATTGACCTTTTGATACCCGTCCGTGTTCTTTCAGCACCCGTCCGTGTTTTAACCTTTAGTTTCAATACCCGTCCGTATTGACTTTTTTGACACGCGTCCGTGTTGTTTCAGCACTCGTCCGTGTTTGAACCTTTAGTTTCAATACCCGTCCGTATTGACCTTAGACACCCGTCCGTGTTCTTTCATTACCCATCCGTGTTTGAACTTCTTTTAGTACCCGTCCGTATTAAGCTTAGACAACCGTCCAAGTTCTTTAAGCACCCGTCCGTGTTTGCACCTTTAGTTTCAATACCCATCCGTATTGACCTTAGACACCCGTTTGTGTTCTTTCAGCACCCGTCCGTGTTTGAACTTCTTTCAGTACCCGTCCGTATTGACCTTAGACACCCGTCCGTGTTCTTTCAGCACCCGTCCATGTTTGAACCTTTAGTTTCAATACCCGTCCGTATTGACCTTTTTGACACCCGTCCGTGTTCTTTCAACACTCGCCCATGTTTGCACCTTTGGTTTCAATACCCGTCCGTATTGACTTAGACACCCGTCTGTGTTCTTTCAGCACCCGTCCGTGTTTGAAATTCTTTTAATACCCGTCCGTATTGACCTTAGACACCCGTCTGTGTTCTTTCAGCACTCGTCCGTCTTTAAACGTTTAGTTTCAATACCCGTCCATATTGACCTTTTTGACACCCTTCCGTGGTCTTTCAGCACCCGTCCATGTTTGAACTTTAGTTTCAATAACCGTCCGTATTGACCGTTTGACACTCGTCCGTGTTTTTTCAGCACCCGTCCGTGTTTTAACCTTTCTTCAATACCCGTCCGTATTGGCCTTTTAGATACCCGTCCGTGTTCTTTCAGCACCCGTCCGTGTTTGAACTTCTTTCAGTACCCGTCCGTATTGACCTTAGACACCTGTCCGTGTTCTTTCAACACTCGTCCGTCTTTGAACCTTTATGTTCAATACCCGTCCGTATTGACCTTTTAGACACCCGTCCGTGTTCTTTTAGCACCCGTCCGTGTTTAAATCTTTAATTTCAATACCCGTCCGTATTGACCCTTTTTACACCCGTCCGTGTTCTTTCAGCACACGTCAGTGTTTGAACTTTAGTTTCAATACCCGTCCGTATTGACCTTTTGATACCCGTTCGTGTTCTTTCAGCACCCGTCCGTGTTTTAACCTTTAGTTTCAATACCCGTCCGTATTGACTTTTTTGACACCCGTCCATGTTCTTTCAGCACTCGTCTGTGTTTGAACCTTTAGTTTCAATACCCGTCCGTATTGACCTTTTTTACACCCGTTCGTATTCTTTTAGCACCCGTCCGTGTTTGAACTTTAGTTTCAATACCCGTATGTATTGACCTTTTGATACCCGTCTGTGTTCTTTCAGCACCCTTCCGTGTTTTAACCTTTAGTTTCAATACCCGTCCGTATTGACTTTTTTGACACCCGTCCGTGTTCTTTCAGCACTCGTCCGTGTTTGAACCTTTAGTTACAATACCTGTCCGTATTGACCTTAGACACCCGTCCGTGTTCTTTCATTACCCGTCCGTGTTTGAACTTGTTTTAGTACCCGTCTGTATTAAGCTTAGACAACCGTCCAAGTTCTTTCAGCACCCGTCCGTGTTTGAACCTTTAGTTTTAATTCCCGTCCATATTGACCTTTTTGACACCATTCCGTGTTCTTTCAGCACCCGTCGATGTTTGAACTTTAGTTTCAATAGCCGTCCGTATTGACCTTTTGACACTCGTCCGTGTTTTTTCAGCACCCGTCCGTGTTTGAACCTTTCTTCAATACCCGTCCGTATTGAACTTTTAGACACCCGTCCGTGTTCTTTCAGGACCCATCCGTGTTTGCACCTTTAGTTTCAATACCCATCCGTATTGACCTTAGACACCCGTCTGTGTTATTTCAGCACCCGTCCGTGTTTGAACTTCTTTCAATACCCGTCCGTATTGACCTTAGACACCCGTCCGTGTTCCTTCAGCACCCGTCCATGTTTGAACCTTTAGTTTCAATACCCGTCCGTATTGACCAATTTGACACCCGTCCGTGTTCTTTCAACACCCGTCCGTGTTTGCACCTTTGGTTTCAATACCCGTCCGTATTGACTTAGACACCCGTCTGTGTTCTTTCAGCACCCGTCCGTGTTTGAAATTCTTTCAGTACCCGTCCGTATTGACATTAGACACCCATCCGTGTTCTTTCAGCACTCGTCCGTCTTTGAACCTTTAGTTTCAATACCCGTCTGTATTGGCCTTTTTGACACCCGTCCGTGTTCTTTCTGCACCTGTCCAAGTTTGAACTTTAGTTTCAATACCTGTCTGTATTGACCTTTTGACACTCGTCCGTGTTCTCTCAGTACCCGTCCGTGTTTGCACCTTTAGTTTCAATACCCATCTGTATTGACCTTAGACACCCGTCTGTGTTCGTTCAGCACCCGTCCGTGTTTGAACTTCTATCAATACTCGTCCGTATTGACCTTAGACACCCGTCTGTGTTCTTTCAGCACTCGTCCGTGTTTGAACCTTTATTATCAATACCCGTCCGTATTGACCTTTTTGACACCCGTCCGTGTTCTTTCTGCACCCGTCCAAGTTTGAACTTTAGTTTCAATACCTGACTGTATTGACCTTTTGACACTCGTCCGTGTTTTTTCAGTACCCGTCCGTGTTTGAACCTTTCTTCAATACCCGTCCGTCTTGACCTTTTAGACACCCGTCCGTGTTCTCTCAGCACCCGTCTGTGTTTGCACCTTTAGTTTCAATACCCATCTGTATTGACCTTAGACACCCGTTTGTGTTCGTTCAGCACCCGTCCGTGTTTGAACTTCTTTCAGTACTCGTCCGTATTGACCTTAGACACCCGTCCGTGTTCTTTCAGCACTCGTCCGTCTTTGAACCTTTAGTTTCAATACCCGTCCGTATTGACCTTTTTGACACCCGTCCGTGTTCTTTCAGCACCCTTCGATGTTTGAACTTTAGTTTCAATACCTGTCTGTATTGACCTTTTGACACTCGTCCGTGTTCTTTCAGCACCCGTCCGTGTTTGAACATTTCTTCAATACTCGTCCGTATTGACCTTTAAGACACCCATCCGTTTTCTTTCAGCACCCGTCCGTGTTTGAACCTTTAGTTTCAATACCCGTCCGTATTGACCTTTTTGACACCCGTCCGTGTTTGAACCTTTAGTTTCAATACCCGTCCGTATTGACCTTAGACACCTGTCCGTGTTCTTTCAGTACCCTTCCATGTTTGAACTTCTTTTAGTACCCGTCCGTATTAACCTTAGACACCCGTCCAAGTTCTTTCAGCGCCTGTCCGTGTTTGAACCTTTAGTTTCAATTCCCGTCCATATTGACCTTTTTGACACCCTTCCGTGTTCTTTCAGCACCCGTCCATGTTTGAACTTTAGTTTCAATACCCGTTCGTATTGACCTTTCGACCCTCGTCCGTGTTTTTTCAGCACCCGTCCGTGCTTGAACCTTTCTTCAATACCCGTCCGTATTGACCTTTTAGACACCCGTCCGTTTTCTTTCAGCACCCGTCCGTGTTTGCACCTTTAGTTTCAATACCCGTCCGTATTAAACTTAGACACCCGTCCGTGTTTGAACTTCTTTCACTACCCGTCCGTATTGACCTTAGACCCCCGTCCGTGTTCTTTCAGCACCTATCCGTCTTTGAACCTTTAGTTTCAATATCCGTCCATATTGACCTTTTTGACACTCGTCTGTGTTCTTTCAACACCCGTCCGTGTTTACACCTTTAGTTTCAATACCCGTCCGTATTGACCTTACACACCCGTCTGTGTTCTTTCCGTACCCGTCCGTGTTTGAACTTCTTTCAGTACCCGTCCATATTGACCTTAGACACCCGTCCGTGTTCTTTCAGTACCCGTCCGTGTTTGAACTTCTTTTAGTACCCGTCCGTATTAACCTTAGACACCCGTCCAAGTTCTTTTAGCACCCGTCCGTGTTTGAAGCTTTAGGTTCAATTCCCGTCCATATTGACCTTTTTGACACCCTTCCATGGTCTTTCAGCACCCGTCCATGTTTGAACTTTAGTTTCAATACCCGTCCGTATTGACCGTTTGACACTCGTCCGTGTTTTTTCAGCACCCGTCCGTGTTTGACCCTTTCTTCAATACCCGTCCGTATTGGCCTTTTAGATACCCGTCCGTGATCTTTTAGCACCCGTCCGTGTTTGCACCTTTAGTTTCAATACCTGTCTGTATTGACCTTAGACACCCGTCTGTGTTCTTTCAGCACCCGTCCGTGTTTGAACTTCTTTCAGTACCCGTCCGTATTGACCTTAGATACCCGTCCGTGTTCTTTCAACACTCGTCCGTCTTTGAACCTTTATGTTCAATACCCGTCCGTATTGAACTTTTGACACCCGTCCGTGTTCTTTTAGCACCCGTCCGTGTTTAAATCTTTAATTTCAATACCCGTCCGTATTGACCCTTTTTACACCCGTCCGTGTTCTTTCAGCACCCGTCCGTGTTTGAACTTTAGTTTCAATACCTGTCCGTATTGACCTTTTAATACCCGTCCGTGTTCTTTCAGCACCCGTCCGTGTTTTAACCTTTAGTTTCAATACCCGTCCGTATTGACTTTCTTGAAACCCGTCCCTGTTCTTTCAGCACACGTCTGTGTTTGAACCTTTAATTTCAATACCCGTCCGTATTGACCTTTTTTACACCCGTCCGTATTCTTTTAGCACCCGTCCGTGTTTGAACTTTAGTTTCAATACCCGTATGTATTGACCTTTTGATACCCGTCCGTGTTCTTTCAGCACCCGTCCGTGTTTTAACCTTTAGTTTCAATACCCGTCCGTATTGACTTTTTTGACACCCGTCCGTGTTCTTTCAGCACTCGTCCGTGTTTGAACCTTTAGTTTCAATACCCGTCCGTATTGACCTTAGACACCCGTCCGTGTTCTTTCATTACCCATCCGTGTTTGAACTTCTTTTAGTACCCGTCCGTATTAAGCTTAGACAACCGTCCAAGTTCTTTAAGCACCCGTCCGTGTTTGCACCTTTAGTTTCATTACCCATCCTTATTGACCTTAGACACCCGTTTGTGTTCTTTCAGCACCCGTCCGTGTTTGAACTTCTTTCAGTACCCGTCCGTATTGACCTTAGGCACCCGTCCGTGTTCTTTCAGCACCCGTCCATGTTTGAACCTTTAGTTTCAATACCCGTCCGTATTGACCTTTTTGACACCCGTCCGTGTTCTTTCAACACCCGTCCGTGTTTGCTCCTTTGGTTTCAATACCCGTCCGTATTGACTTAGACACCCGTCTGTGTTCTTTCAGCACCCGTCCGTGTTTGAAATTCTTTCAGTACCCGTCCGTATTGACCTTAGACACCCGTCCGTGTTCTTTCAGCACTCGTCCGTCTTTAAACCTTTAGTTTCAATACCCGTCCATATTGACCTTTTTGACACCCTTCCGTGGTCTTTCAGCACCCGTCCATGTTTGAACTTTAGTTTCATTAACCGTCCGTATTGACCGTTTGACACTCGTCCGTGTTTTTTCAGCACCCGTCCGTGTTTGCACCTTTAGTTTCAATACCCGTCTGTATTGACCTTAGACACCCGTCTGTGTTCTTTCAGCACCCGTCCGTGTTTGAACTTCTTTCAGTACCCGTCCGTATTGACCTCAGACACCCGTCTGTGTTCTTTCAACACTCGTCCGTCTTTGAACCTTTATGTTCAATACCCGTCCGTATTGAACTTTTGACACCCGTCCGTGTTCTTTTAGCACCCGTCCGTGTTTAAATCTTTAATTTCAATACCCGTCTGTATTGACCCTTTTTACACCCGTCTGTGTTCTTTCAGCTCCCGTCCGTGTTTGAACTTTAGTTTCAATACCCGTCCGTATTGACCTTTTGATACCCGTCAGTGTTTTAACCTTTAGTTTCAACACCCGTCCGTATTGACTTTTTTGACACCCGTCCATGTTCTTTCAGCACTCGTCTGTGTTTGAACCTTTAGTTTCCATACCCGTCCGTATTGACCTTTTTTACACCCGTCCGTATTCTTTTAGCACCCGTCCGTGTTTGAACTTTAGTTTCAATACCCGTATGTATTGACCTTTTGATACCCGTCCGTGTTCTTTCAGCACCCGTCCGTGTTTTAACCTTTAGTTTCAATACCCGTCCGTATTGACTTTTTTGACACAAGTCCGTGTTCTTTCAGCACTCGTCCGTGTTTGAACCTTTAGTTACAAAACCTGTCCATATTGACCTTAGACACCCGTCCGTGTTCTTTCATTACCCGTCCGTGTTTGAACTTCTTTTAGTACCCGTCCGTATTAAGCTTAGACAACCGTCCAAGTTCTTTCAGCACCCGTCCGTGTTTGAACCTTTAGTTTCAATTCCCCTCCATATTGACCTTTTTGACACCATTCCGTGTTCTTTCAGCACCCGTCGATGTTTGAACTTTAGTTTAAATAGCCGTCCATATTGACCTTTTGACACTCGTCCGTGTTTTTTCAGCACCCGTCCGTGTTTGAACCTTTCTTCAATACCCGTCCGTATTGAACTTTTAGACACCCGCCCGTGTTCTTTCAGCACCCATCCGTGTTTGCACCTTTAGTTTCAATACCCATCCGTATTGACCTTAGACACCCATCTGTGTTCTTTCAGCACCCGTCCGTGTTTGAACTTCTTTCAGTACCCGTCCGTATTGACCTTAGACACCCATCCGTGTTCCTTCAGCACCCGTCCGTGTTTGAACCTTTAGTTTCAATACCCGTCCGTATTGACCAATTTGACACCCGTCTGTGTTCTTTCAACACCCGTCCGTGTTTGCACCTTTGGTTTCAATACCCGTCCGTATTGACTTAGACACCCGTCTGTGTTCTTTCAGCACCCGTCCGTGTTTGAAATTCTTTCAGTACCCGTCCGTATTGACCTTAGACACCCGTCCGTGTTCTTTCAGCACTCGTCCGTCTTTGAACATTTATTATCAATACCCGTCCGTATTGACCTTTTTGACACCCGTCCGTGTTCTTTCTGCACCCGTCCAAGTTTGAAATTTAGTTTCAATACCTGTCTATATTGACCTTTTGACACTCGTCTGTGTTTTTTCAGTACCCGTCCGTGTTTGAACCTTTCTTCAATACCCGTCCGTCTTGACCTTTTAGACACCCGTCCGTGTTCTCTCAGCACCCGTCTGTGTTTGCACCTTTAGTTTCAATACCCATCCGTATTGACCTTAGACACCCGTCTGTGTTCGTTCAGCACCCGTCCGTGTTTGAACTTCTTTCAGTACTCGTCCGTATTGACCTTAGACACCCGTCCGTGTTCTTTCAGCACTCGTCCGTCTTTGAACCTTTAGTTTCAATACCCGTCCGTATTGACCTTTTTGACACCCGTCCGTGTTCTTTCAGCACCCTTCGATGTTTGAACATTAGTTTCAATACCTGTCTGTATTGACCTTTTGACACTCGTCCGTGTTCTTTCAGCACCCGTCCGTGTTTGAACATTTCTTCAATACTCGTCCGTATTGACCTTTAAGACACCCATCCGTTTTCTTTCAGCACCCGTCCGTGTTTGAACCTTTAGTTTCCATACCCGTCCGTATTGACCTTTTTCACACCCGTCCGTGTTTGAACCTTTAGTTTCAATACCCGTCCGTATTGACCTTAGACACCTGTCCGTGTTATTTCAGTACCCTTCCATGTTTGAACTTCTTTTAGTACCCGTCCGTATTAACCTTAGACACCCGTCCAAGTTCTTTCAGCGCCCGTCCGTGTTTGAACCTTTAGTTTCAATTCCCGTCCATATTGATCTTTTTGACACCCTTCCGTGTTCTTTCAGCACCCGTCCATGTTTGAACTTTAGTTTCAATACCCGTTCGTATTGACCTTTCGACCCTCGTCCGTGTTTTTTCAGCACCAGTCCGTGCTTGAACCTTTCTTCAATACCCGTCTGTATTGACCTTTTAGACACCCGTCCGTTTTCTTTCAGCACCCGTCTGTGTTTGCACCTTTAGTTTCAATACCCGTCCGTATTGAACTTAGACACCCGTCCGTGTTTGAACTTCTTTCACTACCCGTCCGTATTGACCTTAGACACCCGTCCGTGTTCTTTCAGCACCTATCCGTCTTTGAACCTTTAGTTTCAATATCCGTCCATATTGACCTTTATGACACCCGTACGTGTTCTTTCAACACCCGTCCGTGTTTACACCTTTAGTTTCAATACCCGTCCGTATTGACCTTACACACCCGTCTGTGTTCTTTCCGTACCCGTCTGTGTTTGAACTTCTTTCAGTACCCGTCCGTATTGACCTTAGACACCCGTCCGTGTTCTTTCAGCACTCGTCCGTCTTTGAACCTTTATGTTCAATACCCGTCCGTATTGACCATTTGACACTCGTTCGTGTTCTTTCAGCACCCGTCCGTGTTTGAACCTTTAGTTTCAATACCCGTCTGTATTGAGCTTTTTGACACCCGTCCGTGTTCTTTCAGGACTCGTCCGTGTTTGAACCTTTAGTTTCAATACCCGTCCGTATTGACCTTAGACACCCGTCCGTGTTCATTCAGCACTCGTCCATGTTTGAACTTTAGTTTCAATACCCGTCCGTATTGAACTTTTAACACTCGTCCGTGTTCTTTCTGCACCCGTCCGTGTTTGAACCTTTCTTCAATACCCGTCCATATTGACCTTTTAGACACCCGTCCGTGTTCTTTCAGCACCCGTCTGTGTTTGAACCTTTATGTTCAATACCCGTCTGTATTGACCTTTTGACACCCGTCCGTGTTCTTTCAGCACCCGTCTGTGTTTGAACCTTTAGTTTCAATACCAGTCCGTATTGACCTTTTTTACACCCGTCTGTGTTCTTTCAGCACCCGTCCGTGTTTGAACTTTAGTTTCAATACCCGTCCGTATTGACCTTTTGATACCCGTCCGTGTTTTTTCAGCACCCGTCCGTGTTTTAACCTTTAGTTTCAATACCCGTCCGTATTAACTTTTTTGACACCCGTCCGTGTTCTTTCAGCACTCGTCCGTGTTTGAACCTTTAGTTTCAATACCCGTCTGTATTGACCTTAGACACCCGTCCGTGTTCTTTCATTACCCGTCCGTGTTTGAACTTATTTTAGTACCCGTCCATATTAACCTTAGACACCCGTCCAAGTTCTTTCAGCACCCGTCCGTGTTTGAACCTTTAGTTTCAATTCCCATCCATATTGACCTTTTTGACACCCTCCCGTGTTCTTTCAGCACCCGTCCATGTTTGAACTTTAGTTTCAATACCCGTCCGTATTGACCTTTTGACACTCGTTTGTGTTTTTTCAGCACCCGTCCGTGTTTGAACCTTTCTTCAATACCTGTCCGTATTGACCTTTTAGACACCTGTCCTTGTTCTTTCAGCACCCGTCCGTATTTGTACCTTTAGTTTCAATACTCGTCCGTATTGACCTTAGACACCCGTCTGTCTTCTTTCAGCACCCGTCCGTGTTTGAACTTTTTTCAGTACCCGTCTGTATTGACCTTTGACACCCATCCGTGTTCTTTTAGCACTCGTCCGTCTTTGAACCTTTAGTTTCAATACCCGTCCATATTGACCTTTTTGACACCCGTCCGTGTTCTTTCAGCACCCGTCCATGTTTGAACTTTAGTTTCAATACCTGTCCGTATTGACATTTTGACACTCGTCCGTGTTCATTCAGCACCCGTCCGTGTTTGAACCTTTCTTCAATACCCGTCCGTATTGACCTTTTAGACACCCGTACGTGTTCTTTCAGCACACGTCCATGTTTGAACCTTTATTTTCAATACCCGTCCGTATTGACCTTTTGACACCCGTCTGTGTTCTTTCAGCACCCGTCCGTGTTTGAACTTTAGTTTCAATACCCGTCCGTATTGACCTTTTGATACCCGTCCGTGTTCTTTCAGCACCCGTCCGTGTTTTAACCTTTAGTTTCAATACCCGTCCGTATTAACTTTTTTGACACCCGTCCGTGTTCTTTCAGCACTCGTCCGTGTTTGAACCTTTAGTTTCAATACCCGTCCGTATTGACCTTAGACACCCGTCCGTGTTCTTTCATTACCCGTCCGTGTTTGAACTTCATTTAGTACCCGTCCATATTAACCTTAGACACCCGTCCAAGTTCTTTCAGTACCCGTCCGTGTTTGAACCTTTAGTTTCAATTCCCGTCCATATTAACCTTTTTGACACCCTCCCGTATTCTTTCAGCACCCGTCCATGTTTGAACTTTAGTTTCAATACCCGTCCGTATTGACCTTTTGACACTCGTTTGTGTTTTTTCAGCACCCGTCCGTGTTTGAACCTTTCTTCAATACCTGTCCGTAATGACCTTTTAGACACCCGTCCGTGTTCTTTCAGCACCCGTCCGTGTTTGTACCTTTAGTTTCAATACTCGTCCGTATTGACCTTAGACACCCGTCTGTCCTATTTCAGCACCCGTCCGTGTTTGAACTTTTTTCAGTACCCGTCTTTATTGACCTTTGACACCCGTCCGTGTTCTTTCAGCACCCGTCCATGTTTGAACTTTAGTTTCAATACCTGTCCGTATTGACATTTTGACACTCGTCCGTGTTCATTTAGCACCCGTCCGTGTTTGAACCTTTCTTCAGTACCCGTCCATATTGACCTTTTTGACACCCGTCCGTGTTCTTTCAGCACCCGTCCATGTTTGAACTTTAGTTTCAATACGTGTCCGTATTGACATTTTGACACTCGGCCGTGTTCATTCAGCACCCGTCCGTGTTTAAACCTTTCTTCAATACCCGTCCGTATTGACCTTTTAGACACCCGTACGTGTTCTTTCAGCACACGTCCATGTTTGAACCTTTATTTTCAATACCCGTCCGTATTGTCCTTTTGACACCCGTCCGTGTTTTTTCGGCACCCGTCCGTGTTTGAACCTTAAGTTTCAATACCCGTCCGTATTGACCTTTTTGACACCCGTCCGTGTTCTTTCAGCACCCGTCCATGTTTGAACTTTAGTTTCAATACCTGTCTGTATTGACCTTTTGACCCTCGTCCATTTTCTTTCAGCACCCGTCCGTGTTTGAACCTTTCTTCAATACCCGTCCGTATTGACCTTTTAGACACCCGTCCATTTTCTTTCAGCACCCGTCCGTCTTTGAACCTTTATGTTCAATACCTGTCCGTATTGACATTTTGACACCCGTCCGTGTTCTTTCAGCACCCGTCCGTGTTTGAACCTTTCTTCAATACCTGTCCGTATTGACCTTTTAGACACCCGTCCGTGTTCTCTCAGCACCCGTCCGTGTTTGAACCTTTAGTTTCAATACCCATCCGTATTGACCTTAGACACCTGTCTGTGTTCGTTCAGCACCCGTCCGTGTTTAAACTTCTTTCAGTACCCGTCCGTATTGACCTTAGACACCCGTCTGTGTTCTTTCAGCACTCGTCCGTCTTTGAACCTTTATTATCAATACCTGTCTGTATTGAACTTTTTGACACCCGTCTGTGTTCTTTCAGCACCCTTCGATGTTTAAACTTTAGTTTCAATACCTGTCTGTATTGACCTATTGACACTCGTCCGTGTTCTTTCAGTACCCGTCCGTGTTTGAACCTTTAGTTTCAATACCCGTCCGTATTGACCTTTTTGAAACCCGTCCGTGTTTGAACCTTTAGTTTCAATACCCGTCCGTATTGACCATAGACACCCGTCCGTGTTCTTTCAGTACCCTTCCATGTTTGAACTTCTTTTAGTACCCGTCCGTATTAACCTTAGACACCCGTCCAAGTTCTTTCAGCGCCCGTCCGT
Organism: Lathyrus tuberosus; assembly: GCA_022829125.1. Classification (NCBI taxonomy): domain Eukaryota; kingdom Viridiplantae; phylum Streptophyta; class Magnoliopsida; order Fabales; family Fabaceae; genus Lathyrus; species Lathyrus tuberosus. The sequence goes on along the minus strand of JALAZF010000502.1, from coordinate 3,131,220 downwards.
GTTTGTACCTTTAGTTTCAATTCCCATCCTTATTGACCTTTTTGACACCCTTCCGTGCTCTTTCAGCACCCGTCCATGTTTGAACTTTAGTTTTAATACCCGTTCGTATTGACCTTTCGACCCTCGTCCGTGTTTTTTCAGCACCCGTCCGTGCTTGAACCTTTCTTTAATACCCGTCCGTATTAACCTTTTAGACACCCATCCGTTTTCTTTCACCACCCGTCCGTGTTTGCACCTTTAGTTTCAATACCCATCCGTATTGAACTTAGACACCCGTCTGTGTTCTTTCAGCACCCGTCAGTGTTTGAACTTCTTTCAATACCCGTCCGTATTGACCTTAGACACCCGTCCGTGTTCTTTCAGCACCTATCCGTGTTTGAACCTTTAGTTTCAATATCCGTCCATATTGACCTTTTTGACACCCTTCCGTGTTCTTTCAACACCCGTCCGTGTTTACACCTTTAGTTTCAATACCCGTCCGTATTGACCTTACACACCCGTCTGTGTTCTTTCAGTACCCGTCCGTATTTGAACTTTAGTTTCAATACCCGTCCGTATTGACCTTTTGATACCCGTCCGTGTTCTTTCAGCACCCGTCCGTGATATAACCTTTAGTTTCAATACCCGTATGTATTGACCTTTTTTACACCCGTCCGTGTTCTTTCAGCACTCGTCCGTGTTTGAACCATTAGTTTCAATACCCGTCCGTATTGACCTTAGACACCCGTCCGTGTTCTTTCAGTACCCGTCCATGTTTGAACTTCTTTTTGTACCCGTCCATATTAACCTTAGACACACGTCCAAGTTCTTTCAGCACCCGTCCGTGTTTGAACCTTTAGTTTCAATTCCCGTCCATATTGACCTTTTTGACACCCTCCCGTGTTCTTTCACCACCCGTCCATGTTTGAACTTTAGTTTCAATACCCGTCCGTATTGACCTTTTGACACTCGTTTGTGTTTTTTCAGCTCCCGTCCGTGTTTGAACCTTTCTTCAATACCTGTCCGTATTGACCTTTTAGACACCCGTCCGTGTTCTTTCAGCACCCGTCCGTGTTTGCACCCTTAGTTTCAATACTCGTCCGTATTGACCTTAGACACCCGTCTGTCTTCTTTCAGCACCCGTCCGTGTTTGAACTTTTTTCAGTACCCGTCTGTATTGACCTTTGACACCCATCCGTGTTCTTTTAGCACTCGTCCGTCTTTGAACCTTTAGTTTCAATACCTGTCCATATTGCCCTTTTTGACACCCGTCCGTGTTCTTTCAGCACCCGTCCGTGTTTGAACTTTAGTTTCAATACCTGTCCGTATTGACATTTTGACACTCGTCCGTGTTCATTCAACACCCGTCCGTGTTTGAACCTTTCTTCAATACCTGTCCGTATTGACCTTTTAGACACCCGTACGTGTTCTTTCTGCACACGTCCATGTTTGAACCTTTATTTTCAATACCCGTCCGTATTGACCTTTTGACACCCGTCCGTGTTTTTTCGGCACCCGTTCGTGTTTGAACCTTTAGTTTCAATACCCGTCCGTATTGACCTTTTTGACACCCGTCCGTGTTCTTTCAGCACCTGTCCATGTTTGAACTTTAGTTTCAATACCTGTCTGTATTGACCTTTTGACCCTCATCCATTTTCTTTCAGCACCCGTCCGTGTTTGAACCTTTCTTCAATACCCGTCCGTATTGACCTTTTAGACACCCGTCCGTTTTCTTTCAGCACCCTTCCGTGTTTGAACCTTTATGTTCAATACCTGTCTGTATCGACATTTTGACACCCGTCCGGGTTCTTTCAGCACCCGTCCGTGTTTGAACCTTTCTTCAATACCCGTCCGTATTGACCATTTACACACCCGTCCGTGTTCTCTCAGCACCCGTCCGTGTTTGCACCTTTAGTTTCAATACCCATCCGTATTGACCTTAGACACCCGTCTGTGTTCGTTCAGCACCCGTCCGTGTTTGAATTTCTTTCAGTTCCCGTCCGTATTGACCTTAGACACCCGTCTGTGTTCTTTCAGCACTCGTCCGTCTTTGAACCTTTATTATCAATACCCGTCCGTATTGACCTTTTTGACACCCGTCTGTGTTCTTTCAGCACCTTTCGATGTTTGAACTTTAGTTTCAATACCTGTCTGTATTGACCTTTTGACACTCGTCCGTGTTCTTTCAGCACTCGTCCGTGTTTGAACCTTTCTTCAATACTCGTCCGTATTGACCTTTAAGACACCCATCCGTTTTCTTTCAGCACCCGTCCGTGTTTGAACCTTTAGTTTCAATACCCGTCCGTATTGACCTTTTTGACACCCGTCCGTGTTTGAACCTTTAGTTTTAATACCCGTCCGTATTGACCTTAGACACCCGTCCGTGTTCTTTCAGTACCCTTCCATGTTTGAACTTCTTTTAGTACCCGTCCGTATTAACCTTAGACACCCGTCCAAGTTCTTTCAGCGCCCGTCCGTGTTTGAACCTTTAGTTTTAATTCCCGTCCATATTGACCTTTTTGACACCCTTCCGTGCTCTTTCAGCACCCGCCCATGTTTGAACTTTAGTTTCAATACCCGTTCGTATTGACCTTTCGACCCTCGTCCGTGTTTTTTCAGTACCCGTCCGTGCTTGAACCTTTCTTCAATACCCGTCCGTATTGACCTTTTAGACACCCGTCCGTTTTCTTTCAGCACCTGTCCGTGTTTAAACCTTTATCTTCAATACCTGCCTGTATTGACATTTTAACACCCGTCCGTGTTCTTTCAGCACCCGTCCGTGTTTGAACCTTTCTTCAATACCCGTCCGTATTGACCTTTTAGACACCCGTTCGTGTTCTCTCAGCACCCGTCCGTGTTTGCACCTTTAGTTTCAATACCCATCCGTATTGACCTTAGACACCCGTCTGTGTTCGCTCAGCACCCGTCCGTGTTTGAACTTTTTTCAGTACCCGTCCGTATTGACCTTAAACACCCGTCTGTGTTTTTTCAGCACTCGTCCGTCTTTGAACCTTTATTATCAATACCCGTCCGTATTGACCTTTTTCACACCCGTCTATGTTCTTTCAGCACCCTTCGATGTTTGAACTTTAGTTTCAATAGCTGTCTGTATTGACCTTTTGACACTCGTCCGTGTTCTTTCAGCACCCGTCCGTGTTTGAACCTTTCTTCAATACTCGTCCGTATTGACCTTTAAGACACCCATCCGTTTTCTTTCAGCACCCGTCCGTGTTTGACCCTTTAGTTTCAATACCCGTCCGTATTGACCTTTTTGACACCCGTCCGTGTTTGAACCTTTAGTTTCAATACCCGTCCGTATTGACCATAGACACCCGCCCGTGTTCTTTCAGTACCCTTCCATGTTTGAACTTCTTTTAGTACCCGTCCGTATTAACCTTAGACACCCGTCCAAGTTCTTTCAGCGCCCGTCCGTGTTTGAACCTTTAGTTTTAATTCCCGTCCATATTGACCTTTTTGAAACCCTTCCGTGCTCTTTCAGCACCCGTCCATGTTTGAACTTTACTTTCAATACCCGTTCGTATTGACCTTTCGACCCTCGTCCGTGTTTTTTCAGCACCCGTCCGTGCTTGAACCTTTCTTCAATACCCGTCCGTATTGACCTTTTAGACACCCGTCCGTTTTCTTTCACCACCCGTCCGTGTTTGCACCTTTAGTTTCAATACCCGTCCGTATTGAACTTAGACACCCGTCTGTGTTCTTTCAGCACCCGTCAGTGTTTGAACTTCTTTCACTACCCGTCCGTATTGACCTTAGACACCCGTTCGTGTTCTTTCAGCACCTATCCGTGTTTGAACCTTTAGTTTCAATATCCGTCCATATTGACCTTTTTGACACCCGTCCGTGTTCTTTCAACACCCGTCCGTATTTACACCTTTTGTTTCAATACCCGTCCGTATTGACCTTACACACCCGTCTGTGTTCTTTCAGTACCCGTCCGTGTTTGAACTTCTTTCAGTACCCGTCCGTATTGACCTTAGACACCCGTCCGTGTTCTTTCAGCACTCGTCCGTCTTTGAACCTTCATGTTCAATACCCGTCCGTATTGACCATTTGACACCCGTTCGTGTTCTTTCAGCACTCGCCCGTGTTTGAACCTTTAGTTTCAATACCCGTCTGTATTGACCTTTTTGACAAGCGTCCGTGTTCTTTCAGCAGTCGTCCGTGTTTGAACCTTTAGTTTCAATACCCGTCCGTATTGACCTTAGACACCCGTCCGTGTTCTTTCAGCACCCGTCCGTGTTTGAACTTTTTTCAGTACCCGTCTGTATTGACCTTTGACACCCATCCGTGTTCTTTTAGCACTCGTCCGTCTTTGAACCTTTAGTTTCAATACCCGTCCATATTGACCTTTTTGACACCCGTCCGTGTTCTTTCAGCACCCGTCCATGTTTGAACTTTAGTTTCAATACCTGTCCGTATTGACATTTTGACACCCGTCCGGGTTCTTTCAGCACCCGTCCGTGTTTGAACCATTCTTCAATACCCGTCCGTATTGACCATTTAGACACCCGTCCGTGTTCTCTCAGCACCCGTCCGTGTTTGCACCTTTAGTTTCAATACCCATCCGTATTGACCTTAGACACCCGTCTGTGTTCGTTCAGCACCCGTCCGTGTTTGAATTTCTTTCAGTTCCCGTCCGTATTGACCTTAGACACCCGTCTGTGTTCTTTCAGCACTCGTCCGTCTTTGAACCTTTATTATCAATACCCGTCCGTATTGACCTTTTTGACACCCGTCTGTGTTCTTTCAGCACCCTTCGATGTTTGAACTTTAGTTTCAATACCTGTCTGTATTGACCTTTTGACACTCGTCCGTGTTCTTTCAGCACTCGTCCGTGTTTGAACCTTTCTTCAATACTCGTCCGTATTGACCTTTAAGACACCCATCCGTTTTCTTTCAGCACCCGTCCGTGTTTGAACCTTTAGTTTCAATACCCGTCCGTATTGACCTTTTTGACACCCGTCCGTGTTTGAACCTTTAGTTTTAATACCCGTCCGTATTGACCTTAGACACCCGTCCGTGTTCTTTCAGTACCCTTCCATGTTTGAACTTCTTTTAGTACCCGTCCGTATTAACCTTAGACACCCGTCCAAGTTCTTTCAGCGCCCGTCCGTGTTTGAACCTTTAGTTTTAATTCCCGTCCATATTGACCTTTTTGACACCCTTCCGTGCTCTTTCAGCACCCGCCCATGTTTGAACTTTAGTTTCAATACCCGTTCGTATTGACCTTTCGACCCTCGTCCGTGTTTTTTCAGTACCCGTCCGTGCTTGAACCTTTCTTCAATACCCGTCCGTATTGACCTTTTAGACACCCGTCCGTTTTCTTTCAGCACCTGTCCGTGTTTAAACCTTTATCTTCAATACCTGCCTGTATTGACATTTTGACACCCGTCCGTGTTCTTTCAGCACCCGTCCGTGTTTGAACCTTTCTTCAATACCCGTCCGTATTGACCTTTTAGACACCCGTTCGTGTTCTCTCAGCACCCGTCCGTGTTTGCACCTTTAGTTTCAATACCCATCCGTATTGACCTTAGACACCCGTCTGTGTTCGCTCAGCACCCGTCCGTGTTTGAACTTTTTTCAGTACCCGTCCGTATTGACCTTAAACACCCGTCTGTGTTTTTTCAGCACTCGTCCGTCTTTGAACCTTTATTATCAATACCCGTCCGTATTGACCTTTTTCACACCCGTCTGTGTTCTTTCAGCACCCTTCGATGTTTGAACTTTAGTTTCAATACCTGTCTGTATTGACCTTTTGACACTCGTCCGTGTTCTTTCAGCACCCGTCCGTGTTTGAACCTTTCTTCAATACTCGTCCGTATTGACCTTTAAGACACCCATCCGTTTTCTTTCAGCACCCGTCCGTGTTTGACCCTTTAGTTTAAATACCCGTCCGTATTGACCTTTTTGACACCCGTCCGTGTTTGAACCTTTAGTTTCAATACCCGTCCGTATTGACCATAGACACCCGCCCGTGTTCTTTCAGTACCCTTCCATGTTTGAACTTCTTTTAGTACCCGTCCGTATTAACCTTAGACACCCGTCCAAGTTCTTTCAGCGCCCGTCCGTGTTTGAACCTTTAGTTTTAATTCCCGTCCATATTGACCTTTTTGACACCCTTCCGTGCTCTTTCAGCACCCGTCCATGTTTGAACTTTACTTTCAATACCCGTTCGTATTGACCTTTCGACCCTCGTCCGTGTTTTTTCAGCACCCGTCCGTGCTTGAACCTTTCTTCAATACCCGTCCGTATTGACCTTTTAGACACCCGTCCGTTTTCTTTCACCACCCGTCCGTGTTTGCACCTTTAGTTTCAATACCCGTCCGTATTGAACTTAGACACCCGTCTGTGTTCTTTCAGCACTCGTCAGTGTTTGAACTTCTTTCACTACCCGTCCGTATTGACCTTAGACACCCGTTCGTGTTCTTTCAGCACCTATCCGTGTTTGAACCTTTAGTTTCAATATCCGTCCATATTGACCTTTTTGACACCCGTCCGTGTTCTTTCAACACCCGTCCGTATTTACACCTTTTGTTTCAATACCCGTCCGTATTGACCTTACACACCCGTCTGTGTTCTTTCAGTACCCGTCCGTGTTTGAACTTCTTTCAGTACCCGTCCGTATTGACCTTAGACACCCGTCCGTGTTCTTTCAGCACTCGTCCGTCTTTGAACCTTCATGTTCAATACCCGTCCGTATTGACCATTTGACACCCGTTCGTGTTCTTTCAGCACTCGCCCGTGTTTGAACCTTTAGTTTCAATACCCGTCTGTATTGACCTTTTTGACAAGCGTCCGTGTTCTTTCAGCAGTCGTCCGTGTTTGAACCTTTAGTTTCAATACCCGTCCGTATTGACCTTAGACACCCGTCCGTGTTCTTTCAGCACCCGTCCGTGTTTGAACTTTTTTCAGTACCCGTCTGTATTGACCTTTGACACCCATCCGTGTTCTTTTAGCACTCGTCCGTCTTTGAACCTTTAGTTTCAATACCCGTCCATATTGACCTTTTTGACACCCGTCCGTGTTCTTTCAGCACCCGTCCATGTTTGAACTTTAGTTTCAATACCTGTCCGTATTGACATTTTGACACACGTCCGTGTTCATTCAGCACCCGTCCGTGTTTGAACCTTTCTTCAATACCCGTCCGTATTGACCTTTTAGACACCCGTACGTGTTCTTTCTGCACACGTCCATGTTTGAACCTTTATTTTCAATACCCGTCCGTATTGACCTTTTGACACCCGTCCGTGTTTTTTCAGCACCCGTCCGTGTTTGAACCTTTAGTTTCAAAACCCGTCCGTATTGACCTTTTTGACACCCGTCCGTGTTCTTTCAGCACCCGTCCATGTTTGAACTTTAGTTTCAATACCTGCCTGTATTGACCTTTTGACCCTCGTCCATTTTCTTTCAGCACCCGTCCGTGTTTGAACCTTTCTTCAATACTCGTCCGTATTGACCTTTAAGACACCCATCCATTTTCTTTCAGCACCCGTCCGTGTTTGAACCTTTAGTTTCAATACCCATCCATATTGACCTTTTTGACACCCGTCCGTGTTTGAACCTTTAGTTTTAATACCCGTCCGTATTGACCTTAGACACCCGTCCGTGTTCTTTCAGTACCCTTCCATGTTTGAACTTCTTTTAGTACCCGTCCGTATTAACCTTAGACACCCGTCCAAGTTCTTTCAGCGCCCGTCCGTGTTTGAACCTTTAGTTTTAATTCCCGTCCATATTGACCTTTTTGACACCCTTCCGTGCTCTTTCAGCACCCGCCCATGTTTGAACTTTAGTTTCAATACCCGTTCGTATTGACCTTCCGACCCTCGTCCGTGTTTTTTCAGCACCCGTCCGTGCTTGAACCTTTCTTCAATACCCGTCCGTATTGACCTTTTAGACACCCGTCCGTTTTCTTTCTGCACCCGTCCGTGTTTGAACCTTTATGTTCAATACCTGCCCGTATTGACATTTTGACACCCGTCCGTGTTCTTTCAGCACCCGTCCGTGTTTGAACCTTTCTTCAATACCCGTCCGTATTGACCTTTTAGACACCCGTCCGTGTTCTCTCAGCACCCGTCCGTGTTTGCACCTTTAGTTTCAATACCCATCCGTATTGACCTTAGACACCCGTCTGTGTTCGTTCAGCACCCGTCCGTGTTTGAACTTCTTTCAGTACCCGTCCGTATTGACCTTAGACACCCGTCTGTGTTCTTTCAGCACTCGTCCGTCTTTGAACCTTTATTATCAATACCCGTCCGTATTGACCTTTTTCACACCCGTCTGTGTTCTTTCAGCACCCTTCGATGTTTGAACTTTAGTTTCAATACCTGTCTGTATTGACCTTTTGACACTCGTCCGTGTTCTTTCAGCACCCGTCCGTGTTTGAACCTTTCTTCAATACTCGTCCGTATTGACCTTTAAGACACCCATCCGTTTTCTTTCTGCACCCGTCCGTGTTTGAACCTTTAGTTTCAATACCCGCCCGTATTGACCTTTTTGACACCCGTCCGTGTTTGAACCTTTAGTTTGAATACCCGTCCGTATTGACCATAGACACCCGTCCGTGTTCTTTCAGTACCCTTCCATGTTTGAACTTCTTTTAGTACCCGTCCGTATTAACCTTAGACACCCGTCCAAGTTCTTTCAGCGCCCGTCCGTGTTTGAACCTTTAGTTTCAATTCCCGTCCATATTGACCTTTTTGACACCCTTCCGTGCTCTTTCAGCACCCGTCCATGTTTGAACTTTAGTTTCAATACCCGTTCGTATTGACCTTTCGACCCTCGTCCGTGTTTTTTCAGCACCCGTCCGTGCTTGAACCTTTCTTCAATACCCGTCCGTATTGACCTTTTAGACACCCGTCCGTTTTCTTTCACCACCCGTCCGTGTTTGCACCTTTAGTTTCAATACCCGTCCGTATTGAACTTAGACACCCGTCTGTGTTCTTTCAGCACCCGTCAGTGTTTGAACTTCTTTCACTACCCGTCCGTATTGACCTTAGACACCCGTCCGTGTTCTTTCAGCACCTATCCGTGTTTGAACCTTTAGTTTCAATATCCGTCCATATTGACCTTTTTGACACCCGTCCGTGTTCTTTCAACACCCGTCCGTGTTTACACCTTTTGTTTCAATACCCGTCCGTATTGACCTTACACACCCGTCTGTGTTCTTTCAGTACCCGTCCGTGTTTGAACTTCTTTCAGTACCCGTCCGTATTGACCTTAGACACCCGTCCGTGTTCTTTCAGCACTCGTCCGTCTTTGAACCTTTATGTTCAATACCCGTCCGTATTGACCATTTGACACCCTTTCGTGTTCTTTCAGCACCCGTCCGTGTTTGAACCTTTAGTTTCAATACCCGTCTGTATTGACCTTTTTGACAAGCGTCCGTGTTCTTTCAGCAGTCGTCCGTGTTTGAACCTTTAGTTTCAATACCCGTCCGTATTGACCTTAGACACCCGTCCGTGTTCTTTCAGCACCCGTCCGTGTTTGAACTTTTTTCAGTACCCGTCTGTATTGACCTTTGACACCCATCCATGTTCTTTTAGTACTCGTCCGTCTTTGAACCTTTAGTTTCAATACCCGTCCATATTGACCTTTTTGACACCCGTCCGTGTTCTTTCAGCACCCGTCCATGTTTGAACTTTAGTTTCAATACCTGTCCGTATTGACATTTTGACACTCGTCCGTGTTCATTCAGCACCCGTCCGTGTTTGAACCTTTCTTCAATACCCGTCCGTATTGACCTTTTAGACACCCGTACGTGTTCTTTCAGCACACGTCCATGTTTGAACCATTATTTTCAATACCCGTCCGTATTGACCTTTTGACACCCGTCCGTATTTTTTCAGCACCCCTCCGTGTTTGAACCTTTAGTTTCAATACCCGTCCGTATTGACCTTTTTGACACCCGTCCGTGTTCTTTCAGCACCCGTCCGTGTTTGAACCTTTCTTCAATACTCGTCCGTATTGACCTTTAAGACACCCATCCATTTTCTTTCAGCACCCGTCCGTGTTTGAACCTTTAGTTTCAATACCCATCCATATTGACCTTTTTGACATCCGTCCGTGTTTGAACCTTTAGTTTTAATACCCGTCCGTATTGACCTTAGACACCCGTCCGTGTTCTTTCAGTACCCTTCCATGTTTGAACTTCTTTTAGTACCCGTCCGAATTAACCTTAGACACCCGTCCAAGTTCTTTCAGCGCCCGTCCGTGTTTGAACCTTTAGTTTCAATTCCCGTCCATATTGACCTTTTTGGCACCCTTCCGTGCTCTTTCAGCACCCGTCCATGTTTGAACTTTAGTTTCAATACCCGTTCGTATTGACCTTTCGACCCTCGTCCGTGTTTTTTCAGCACCCGTCCGTGCTTGAACCTTTCTTCAATACCCGTCTGTATTGACCTTTTAGACACCCTTCCGTTTTCTTTCAGCACCCGTCCGTGTTTAAACCTTTATGTTCAATACCTGTCCGTATTGACATTTTGACACCCGTCCATGTTCTTTCAGCATCCGTCCGTGTTTGAACCTTTCTTCAATACCCGTCCGTATTGACCTTTTAGACACCCGTCCGTGTTCTCTCAGCACCCGTCCGTGTTTGCACCTTTAGTTTCAATACCCATCCGTATTGACCATAGACACCCGTCTGTGTTCGTTCAGAACCCGTCCGTGTTTGAACTTCTTTCAGTACCCGTCCGTATTGACCTTAGACACCCGTCTGTGTTCTTTCAGCACTCGTCTGTCTTTGAACCTTTATTATCAATACCCGTCCGTAATGACCTTTTTGACACCCGTCTGTGTTCTTTCAGCACCCTTCAATGTTTGAACTTTGGTTTCAATACCTGTCTATATTGACCTTTTGACACTCGTCTGTGTTCTTTCAGCACCCGTCCGTGTTTGAACCTTTCTTCAATACTCGTCCCTATTGACCTTTAAGACACCCATCCATTTTCTTCCAGCACCCGTCCATGTTTGAACCTTTAGTTTCAATACCCATCCATATTGACCTTTTTGACACCTGTCCGTGTTTGAACCTTTAGTTTCAATACCCGTCCGTATTGACCTTAGACACCCGTCCGTGTTCTTTCAGTACCCTTCCATGTTTGAACTTCTTTTAGTACCCGTCCGTATTAACCTTAGACACACGTCCAAGTTCTTTCAGCGCCCGTCCGTGTTTGAACCTTTAGTTTCAATTCCCGTCATATTGACCTTTTTGACACCCTTCCGTGTTCTTTCAGCACCCGTCCATGTTTGAACTTTAGTTTCAATACCCGTTCGTATTGACCTTTCGACCCTCGTCCGTGTTTTTTCAGCACCCGTCCGTGCTTGAACCTTTCTTCAATACCCGTCCGTATTGACCTTTTAAACACCCGTCCGTTTTCTTTCAGCACCCGTCCGTGTTTGCACCTTTAGTTTCAATACCCGTCCGGATTGACCTTACACACCCGTCTGTGTTCTTTCAGTACCCGTCCGTGTTTGAACTTCTTTCAGTACCCGTCCGTATTGACCTTAGACACCCGTCCGTGTTCTTTCAGCACTCGTCCGTCTTTGAACCTTTATGTTCAATACCCGTCCGTATTGACCATTTGACACCCGTTCTTGTTCTTTCAGCACCCGTCCGTGTTTGAACCTTTAGTTTCAATACCCTTCTGTATTGACCTTTTTGACACTCGTCCGTGTTCTTTCAGCACTCGTCCGTGTTTGAACCTTTAATTTCAATACCCGTCCGTATTGACCTTAGACACCCGTCCGTGTTCTTTCAGCACTCGTCCATGTTTGAACTTTAGTTTCAATACCCGTCCGTATTGACCTTTTGACACTCGTCCGTGTTCTTTCTGCACCCGTCCGTGTTTGAACCTTTCTTCAATACCCGTCCATATTGACCTTTTAGACACCCGTCCGTGTTCTTTCAGCACCCGTCTGTGTTTGAACCTTTATGTTCAATACCCGTCTGTATTGACATTTTGACACCCGTCCGTGTTCTTTCAGCACCCATCCGTGTTTAAACCTTTAGTTTCAATACCAGTCCGTATTGACCTTTTTTACACCCGTCCGTGTTCTTTCAGCACCCGTCCGTGTTTGAACTTTATTTTCAATACCCGTCCGTATTGACCTTTTAATACCCGTCCGTGTTCTTTCAGCACCCGTCCGTGTTTTAACCTTTAGTTTCAATACCCGTCCGTATTAACTTTTTTGACACCCGTCCGTGTTCTTTCAGCACTCGTCCGTGTTTGAACCTTTAGTTTCAATACCCGTCCGTATTGACCTTAGACACCCGTCCGTGTTCTTTCATTACCCGTCCGTGTTTGAACTTCTTTCAGTACCCGTCCATATTAAGCTTAGACAACTGTCCATGTTCTTTCAACACCCGTCCGTGTTTGAACCTTTAGTTTGAATTCTCATCCATATTAACCTTTTTGACACCCTTCCGTGTTCTTTCAGCACTCGCCCATGTTTGAACTTTAGTTTCAATACCCGTCCGTATTAACCTTTTGACACTCGTCCGTGTTTTTTCAGCACCCGTCCGTGTTTGAACCTTTCTTCAATACCCGTTCGTATTGACCTTTTAGACACCTGTCCGTGTTCTTTCAGCACCCGTCCGTGTTTGCACCTTTAGTTTCAATACCCATCCGTATTGACCTTAGACACCCGTCTGTGTTCTTTCAGCACCCGTCCGTGTTTGAACTTCTTTCAGTACCCGTCCGTATTGACCTTAGACACCCGTCCGTGTTCTTTCAGCACCCGTCCGTGTTTGAACCCTTAGTTTCAATACCCGTCCGTATTGACCTATTTGACACACGTCCGTGTTTTTTCAACACCCGTACGTGTTTGTACCTTTAGTTTAAAGACCCGTCCGTATTGACCTTAGACACCCGTCTGTGTTCTTTCAGCACCCTTCCGTGTTTGAACCTTTAGTTTCAATACCCGTCCGTATTGACCTTTTTGACACTTGTCCGTGTTCTTTCAGTACCCGTCCATGTTTGAACTTTAGTTTCAATACCCGTCCGTATTGACCTTAGACACCCGTCCGTGTTCTTTCAGCACTCATCCATGTTTGAACTTTAGTTTCAATACCCGTCCGTAATGACCTTTTGACACTCGTCCGTGTTCTTTCTGCACCCGTCCGTGTTTGAACCTTTCTTCAATACCCGTCCATATTGACCTTTTAGACACCCGTCCGTGTTCTTTCAGCACCCGTCTGTGTTTGAACCTTTATGTTCAATACCCGTCTGTATTGACCTTTTGACACCCGTCCGTGTTCTTTCAGCACCCGTCCGTGTTTGAACCTTTAGTTTCAATACCAGTCTTTATTGACCTTTTTTACACCCGTCCGTGTTCTTTCAGCACCCGTCCGTGTTTGAACTTTAGCTTCAATACCCGTCCGTATTGACCTTTTAATACCCGTCCGTGTTCTTTCAGCACCCGTCCGTGTTTTAACCTTTAGTTTCAATACCCGTCCGTATTCACTTTTTTGACGCCCGTCCGTGTTCTTTCAGCACTCGTCCGTGTTTGAACCTTTAGTTTCAATACCCGTCCGTATTGACCTTAGACACCCGTCCGTGTTCTTTCATTGCCCGTCCGTGTTTGAACTTCTTTCAGTACCCGTCCATATTAACCTTAGACAACTGTCCATGTTCTTTCAGCACCCGTCCGTGTTTGAACCTTTAGTTTCAATTCGCATCCATATTAACCTTTTTGACACCCTTCCGTGTTCTTTCAGCACACGCCCATGTCTGAACTTTAGTTTCAATACCCGTCCGTATTGACCTTTTGACACTCGTCCGTGTTTTTTCAGCACCCGTCCGTGTTTGAACCTTTCTTCAATACCCGTTCGTATTGACCTTTTAGACACCTGTCCGTGTTCTTTCAGCACCCGTCCGTGTTTGCACCCTTAGTTTCAATACCCATCCGTATTGACCTTAGACACCGGTCTGTGTTCTTTCAGCACCCGTCCGTGTTTGAACTTCTTTCAGTACCCGTCCGTATTGACCTTAGACACCCGTCCGTGTTCTTTCAGCACCCGTCCGTGTTCGAACCCTTAGTTTCAATACCCGTCCGTATTGACCTATTTGACACACGTCCGTGTTTTTTCAACACCCGTCCGTGTTTGTACCTTTAGTTTAAAGACCCGTCCGTATTGACCTTAGACACCCGTCTGTGTTCTTTCAGCACCCTTCCGTGTTTGAACCTTTAGTTTCAATACCCGTCCGTATTGACCTTTTTGACACTTGTCCGTGTTCTTTCAGTACCTGTCCATGTTTGAACTTTAGTTTCAATACCCGTCCGTATTGACCTTAGACACCCGTCCGTGTTCTTTCAGCACTCATCCATGTTTGAACTTTAGTTTCAATACCCGTCCGTAATGACCTTTTGACACTCGTCCGTGTTCTTTCTGCACCCGTCCGTGTTTGAACCTTTCTTCAATACCCGTCCATATTGACCTTTTAGACACCCGTCCGTGTTCTTTCAGCACCCGTCTGTGTTTGAACCTTTATGTTCAATACCCGTCTGTATTGACCTTTTGACACCCGTCCGTGTTCTTTCAGCACCCGTCCGTGTTTGAACCTTTAGTTTCAATACCAGTCTTTATTGACCTTTTTTACACCCGTCCGTGTTCTTTCAGCACCCGTCCGTGTTTGAACTTTAGCTTCAATACCCGTCCGTATTGACCTTTTAATACCCGTCCGTGTTCTTTCAGCACCCGTCCGTGTTTTAACCTTTAGTTTCAATACCCGTCCGTATTCACTTTTTTGACGCCCGTCCGTGTTCTTTCAGCACTCGTCCGTGTTTGAACCTTTAGTTTCAATACCCGTCCGTATTGACCTTAGACACCCGTCCGTGTTCTTTCATTGCCCGTCCGTGTTTGAACTTCTTTCAGTACCCGTCCATATTAACCTTAGACAACTGTCCATGTTCTTTCAGCACCCGTCCGTGTTTGAACCTTTAGTTTCAATTCGCATCCATATTAACCTTTTTGACACCCTTCCGTGTTCTTTCAGCACACGCCCATGTCTGAACTTTAGTTTCAATACCCGTCCGTATTGACCTTTTGACACTCGTCTGTGTTTTTTCAGCACCCGTCCGTGTTTGAACCTTTCTTCAATACCCGTTCGTATTGACCTTTTAGACACCTGTCCGTGTTCTTTCAGCACCCGTCCGTGTTTGCACCCTTAGTTTCAATACCCATCCGTATTGACCTTAGACACCGGTCTGTGTTCTTTCAGCACCCGTCCGTGTTTGAACTTCTTTCAGTACCCATCCGTATTGACCTTAGACACCCGTCCGTGTTCTTTCAGCACCCGCCCGTCTTTGAACCCTTAGTTTCAATACCCGTCCGTATTGACCTATTTGACACACGTCTGTGTTTTTTCAACACCCGTCTATGTTTGTACCTTTAGTTTAAAGACCCGTCCGTATTGACCTTAGACACCCGTCTGTGTTCTTTCAGCACCCTTCCGTGTTTGAACCTTTAGTTTCAATACCCGTCCGTATTGACCTTTTTGACACCTGTCCGTGTTCTTTCAGCACCCGTCCATGTTTGAACTTTAGTTTCAATACCCGTCCGTATTGACCTTTTGACAACCGTCTGTGTTCTTTCAGCACCCGTCCGTGTTTGAACCTTTAGTTTCAATACCCGTCCGTAATGACCTTTTGACACTCGTCCGTGTTCTTTCTTCACCCGTCCGTGTTTGAACCTTTCTGCGATACCCGTCCATATTGACCTTTTAGACACCCGTCCGTGTTCTTTCAGCACCCGTCTGTGTTTGAACCTTTATGTTCAATACCCGTCTGTATTGACCTTTTGACACCCGTCCGTGTTCTTTCAGCACCCGTCCGTGTTTGAACCTTTAGTTTCAATACCCGTCCGTATTGACCTTTTGACACTCGTCCGTGTTCTTTCTGCACCCGTCCGTGTTTGAACCTTTCTTCAATACCCGTCCATATTGACCTTTTAGACACCCGTCCGTGTTCTTTCAGCACCCATCTGTGTTTGAACCTTTATGTTCAATACCCGTCTGTATTGACCTTTTGACACCCGTCCGTGTTCTTTCAGCACCCATCCGTGTTTAAACCTTTAGTTTCAATACCAGTCCGTATTGACCTTTTTTACACCCGTCCGTGTTCTTTCAGCACCCGTCCGTGTTTGAACTTTAGTTCTAATACCCGTCCGTATTGACCTTTTAATACCCGTCCGTGTTCTTTCAGCACCCGTCCATGTTTTAACCTTTAGTTTCAATACCCGTCCGTATTAACTTTTTTGACACCCGTCCGTGTTCTTTCAGCACTCATCTGTGTTTGAACCTTTAGTTTCAATACCCGTCCGTGTTCTTTCATTACCCGTCCGTGTTTTAACTTCTTTCAGTACCCGTCCATATTAACCTTAGACAACTGTCCATGTTCTTTCAGCACCCATCTGTGTTTGAACCTTTAGTTTCAATTCTCATCCATATTAACCTTTTTGACACCCTTCCGTGTTCTTTCAGCACACGCCCATGTTTGAACTTTAGTTTCAATACCCGTCCGTATTGACCTTTTGACACTCGTCCGTGTTTTTTCAGCACCCGTCCGTGTTTGAACCTTTCTTCAATACCCGTTCGTATTGACCTTTTAGACACCTGTCCGTGTTCTTTCAGCACCCGTCCGTGTTTGCACCTTTAGTTTCAATACCCATCCGTATTGACTTTAGACACCGGTCTGTGTTCTTTCAGCACCCGTCCGTGTTTGAACTTCTTTGAGTACCCATCCGTATTGACCTTAGACACCCGTCCGTGTTCTTTCAGCACCCGCCCGTCTTTGAACCCTTAGTTTCAATACCCGTCCGTATTGACCTATTTGACACACGTCTGTGTTTTTTCAACACCCGTCTATGTTTGTACCTTTAGTTTAAAGACCCGTCCGTATTGACCTTAGACACCCGTCTGTGTTCTTTCAGCACCCTTCCGTGTTTGAACCTTTAGTTTCAATACCCGTCCGTATTGACCTTTTTGACACCTGTCCGTGTTCTTTCAGCACCCGTCCATGTTTGAACTTTAGTTTCAATACCCGTCCGTATTGACCTTTTGACAACCGTCTGTGTTCTTTCAGCACCCGTCCGTGTTTGAACCTTTAGTTTCAATACCCGTCCGTATTGACCTTTTTGACACCCGTCCGTGTTCTTTCGGCACTCGTCCGTGTTTGAACCTTTAGTTTCAATACCCGTCCGTATTGACCTTAGACTCTCGTCCGTGTTCTTTCAGCACTCGTCCATGTTTGAACTTTAGTTTCAATACCCGTCTGTAATGACCTTTTGACACTCGTCCGTGTTGTCTCTTCACCCGTCCGTGTTTGAACCTTTCTTCGATACCCGTCCATATTGACCTTTTAGACACCCGTCCGTGTTCTTTCAGCACCCGTCTGTGTTTGAACCTTTATGTTCAATACCAGTCTGTATTGACCTTTTGACACCCGTCCGTGTTCTTTCAGCACCCGTCCGTGTTTGAACCTTTAGTTTCAATACCCGTCCGTATTGACCTTTTGACACTCGTCCGTGTTCTTTCTGCACCCGTCCGTGTTTGAACCTTTCTTCAATACCCGTCCATATTGACCTTTTAGACACCCGTCCGTGTTCTTTCAGCACCCGTCTGTGTTTGAACCTTTATGTTCAATACCCGTCTGTATTGACCTTTTGACACCCGTCCGTGTTCTTTCAGCACCCATCCGTGTTTGAACCTTTAGTTTCAATACCAGTCCGTATTGACCTTTTTTACACCCGTCCGTGTTCTTTCAGCACCCGTCCGTGTTTGAACTTTAGTTCTAATACCCGTCCGTATTGACCTTTTAATACCCGTCCGTGTTCTTTCAGCACCCGTCCGTGTTTTAACCTTTAGTTTCAATACCCGTCCGTATTAACTTTTTTGACACCCGTCCGTGTTCTTTCAGCACTCGTCTGTGTTTGAACCTTTAGTTTCAATACCCGTCCGTATTGACCTTAGACACCCGTCCGTGTTCTTTCATTACCCGTCCGTGTTTTAACTTCTTTCAGTACCCGTCCATATTAACCTTAGACAATTGTCCATGTTCTTTCAGCACCCGTCTGTTTTTGAACCTTTAGTTTCAATTCTCATCCATATTAAGCTTTTTGACACCCTTCCGCGTTCTTTCAGCACACGCCCATGTTTGAACTTTAGTTTCAATACCCGTCCGTATTGAGCTTTTGTAACTCGTCCGTGTTTTTTCAGCACCCGTCCGTGTTTGAACCTTTCTTCAATACCCGTTCGTATTGACCTTTTAGACACCTGTCCGTGTTCTTTCAGCACCCGTCCGTGTTTGCACCTTTAGTTTCAATACCCATCCGTATTGACCTTAGACACCGGTCTGTGTTCTTTCAGCACCCGTCCGTGTTTGAACTTCTTTCAGTACCCATCCGTATTGACCTTAGACACCCTTCCGTGTTCTTTCAACACCCGTCCATCTTTGAACCCTTAGTTTCAATTCCCGTCCGTATTGACCTATTTGACACACGTCTGTGTTTTTTCAACACCCGTCTGTGTTTGTACCTTTAGTTTAAAGACCCGTCCGTATTGACCTTAGACACCCGTCTGTGTTCTTTCAGCACCCTTCCGTGTTTGAACCTTTAGTTTCAATACCCGTCCGTATTGACCTTTTTGACACCCGTCCGTGTTCTTTCAGCACCCGTCCATGTTTGAACTTTAGTTTCAATACCCGTCCGTATTGACCTTTTGACAACCGTCTGTGTTCTTTCAGCACCCGTCCGTGTTTGAACCTTTAGTTTCAATACCCGTCCGTATTGACCTTTTTGACACCCGTCCGTGTTCTTTCAGCACTCGTCCGTGTTTGAACCTTTAGTTTCAATACCCATCTGTATTGACCTTAGACACCCGTCCGTGTTATTTCAGCACTCGTCCATGTTTGAACTTTAGTTTCAATACCCGTCCGTATTAACCTTTTGACACTCGTCCGTGTTCTTTCTGCACCCGTCCGTGTTTGAACCTTTCTTCAATACCCGTCCATATTGACCTTTTAGACACCCGTCCGTGTTCTTTCAGCACCCGTCTGTGTTTGAACCTTTATGTTCAATACCCGTCTGTATTGATCTTTTAACACCCGTCCGTGTTCTTTCAGCACCCATCCGTGTTTGAACCTTTAGTTTCAATACCAGTCCGTATTGACCTTTTTTACACCCGTCCGTGTTCTTTCAGCACCCGTCCGTGTTTGAACTTTAGTTTCAATACCCGTCCGTATTGACCTTTTAATACCCGTCCGTGTTCTTTCAGCACCCGTCCGTGTTTTAACCTTTAGTTTCAATACCCGTCCGTATTAACTTTTTTGACACCCGTCCGTGTTCTTTCAGCACTCGTCCGTGTTTGAACCTTTAGTTTCAATACCCGTCCGTATTGACCTTAGACACCCGTCCGTGTTCTTTCATTACCTGTCCGTGTTTGAACTTCTTTCAGTACCCGTCCATATTAAGCTTAGACAACTGTCCATGTTCTTTCAGCACCCGTCCATGTTTGAACCTTTAGTTTCAATTCTCATCCATATTAACCTTTTTGACACCCTTCCGTGTTCTTTCAGCACTCTCCCATGTTTGAACTTTAGTTTCAATACCCGTCCGTATTGACCTTTTGACACTCGTCCGTGTTTTTTCAGCACCCGTCCGTGTTTGAACCTTTCTTCAATACCCGTTCGTATTGACCTTTTAGACACCTGTCCGTGTTCTTTCAGCACCCGTCCGTGTTTGCACCTTTAGTTTCAATACCCATCCGTATTGACCTTAGACACCGGTCTGTGTTCTTTCAGCACCCGTCCGTGTTTGAACTTCTTTCAGTACCCATCCGTATTGACCTTAGACACCCGTCCGTGTTCTTTCAGCACCCGCCCGTCTTTGAACCCTTAGTTTCAATACCCGTCCGTATTGACCAATTTGACACACGTCTGTGTTTTTTCAACACCCGTCTGTGTTTGTACCTTTAGTTTAAAGACGCGTCCGTATTGACCTTAGACACCCGTCTGTGTTCTTTCAGCACCCTTCCGTGTTTGAACCTTTAGTTTCAATACCCGTCCGTATTGACCTTTTTGACACCCGTCCGTGTTCTTTCAGCACCCGTCCATGTTTGAACTTTAGTTTCAATACCCGTCCGTATTGACCTTTTGACAACCGTCTGTGTTCTTTCAGCACCCGTCCGTGTTTGAACCTTTAGTTTCAATACCCGTCCGTATTGACCTTTTTGACACCCGTCCGTGTTCTTTTAGCACTCGTCCGTGTTTGAACCTTTAGTTTCAATACCCGTCCGTAATGACCTTAGACACCCGTCCGTGTTCTTTCATCACTCGTCCATGTTTGAACTTTAGTTTCAATACCCTTCCGTAATGACCTTTTGACACTCGTCCGTGTTCTTTCTTCACCTGTCCGTGTTTGAACCTTTCTTCGATACCCGTCCATATTGACCTTTTAGACACCCGTCCGTGTTCTTTCAGCACCCGTCTGTGTTTGAACCTTTATGTTCAATACCCGTCTGTATTGACCTTTTGACACCCGTCCGTGTTCTTTCAGCACCCGTCTGTGTTTGAACCTTTAGTTTCAATACCCGTCCGTATTGACCTTTTGACACTCGTCCGTGTTCTTTCTGCACCCGTCCGTGTTTGAACCTTTCTTCAATACCCGTCCATATTGACCTTTTAGACACCCGTCCGTGTTCTTTCAGCACCCGTCTGTGTTTGAACCTTTATGTTCAATACCCGTCTGTATTGACCTTTTGACACCCGTCCGTGTTCTTTCAGCACCCATCCGTGTTTGAACCTTTAGTTTCAATACCAGTCCGTATTGACCTTTTTTACACCCGTCCGTGTTCTTTCAGCACCCGTCCGTGTTTGAACTTTAGTTTCAATACCCGTCCGTATTGACCTTTTAATACCCGTCCGTGTTCTTTCAGCACCCGTCCGTGTTTTAACCTTTAGTTTCAATACCCGTCCGTATTAACTTTTTTGACACCCGTCCGTGTTCTTTCAGCACTCGTCCGTGTTTGAACCTTTAGTTTCAATACCCGTCCATATTGACCTTAGACACCCGTCCGTGTTCTTTCATTACCTGTCCGTGTTTGAACTTCTTTCAGTACCCGTCCATATTAAGCTTAGACAACTGTCCATGTTCTTTCAGCACCCGTCCATGTTTGAACCTTTAGTTTCAATTCTCATCCATATTAACCTTTTTGACACCCTTCCGTGTTCTTTCAGCACTCTCCCATGTTTGAACTTTAGTTTCAATACCCGTCCGTATTGACCTTTTGACACTCGTCCGTGTTTTTTCAGCACCCGTCCGTGATTGAACCTTTCTTCAATACCCGTTCGTATTGACCTTTTAGACACCTGTCCGTGTTCTTTCAGCACCCGTCCGTGTTTGTACCTTTAGTTTCAATACCCATCCGTATTAACCTTAGACACCGGTCTGTGTTCTTTCAGCACCCTTCCGTGTTTGAACTTCTTTCAGTACCCATCCGTATTGACCTTAGACACCCATCCGTGTTCTTTCAGCACCCGTCCGTCTTTGAACCCTTAGTTTCAATTCCCGTCCGTATTAACCTATTTGACACACGTCTGTGTTTTTTCAACACCCGTCTGTGTTTGTACCTTTAGTTTAAAGACCCGTCCGTATTGACCTTAGACACCCGTCTGTGTTCTTTCAGCACCCTTCCGTGTTTGAACCTTTAGTTTCAATACCCATCCGTATTGACCTTTTTGACACCCGTCCGTGTTCTTTCAGCACCCGTCCATGTTTGAACTTTAATTTCAATACCCGTCCGTATTGACCTTTTGACAACCGTCTGTGTTCTTTCAGCACCCGTCCGTGTTTGAAACTTTAGTTTCAATACCCGTCCGTATTGACCTTTTTGACACCCGTCCGTGTTCTTTCAGCACTCGTCCGTGTTTGAACCTTTAGTTTCAATACCCGTCCGTATTGACCTTAGACACCCGTCCGTGTTATTTCAGCACTCGTCCATGTTTGAACTTTAGTTTCAATACCCGTCCGTATTGACCTTTTGACACTCGTCCGTGTTCTTTCTGCACCCGTCCGTGTTTGAACCTTTCTTCAATACCCGTCCATATTGACCTTTTAGACACGAGTCCATGTTCTTTCAGCTCCCGTCTGTGTTTGAACCTTTATGTTCAATACCCGTCTGTATTGACCTTTTAACACTCGTCCGTGTTCTTTCAGCACCCATCCGTGTTTGAACCTTTAGTTTCAATACCAGTCCGTATTGACCTTTTTTACACCCGTCCGTGTTCTTTCAGCACCCGTCCGTGTTTGAACTTTAGTTTCAATACCCGTCCGTATTGACCTTTTAATACCCGTCCATGTTCTTTCAGCACCCGTCCGTGTTTTAACCTTTAGTTTCAATACCCGTCCGTATTAACTTTTTTGACACCCGTCCGTGTTCTTTCAGCACTCGTCCGTGTTTGAACCTTTAGTTTCAATACCCGTCCGTATTGACCTTAGACACCCGTCCGTGTTCTTTCATTACCTGTCCGTGTTTGAACTTCTTTCAGTACCCGTCCATATTAAGCTTAGACAACTGTCCATGTTCTTTCAGCACCCGTCCATGTTTGAACCTTTAGTTTCAATTCTCATCCATATTAACCTTTTTGACACCCTTCCGTGTTCTTTCAGCACTCTCCCATGTTTGAACTTTAGTTTCAATACCTGTCCGTATTGACCTTTTGACACTCGTCCGTGTTTTTTTAGCACCCGTCCGTGTTTGAACCTTTCTTCAATACCCGTTCGTATTGACCTTTTAGACACCTGTCCGTGTTCTTTCAGCACCCGTCCGTGTTTGCACCTTTAGTTTCAATACCCATCCGTATTGACCTTAGACACCGGTCTGTGTTCTTTCAGCACCCGTCCGTGTTTGAACTTCTTTCAGTACCCATCCGTATTGACCTTAGACACCCTTCCGTGTTCTTTCAACACCCGTCCGTCTTTGAACCCTTAGTTTCAATTCCCGTCCGTATTGACCTATTTGACACACGTCTGTGTTTTTTCAACACCCGTCTGTGTTTGTACCTTTAGTTTAAAGACCCGTCCGTATTGACCTTAGACACCCGTCTGTGTTCTTTCAGCACCCTTCCGTGTTTGAATCTTTAGTTTCAATACCCGTCCGTATTGACCTTTTTGACACCCGTCCGTGTTCTTTCAGCACCCGTCCATGTTTGAACTTTAGTTTCAATACCCGTCCGTATTGACCTTTTGACAACCGTCTGTGTTCTTTCAGCACCCGTCCGTGTTTGAACCTTTAGTTTCAATACCCGTCCGTATTGACCTTTTTGACACCCGTCCGTGTTCTTTCAGCACTCGTCCGTGTTTGAACCTTTAGTTTCAATACCCATCTGTATTGACCTTAGACACCCGTCCGTGTTATTTCAGCACTCGTCCATGTTTGAACTTTAGTTTCAATACCCGTCCGTATTGACCTTTTGACACTCGTCCGTGTTCTTTCTGCACCCGTCCGTGTTTGAACCTTTCATCAATACCCGTCCATATTGACCTTTTAGACACCCGTCCGTGTTCTTTCAGCACCCGTCTGTGTTTGAACCTTTATGTTCAATACCCGTCTGTATTGACCTTTTAACACCCGTCCGTGTTCTTTCAGCACCCATCCGTGTTTGAACCTTTAGTTTCAATACCAGTCCGTATTGACCTTTTTTACACCCGTCCGTGTTCTTTCAGCACCCGTCCGTGTTTGAACTTTAGTTTCAATACCCGTCCGTATTGACCTTTTAATACCCGTCCGTGTTCTTTCAGCACCCGTCCGTGTTTTAACCTTTAGTTTCAATACCCGTCCGTATTGACTTTTTTGACACCCGTCCGTGTTCTTTCAGCACTCGTCCGTGTTTGAACCTTTAGTTTCAATACCCGTCCGTATTGACCTTAGACACCCGTCCGTGTTCTTTCATTACCTGTCCGTGTTTGAACTTCTTTCAGTACCCGTCCATATTAAGCTTAGACAACTGTCCATGTTCTTTCAGCACCCGTCCATGTTTGAACCTTTAGTTTCAATTCTCATCCATATTAACCTTTTTGACACCCTTCCGTGTTCTTTCAGCACTCTCCCATGTTTGAACTTTAGTTTCAATACCCGTCCGTATTGACCTTTTGACACTCGTCCGTGTTTTTTCAGCACCCGTCCGTGTTTGAACCTTTCTTCAATACCCGTTCGTATTGACCTTTTAGACACCTGTCCGTGTTCTTTCAGCACCCGTCCGTGTTTGCACCTTTAGTTTCAATACCCATCCGTATTGACCTTAGACACCGGTCTGTGTTCTTTCAGCACCCGTCCGTGTTTGAACTTCTTTCAGTACCCATCCGTATTGACCTTAGACACCCGTCCGTGTTCTTTCAGCACCCGCCCGTCTTTGAACCCTTAGTTTCAATACCCGTCCGTATTGACCAATTTGACACACGTCTGTGTTTTTTCAACACCCGTCTGTGTTTGTACCTTTAGTTTAAAGACGCGTCCGTATTGACCTTAGACACCCGTCTGTGTTCTTTCAGCACCCTTCCGTGTTTGAACCTTTAGTTTCAATACCCGTCCGTATTGACCTTTTTGACACCCGTCCGTGTTCTTTCAGCACCCGTCCATGTTTGAACTTTAGTTTCAATACCCGTCCGTATTGACCTTTTGACAACCGTCTGTGTTCTTTCAGCAACCGTCCGTGTTTGAACCTTTAGTTTCAATACCCGTCCGTATTGACCTTTTTGACACCCGTCCGTGTTCTTTTAGCACTCGTCCGTGTTTGAACCTTTAGTTTCAATACCCGTCCGTAATGACCTTAGACACCCGTCCGTGTTCTTTCATCACTCGTCCATGTTTGAACTTTAGTTTCAATACCCTTCCGTAATGACCTTTTGACACTCGTCCGTGTTCTTTCTTCACCTGTCCGTGTTTGAACCTTTCTTCGATACCCGTCCATATTGACCTTTTAGACACCCGTCCGTGTTCTTTCAGCACCCGTCTGTGTTTGAACCTTTATGTTCAATACCCGTCTGTATTGACCTTTTGACACCCGTCCGTGTTCTTTCAGCACCCGTCTGTGTTTGAACCTTTAGTTTCAATACCCGTCCGTATTGACCTTTTGACACTCGTCCGTGTTCTTTCTGCACCCGTCCGTGTTTGAACCTTTCTTCAATACCCGTCCATATTGACCTTTTAGACACCCGTCCGTGTTCTTTCAGCACCCGTCTGTGTTTGAACCTTTATGTTCAATACCCGTCTGTATTGACCTTTTGACACCCGTCCGTGTTCTTTCAGCACCCATCCGTGTTTGAACCTTTAGTTTCAATACCAGTCCGTATTGACCTTTTTTACACCCGTCCGTGTTCTTTCAGCACCCGTCCGTGTTTGAACTTTAGTTTCAATACCCGTCCGTATTGACCTTTTAATACCCGTCCGTGTTCTTTCAGCGCCCATCCGTGTTTTAACCTTTAGTTTCAATACCCGTCCGTATTAACTTTTTTGACACCCGTCCGTGTTCTTTCAGCACTCGTCCGTGTTTGAACCTTTAGTTTCAATACCCGTCCGTATTGACCTTAGACACCCGTCCGTGTTCTTTCATTACCTGTCCGTGTTTGAACTTCTTTCAGTACCCGTCCATATTAAGCTTAGACAACTGTCCATGTTCTTTCAGCACCCGTCCATGTTTGAACCTTTAGTTTCAATTCTCATCCATATTAACCTTTTTGACACCCTTCCGTGTTCTTTCAGCACTCTCCCATGTTTGAACTTTAGTTTCAATACCCGTCCGTATTGACCTTTTGACACTCGTCCGTGTTTTTTCAGCACTCGTCCGTGTTTGAACCTTTCTTCAATACCCGTTCGTATTGACCTTTTAGACACCTGTCCGTGTTCTTTCAGCACCCGTCCGTGTTTGCACCTTTAGTTTCAATACCCATCCGTATTAACCTTAGACACCGGTCTGTGTTCTTTCAGCACCCTTCCGTGTTTGAACTTCTTTCAGTACCCATCCGTATTGACCTTAGACACCCGTCCGTGTTCTTTCAGCACCCGTCCGTCTTTGAACCCTTAGTTTCAATTCCCGTCCATATTAACCTATTTGACACACGTCTGTGTTTTTTCAACACCCGTCTGTGTTTGTACCTTTAGTTTAAAGACCCGTCCGTATTGACCTTAGACACCCGTCTGTGTTCTTTCAGCACCCTTCCGTGTTTGAACCTTTAGTTTCAATACCCGTCCGTATTGACCTTTTTGACACCCGTCCGTGTTCTTTCAGCACCCGTCCATGTTTGAACTTTAATTTCAATACCCGTCCGTATTGACCTTTTGACAACCGTCTGTGTTCTTTCAGCACCCGTCCGTGTTTGAACCTTTAGTTTCAATACCCTTCCGTATTGACCTTTTTGACACCCGTCCGTGTTCTTTCAGCACTCGTCCGTGTTTGAACCTTTAGTTTCAATACCCGTCCGTATTGACCTTAGACACCCGTCCGTGTTATTTCAGCACTCGTCCATGTTTGAACTTTAGTTTCAATACCCGTCCGTATTGACCTTTTGACACTCGTCCGTGTTCTTTCTGCACCCGTCCGTGTTTGAACCTTTCTTCAATACCCGTCCATATTGACCTTTTAGACACGAGTCCATGTTCTTTCAGCACCTGTCTGTGTTTGAACCTTTATGTTCAATACCCGTCTATATTGACCTTTTAACACTCGTCCGTGTTCTTTCAGCACCCATCCGTGTTTGAACCTTTAGTTTCAATACCAGTCCGTATTGACCTTTTTTACACCCGTCCGTGTTCTTTCAGCACCCGTCCGTGTTTGAACTTTAGTTTCAATACCCGTCCGTATTGACCTTTTAATTCCCCTCCATGTTCTTTCAGCACCCGTCCGTGTTTTAACCTTTAGTTTCAATACCCGTCCGTATTAACTTTTTTGACACCCGTCCGTGTTCTTTCAGCACTCGTCCGTGTTTGAACCTTTAGTTTCAATACCCGTCCGTATTGACCTTAGACACCCGTCCGTGTTCTTTCATTACCTGTCCGTGTTTGAACTTCTTTCAGTACCCGTCCATATTAAGCTTAGACAACTGTCCATGTTCTTTCAGCACCCATCCATGTTTGAACCTTTAGTTTCAATTCTCATCCATATTAACCTTTTTGACACCCTTCCGTGTTCTTTCAGCACTCTCCCATGTTTGAACTTTAGTTTCAATACCCGTCCGTATTGACCTTTTGACACTCGTCCGTGTTTTTTTAGCACCCGTCCGTGTTTGAACCTTTCTTCAATACCCGTTCGTATTGACCTTTTAGACACCT
Source organism: Lathyrus tuberosus (assembly GCA_022829125.1). Classification (NCBI taxonomy): domain Eukaryota; kingdom Viridiplantae; phylum Streptophyta; class Magnoliopsida; order Fabales; family Fabaceae; genus Lathyrus; species Lathyrus tuberosus. The sequence continues at coordinate 3,103,903 of JALAZF010000502.1, read as the reverse complement.
GTCCGTGTTCTTTCAGCACCCGTCCGTGTTTGCACCTTTAGTTTCAATACCCATCCGTATTGACCTTAGACACCGGTCTGTGTTCTTTCAGCACCCGTCCGTGTTTGAACTTCTTTCAGTACCCATCCGTATTGACCTTAGACACCCGTCCGTGTTCTTTCAGCACCCGCCCGTCTTTGAACCCTTAGTTTCAATACCCGTCCGTATTGACCAATTTGACACACGTCTGTGTTTTTTCAACACCCGTCTGTGTTTGTACCTTTAGTTTAAAGACGCGTCCGTATTGACCTTAGACACTCGTCTGTGTTCTTTCAGCACCCTTCCGTGTTTGAACCTTTAGTTTCAATACCCGTCCGTATTGACCTTTTTGACACCCGTCCGTGTTCTTTCAGCACCCGTCCATGTTTGAACTTTAGTTTCAATACCCGTCCGTATTGACCTTTTGACAACCGTCTGTGTTCTTTCAGCACCCGTCCGTGTTTGAACCTTTAGTTTCAATACCCGTCCGTATTGACCTTTTTGACACCCGTCCGTGTTCTTTTAGCACTCGTCCGTGTTTGAACCTTTAGTTTCAATACCCGTCCGTAATGACCTTAGACACCCGTCCGTGTTCTTTCATCACTCGTCCATGTTTGAACTTTAGTTTCAATACCCTTCCGTAATGACCTTTTGACACTCGTCCGTGTTCTTTCTTCACCTGTCCGTGTTTGAACCTTTCTTCGATACCCGTCCATATTGACCTTTTAGACACCCGTCCGTGTTCTTTCAGCACCCGTCTGTGTTTGAACCTTTATGTTCAATACCCATCTGTATTGACCTTTTGACACCCGTCCGTGTTCTTTCAGCACCCGTCTGTGTTTGAACCTTTAGTTTCAATACCCGTCCGTATTGACCTTTTGACACTCGTCCGTGTTCTTTCTGCACCCGTCCTTGTTTGAACCTTTCTTCAATACCCGTCCATATTGACCTTTTAGACACCCGTCCGTGTTCTTTCAGCACCCGTCTGTGTTTGAACCTTTATGTTCAATACCCGTCTGTATTGACCTTTTGACACCCGTCCGTGTTCTTTCAGCACCCATCCGTGTTTGAACCTTTAGTTTCAATACCAGTCCGTATTGACCTTTTTTACACCCGTCCGTGTTCTTTCAGCACCCGTCCGTGTTTGAACTTTAGTTTCAATACCCGTCCGTATTGACCTTTTAATACCCGTCCGTGTTCTTTCAGCACCCGTCCGTGTTTTAACCTTTAGTTTCAATACCCGTCCGTATTAACTTTTTTGACACCCGTCCGTGTTCTTTCAGCACTCGTCCGTGTTTGAACCTTTAGTTTCAATACCCGTCCGTATTGACCTTAGACACCCGTCCGTGTTCTTTCATTACCTGTCCGTGTTTGAACTTCTTTCAGTACCCGTCCATATTAAGCTTAGACAACTGTCCATGTTCTTTCAGCACCCGTCCATGTTTGAACCTTTAGTTTCAATTCTCATCCATATTAACCTTTTTGACACCCTTCCGTGTTCTTTCAGCACTCTCCCATGTTTGAACTTTAGTTTCAATACCCGTCCGTATTGACCTTTTGACACTCGTCCGTGTTTTTTCAGCACCCGTCCGTGTTTGAACCTTTCTTCAATACCCGTTCGTATTGACCTTTTAGACACCTGTCCGTGTTCTTTCAGCACCCGTCCGTGTTTGCACCTTTAGTTTCAATACCCATCCGTATTAACCTTAGACACCGGTCTGTGTTCTTTCAGCACCCTTCCGTGTTTGAACTTCTTTCAGTACCCATCCGTATTGACCTTAGACACCCGTCCGTGTTCTTTCAGCACTCGTCCGTCTTTGAACCCTTAGTTTCAATTCCCGTCCGTATTAACCTATTTGACACACGTCTGTGTTTTTTCAACACCCGTCTGTGTTTGTACCTTTAGTTTAAAGACCCGTCCGTATTGACCTTAGACACCCGTCTGTGTTCTTTCAGCACCCTTCCGTGTTTGAACCTTTAGTTTCAATACCCGTCCGTATTGACCTTTTTGACACCCGTCCGAGTTCTTTCAGCACCCGTCCATGTTTGAACTTTAATTTCAATACCCGTCCGTATTGACCTTTTGACAACCGTCTGTGTTCTTTCAGCACCCGTCCGTGTTTGAACCTTTAGTTTCAATACACTTCCGTATTGACCTTTTTGACACCCGTCCGTGTTCTTTCAGCACTCGTCCGTGTTTGAACCTTTAGTTTCAATACCCGTCCGTATTGACCTTAGACACCCGTCCGTGTTATTTCAGCACTCGTCCATGTTTGAACTTTAGTTTCAATACCCGTCCGTATTGACCTTTTGACACTCGTCCGTGTTCTTTCTGCACCCGTCCGTGTTTGAACCTTTCTTCAATACCCGTCCATATTGACCTTTTAGACACGAGTCCATGTTCTTTCAGCACCCGTCTGTGTTTGAACCTTTATGTTCAATACCCGTCTGTATTGACCTTTTAACACTCGTCCGTGTTCTTTCAGCACCCATCCGTGTTTGAACCTTTAGTTTCAATACCAGTCCGTATTGACCTTTTTTACACCCGTCCGTGTTCTTTCAGCACCCGTCCGTGTTTGAACTTTAGTTTCAATACCCGTCCGTATTGACCTTTTAATACCCGTCCATGTTCTTTCAGCACCCGTCCGTGTTTTAACCTTTAGTTTCAATACCCGTCCGTATTAACTTTTTTGACACCCGTCCGTGTTCTTTCAGCACTCGTCCGTGTTTGAACCTTTAGTTTCAATACCCGTCCGTATTGACCTTAGACACCCGTCCGTGTTCTTTCATTACCTGTCCGTGTTTGAACTTCTTTCAGTACCCGTCCATATTAAGCTTAGACAACTGTCCATGTTCTTTCAGCACCCATCCATGTTTGAACCTTTAGTTTCAATTCTCATCCATATTAACCTGTTTGACACCCTTCCGTGTTCTTTCAGCACTCTCCCATGTTTGAACTTTAGTTTCAATACCCGTCCGTATTGACCTTTTGACACTCGTCCGTGTTTTTTTAGCACCCGTCCGTGTTTGAACCTTTCTTCAATACCCGTTCGTATTGACCTTTTAGACACCTGTCCGTGTTCTTTCAGCACCCGTCCGTGTTTGCACCTTTAGTTTCAATACCCATCCGTATTGACCTTAGACACCGGTCTGTGTTCTTTCAGCACCCGTCCGTGTTTGAACTTCTTTCAGTACCCATCCGTATTGACCTTAGACACCCGTCCGTGTTCTTTCAGCACCCGCCCGTCTTTGAACCCTTAGTTTCAATACCCGTCCGTATTGACCAATTTGACACACGTCTGTGTTTTTTCAACACCCGTCTGTGTTTGTACCTTTAGTTTAAAGACGCGTCCGTATTGACCTTAGACACCCGTCTGTGTTCTTTCAGCACCCTTCCGTGTTTGAACCTTTAGTTTCAATACCCGTCCGTATTGACCTTTTTGACACCCGTCCGTGTTCTTTCAGCACCCGTCCATGTTTGAACTTTAGTTTCAATACCCGTCCGTATTGACCTTTTGACAACCGTCTGTGTTCTTTCAGCACCCGTCTGTGTTTGAACCTTTAGTTTCAATACCCGTCCGTATTGACCTTTTTGACACCCGTCCGTGTTCTTTCAGCACTCGTCCGTGTTTGAACCTTTAGTTTCAATACCCGTCCGTAATGACCTTAGACACCCGTCCGTGTTCTTTCATCACTCGTCCATGTTTGAACTTTAGTTTCAATACCCTTCCGTAATGACCTTTTGACACTCGTCCGTGTTCTTTCTTCACCTGCCCGTGTTTGAACCTTTCTTCGATACCCGTCCATATTGACCTTTTAGACACCCGTCCGTGTTCTTTCAGCACCCGTCTGTGTTTGAACCTTTATGTTCAATACCCGTCTGTATTGACCTTTTGACACCCGTCCGTGTTCTTTCAGCACCCGTCCGTGTTTGAACCTTTAGTTTCAATACCCGTCCGTATTGACCTTTTGACACTCGTCCTTGTTCTTTCAGCACCCGTCCGTGTTTGAACCTTTCTTCAATACCCGTCCATATTGACCTTTTAGACCCCCGTCCGTGTTCTTTCAGCACCCGTCTGTGTTTGAACCTTTATGTTCAATACCCGTCTGTATTGACCTTTTGACACCCGTCCGTGTTCTTTCAGCACCCATCCGTGTTTGAACCTTTAGTTTCAATACCAGTCCGTATTGACCTTTTTTACACCCGTCCGTGTTCTTTCAGCACCCGTCCGTGTTTGAACTTTAGTTCTAATACCCGTCCGTATTGACCTTTTAATACCCGTCCGTGTTCTTTCAGCACCCGTCCGTGTTTAACCTTTAGTTTCAATACCCGTCCGTATTAACTTTTTTGACACCCGTCCGTTTTCTTTCAGCACTCGTCCGTGTTTGAACCTTTAGTTTCAATACCCGTCCGTATTGACCTTAGACACCCGTCCGTGTTCTTTCATTACCCGTCCGTGTTTGAACTTCTTTCAGTACCCGTCCATATTAACCTTAGACAACTGTCCATGTTCTTTCAGGACCCGTCTGTGTTTGAACCTTTAGTTTCAATTCTCATCCATATTAACCTTTTTGACACCCTTCCGTGTTCTTTCAGCACACGCCCATGTTTGAACTTTAGTTTCAATACCCGTCCGTAATGAGCTTTTGACACTCGTCCGTGTTTTTTCAGCACCCGTCCGTGTTTGAACCTTTCTTCAATACCCGTTCGTATTGACCTTTTAGACACCTGTCCGTGTTCTTTCAGCACCCGTCCGTGTTTGCACCTTTAGTTTCAATACCCATCCGTATTGACCTTAGACACCGGTCTTTGTTCTTTCAGCACCCGTCCGTGTTTGAACTTCTTTCAGTACCCATCCGTATTGACCTTAGACACCCGTCCGTGTTCTTTCATCACCCGTCCGTCTTTGAACCCTTAGTTTCAATTCCCGTCCGTATTAACCTATTTGACACACGTCTGTGTTTTTTCAACACCTGTCTGTGTTTGTACCTTTAGTTTTAAGACCCGTCCGTATTGACCTTAGACACCCGTCTGTGTTCTTTCAGCACCCTTCCGTGTTTGAACCTTTAGTTTCAATACCCGTCCGTATTGACCTTTTTGACACCCGTCCGTGTTCTTTCAGCACCCGTCCATGTTTGAACTTTAATTTCAATACCCGTCCGTATTGACCTTTTGACAACCGTCTGTGTTCTTTCAGCATCCGTCCGTGTTTGAACCTTTAGTTTCAATACCCGTCCGTATTGACCTTTTTGACACCCGTCCGTGTTCTTTTAGCACTCGTCCGTGTTTGAACCTTTAGTTTCAATACCCGTCCGTTTTGACCTTAGACTCCCGTCCGTGTTCTTTCAGCACTCGTCCATGTTTGAACTTTAGTTTCAATACCCGTCCGTAATGACCTTTTGACACTCGTCCGTGTTCTTTCTTCACCCGTCCGTGTTTGAACCTTTCTTCGATACCCGTCCATATTGACCTTTTAGACACCCGTCCGTGTTCTTTCAGCACCCGTCTGTGTTTGAACCTTTATGTTCAATACCCGTCTGCATTGACCTTTTGACATCCGTCCGTGTTCTTTCAGCACCCGTCCGTGTTTGAACCTTTAGTTTCAATACCCGTCTGTAATGACCTTTTGTCACTCGTCCGTGTTCTTTCTGCACCCGTCCGTGTTTGAACCTTTCTTCAATACCCGTCCATATTGACCTTTTAGACACCCGTCCGTGTTCTTTCAGCACCCGTCTGTGTTTGAACCTTTATGTTCAATACCCGTCTGTATTGACCTTTTAACACCCGTCCGTGTTCTTTCAACACCCATCCATGTTTGAACCTTTAGTTTCAATACCAGTCCGTATTGACCTTTTTTACACCCGTCCGTGTTCTTTCAGCACCCGTCCGCATTGACCTTTTAATACCCGTCCGGGTTCTTTCAGCACCCGTCCGTGTTTTAACCTTTAGTTTCAATACCCGTCCGTATTAACTTTTTTGACACCCGTCCGTGTTCTTTCAGTACTCGTCCGTGTTTGAACCTTTAGTTTCAATACCCGTCCGTATTGACCTTAGACACCCGTCCGTGTTCTTTCATTACCCGTCCGTGTTTGAACTTCTTTCAGTACCCGTCCATATTAAGCTTAGACAACTGTCCATGTTCTTTCAGCACCCGTCCATGTTTGAACCTTTAGTTTCAATTCTTATCTATATTAACCTTTTTGACACCCTTCCATGTTCTTTCAGCACTCTCCCATGTTTGAACTTTAGATTCAATACCCGTCCGTATTGACCTTTTGACACTCGTCCGTGTTTTTTCAGCACCCGTCCGTGTTTGAACCTTTCTTCAATACCCGTTCGTATTGACCTTTTAGACACCTGTCCGTGTTCTTTCAGCACCCGTCCGTGTTTGCGCCTTTAGTTTCAATACCCATCCGTATTGACCTTAGACACCGGACTGTGTTCTTTCAGCACCCGTCCGTGTTTGAACTTCTTTCAGTACCCATCCGTATTGACCTTAGACACCCGTCCGTGTTCTTTCAGCACCCGTCCGTCTTTGAACCCTTAGTTTCAATTCCCGTCCGTATTGACCTATTTGACACACGTCTGTGTTTTTTCAACACCCGTCTGTGTTTGTACCTTTAGTTTAAAGACCCGTCCATATTGACCTTAGACACCCGTCTGTGTTCTTTCAGCACCCTTCCGTGTTTGAACCTTTAGTTTCAATACCCGTCCGTATTGACCTTTTTGACACCCGTCCGTGTTCTTTCAACAACCGTCCATGTTTGAACTTTAGTTTCAATACCCGTCCGTATTGACCTTTTGACAACTGTCTGTGTTCTTTCAGCACCTGTCCGTGTTTGAACCTTTAGTTTCAATACCCGTCCGTATTGACCTTTTGACACTCGTCCGTGTTCTTTCTGCACCCGTCCGTGTTTGAACCTTTCTTCAATACCCGTCCATATTGACCTTTTAGACACCCGTCCGTGATCTTTCAGCACCCGTCTGTGTTTGAACCTTTATGTTCAATACCCGTCTGCATTGACCTTTTGACATCCGTCCGTGTTCTTTCTGCACCCATCCGTGTTTGAACCTTTAGTTTCAATACCCGTCCGTATTGACCTTTTGACACTCGTCCGTGTTCTTTCTGCACCCGTCCGTGTTTGAACCTTTCTTCAATACCCGTCCATATTGACCTTTTAGACACCCGTCCGTGTTCTTTCAGCACCCGTCTGTGTTTGAACCTTTATGTTCAATACCCGTCTGTATTGACCTTTTAACACCCGTCCGTGTTCTTTCAACACCCATCCATGTTTGAACCTTTAGTTTCAATACCAGTCCGTATTGACCTTTTTTACACCCGTCCGTGTTCTTTCAGCACCCGTCCGTGTTTGAACTTTAGTTTTAATACCCGTCCGTATTGACCTTTTAATACCCGTCCGTGTTCTTTCAGCACCCGTCCGTGTTTTAACCTTTAGTTTCAATACCCGTCCGTATTAACTTTTTTGACACCCGTCCGTGTTCTTTCAGCACTCGTCCGTGTTTGAACCTTTAGTTTCAATACCCGTCCGTATTGACCTTAGACACCCGTCCGTGTTCTTTCATTACCCGTGCGTGTTTGAACTTCTTTCAGTACCCGTCCATATTAAGCTTAGACAACTGTCCATGTTCTTTCAGCACCCGTTCATGTTTGAACCTTTAGTTTCAATTCTTATCCATATTAACCTTTTTGACACCCTTCCATGTTCTTTCAGCACTATCCCATGTTTGAACTTTAGTTTCAATACCCGTCCGTATTGACCTTTTGACACTCGTCCGTGTTTTTTCAGCACCCGTCCGTGTTTGAACCTTTCTTCAATACCCGTTCGTATTGACCTTTTAGACACTTGTCCGTGTTCTTTCAGCACCCGTCTGTGTTGGAACCTTTATGTTCAATACCCGTCTGTATTGACCTTTTGACACCCGTCCGTGTTCTTTCAGCACCCGTCCGTGTTTGAACCTTTAGTTTCAATACCCGTCCGTATTGACCTTTTGACACTCGTCCTTGTTCTTTCAGCACCCGTCCGTGTTTGAACCTTTCTTCAATACCCGTCCATATTGACCTTTTAGACCCCCGTCCGTGTTCTTTCAGCACCCGTCTGTGTTTGAACCTTTATGTTCAATACCCGTCTGTATTGACCTTTTGACACCCGTCCGTGTTCTTTCAGCACCCATCCGTGTTTGAACCTTTAGTTTCAATACCAGTCCGTATTGACCTTTTTTACACCCGTCCGTGTTCTTTCAGCACCCGTCCGTGTTTGAACTTTAGTTCTAATACCCGTCCGTATTGACCTTTTAATACCCGTCCGTGTTCTTTCAGCACCCGTCCGTGTTTAATCTTTAGTTTCAATACCCGTCCGTATTAACTTTTTTGACACCCGTCCGTGTTCTTTCAGCACTCGTCCGTGTTTGAACCTTTAGTTTCAATACCCGTCCGTATTGACCTTAGACACCCGTCCGTGTTCTTTCATTACCCGTCCGTGTTTGAACTTCTTTCAGTACCCGTCCATATTAACCTTAGACAACTGTCCATGTTCTTTCAGGACCCGTCTGTGTTTGAACCTTTAGTTTCAATTCTCATCCATATTAACCTTTTTGACACCCTTCCGTGTTCTTTCAGCACTCTCCCATGTTTGAACTTTAGATTCAATACCCGTCCGTATTGACCTTTTGACACTCGTCCGTGTTTTTTCAGCACCCGTCCGTGTTTGAACCTTTCTTCAATACCCGTTCGTCTTGACCTTTTAGACACCTGTCCGTGTTCTTTCAGCACCCGTCCGTGTTTGCGCCTTTAGTTTCAATACCCATCCGTATTGACCTTAGACACCGGACTGTGTTCTTTCAGCACCCGTCCGTGTTTGAACTTCTTTCAGTACCCATCCGTATTGACCTTAGACACCCGTCCGTGTTCTTTCAGCACCCGTCCGTCTTTGAACCCTTAGTTTCAATTCCCGTCCGTATTGACCTATTTGACACACGTCTGTGTTTTTTCAACACCCGTCTGTGTTTGTACCTTTAGTTTAAAGACCCGTCCATATTGACCTTAGACACCCGTCTGTGTTCTTTCAGCACCCTTCCGTGTTTGAACCTTTAGTTTCAATACCCGTCCGTATTGACCTTTTTGACACCCGTCCGTGTTCTTTCAACAACCGTCCATGTTTGAACTTTAGTTTCAATACCCGTCCGTATTGACCTTTTGACAACTGTCTGTGTTCTTTCAGCACCTGTCCGTGTTTGAACCTTTAGTTTCAATACCCGTCCGTATTGACCTTTTGACACTCGTCCGTGTTCTTTCTGCACCCGTCCGTGTTTGAACCTTTCTTCAATACCCGTCCATATTGACCTTTTAGACACCCGTCCGTGATCTTTCAGCACCCGTCTGTGTTTGAACCTTTATGTTCAATACCCGTCTGCATTGACCTTTTGACATCCGTCCGTGTTCTTTCTGCACCCATCCGTGTTTGAACCTTTAGTTTCAATACCCGTCCGTATTGACCTTTTGACACTCGTCCGTGTTCTTTCTGCACCCGTCCGTGTTTGAACCTTTCTTCAATACCCGTCCATATTGACCTTTTAGACACCCGTCCGTGTTCTTTCAGCACCCGTCTGTGTTTGAACCTTTATGTTCAATACCCGTCTGTATTGACCTTTTAACACCCGTCCGTGTTCTTTCAACACCCATCCATGTTTGAACCTTTAGTTTCAATACCAGTCCGTATTGACCTTTTTTACACCCGTCCGTGTTCTTTCAGCACCCGTCCGTGTTTGAACTTTAGTTTTAATACCCGTCCGTATTGACCTTTTAATACCCGTCCGTGTTCTTTCAGCACCCGTCCGTGTTTTAACCTTTAGTTTCAATACCCGTCCGTATTAACTTTTTTGACACCCGTCCGTGTTCTTTCAGCACTCGTCCGTGTTTGAACCTTTAGTTTCAATACCCGTCCGTATTGACCTTAGACACCCGTCCGTGTTCTTTCATTACCCGTGCGTGTTTGAACTTCTTTCAGTACCCGTCCATATTAAGCTTAGACAACTGTCCATGTTCTTTCAGCACCCGTTCATGTTTGAACCTTTAGTTTCAATTCTTATCCATATTAACCTTTTTGACACCCTTCCATGTTCTTTCAGCACTATCCCATGTTTGAACTTTAGTTTCAATACCCGTCCGTATTGACCTTTTGACACTCGTCCGTGTTTTTTCAGCACCCGTCCGTGTTTGAACCTTTCTTCAATACCCGTTCGTATTGACCTTTTAGACACTTGTCCGTGTTCTTTCAGCACCCGTCTGTGTTGGAACCTTTATGTTCAATACCCGTCTGTATTGACCTTTTGACACCCGTCCGTGTTCTTTCAGCACCCGTCCGTGTTTGAACCTTTAGTTTCAATACCCGTCCGTATTGACCTTTTGACACTCGTCCTTGTTCTTTCAGCACCCGTCCGTGTTTGAACCTTTCTTCAATACCCGTCCATATTGACCTTTTAGACCCCCGTCCGTGTTCTTTCAGCACCCGTCTGTGTTTGAACCTTTATGTTCAATACCCGTCTGTATTGACCTTTTGACACCCGTCCGTGTTCTTTCAGCACCCATCCGTGTTTGAACCTTTAGTTTCAATACCAGTCCGTATTGACCTTTTTTACACCCGTCCGTGTTCTTTCAGCACCCGTCCGTGTTTGAACTTTAGTTCTAATACCCGTCCGTATTGACCTTTTAATACCCGTCCGTGTTCTTTCAGCACCCGTCCGTGTTTAATCTTTAGTTTCAATACCCGTCCGTATTAACTTTTTTGACACCCGTCCGTGTTCTTTCAGCACTCGTCCGTGTTTGAACCTTTAGTTTCAATACCCGTCCGTATTGACCTTAGACACCCGTCCGTGTTCTTTCATTACCCGTCCGTGTTTGAACTTCTTTCAGTACCCGTCCATATTAACCTTAGACAACTGTCCATGTTCTTTCAGGACCCGTCTGTGTTTGAACCTTTAGTTTCAATTCTCATCCATATTAACCTTTTTGACACCCTTCCGTGTTCTTTCAGCACTCTCCCATGTTTGAACTTTAGATTCAATACCCGTCCGTATTGACCTTTTGACACTCGTCCGTGTTTTTTCAGCACCCGTCCGTGTTTGAACCTTTCTTCAATACCCGTTCGTCTTGACCTTTTAGACACCTGTCCGTGTTCTTTCAGCACCCGTCCGTGTTTGCGCCTTTAGTTTCAATACCCATCCGTATTGACCTTAGACACCGGACTGTGTTCTTTCAGCACCCGTCCGTGTTTGAACTTCTTTCAGTACCCATCCGTATTGACCTTAGACACCCGTCCGTGTTCTTTCAGCACCCGTCCGTCTTTGAACCCTTAGTTTCAATTCCCGTCCGTATTAACCTATTTGACACACGTCTGTGTTTTTTCAACACCTGTCTGTGTTTGTACCTTTAGTTTAAAGACCCGTCCGTATTGACCTTAGACACCCGTCTGTGTTCTTTCAGCACCCTTCCGTGTTTGAACCTTTAGTTTCAATACCCGTCCGTATTGACCTTTTTGACACCCGTCCGTGTTCTTTCAGCACCCGTCCATGTTTGAACTTTAATTTCAATACCCGTCCGTATTGACCTTTTGACAACCGTCTGTGTTCTTTCAGCATCCGTCCGTGTTTGAACCTTTAGTTTCAATACCCGTCCGTATTGACCTTTTTGACACCCGTCCGTGTTCTTTTAGCACTCGTCCGTGTTTGAACCTTTAGTTTCAATACCCGTCCGTTTTGACCTTAGACACCCGTCCGTGTTCTTTCAGCACTCGTCCATGTTTGAACTTTAGTTTCAATACCCGTCCGTAATGACCTTTTGACACTCGTCCGTGTTCTTTCTTCACCCGTCCGTGTTTGAACCTTTCTTCGATACCCGTCCATATTGACCTTTTAGACACCCGTCCGTGTTCTTTCAGCACCCGTCTGTGTTTGAACCTTTATGTTCAATACCCGTCTGCATTGACCTTTTGACATCCGTCCGTGTTCTTTCAGCACCCGTCCGTGTTTGAACCTTTAGTTTCAATACCCGTCTGTATTGACCTTTTGACACTCGTCCGTGTTCTTTCTGCACCCGTCCGTGTTTGAACCTTTCTTCAATACCCGTCCATATTGACCTTTTAGACACCCGTCCGTGTTCTTTCAGCACCCGTCTGTGTTTGAACCTTTATGTTCAATACCCGTCTGTATTGACCTTTTAACACCCGTCCGTGTTCTTTCAACACCCATCCATGTTTGAACCTTTAGTTTCAATACCAGTCCGTATTGACCTTTTTTACACCCGTCCGTGTTCTTTCAGCACCCGTCCGCATTGACCTTTTAATACCCGTCCGGGTTTTTTCAGCACCCGTCCGTGTTTTAACCTTTAGTTTCAATACCCGTCCGTATTAACTTTTTTGACACCCGTCCGTGTTCTTTCAGTACTCGTCCGTGTTTGAACCTTTAGTTTCAATACCCGTCCGTATTGACCTTAGACACCCTTCCGTGTTCTTTCATTACCCGTCCGTGTTTGAACTTCTTTCAGTACCCGTCCATATTAAGCTTAGACAACTGTCCATGTTCTTTCAGCACCCGTCCATGTTTGAACCTTTAGTTTCAATTCTTATCTATATTAACCTTTTTGACACCCTTCCATGTTCTTTCAGCACTCTCCCATGTTTGAACTTTAGATTCAATACCCGTCCGTATTGACCTTTTGACACTCGTCCGTGTTTTTTCAGCACCCGTCCGTGTTTGAACCTTTCTTCAATACCCGTTCGTATTGACCTTTTAGACACCTGTCCGTGTTCTTTCAGCACCCGTCCGTGTTTGCGCCTTTAGTTTCAATACCCATCCGTATTGACCTTAGACACCGGACTGTGTTCTTTCAGCACCCGTCCGTGTTTGAACTTCTTTCAGTACCCATCCGTATTGACCTTAGACACCCGTCCGTGTTCTTTCAGCACCCGTCCGTCTTTGAACCCTTAGTTTCAATTCCCGTCCGTATTGACCTATTTGACACACGTCTGTGTTTTTTCAACACCCGTCTGTGTTTGTACCTTTAGTTTAAAGACCCGTCCATATTGACCTTAGACACCCGTCTGTGTTCTTTCAGCACCCTTCCGTGTTTGAACCTTTAGTTTCAATACCCGTCCGTATTGACCTTTTTGACACCCGTCCGTGTTCTTTCAACAACCGTCCATGTTTGAACTTTAGTTTCAATACCCGTCCGTATTGACCTTTTGACAACTGTCTGTGTTCTTTCAGCACCTGTCCGTGTTTGAACCTTTAGTTTCAATACCCGTCCGTATTGACCTTTTGACACTCGTCCGTGTTCTTTCTGCACCCGTCCGTGTTTGAACCTTTCTTCAATACCCGTCCATATTGACCTTTTAGACACCCGTCCGTGATCTTTCAGCACCCGTCTGTGTTTGAACCTTTATGTTCAATACCCGTCTGCATTGACCTTTTGACATCCGTCCGTGTTCTTTCTGCACCCGTCCGTGTTTGAACCTTTAGTTTCAATACCCGTCCGTATTGACCTTTTGACACTCGTCCGTGTTCTTTCTGCACCCGTCCGTGTTTGAACCTTTCTTCAATACCCGTCCATATTGACCTTTTAGACACCCGTCCGTGTTCTTTCAGCACCCGTCTGTGTTTGAACCTTTATGTTCAATACCCGTCTGTATTGACCTTTTAACACCCGTCCGTGTTCTTTCAACACCCATCCATGTTTGAACCTTTAGTTTCAATACCAGTCCGTATTGACCTTTTTTACACCCGTCCGTGTTCTTTCAGCACCCGTCCGTGTTTGAACTTTAGTTTTAATACCCGTCCGTATTGACCTTTTAATACCCGTCCGTGTTCTTTCAGCACCCGTCCGTGTTTTAACCTTTAGTTTCAATACCCGTCCGTATTAACTTTTTTGACACCCGTCCGTGTTCTTTCAGCACTCGTCCGTGTTTGAACCTTTAGTTTCAATACCCGTCCGTATTGACCTTAGACACCCGTCCGTGTTCTTTCATTACCCGTGCGTGTTTGAACTTCTTTCAGTACCCGTCCATATTAAGCTTAGACAACTGTCCATGTTCTTTCAGCACCCGTTCATGTTTGAACCTTTAGTTTCAATTCTTATCCATATTAACCTTTTTGACACCCTTCCATGTTCTTTCAGCACTATCCCATGTTTGAACTTTAGTTTCAATACCCGTCCGTATTGACCTTTTGACACTCGTCCGTGTTTTTTCAGCACCCGTCCGTGTTTGAACCTTTCTTCAATACCCGTTCGTATTGACCTTTTAGACACTTGTCCGTGTTCTTTCAGCACCCGTCCGTGTTTGCACCTTTAGTTTCAATACCCATCCGTATTGACCTTAGACACCGGACTGTGTTCTTTCAGCACCCATCCGTGTTTGAACTTCTTTCAGTACCCATCCGTATTGACCTTAGACACCCGTCCGTGTTCTTTCAGCACCCGTCCGTCTTTGAACCCTTAGTTTCAATTCCCGTCCGTATTGACCTATTTGACACACGTCTGTGTTTTTTCAACACCCGTCTGTGTTTGTACCTTTAGTTTAAAGACCCGTCCATATTGACCTTAGACACCCGTCTGTGTTCTTTCAGCACCCTTCCGTGTTTGAACCTTTAGTTTTAATACCCGTCCGTATTGACCTTTTTGACACCCGTCCGTGTTCTTTCAGCACCCGTCCATGTTTGAACTTTAGTTTCAATACCCGTCCGTATTGACCTTTTGACAACCGTCTGTGTTCTTTCAGCACCCGTCCGTGTTTGAACCTTTAGTTTCAATACCCGTCCGTATTGACCTTTTGACACTCGTCCATGTTCTTTCTGCACCCGTCCGTGTTTGAACCTTTCTTCAATACCCGTCCATATTGACCTTTTAGACACCCGTCCGTGATCTTTCAGCACCCGTCTGTGTTTGAACCTTTATGTTCAATACCCATCTGCATTGACCTTTTGACATCCGTCCGTGTTCTTTCAGAACCCGTCCGTGTTTGAACCTTTAGTTTCAATACCCGTCCGTATTGACCTTTTGACACTCGTCCGTGTTCTTTCTGCACCCGTCCGTGTTTGAACCTTTCTTCAATACCCGTCCATATTGACCTTTTAGACACCCGTCCGTGTTCTTTCAGCACCCGTCTGTGTTTGAACCTTTATGTTCAATACCCGTCTGTATTGACCTTTTAACACCCGTCCGTGTTCTTTCAACACCCATCCATGTTTGTACCTTTAGTTTCAATACCAGTCCGTATTGACCTTTTTTACACCCGTCCGTGTTCTTTCAGCACCCGTCCGCATTGACCTTTTAATACCCGTCCGGGTTCTTTCAGCACCCGTCCGTGTTTTAACCTTTAGTTTCAATACCCGTCCGTATTAACTTTTTTGACACCCGTCCGTGTTCTTTCAGTACTCGTCCGTGTTTGAACCTTTAGTTTCAATACCCGTCCGTATTGACCTTAGACACCCGTCCGTGTTCTTTCATTACCCGTCCGTGTTTGAACTTCTTTCAGTACCCGTCCATATTAAGCTTAGACAACTGTCCATGTTCTTTCAGCACCCGTCCATGTTTGAACCTTTAGTTTCAATTCTTATCTATATTAACCTTTTTGACACCCTTCCATGTTCTTTCAGCACTCTCCCATGTTTGAACTTTAGATTCAATACCCGTCCGTATTGACCTTTTGACACTCGTCCGTGTTTTTTCAGCACCCGTCCGTGTTTGAACCTTTCTTCAATACCCGTTCGTATTGACCTTTTAGACACCTGTCCGTGTTCTTTCAGCACCCGTCCGTGTTTGCGCCTTTAGTTTCAATACCCATCCGTATTGACCTTAGACACCGGACTGTGTTCTTTCAGCACCCGTCCGTGTTTGAACTTCTTTCAGTACCCATCCGTATTGACCTTAGACACCCGTCCGTGTTCTTTCAGCACCCGTCCGTCTTTGAACCCTTAGTTTCAATTCCCGTCCGTATTGACCTATTTGACACACGTCTGTGTTTTTTCAACACCCGTCTGTGTTTGTACCTTTAGTTTAAAGACCCGTCCATATTGACCTTAGACACCCGTCTGTGTTCTTTCAGCACCCTTCCGTGTTTGAACCTTTAGTTTCAATACCCGTCTGTATTGACCTTTTTGACACCCGTCCGTGTTCTTTCAACAACCGTCCATGTTTGAACTTTAGTTTCAATACCCGTCCGTATTGACCTTTTGACAACTGTCTGTGTTCTTTCAGCACCTGTCCGTGTTTGAACCTTTAGTTTCAATACCCGTCCGTATTGACCTTTTGACACTCGTCCGTGTTCTTTCTGCACCCGTCCGTGTTTGAACCTTTCTTCAATACCCGTCCATATTGACCTTTTAGACACCCGTCCGTGATCTTTCAGCACCCGTCTGTGTTTGAACCTTTATGTTCAATACCCGTCTGCATTGACCTTTTGACATCCGTCCGTGATCTTTCTGCACCCGTCCGTGTTTGAACCTTTAGTTTCAATACCCGTCCGTATTGACCTTTTGACACTCGTCCGTGTTCTTTCTGCACCCGTCCGTGTTTGAACCTTTCTTCAATACCCTTCCATATTGACCTTTTAGACACCCGTCCGTGTTCTTTCAGCACCCGTCTGTGTTTGAACCTTTATGTTCAATACCCGTCTGTATTGACCTTTTAACACCCGTCCGTGTTCTTTCAACACCCATCCATGTTTGAACCTTTAGTTTCAATACCAGTCCGTATTGACCTTTTTTACACCCGTCCGTGTTCTTTCAGCACCCGTCCGTGTTTGAACTTTAGTTTTAATACCCGTCCGTATTGACCTTTTAATACCCGTCCGTGTTCTTTCAGCACCCGTCCGTGTTTTAACCTTTAGTTTCAATACCCGTCCGTATTAACTTTTTTGACACCCGTCCGTGTTCTTTCAGCACTCGTCCGTGTTTGAACCTTTAGTTTCAATACCCGTCCGTATTGACCTTAGACACCCGTCCGTGTTCTTTCATTACCCGTGCGTGTTTGAACTTCTTTCAGTACCCGTCCATATTAAGCTTAGACAACTGTCCATGTTCTTTCAGCACCCGTTCATGTTTGAACCTTTAGTTTCAATTCTTATCCATATTAACCTTTTTGACACCCTTCCATGTTCTTTCAGCACTATCCCATGTTTGAACTTTAGTTTCAATACCCGTCCGTATTGACCTTTTGACACTCGTCCGTGTTTTTTCAGCACCCGTCCGTGTTTGAACCTTTCTTCAATACCCGTTCGTATTGACCTTTTAGACACTTGTCCGTGTTCTTTCAGCACCCGTCCGTGTTTGCACCTTTAGTTTCAATACCCATCCGTATTGACCTTAGACACCGGACTGTGTTCTTTCAGCACCCGTCCGTGTTTGAACTTCTTTCAGTACCCATCCGTATTGACCTTAGACACCCGTCCGTGTTCTTTCAGCACCCGTCCGTCTTTGAACCCTTAGTTTCAATTCCCGTCCGTATTGACCTATTTGACACACGTCTGTGTTTTTTCAACACCCGTCTGTGTTTGTACCTTTAGTTTAAAGACCCGTCCATATTGACCTTAGACACCCGTCTGTGTTCTTTCAGCACCCTTCCGTGTTTGAACCTTTAGTTTTAATACCCGTCCGTATTGACCTTTTTGACACCCGTCCGTGTTCTTTCAGCACCCGTCCATGTTTGAACTTTAGTTTCAATACCCGTCCGTATTGACCTTTTGACAACCGTCTGTGTTCTTTCAGCACCCGTCCGTGTTTGAACCTTTAGTTTCAATACCCGTCCGTATTGACCTTTTGACACTCGTCCGTGTTCTTTCTGCACCCGTCCGTGTTTGAACCTTTCTTCAATACCCGTCCATATTGACCTTTTAGACACCCGTCCGTGATCTTTCAGCACCCGTCTGTGTTTGAACCTTTATGTTCAATACCCATCTGCATTGACCTTTTGACATCCGTCCGTGTTCTTTCAGAACCCGTCCGTGTTTGAACCTTTAGTTTCAATACCCGTCCGTATTGACCTTTTGACACTCGTCCGTGTTCTTTCTGCACCCGTCCGTGTTTGAACCTTTCTTCAATACCCGTCCATATTGACCTTTTAGACACCCGTCCGTGTTCTTTCAGCACCCGTCTGTGTTTGAACCTTTATGTTCAATACCCGTCTGTATTGACCTTTTAACACCCGTCCGTGTTCTTTCAACACCCATCCATGTTTGAACCTTTAGTTTCAATACCAGTCCGTAGTGACCTTTTTTACACCCGTCCGTGTTATTTCAGCACCCGTCCGTGTTTGAACTTTAGTTTTAATACCCGTCCGTATTGACCTTTTAATACCCGTCCGTGTTCTTTCAGCACCCGTCCGTGTTTTAACCTTTAGTTTCAATCCCCGTCCGTATTAACTTTTTTGACACCTGTCCGTGTTCTTTCAGCACTCGTCCGTGTTTGAACCTTTAGTTTCAATACCCGTCCGTATTGACCTTAGACACCCGTCCGTGTTCTTTCATTACCCGTCCGTGTTTGAACTTCTTTCAGTACCCGTCCATATTAAGCTTAGACAATTGTCCATGTTCTTTCAGCACCTGTCCATGTTTGAACCTTTAGTTTCAATTCTTATCCATATTAACCTTTTTGACACCCTTCCATGTTCTTTCAGCACTCTCCCATGTTTGAACTTTAGTTTCAATACCCGTCCGTATTGACCTTTTGACACTCGTCCGTGTTTTTTCAGCACCCGTCCGTGTTTGAACCTTTCTTCAATACCCGTTCGTATTCACCTTTTAGACACCTGTCCGTGTTCTTTCAGCACCCGTCCGTGTTTGCACCTTTAGTTTCAATACCCATCCGTATTGACCTTAGACACCGGTCTGTGTTCTTTCAGCACCCGTCCGTGTTTGAACTTCTTTCAGTACCCATCCGTATTGACCTTAGACACCCGTCCGTGTTCTTTCAGCACCCGTCCGTCTTTGAACCCTTAGTTTCAATTCTCGTCCGTATTGACCTATTTGACACACGTCTGTGTTTTTTCAACACCCGTCTGTGTTTGTACCTTTAGTTTAAAGACCCGTCCATATTGACCTTAGACACCCGTCTGTGTTCTTTCAGCACCCTTCCGTGTTTGAACCTTTAGTTTCAATAAACGTCCGTATTGACCTTTTTGACACCCGTCCGTGTTCTTTCAGCACCCGTCCATGTTTGAACTTTAGTTTCAATACCCGTCCGTATTGACCTTTTGACAACCGTCTGTGTTCTTTCAGCACCCGTCCGTGTTTGAACCTTTAGTTTCAATACCCGTCCGTATTGACCTTTTGACACTCGTCCGTGTTCTTTCTGCACCCGTCCGTGTTTGAACCTTTCTTCAATACCCGTCCATATTGACCTTTTAGACACCCGTCCGTGATCTTTCAGCACCCGTCTGTGTTTGAACCTTTATGTTCAATACCCGTCTGTATTGACCTTTTGACACCCGTCCGTGTTCTTTCAGCACCCATCCGTGTTTGAACCTTTAATTTCAATACCAGTCCGTATTGACCTTTTTTACACCCGTCCGTGTTCTTTCAGCACCCGTCCGTGTTTGAACTTTAGTTCTAATACCCGTCCGTATTGACCTTTTAATACTCGTCCGTGTTCTTTCAGCACCCGTTCGTGTTTTAACCTTTAGTTTCAATACCCGTCCGTATTAACTTTTTTGACACCCATCCGTGTTCTTTCAGCACTCGTCCGTGTTTGAACCTTTAGTTTCAATACCCGTCCGTATTGACCTTAGACACCCGTCCGTGTTCTTTCATTACCCGTCCGTGTTTGAACTTCTTTCGGTACCCGTCCATATTAACCTTAGACAACTGTCCATGTTCTTTCAGCACCCGTCCGTGTTTGAACCTTTAGTTTCAATTCTCATCCATATTAACCTTTTTGACACCCTTCCGTGTTCTTTCAGCACACGCCCATGTTTGAACTTTAGTTTCAATACCCGTCCGTATTGACCTTTTGACACTCGTCCGTGTTTTTTCAGCACCCGTCCGTGTTTGAACCTTTCTTCAATACCCGTTCGTATTGACCTTTTAGACACCTGTCCGTGTTCTTTCAGCACCCGTCCGTGTTTGCACCTTTAGTTTCAATACCCATCCGTATTGACCTTAGACACCGGTCTGTGTTCTTTCAGCACCCGTCCGTGTTTAAACTTCTTTCAGTACCCATCCGTATTGACCTTAGACACCCGTCCGTGTTCTTTCAGCACCCGTCCGTCTTTGAACCCTTAGTTTCAATTCCCGTCCGTATTGACCTATTTGACACATGTCTGTGTTTTTTCAACACCCGTCTGTGTTTGTACCTTTAGTTTAAAGACCCGTCCGTATTAACCTTAGACACCCGTCTGTGTTCTTTCAGCACCCTTCTGTGTTTGAACCTTTTGTTTCAATACCCGTCCGTGTTGACCTTTTTGACACCCGTCCGTGTTCTTTCAGCACCCGTCCATGTTTGAACTTTAGTTTCAATACCCGTCCGTATTGACCTTTTCACAACCGTCTGTGTTCTTTCAGCACCCGTCCGTGTTTGAACCTTTAGTTTCAATACCCGTCCGTATTGACCTTTTTGACACCCGTCCGTGTTCTTTCAGCACTCGTCCGTGTTTGAACCTTTAGTTTCAATACCCGTCCGTATTGACCTTAGACACCCGTCCGTGTTCTTTCATTACCCGTCCGTGTTTGAACTTCTTTCAGTACCCGTCCATATTAAGCTTAGACAACTGTCCATGTTCTTTCAGCACCCGTCCATGTTTGAACCTTTAGTTTCAATTCTTATCCATATTAACCTTTTTGACACCCTTCCATGTTCTTTCAGCACTCTCCCATGTTTGAACTTTAGTTTCAATACCCGTCCGTATTGACCTTTTGACACTCGTCCGTGTTTTTTCAGCACCCGTCCGTGTTTGAACCTTTCTTCAATACCCGTTCGTATTGACCTTTTAGACACCTGTCCGTGTTCTTTCAGCACCCGTCCGTGTTTGCACCTTTAGTTTCAATACCCATCCGTATTCACCTTAGACACCGGTCTGTGTTCTTTCAGCACCCGTCCGTCTTTGAACTTCTTTCAGTACCCATCCGTATTGACCTTAGACACCCGTCCGTGTTCTTTCAGCACCCGTCCGTCTTTGAACCCTTAGTTTCAATTCCCGTCCGTATTGACCTATTTGACACACGTCTGTGTTTTTTCAACACCCGTCTGTGTTTGTACCTTTAGTTTAAAGACCCGTCCATATTGACCTTAGACACCCGTCTGTGTTCTTTCAGCACCCTTCCGTGTTTGAACCTTTAGTTTCAATACCCGTCCGTATTGACCTTTTTGACACCCGTCCGTGTTCTTTCAGCACCCGTCCATGTTTGAACTTTAGTTTCAATACCCGTCCGTATTGACCTTTTGACAACCGTCTGTGTTCTTTCAGCACCCGTGCGTGTTTGAACCTTTAGTTTCAATACCCGTCCGTATTGACCTTTTGACACTCGTCCGTGTTCTTTCTGCACCCGTCCGTGTTTGAACCTTTCTTCAAT
The DNA here is from genome assembly GCA_022829125.1 of Lathyrus tuberosus. Taxonomy (NCBI): domain Eukaryota; kingdom Viridiplantae; phylum Streptophyta; class Magnoliopsida; order Fabales; family Fabaceae; genus Lathyrus; species Lathyrus tuberosus. Next base: position 3,082,312 of record JALAZF010000502.1, on the reverse strand, counting down.
ACCCGTCCATATTGACCTTTTAGACACCCGTCCGTGATCTTTCAGCACCCGTCTGTGTTTGAACCTTTATGTTCAATACCCGTCTGTATTGACCTTTTGACACCCGTCCGTGTTCTTTCAGCACCCATCCGTGTTTGAACCTTTAATTTCAATACCAGTCCGTATTGACCTTTTTTACACCCGTCCGTGTTCTTTCAGCACCCGTCCGTGTTTGAACTTTAGTTCTAATACCCGTCCGTATTGACCTTTTAATACCCGTCCGTGTTCTTTCAGCACCCGTTCGTGTTTTAACCTTTAGTTTCAATACCCGTCCGTATTAACTTTTTTGACACCCGTCCGTGTTCTTTCAGCACTCGTCCGTGTTTGAACCTTTAGTTTCAATACCCGTCCGTATTGACCTTAGACACCCGTCCGTGTTCTTTCATTACCCGTCCGTGTTTGAACTTCTTTCGGTACCCGTCCATATTAACCTTAGACAACTGTCCATGTTCTTTCAGCACCCGTCCGTGTTTGAACCTTTAGTTTCAATTCTCATCCATATTAACCTTTTTGACACCCTTCCGTGTTCTTTCAGCACACGCCCATGTTTGAACTTTAGTTTCAATACCCGTCCGTATTGACCTTTTGACACTCGTCCGTGTTTTTTCAGCACCCGTCCGTGTTTGAACCTTTCTTCAATACCCGTTCGTATTGACCTTTTAGACACCTGTCCGTGTTCTTTCAGCACCCGTCCGTGTTTGCACCTTTAGTTTCAATACCCATCCGTATTGACCTTAGACATCGGTCTGTGTTCTTTCAGCACCCGTCCGTGTTTAAACTTCTTTCAGTACCCATCCGTATTGACCTTAGACACCCGTCCGTGTTCTTTCAGCACCCGTCCGTCTTTGAACCCTTAGTTTCAATTCCCGTCCGTATTGACCTATTTGACACACGTCTGTGTTTTTTCAACACCCGTCTGTGTTTGTACCTTTAGTTTAAAGACCCGTCCGTATTGACCTTAGACACCCGTCTGTGTTCTTTCAGCACCCTTCTGTGTTTGAACCTTTTGTTTCAATACCCGTCCGTGTTGACCTTTTTGACACCCGTCCGTGTTCTTTCAGCACCCGTCCATGTTTGAACTTTAGTTTCAATACCCGTCCGTATTGACCTTTTCACAACCGTCTGTGTTCTTTCAGCACCCGTCCGTGTTTGAACCTTTAGTTTCAATACCCGTCCGTATTGACCTTTTTGACACCCGTCCGTGTTCTTTCAGCACTCGTCCGTGTTTGAACCTTTAGTTTCAATACCCGTCCGTATTGACCTTAGACACCCGTCCGTGTTCTTTCATTACCCGTCCGTGTTTGAACTTCTTTCAGTACCCGTCCATATTAAGCTTAGACAACTGTCCATGTTCTTTCAGCACCCGTCCATGTTTGAACCTTTAGTTTCAATTCTTATCCATATTAACCTTTTTGACACCCTTCCATGTTCTTTCAGCACTCTCCCATGTTTGAACTTTAGTTTCAATACCCGTCCGTATTGACCTTTTGACACTCGTCCGTGTTTTTTCAGCACCCGTCCGTGTTTGAACCTTTCTTCAATACCCGTTCGTATTGACCTTTTAGACACCTGTCCGTGTTCTTTCAGCACCCGTCCGTGTTTGCACCTTTAGTTTCAATACCCATCCGTATTGACCTTAGACACCGGTCTGTGTTCTTTCAGCACCCGTCCGTCTTTGAACTTCTTTCAGTACCCATCCGTATTGACCTTAGACACCCGTCCGTGTTCTTTCAGCACCCGTCCGTCTTTGAACCCTTAGTTTCAATTCCCGTCCGTATTGACCTATTTGACACACGTCTGTGTTTTTTCAACACCCGTCTGTGTTTGTACCTTTAGTTTAAAGACCCGTCCATATTGACCTTAGACACCCGTCTGTGTTCTTTCAGCACCCTTCCGTGTTTGAACCTTTAGTTTCAATACCCGTCCGTATTGACCTTTTTGACACCCGTCCGTGTTCTTTCAGCACCCGTCCATGTTTGAACTTTAGTTTCAATACCCGTCCGTATTGACCTTTTGACAACCGTCTGTGTTCTTTCAGCACCCGTGCGTGTTTGAACCTTTAGTTTCAATACCCGTCCGTATTGACCTTTTGACACTCGTCCGTGTTCTTTCTGCACCCGTCCGTGTTTGAACCTTTCTTCAATACCCGTCCATATTGACCTTTTAGACACCCGTCCGTGATCTTTCAGCACCCGTCTGTGTTTGAACCTTTATGTTCAATACCCGTCTGTATTGACCTTTTGACACCCGTCCGTGTTCTTTCAGCACCCATCCGTGTTTGAACCTTTAATTTCAATACCAGTCTGTATTGACATTTTTTAACCCGTCCGTGTTCTTTCAGCACCCGTCCGTGTTTGAACTTTAGTTCTAATACCCGTCCGTATTGACCTTTTAATACCCGTCCGTGTTCTTTCAGCACCCGTCCGTGTTTTAACCTTTAGTTTCAATACCCGTCCGTATTAACTTTTTTGACACCCGTCCGTGTTCTTTCAGCACTCGTCCGTGTTTGAACCTTTAGTTTCAATACCCGTCCGTATTGACCTTAGACACCCATCCGTGTTCTTTCATTACCCGTCCGTGTTTGAACTTCTTTCAGTACCCGTCCATATTAACCTTAGACAACTGTCCATGTTCTTTCAGCACCCGTCTGTGTTTGAACCTTTAGTTTCAATTCTCATCCATATTAACCTTTTTGACACCCTTCCATGTTCTTTCAGCACTCTCCCATGTTTGAACTTTAGTTTCAATACCCGTCCGTATTGACCTTTTGACACTCGTCCGTGTTTTTTCAGCACCCGTCCGTGTTTGAACCTTTCTTCAATACCCGTTCGTATTGACCTTTTAGACACCTGTCCGTGTTCTTTCAGCACCCGTCCGTGTTTGCACCTTTAGTTTCAATACCCATCCGTATTGACCTTAGACACCGGTCTGTGTTCTTTCAGCACCCGTCCGTGTTTAAACTTCTTTCAGTACCCATCCGTATTGACCTTAGACACCCGTCCGTGTTCTTTCAGCACCCGTCCGTCTTTGAACCCTTAGTTTCAATTCCCGTCCGTATTGACCTATTTGACACACGTCTGTGTTTTTTCAACACCCGTCTGTGTTTGTACCTTTAGTTTGAAGACCCGTCCGTATTGACCTTAGACACCCGTCTGTGTTCTTTCAGCACCCTTCTGTGTTTGAACCTTTAGTTTCAATACCCGTCCGTGTTGACCTTTTTGACACCCGTCCGTGTTCTTTCAGCACCCGTCCATGTTTGAACTTTAGTTTCAATACCCGTCCGTATTGACCTTTTGACAACCGTCTGTGTTCTTTCAGCACCCGTCTGTGTTTGAACCTTTATGTTCATTACCCGTCTGTATTGACCTTTTGACATCCGTCCGTGTTCTTTCAGCACCCGTCCGTGTTTGAACCTTTAGTTTCAATACCCGTCCGTATTGACCTTTTGACACTCGTCCGTGTTCTTTCTGCACCTGTCCGTGTTTGAACCTTTCTTCAATACCCGTCCATATTGACCTTTTAGACACCCATCCGTGTTCTTTCAGCACCCGTCTGTGTTTGAACCTTTATGTTCAATACCCGTCTGTATTGACCTTTTAACACCCGTCCGTGTTCTTTCAGCACCCATCCGTGTTTGAACCTTTAGTTTCAATACCAGTCCGTATTGACCTTTTTTACACCCGTCCGTGTTCTTTCAGCACCCGTCCGTGTTTGACCTTTAGTTTCAATACCCGTCCGTATTGACCTTTTAATACCCGTCCGTGTTCTTTCAGCACCCGTCCGTGTTTTAACCTTTAGTTTCAATACCCGTCCGTATTAACTTTTTTGACACCCGTCCGTGTTCTTTCAGCACTCGTCCGTGTTTGAACCTTTAGTTTCAATACCCGTCCGTATTGACCTTAGACACCCGTCCGTGTTCTTTCATTACCCGTCCGTGTTTGAACTTCTTTCAGTACCCGTCCATATTAAGCTTAGACAACTGTCCATGTTCTTTCAGCACCCGTCCATGTTTGAACCTTTAGTTTCAATTCTTATCCATATTAACCTTTTGGACACCCTTCCGTGTTCTTTCAGTACTCTCCCATGTTTGAACTTTAGTTTCAATACCCGTCCGCATTGACCTTTTGACACTCGTCCGTGTTTTTTCAGCACCCGTCCGTGTTTGAACCTTTCTTCAATACCCGTTCGTATTGACCTTTTAGACACCTGTCCGTGTTCTTTCAGCACCCGTCCGTGTTTGCACCTTTAGTTTCAATACCCATCCGTATTGACCTTAGACACCGGTCTGTGTTCTTTCAGCACCCGTCCGTGTTTGAACTTCTTTCAGTACCCATCCGTATTGACCTTAGACACCCGTCCGTGTTCTTTCAGCACCCGTCCGTCTTTGAACCCTTAGTTTCAATTCCCGTCCGTATTGACCTATTTGACACACGTCTGTGGTTTTTTCAACACCCGTCTGTGTTTGTACCTTTAGTTTAAAGACCCGTCCATATTGACCTTAGACACCCGTCTGTGTTCTTTCAGCACCCTTCCGTGTTTGAACCTATAGTTTCAATACCCGTCCGTATTGACCTTTTTGACACCCGTCCGTGTTCTTTCAGCACCCGTCCATGTTTGAACTTTAGTTTCAGTACCTGTCCGTATTGACCTTTTGACAACCGTCTGTGTTCTTTCAGCACCCGTCCGTGTTTGAACCTTTAGTTTCAATACCCGTCCGTATTGACCTTTTTGACACCCGTCCGTGTTCTTTCAGCACTCGTCCGTGTTTGAACCTTTAGTTTCAATACCCGTCCGTATTGACCTTAGACACCCGTCCCTGTTCTTTCAGCACTCGTCCATGTTTGAACTTTAGTTTCAATACCCGTCCGTAATGACCTTTTGACACTCGTCCGTGTTCTTTCTTCACCTGTCCGTGTTTGAACCTTTCTTCGATACCCGTCCATATTGAACTTTTAGACACCCGTCCGTGTTCTTTCAGCACCCGTCTGTGTTTGAACCTTTATGTTCAATACCCGTCTGTATTGACCTTTTGACATCCGTCTGTGTTCTTTCAGCACCCGTCCGTGTTTGAACCTTTAGTTTCAATACCCGTCCGTATTGACCTTTTGACACTCGTCCGTGTTCTTTCTGCACTCGTCCGTGTTTGAACCTTTCATCAATACCCGTCCACATATTGACCTTTTAGACACCCGTCCGTGTTCTTTCAGCACCCGTCTGTGTTTGAACCTTTATGTTCAATACCCGTCTGTATTGACCTTTTGACACCCGTCCGTGTTCTTTCAGCACCCATCCGTGTTTGAACCTTTAGTTTCAATACCAGTCAGTATTGACCTTTTTTACACCCGTCCGTGTTCTTTCAGCACCCGTCCGTGTTTGAACTTTAGTTTCAATACCCGTCCGTATTGACCTTTTAATACCCGTCCGTGTTCTTTCAGCACCCGTCCGTGTTTTAACCGTTAGTTTCAATACCCGTCCGTATTAATTTTTTGACCCCCGTCCGTGTTCTTTCAGCACTCGTCCGTGTTTGAACCTTTAGTTTCAATACCCGTCCGTATTGACCTTAGACACCCGTCCGTGTTCTTTCATTACCCGTCCGTGTTTGAACTTCTTTCAGTACCCGTCCATATTAAGCTTAGACAACTGTCCATGTTCTTTCAGCACCCGTCCATGTTTGAACCTTTAGTTTCAATTCTCATCCATATTAACCTTTTTGAAACCCTTCCGTGTTCTTTCAGCACTCTCCCATGTTTGAACTTTAGTTTCAATACTCGTCCGTATTGACCTTTTGACACTCGTCCGTGTTTTTTCAGCACCCGTCCGTGTTTGAACCTTTCTTCAATACCCGTTCGTATTGACCTTTTAGACACCTGTTCGTGTTCTTTCAGCACCCGTCCGTGTTTGCACCTTTAGTTTAAATACCCATCCGTATTGACCTTAGACACCCGTCTGTGTTCTTTCAGCACCCGTCCGTGTTTGAACTTCTTTCAGTATCCGTCCGTATTGACCTTAGACACCCGTCCGTGTTCTTTCAGCACCCGTCCGTCTTTGAACCCTTAGTTTCAATACCCGTCCGTATTGACCTATTTGACACACGTCCGTGTTTTTTCAACACCCGTCCGTGTTTGTACCTTTAGTTTAAAGACCCGTCTGTATTGACCTTAGACACCCGTCTGTGTTCTTTCAGCACCCTTCCGTGTTTGAACCTTTAGTTTCAATACCCGTCCGTATTGACCTTTTTGACACCCGTCCAAGTTATTTCAGCGCCCGTCCGTGTTTGAACCTTTAGTTTCAATTCCCGTCCATATTGACCTTTTTGACACTCTTCCGTGCTCTTTCAGCACCCGTCCATGTTTGAACTTTAATTTCAATACCCGTCCGTATTGACCTTTTGACACCCGTCCGTGTTCTTTCAGCACCCGTCCGTGTTTGAACCTTTAGTTTCAATACCCGTCCATATTGACCTTTTTGACACCCGTCCGTGTTCTTTCAGCACTCGTCCGTGTTTGAACCTTTAGTTTCAATACCCGTCCGTATTGACCTTAGACACCCGTCCGTGTTCTTTCAGCACTCGTCCATGTTTGAACTTTAGTTTCAATACCCGTCCGTAATGACCTTTTGACACTCGTCCGTGTTCTCTCTTCACCCATCCGTGTTTGAACCTTTCTTCGATACCCGTCCATATTGACCTTTTAGACACCCGTCCGTGTTCTTTCAGCACCCGTCTGTGTTTGAACCTTTATGTTCAATACCCGTCCATTTTGACCTTTTAGACACCCGTCCATTTTCTTTCAGCACCCGTCCGTGTTTGCACCTTTAGTTTCAATACCCGTCCGTATTGACCTTAGACACCCGTCTGTGTTCTTTCAGCACCCGTCCGTGTTTGAACTTCTTTCACTACCCGTCCGTATTTACCTTAGACACCCGTCCGTGTTCTTTCAGCACTCGTCCGTGTTATACCCGTCCGTATTGACCTTAGACACCCGTCCGTGTTCTTTCATTACCCGTCCGTGTTTGAACTTCTTTCAGTACCCGTCCATATTAAGCTTAGACAACTGTCCATGTTCTTTCAGCACCCGTCCATGTTTGAACCTTTAGTTTCAATTCTTATCCATATTAACCTTTTGGACACCCTTCCGTGTTCTTTCAGTACTCTCCCATGTTTGAACTTTAGTTTCAATACCCGTCCGCATTGACCTTTTGACACTCGTCCGTGTTTTTTCAGCACCCGTCCGTGTTTGAACCTTTCTTCAATACCCGTTCGTATTGACCTTTTAGACACCTGTCCGTGTTCTTTCAGCACCCGTCCGTGTTTGCACCTTTAGTTTCAATACCCATCCGTATTGACCTTAGACACCGGTCTGTGTTCTTTCAGCACCCGTCCGTGTTTGAACTTCTTTCAGTACCCATCCGTATTGACCTTAGACACCCGTCCGTGTTCTTTCAGCACCCGTCCGTCTTTGAACCCTTAGTTTCAATTCCCGTCCGTATTGACCTATTTGACACACGTCTGTGGTTTTTTCAACACCCGTCTGTGTTTGTACCTTTAGTTTAAAGACCCGTCCATATTGACCTTAGACACCCGTCTGTGTTCTTTCAGCACCCTTCCGTGTTTGAACCTATAGTTTCAATACCCGTCCGTATTGACCTTTTTGACACCCGTCCGTGTTCTTTCAGCACCCGTCCATGTTTGAACTTTAGTTTCAGTACCTGTCCGTATTGACCTTTTGACAACCGTCTGTGTTCTTTCAGCACCCGTCCGTGTTTGAACCTTTAGTTTCAATACCCGTCCGTATTGACCTTTTTGACACCCGTCCGTGTTCTTTCAGCACTCGTCCGTGTTTGAACCTTTAGTTTCAATACCCGTCCGTATTGACCTTAGACACCCGTCCCTGTTCTTTCAGCACTCGTCCATGTTTGAACTTTAGTTTCAATACCCGTCCGTAATGACCTTTTGACACTCGTCCGTGTTCTTTCTTCACCTGTCCGTGTTTGAACCTTTCTTCGATACCCGTCCATATTGAACTTTTAGACACCCGTCCGTGTTCTTTCAGCACCCGTCTGTGTTTGAACCTTTATGTTCAATACCCGTCTGTATTGACCTTTTGACATCCGTCTGTGTTCTTTCAGCACCCGTCCGTGTTTGAACCTTTAGTTTCAATACCCGTCCGTATTGACCTTTTGACACTCGTCCGTGTTCTTTCTGCACTCGTCCGTGTTTGAACCTTTCATCAATACCCGTCCACATATTGACCTTTTAGACACCCGTCCGTGTTCTTTCAGCACCCGTCTGTGTTTGAACCTTTATGTTCAATACCCGTCTGTATTGACCTTTTGACACCCGTCCGTGTTCTTTCAGCACCCATCCGTGTTTGAACCTTTAGTTTCAATACCAGTCAGTATTGACCTTTTTTACACCCGTCCGTGTTCTTTCAGCACCCGTCCGTGTTTGAACTTTAGTTTCAATACCCGTCCGTATTGACCTTTTAATACCCGTCCGTGTTCTTTCAGCACCCGTCCGTGTTTTAACCGTTAGTTTCAATACCCGTCCGTATTAATTTTTTGACCCCCGTCCGTGTTCTTTCAGCACTCGTCCGTGTTTGAACCTTTAGTTTCAATACCCGTCCGTATTGACCTTAGACACCCGTCCGTGTTCTTTCATTACCCGTCCGTGTTTGAACTTCTTTCAGTACCCGTCCATATTAAGCTTAGACAACTGTCCATGTTCTTTCAGCACCCGTCCATGTTTGAACCTTTAGTTTCAATTCTCATCCATATTAACCTTTTTGAAACCCTTCCGTGTTCTTTCAGCACTCTCCCATGTTTGAACTTTAGTTTCAATACTCGTCCGTATTGACCTTTTGACACTCGTCCGTGTTTTTTCAGCACCCGTCCGTGTTTGAACCTTTCTTCAATACCCGTTCGTATTGACCTTTTAGACACCTGTTCGTGTTCTTTCAGCACCCGTCCGTGTTTGCACCTTTAGTTTAAATACCCATCCGTATTGACCTTAGACACCCGTCTGTGTTCTTTCAGCACCCGTCCGTGTTTGAACTTCTTTCAGTATCCGTCCGTATTGACCTTAGACACCCGTCCGTGTTCTTTCAGCACCCGTCCGTCTTTGAACCCTTAGTTTCAATACCCGTCCGTATTGACCTATTTGACACACGTCCGTGTTTTTTCAACACCCGTCCGTGTTTGTACCTTTAGTTTAAAGACCCGTCTGTATTGACCTTAGACACCCGTCTGTGTTCTTTCAGCACCCTTCCGTGTTTGAACCTTTAGTTTCAATACCCGTCCGTATTGACCTTTTTGACACCCGTCCAAGTTATTTCAGCGCCCGTCCGTGTTTGAACCTTTAGTTTCAATTCCCGTCCATATTGACCTTTTTGACACTCTTCCGTGCTCTTTCAGCACCCGTCCATGTTTGAACTTTAATTTCAATACCCGTCCGTATTGACCTTTTGACACCCGTCCGTGTTCTTTCAGCACCCGTCCGTGTTTGAACCTTTAGTTTCAATACCCGTCCATATTGACCTTTTTGACACCCGTCCGTGTTCTTTCAGCACTCGTCCGTGTTTGAACCTTTAGTTTCAATACCCGTCCGTATTGACCTTAGACACCCGTCCGTGTTCTTTCAGCACTCGTCCATGTTTGAACTTTAGTTTCAATACCCGTCCGTAATGACCTTTTGACACTCGTCCGTGTTCTCTCTTCACCCATCCGTGTTTGAACCTTTCTTCGATACCCGTCCATATTGACCTTTTAGACACCCGTCCGTGTTCTTTCAGCACCCGTCTGTGTTTGAACCTTTATGTTCAATACCCGTCCATTTTGACCTTTTAGACACCCGTCCATTTTCTTTCAGCACCCGTCCGTGTTTGCACCTTTAGTTTCAATACCCGTCCGTATTGACCTTAGACACCCGTCTGTGTTCTTTCAGCACCCGTCCGTGTTTGAACTTCTTTCACTACCCGTCCGTATTTACCTTAGACACCCGTCCGTGTTCTTTCAGCACCTATCCGTCTTTGAACCTTTAGTTTCAATATCCGTCCATATTGACCTTTTTGACACCCGTCCATGTTCTTTCAACACCCGTCCGTGTTTACACCTTTAGTTTCAATACCCCTCCGTATTGACCTTACACACCCGTCTGTGTTCTTTCAGTACCCGTCCGTGTTTGAACTTCTTTCAGTACCCGTCCGTATTGACCTTAGACACCCGTCCGTGTTTTTACAGCACTCGTCCGTCTTTGAACCTTTAAGTTCAATACCCGTCCGTATTGACCATTTGACACCCGTTCGTGTTCTTTCAGCACCCGTCCGTGTTTGAACCTTTAGTTTCAATACCCGTCCTTATTGACCTTAGACACCCGTCTGTGTTCTTTCAGCACTCGTCCATGTTTGAACTTTAGTTTCAGTACCCGTCCGTATTGACCTTTTGACACTCGTCCGTGTTCTTTCTGCACCCGTCCGTGTTTGAACCTTTCTTCAATACCCGTCCATATTGACCTTTTAGGCACCCGTCCGTGTTCTTTCAGCACCCGTCTGTGTTTGAACCTTTATGTTCAATACCCGTCTGTATTGACCTTTTGACACCCGTCCGTGTTCTTTCAGCACCCGTCCGTGTTTGAACCTTTAGTTTCAATACCAGTCCGTATTGACCTTTTTTACACCCGTCCGTGTTCTTTCAGCACCCATCCATGTTTTAACCTTTAGTTTCAATACCCGTATGTATTGACCTTTTTGACACCCGTCCGTGTTCTTTCAGCACTCGTCCGTGTTATACCCGTCCGTATTGACCTTAGACACCCGTCCGTGTTCTTTCATTACCCGTCCGTGTTTGAACTTCTTTCAGTACCCGTCCATATTAAGCTTAGACAACTGTCCATGTTCTTTCAGCACCCGTCCGTGTTTGAACCATTAGTTTCAATTCTCATCCATATTAACCTTTTTGACACCCTTCCGTGTTCTTTCAGCACTCGCCCATGTTTAAACTTTAGTTTCAATACCCGTCCGTATTGACCTTTTGACACTCGTCCGTGTTTTTTCAGCACCTGTCTGTGTTTGAACCTTTCTTCAATACCCGTTTGTATTGACCTTTTAGACACCCGTCCGTGTTCTTTCAGCACCCGTCCGTGTTTGCACCTTTAGTTTCCATACCCATCCGTATTGACCTTAGACACCCGTCTGTGTTCTTTCAGCACCCGTCCGTGTTTGAACTTCTTTCAGTACCCGTCCGTATTGACCTTAGACACCCGTCTGTGTTCTTTCAGCACCCGTCCGTCTTTGAACCCTTAGTTTCAATACCCGTCCGTATTGACCTATTTGACACACGTCCGTGTTTTTTCAACACCCGTCCATGTTTGTACCTTTAGTTTAAAGACCCGTCCGTATTGACCTTAGACACCCGTCTGTGTTCTTTCAGCACCCTTCCGTGTTTGAACCTTTAGTTTCAATACCCGTCCGTATTGACCTTTTTGACACCCGTCCGTGTTCTTTCAGCACCCGTCCATGTTTGAACTTTAGTTTCAATACCCGTCCGTATTGACCTTTTGACAACCGTCTGTGTTCTTTCAGCACCCGTAGGTGTTTGAACCTTTAGTTTCAATAACCGTCCGTATTGACCTTTTTGACACCCGTCCGTGTTCTTTCAGCACTCGTCCGTGTTTGAACCTTTAGTTTCAATACCCGTCCGTATTGACCTTAGACACCCGTCCATGTTCTTTCAGCACTCGTCCATGTTTGAACTTTAGTTTCAATACCCGCCCGTAATGAGCTTTTGACACTCGTCCGTGTTCTTTCTCCACCCATCCGTGTTTGAACCTTTCTTCGATACCCGTCCATATTGACCTTTTAGACACCCGTCCGTGTTCTTTCAGCACCCGTCTGTGTTTGAACCTTTATGTTCAATACCCGTCTATATTGACCTTTTGACACCCGTCCGTGTTCTTTCAGCACCCGTCCGTGTTTGAACCTTTAGTTTCAATACCAGTCCGTATTGACCTTTTTTACACCCGTTCGTGTTCTTTTAGCACCCGCCCGTGTTTGAACTTTAGTTTCAATACCCGTCCGTATTGACCTTTTGATACCCGTCCGTGTTCTTTCAGCACCCATCCATGTTTTAACCTTTAGTTTCAATACCCGTATGTATTGACCTTTTTGACACCCGTCCGTGTTCTTTCAGCACTCGTCCGTGTTTGAACCATTAGTTTCAATACCCGTCCGTATTAACCTTAGACACCCGTCCGTGTTCTTTCAATACCCGTCCATGTTTGAACTTCTTTTAGTACCCGTCCATATTAACCTTAGACACCCGTCCAAGTTCTTTCAGCACCCGTCCGTGTTTGAACCTTTAGTTTCAATTCCCATCCATATTGACCTTTTTGACACCCTCCCGTGTTCTTTCAGCACCCATCCATGTTTGAACTTTAGTTTCAATACCCGTCCGTATTGACCTTTTGACACTCGTTTGTGTTTTTTCAGCACCCGTCCGTGTTTGAACCTTTCTTCAATTCCCGTCCGTATTGACCTTTTAGACACCCGTCCGTGTTCTTTCAGCACCCGTCTGTGTTTGCACCTTTAGTTTCAATACCCGTCCGTATTGACCTTAGACACCCGTCTGTGTTCTTTCAGCACCCGTCCGTGTTTGAACTTTTTTCAGTACCCGTCTGTATTGACCTTTAACACCCATCCGTGTTCTTTTAGCACTCGTCCGTCTTTGAACCTTTAGTTTCAATACCCGTCCATATTGACCTTTTTGACACCCGTCCGTGTTCTTTCAGCACTCGTCCATGTTTGAACTTTAGTTTCAATACCTGTCCGTATTGACATTTTGGCACTCGTCCGTGTTCATTCAGCACCCGTCCGTGTTTGAACCTTTCTTCAATACCCGTCCGTATTGACCTTTTAGACACCCGTACGTGTTCTTTCAGCACGCGTCCATGTTTGAACCTTTATTTTCAATACCCGTCCGTATTAACCTTTTGACACCCGTCCGTGTTTTTTCAGCACCCGTCCGTGTTTGAACCTTTAGTTTCAATACCCATCCGTATTGACCTTTTTGACACCCGTCCATGTTCTTTCAGCACCCGTCCATGTTTGAACTTTAGTTTCAATACCTGTCTGTATTGCCCTTTTGACCCTCGTCCATTTTCTTTCAGCACCCGTCCGTGTTTGAACCTTTCTTCAATACCCGTCCGTATTGACCTTTTAGACACCCGTCCTTTTTCTTTCAGCACCCGTCCGTCTTTGAACTTTTATGTTCAATACCTGTCCGTATTGACATTTTGACACCCGTCCGTGTTCTTTCAGCACCCGTCCGTGTTTAAACCTTTAGTTTCAACACCCGTCCGTATTGACCTTTTTGACACCCGTCCGTGTTCTTTCAACACCCGTCCGTGTTTCAACTTTAATTTCAATACCCGTCCGTATTGACTTTTTGACAACCGTCTGTGTTCTTTCAGCACCCATCCGTGTTTGAATCTTTAGTTTCAATACCCGTTCGTATTGACCTTTTTGACACCCGTCCGTGTTCTTTCAGCACTCGTCCGTGTTTGAACCTTTTGTTTCAATACACGTCCGTAGTGACCTTAGACACCCGTCCTTGTCTTTCAGTACCCGTCCGTGTTTGAACTTCTTTCCGTACACGTCCGTATTGACCTTAGACACCCGTCCGTGTTCTTTCAGCACATGTCCTTGTTTGAACCTTTAGTTTCAATACCCGTCCGTATAGACCTTTTTGACACCCGTTCGTTTTCTTTCAGCACCCGTCCATGTTTGAACTTTAGTTTCAATACCCGTCCATATTGACCTTTTGACACTCGTCCGTGTTCTATCTGCACCCTTCCCTGTTTGAACCGTTCTTCAATACCCGTCCGTATTGACCTTTTGATACTCGTCCGTGTTCTTTCAGCACTCGTCCGTGTTTTAACCTTTAGTTTCAATACATGTCCGTATTTACCTTATTGACACCCGTCCATGTTCTTTCAGCACTCGTCTGTGTTTGAACCATTAGTTTCAATACCCGTCCGTATTGACCTTAGACAACCGTCCGTGTTCTTTCAGTACCCGTCCGTGTTTGAACTTCTTTTAGTTCCCGTCCGTATTAACCTTAGACACCCGTCCAAGTTCTTTCAGCACCCGTCCTTGTTTGAACCTTTAGTTTCAATTCCAGTCCATATTGGCCTTTTTGACACCCTTCCGTGTTCTTTTAGTACCCGTCCATGTTTGAACTTTAGTTTCAATACCCGTCCGTATTGACCTTTTGACACTCGTTTGTGTTTTTTCAGCACCCGTCCGTGTTTGAACCTTTCTTCAATACCCGTCCGTATTGACCTTTTAGACACCCGTCCGTGTTCTTTCAGCACCCGTCCGTGTTTGCACCTTTAGTTTCAATACCCGTACGTATTGACCTTAGACACCCGTCTGTGTTCTTTCAGCACCCGTCCGTGTTTGAACTTTTTTCAGTACCCGTCTGTATTGACCTTTGACACCCATCCGTGTTCTTTTAGCACTCGTCCGTCTTTGAACCTTTAGTTTCAATACCCGTCCATATTGACCTTTTTGACACCCGTCCGTGTTCTTTCAGCACCCGTCCATGTTTGAACTTTAGTTTCAATACCTGTCCGTATTGACATTTTGGCACTCGTCCGTGTTCATTCAGCACCCGTCCGTGTTTGAACCTTTCTTCAATACCCGTCCGTATTGACCTTTTAGACACCCGTACGTGTTCTTTCAGCACGCGACCATGTTTGAACCTTTATTTTCAATACCCGTCCGTATTAACCTTTTGACACCCGTCCGTGTTTTTTCAGCACCCGTCCGTGTTTGAACCTTTAGTTTCAATACCCATCCGTATTGACCTTTTTGACACCCGTCCATGTTCTTTCAGCACCCGTCCATGTTTGAACTTTAGTTTCAATACCTGTCTGTATTGACCTTTTGACCCTCGTCCATTTTCTTTCAGCACCCGTCCGTGTTTGAACCTTTCTTCAATACCCGTCCGTATTGACCTTTTAGACACCCGTCCTTTTTCTTTCAGCACCCGTCCGTGTTTGAACTTTTATGTTCAATACCTGTCCGTATTGACATTTTGACACCCGTCCGTGTTCTTTCAGCACCCGTCCGTGTTTAAACCTTTAGTTTCAACACCCGTCCGTATTGACCTTTTTGACACCCGTCCGTGTTCTTTCAACACCCGTCCGTGTTTCAACTTTAATTTCAATACCCGTCCGTATTGACTTTTTGACAACCGTCTGTGTTCTTTCAGCACCCATCCGTGTTTGAATCTTTAGTTTCAATACCCGTTCGTATTGACCTTTTTGACACCCGTCCGTGTTCTTTCAGCACTCGTCCGTGTTTGAACCTTTTGTTTCAATACACGTCCGTAGTGACCTTAGACACCCGTCCTTGTCTTTCAGTACCCGTCCGTGTTTGAACTTCTTTCCGTACACGTCCGTATTGACCTTAGACACCCGTCCGTGTTCTTTCAGCACATGTCCTTGTTTGAACCTTTAGTTTCAATACCCGTCCGTATAGACCTTTTTGACACCCGTTCGTTTTCTTTCAGCACCCGTCCATGTTTGAACTTTAGTTTCAATACCCGTCCATATTGACCTTTTGACACTCGTCCGTGTTCTATCTGCACCCTTCCGTGTTTGAACCGTTCTTCAATACCCGTCCGTATTGACCTTTTGATACTCGTCCGTGTTCTTTCAGCACTCGTCCGTGTTTTAACCTTTAGTTTCAATACCTGTCCGTATTTACCTTATTGACACCCGTCCATGTTCTTTCAGCACTCGTCTGTGTTTGAACCATTAGTTTCAATACCCGTCCGTATTGACCTTAGACAACCGTCCGTGTTCTTTCAGTACCCGTCCGTGTTTGAACTTCTTTTAGTTCCCGTCCGTATTAACCTTAGACACCCGTCCAAGTTCTTTCAGCACCCGTCCTTGTTTGAACCTTTAGTTTCAATTCCAGTCCATATTGGCCTTTTTGACACCCTTCCGTGTTCTTTTAGTACCCGTCCATGTTTGAACTTTAGTTTCAATACCCGTCCGTATTGACCTTTTGACACTCGTTTGTGTTTTTTCAGCACCCGTCCGTGTTTGAACCTTTCTTCAATACCCGTCCGTATTGACCTTTTAGAAACCCGTCCGTGTTCTTTCAGCACCCGTCCGTGTTTGCACCTTTAGTTTCAATACCCGTACGTATTGACCTTAGACACCCGTCTGTGTTCTTTCAGCCCCCGTCCGTGTTTGAACTTCTTTCAGTACCCGTCTGTATTGACCTTTGACACCCGTCCGTGTTCTTTCAGCACCCGTCCATGTTTGAACTTTAGTTTCAATACCGGTCCATATTGACCTTTTGACACTCGTCCGTGTTCTTTCAGCACCCTTCCGTGTTTGAACCTTTCTTCAATACCCGTCCGTATTGACCTTTTAGACACCCGTACGTGTTCTTTCAGCACGCGTCCATGTTTGAACCTTTATTTTCAATACCCGTCCGTATTAACCTTTTGACACCCGTCCGTGTTTTTTCAACACCCGTCCGTGTTTGAACCTTTAGTTTCAATACCCATCCGTATTGACCTTTTTGACACCCGTCCATGTTCTTTCAGCACCCGTCCATGTTTGAACTTTACTTTCAATACCTGTCTGTATTGACCTTTTGACCCTCGTCCATTTTCTTTCAGCACCCGTCCGTGTTTGAACCTTTCTTCAATACCCGTCCGTATTGACCTTTCGACACCCGTCCGTGTTCTTTCAGCACCCGTCCATGTTTGAACCTTTAATTTCAATACCCGTCCGTATTGACCTTTTTGACACCTGTCCGTGTTCTTTCAGCACCCGTCCGTGTTTGAACTTTAGTTTTAATTCCCGTCCGTATTGACCTTTTGACACCCGTCCGTGTTCTTTCAGCACTCGTCCATGTTTGAACCTTTAGTTTCAATACCCGTTCGTATTGACCTTAGACACCCGTCCTTGTTCTTTCAGTACCCGTCCGTGTTTGAACTTCTTTCAGTACCCGTCCGAATTGACCTTAGACACCCGTCCGTGTTCTTTCAGCACCTATCTGTGTTTGAACCTTTAGTTTCAATACCCGTCTGTATTGAACTTTTTGACACCCGTCCATGTTCTTTCAGCACCCGTCCATGTTTGAACTTTAATTTTAATACCCGTCCGTATTGACCTTTTGACACTCCTCCGTGTTCTTTCAGCACCCGTCTGTGTTTGAACCTTTCATCAAAACCCGTTTGTATTGACCTTTTAGATTCCGGTCCGTGTTCTTTCAGCACCGATCCGTGTTTGCACCTTTAGTTTCAATACCCGTCCGTATTGACCTTAGACACCCGTCTGTGTTCTTTTAGCACCCGTCCGTGTTTGAACTTTGTTCAGTACCCGTCCGTATAGACCTTAGATACCCGTCCGTGTTCTTTCAGCACCCTTCCTTCTTTGAAACTTCAGTTTCAATTCCCGTCCGTATTGACCTTTTTGACACCCGTCCGTATTCTTTCAACACCCGTCCGTGTTTGAACTTTAGTTTAAAAACCCGTCTGTATTGACCTTTTGACACTCGTCTGTGTTCTTTCAGCACCCGTCCGTGTTTGAACCTTTCTTCAATACCCGTTCGTATTGACCTTTTAGACACCTGTCCAAGTTCTTTCAGCACCCGTTCGTGTTTAGACCTTTAGTTTCAATACCCGTCCGTATTGACCTTAGACACCCGTCTGTGTTCTTTCAGCACCCATCCGTCTTTGAACCTGCAGTTTCAATACCTGTCCGTATAAACCTTTTTGACACCCGTCTGTCTTTTTTCAGCACCCGTCCGTGTTTGAACTTTTAGTTTGAATACCCGCCCGTATCGACCTTTTTGACGCCGGTCCGTGTTCTTTCAGCTCCCGCCCGTGTTTGAACCTTTAGTGTCAATAACCGTTCGTATTGACCTTAGACACCCGTCCGTGTTCTTTCAGCACCCTTCCGTGTTTGAACCTTTCTTCAATACCCGTCCGTATTGACCTTTTAGAAACCCGTACGTGTTCTTTCAGCACACGTCCGTGTTTGCACCTTTAGTTTCAATACCCGTCCGTATTGACCTTTCGACACCCGTCCGTGTTCTTTCAGCACCCGTCCGTGTTTGAACCTTTAATTTCAATACCCGTCCGTATTGACCTTTTTGACACCTGTCCGTGTTCTTTCAGCACCCGTCCGTGTTTGAACTTTAGTTTCAATTCCCGTCCGTATTGACCTTTTGACACCCGTCTGTGTTCTTTCAGCACTCGTCCATGTTTGAACCTTTAGTTTCAATACCTGTTCGTATTGACCTTAGACACCCGTCCTTGTTCTTTCAGTACCCGTCCGTGTTTGAACTTCTTTCAGTACCCGTCCGAATTGACCTTAGACACCCGTCCGTGTTCTTTCAGCACCTATCTGTGTTTGAACCTTTAGTTTCAATACCCGTCTGTATTAACCTTTTTGACACCCGTCCATGTTCTTTCAGCACCCGTCCATGTTTGAACTATAATTTTAATACCCGTCCGTATTGACCTTTTGACACTCCTCCGTGTTCTTTCAGCACCCGTCCGTGTTTGAACCTTTCATCAAAACCCGTTCGTATTGACCTTTTAGATTCCCGTCCGTGTTTTTTCACCACCTGTCCGTGTTTGCACCTTTAGTTTCAATACCCGTCCGTATTGACCTTAGACACCCGTCTGTGTTCTTTTAGCACCCGTCCGTGTTTGAACTTTGTTCAGTACCCGTCCGTATAGACCTTAGATACCCGTCCGTGTTCTTTCAGCACCCTTCCTTCTTTGAAACTTCAGTTTCAATTCCCGTCCGTATTGACCTTTTTGACACCCGTCCGTATTCTTTCAACACCCGTCCGTGTTTGAACTTTAGTTTCAAAACCCGTCTGTATTGACCTTTTGACACTCGTCTGTGTTCTTTCTGCACCCGTCCGTGTTTGAACCTTTCTTCAATACCCGTTCGTATTGACCTTTTAGACACATGTCCAAGTTCTTTCAGCACCCGTTCGTGTTTAGACCTTTAGTTTCAATACCCGTCCGTATTGACCTTAGACACCCGTCTGTGTTCTTTCAGCACCCATCCGTCTTTGAACCTGCAGTTTCAATACCCGTCCGTATAAACCTTTTTGACACCCGTCTGTCTTTTTTCAGCACCCGTCCGTGTTTGAACTTTTAGTTTGAATACCCGCCCGTATCGACCTTTTTGACGCCCATCCGTGTTCTTTCAGCTCCCGCCCGTGTTTGAACCTTTAGTGTCAATAACCGTTTGTATTGACCTTAGACACCCGTCCGTGTTCTTTCAGCACCCGTCCGTGTTCTTTCAGCACCCGTCCGTGTTTGAACTTCTTTCAGTACCCGTCCGTATTGACCCTAGACACCCGTCCGTGTTCTTTCAGCACCCGTCCGTGTTTGAACCTTTAGTTTCAAAACCTGTCAGTATTGACCTTTTTGACAACCGTCCGTGTTCTTTTAGCACCCGTCCAAGTTAAAACTTTAGTTTCAATACCCTTCAGTATTGACCTTTTGACACCCGTCTGTGTTCTTTCAACACCCGTTCGTGTTTCAACCTTTCTTCAATACCCGTCCGTATTGACCTTTTAGACACCCGTCCGTGTTCTTTCAGCACCCGTCCATGTATGAACCTTTAGATTCAATACCCATCCGTATTGACCTTAGACACCCGCCCATGTTCTTTCAGCACCCGTCCGTGTTTGAACTTCTTTCTGTACCCGCCCGTATTGACCTTAGACACCCGTCCATGTTCTATCAGCACCCGTCCGTGTTTGAACCTTTAGTTTCAATACCCGTCCGTATTGACCTTTTTGACACCCATCTGTGTTCTTACAACACCCGTCCGTGTTTGAACCTTTAGTTTCAATACCCGTCCGTATTAACTTTAGACACCCGTCCGTGTTATTTCAGCACCCATCCGTGTTTGAACCTTTTATTTCAATACTCATCAGTATTGACCTTAGACACCCATCCGTGTTCTTTCAGCACCCACCCTTGTTTGAACCTATAGTTTCAATACACGCCCGTATTAAAATTTTTTATACCCGTCCGTGTTCTCTCAGCACCCTTCTGTGTTTGAACTTTAGTTTCAATACCCGTCCGTATTGGCCTTTTTGACACCCGTTCGTGTTCTTTCAGCACACGTCCATGTTTGAACGTTAGTTTTAATATCCGTCCGTATTAACCTTAGACACCCGTCCGTGTTCTTTCAGAACCCGTTCGTGTTTGAACCTTTTATTTCAATACCCGTCCGTATTGACCTTAGACACCCGTCCGTGTTCTTTCAGCAACCGTCCGTCTTTGAACCTTTAGTTTCAATACCCATCCGTATTGACCTTTTTGATACCCGTCCATGTTCTTTCAACACCCGTCTGTGTTTGAACTTTAGTTTCAATACCTGTCTGTATTGACCTTTTGACACTCGTCCGTGTTCTTTCAGCACCCGTCTGTGTTTGAACCGTTCTTGAATACCCGTCCATATTGACCTTTTAAACACACGTTCGTGTTCTTTCAGCACCCGTCCCTGTTTGAACTTTAATTTCAATACCCGTCCGTATTGACTTTTTGACAACCGTCTGTGTTCTTTCAGCACCCGTCCGTGTTTGAACCTTTAGTTTCAATACCCGTCCCTATTGACCTTTTTGACACCCGTCCGTGTTCTTTCAGCACTCGTCCATGTTTGAACCTTTAGTTTCAATACACGTCTGTATTGACCTTAGACACCCGTCCTTGTTCTTTCAGTACCCGTCCGTGTTTGAACTTCTTTCCGTACACGTCCGTATTGACCTTAGACACCCGTTCGTGTTCTTTCAGCACGTGTCCGTGTTTGAACCTTTAGTTTCAATACCCGTCCGTATAGACCTTTTTGACACCCGTTCGTTTTCTTTCAGCACCCGTCCATGTTTGAACTTTAGTTTCAATACCCGTCCGTATTGACCTTTTGACACTTGTCCGTGTTCTTTCTGCACCCTTTCGTGTTTGAACCGTTCTTCAATACCCGTCCGTATTGAACTTTTGATACCCGTCCGTGTTCTTTCAGCACCCGTCCGTGTTTTAACCTTTAGTTTCAATACCCGTCCGTATTTACCTTTTTGACACCCGTCCGTGTTCTTTCAGCACTCGTCCGTGTTTGAACCATTAGTTTCAATACCCGTCCGTATTGACCTTAGACAACCGTCCGTGTTCTTTCAGTACCCGTCCGTGTTTGAACTTCTTTTAGTTCCCGTCCGTATTAACCTTAGACACCCGTCCAAGCTCTTTCAGCACCCGTCCGTGTTTGAACCTATAGTTTCAATTCCCGTCCATTTTGACCTTTTTGACACCCTTCCGTGTTCTTTCAGTACCCGTCCATGTTTGAACTTTAGTTTCAATACCCGTCCGTATTGACCTTTTGACACTCGTCTGTGCTTTTTTAGCACCCGTCCGTGTTTGAACCTTTCTTCAATACCCGTCCGTATTGACCTTTTAGACACTCGTCCGTGTTCTTTCAGCACCCGTCCGTGTTTGCACCTTTAGTTTCAATACTCGTACGTATTGACCTTAGACCCCCGTCTGTGTTCTTTCAGCACCCGTCCGTGTTTGAACTTCTTTCAGTACCCGTCTGTACTGACCTTTGACACCCGTCCGTGTTCTTTCAGCACCCGTCCATGTTTGAACTTTAGTTTCAATAGCCGTCCGTATTGACCTTTTGACACTCGCCCGTGTTCTTTCAGCACCCTTCCGTGTTTGAACCTTTCTTCAATACCCGTCCATATTAACTTTAGACACCCGTCCGTGTTATTTCAGCACCCATCCGTGTTTGAACCTTTTATTTCAATACTCATCCGTATTGACCTTAGACACCCATCCGTGTTCTTTCAGCACCCATCCTTATTTGAACCTATAGTTTCAATACACGCCCGTATTAAAATTTTTTATACCCGTCCGTGTTCTTTCAGCACCCTTCTGTGTTTAAACTTTAGTTTCAATACCCGTCCGTATTGGCCTTTTTGACACCCGTTCGTGTTCTTTCAGCACACGTCCATGTTTGAATGTTAGTTTCAATACCCGTCCGTATTAACCTTAGACACCCGTCCTTGTTCTTTCAGCACCCGTTCGTGTTTGAACCTTTTATTTCAATACCCGTCCGTATTGACCTTAGACACCCGTCCGTGTTCTTTAAGCACCCGTCCTTCTTTGAACCTTTAGTTTCAATACCCATCCGTATTGACCTTTATGATACCCGTCCGTGCTCTTTCAGCACCCGTCTGTGTTTGAACTTTAGTTTCCATACCTGTCTGTATTGACCTTTTGACACTCGTCCGTGTTCTTTCAGCACCCGTCTGTGTTTGAACCGTTCTTGAATAACCGTCCATATTGACCTTTTAAACACACGTTCGTGTTCTTTCAGCACCCGTCCCTGTTTGAACTTTAATTTCAATACCCGTCCGTATTGACTTTTTGACAACCGTCTGTGTTCTTTCAGCACCCGTCCGTGTTTGAACCTTTAGTTTCAATACCCGTCCGTATTGACCTTTTTGACACCCGTCTGTGTTCTTTCAGCACTCGTCCGTGTTTGAACCTTTAGTTTCAATACACGTCCGTATTGACCTTAGACACCCGTCCTTGTTCTTTCAGTACCCGTCCGTGTTTGAACTTCTTTCCGTACACGTCCGTATTGACCTTAGACACCCGTCCGTGTTCTTTCAGCACGTGTCCGTGTTTGAACCTTTAGTTTCAATACCCGTCCGTATAGACCTTTTTGACACCCGTCCGTTTTCTTTCAGCACCCGTCCATGTTTGAACTTTAGTTTCAATACCCGTCCGTATTGACCTTTTGACACTCGTCCGTGTTCTTTCTGCACCCTTCCGTGTTTGAACCGTTCTTCAATACCCGTCCGTGTTCTTTCAGCACCCGTCCGTTTTTGAACCTTTAGCTTCAATACCCGTCCGTATTGACCTTTTTGACACCTTTCCGTGTTCTTTCAGCACCCGTCCGTGTTTGAACTTTAGTTTCAATACCCGTCCGTATTGACCTTTTGACACCCGTCCGTGTTCTTTCCGCACTCGTCCGTGTTTGAACTTTTAGTTTTAATACCCGTTCGTATTGACCTTAGACACCCGTCCTTGTTCTTTCAGTACCCGTCTGTGTTTGAACTTCTTTCCGTACACGTCCGTATTGACCTTAGACACCCGTCCGTGTTCTTTCAGCACGTGTCCGTGTTTGAACCTTTAGTTTCAATACCCGTCCGTATAGACCTTTTTGACACCCGTTCGTTTTCTTTCAGCACCCGTCCATGTTTGAACTTTAGTTTCAATACCCATCCGTATTGACCTTTTGACACTCGTCTGTGCTTTTTCAGCACCCGTCCGTGTTTGAACCTTTCTTCAATACCCGTCCGTATTGACCTTTTAGACACCCGTCCGTGTTCTTTCAGCACCCGTCCGTGTTTGCACCTTTAGTTTCAATACCCGTACGTATTGACCTTAGACACCCGTCTCTGTTCTTTCAGCACCCGACCGTGTTTGATCTTCTTTCAGTACCCGTCTGTACTGACCTTTGACACCCGTCCGTATTCTTTCAGCACCCGTCCATGTTTGAACTTTAGTTTCAATAGCTGTCCGTATTGACCTTTTGACACTCGCCCGTGTTCTTTCAGCACCCTTCCGTGTTTGAACCTTTCTTCAATACCCGTCCGTATTGACCTTTTAGACACCCGTACGTGTTCTTTCAGCACACGTCCGTGTTTGAACCTTTATGTTCAATACCCGTCTGTATTGACCTTTTGACACCCGTCCGTGTTCTTTCAGCACCCGTCCGTGTTTGAACCTTTAGCTTCAATACCCGTCCGTATTGTCCTTTTTGACACCTGCCCGTGTTCTTTCAGCACCCGTCCGTGTTTGAACTTTAGTTTCAATACCCGTCCGTATTGACCTTTTGACACCCGTCCGTGTTCTTTCCGCACTCGTCCGTGTTTGAACCTTTAGTTTTAATACCCGTTCGTATTGACCTTAGACACCTGTCCTTGTTCTTTCAGTACCCGTCCGTGTTTGAACTTCTTTCAGTACCCGTCCGAATTGACCTTAGACACCCGTCCGTGTTCTTTCAGCACCTATCTGTGTTTGAACCTTTAGTTTCAATACCCGTCTGTATTGACCTTTTTGACACCCGTCCATGTTCTTTCAGCACCTGTCCATGTTTGAACTTTAATTTCAATACCCGTCCGTATTGACCTTTTGACACTCCTCCGTGTTCTTTCAGCACCCGTCCGTGTTTGAACCTTTCATCAATACCCGTTCGTATTGACCTTTTAGATTCCCGTCCGTGTTCTTTCAGCACCGGTCCGTGTTTGCACCTTTAGTTTAAATACCTATCCGTATTGACCTTAGACACCCGTCAGTGTTCTTTTAGCACCCGTTCGTGTTTGAACTTTGTTTAGTACCCGTCCGTATAGACCTTAGATACCCGTCCGTGTTCTTTCAGCACCCTTTCTTCTTTGAACCTTCAGTTTCAATTCCCTTCCATATTGACCTTTTTGACACCCGTCCGTATTCTTTCAACACCCGTCCGTGTTTGAACTTTAGTTTCAAAACCCGTCCGTATTGACCTTTTGACACTCGTCCGTGTTCTTTCAGCACCCATCCGTGTTTGAAGATTTCTTCAATACTCGTTCGTATTGACCTTTTAGACACCTGTCCAAGTTCTTTCAGCACCCGTTCGTGTTTGGACCTTTAGTTTCAATACCCGTCCGTATTCACCTTTTTGACACCCGTCTGTCTTTTTTCAGCACCCGTCCGTGTTTGAACCTTTAGTTTCAATACCCGCCCGTATCGACCTTTTTGACACCCGTCCGTGTTCTTTCAGCTCCCGCCCGTGTTAGAACCTTTAGTGTCAATAACCGTCCGTAATGACCTTAGACACCCGTCCGTGTTCTTTTAGCACCCATCCGTGTTTGAACTTCTTTCAGTACCCGTCCGTATTAACCCCAGACACCCGTCCGTGTTCTTTCAGCACCCGTCCGTGTTTGAACCTTTAGTTTCAAAACCTGTCAGTATTGACCTTTTTGACAACCGTCCGTGTTCTTTTAGCACCCGTCCAAGTTTAAACTTTAGTTTCAATACCCTTCAGTATTGACCTTTTGACACCCGTCCGTGTTCTTTCAACACCCGTTCGTGTTTGAACCTTTCTTCAATACCCGTCCGTATTGACCTTTTAGACACCCGTCCGTGTTCTTTCAGCACCCGTCCATGTATGAACATTTAGATTGAATACCCATCCGTATTGACCGTAGACACCTGCCCGTGTTCTTTCAACGCCCGTCCGTGTTTGAACTTCTTTCAGTACCCGCCCGTATTGACCTTAGACACCCGTCCATGTTCTATCAGCACCCGTCCGTGTTTGAACGTTTAGTTTCAATACCCGTCCGTATTGACCTTTTTGACACCCATCTGTGTTCTTACCACACCCGTCCGTGTTTGAACCTTTAGTTTCAATACCCGTCCGTATTAACTTTAGACACCCGTCCGTGTTATTTCAGCACCCATCCGTATTGACCTTAGACACCTATCCGTGTTATTTCAGCACCCATCCTTGTTCGAACCTATAGTTTCAATACACGCCCGTATTAAAATTTTTTTATACCCGTCCGTGTTCTTTCAGCACCCTTCTGTGTTTGAACTTTAGTTTCAATACCCGTCCGTATTGGCCTTTTTGACACCCGTTCGTGTTCTTTCAGCACACATCCATGTTTGAACGTTAGTTTCAATACC
This sequence comes from Lathyrus tuberosus, assembly GCA_022829125.1. NCBI lineage: Eukaryota > Viridiplantae > Streptophyta > Magnoliopsida > Fabales > Fabaceae > Lathyrus > Lathyrus tuberosus. The sequence goes on along the minus strand of JALAZF010000502.1, from coordinate 3,056,491 downwards.
CGTCCGTATTAACCTTAGACACCTGTCCGTGTTCTTTCAGCACCCGTTCGTGCTTGAACTTTTTATTTCAATACCCGTCCGTATTGACCTTAGACACCCGTCCGTGTTCTTTCAGTACCCGTCCGTCTTTGAACCTTTAGTTTCAATACCCATCCGTATTGACCTTTTTGATACCCGTCCGTGTTCTTTCAGCACCCGTCTGTGTTTGAACTTTAGTTTCAGTACCCGTCCATATTGACCTTTTGACACTCGTCCGTGTTCTTTCAGCACCCGTCTGTGTTTGAACCGTTCTTGAATACCCGTCCATATTGACCTTTTAAACACACGTTCGTGTTCTTTCAGCACCCGCCCGTGTTTGAACCTTTAGTTTTAATACCCGTCCGTATTGTCCTATTTGACACCCGTCCGTGTTCTTTCAGCACTCGTCCGTGTTCTTTCAGCACCTGTCCGTGTTTTAACCTTTAGTTTCAATATCTGTCCGTATGGACCTTTTTGACACCCGTCCGTGTTCTTTCAGCACTCGTCCATGTTTGAACCATTAGTTTCAATACCCGTCTGTATTGACCTTAGACAACCGTCTGTGTTCTTTCAGTACCCGTCTGTGTTTGAACTTCTTTTAGTACCCGTTCGTATTAACCTTAGACACGCATCCAAGTTCTTTCAGCACCCATCCGTGTTTGAACCTTTAGTTTCAATTCCCGTCCATATTGACCATTTTGACACCCTCCTGTGTTCTTTCAGTACCCGTCCATGTTTGAACTTTAGTTTCAATACCCGTCCGTATTGACCTTTTGACACTCGCCTGTGTTTTTCAGCACCCGTCCATGTTTGAACCTTTCTTCAATACCCGTTCGTATTGACCTTTTAGACACTCGTCCGTGTTCTTTCAGCACCCGTTCGTGTTTGCACCTTTAGTTTCAATACCCGTACGTATTGACCTTAGACACCCGTCTGTGTTCTTTCAGCACCCGTCCGTGTTTGAACTTCTTTCAGTACCCGTCTGTATTGACCTTTGACACCCGTCCGTGTTTTTTCAGCACTCGTCCGTCATTGAACCTTTAGTTTCAATACCCGTCCATATTGACCTTTTTGACTCCCGTTCGTGTTATTTCAGCACCCGTCCAAGTTTGAACTTTAATTTCAATACCTGTCCGTATTGACCTTTTGACACTCGTCCGTGTTCTTTCAGCACCCTTCCGTGTTTGAACCTTTCTTCAATACCCGTCCGTATTGACCTTTTAGACACCCGTACGTGTTCTTTCAGCACACGTCCGTGTTTGAACCTTTATGTTAAATACCCATCCGTATTGACCTTTTGACACCCGTCCATGTTCTTTCAGCACCCGTCCGTGTTTGAACCTTTAGTTTCAATACCCGTCCGTATTGACCTTTTTGACACCCGTCCGTGTTCTTTCAGCACCCGTCCGTGTTTGAACTTTAGTTTTAATACCCGTCCGTATTGACCTTTTGACACCCGTCTGTGTTCTTCCAGCACCCGTCCGTGTTTGAACCTTTAGTTTCAATACCCGTCCATATTGACCTTTTTGACACCCGTCCGTGTTCTTTCAGCACTTGTCCGTGTTTGAACCTTTACTTTCAATACCCGTCCGTATTGACCTTAGACACCCGTCCTTGTTCTTTCAGTACCCGTCTGTGTTTGAACTTCTTTCCGTACCCGTCCGTATTGACCTTAGACACCCATCCGTTTTCTTTCAGCACCTATCTGTGTTTGAACCTTTAGTTTCAATACTCGTCTGTATTGACCTTTTTGACACCCGTCCATGTTCTTTCAGCACCCGTCCATGTTTGAACTTTAATTTCAATACCCGTCCGTATTGACCTTTTAGATTCCCGTCCGTGTTCTTTCAGCACCCGTCCGTGTTGGAACCTTTCATCAATACCCGTCCGTATTGACCTTTTAGATTCCCGTCCGTGTTCTTTTAGCACCGGTCCGTGTTTGCACCTTTAGTTTCAATACCCGTCCGTATTGACCTTAGACACCCGTCCATGTTCTATCAGCACCCGTCCGTGTTTGAACGTTTAGTTTCAATACCCGTCCGTATTGACCTTTTTGACACCCATCTGTGTTCTTACCACACCCGTCCGTGTTTGAACCTTTAGTTTCAATACCCGTCCGTATTAACTTTAGACACCCATCCGTGTTATTTCAGCACCCATCCGTGTTTGAACCATTTATTTCAATACTCATCCGTATTGACCTTAGACACCCATCCGTGTTATTTCAGCACCCATCCTTGTTCGAACCTATAGTTTCAATACACGCCCGTATTAAAAAAATTTTATACCCGTCCGTGTTCTTTCAGCACCCTTCTATGTTTGAACTTTAGTTTCAATACCCGTCCGTATTGGCCTTTTTGACACCCGTTCGTGTTCTTTCAGCACACATCCATGTTTGAACGTTAGTTTCAATACCCGTCCGTATTAACCTTAGACACCCGTCCGTGTTCTTTCAGCACCCGTTCGTGTTTGAACTTTTTATTTCAATACCCGTCCGTATTGACCTTAGACACCCGTCCGTGTTCTTTCAGCACCCGTCCGTCTTTGAACCTTTAGTTTCTATACCCATCCGTATTGACCTTTTTGATACCCGTTCGTGTTCTTTCAGCACCCGTCTGTGTTTGAACTTTAGTTTCAGTACCCGTCCGTATTGACCTTTTGACACTCGTCCGTGTTCTTTCAGCACCCGTCTGTGTTTGAACCGTTCTTGAATACCCGTCCATATTGACCTTTTAAACACACGTTCGTGTTCTTTCAGCACCCGCCCGTGTTTGAACCTTTAGTTTTAATACCCGTCCGTATTGTCCTATTTGACACCCGTCCGTGTTCTTTCAGCACTCGTCCGTGTTCTTTCAGCACCCGTCCGTGTTTTAACCTTTAGTTTCAATACCCGTCCGTATGGACCTTTTTGACACCCGTCCGTGTTCTTTCAGCACTCGTCCATGTTTGAACCATTAGTTTCAATACCCGTCTGTATTGACCTTAGACAACCGTCCATGTTCTTTCAGTACCCGTCTGTGTTTGAACTTCTTTTAGTACCCGTTCGTATTAACCTTAGACACGCATCCAAGTTCTTTCAGCACCCGTCCGTGTTTGAACCTTTAGTTTCAATTCCCGTCCATATTGACCATTTTGACACCCTCCTGTTTTCTTTCAGTACCCGTCCATGTTTGAACTTTAGTTTCAATACCCGTCCGTATTGACCTTTTGACACTCGCCTGTGTTTTTCAACACCAGTCCATGTTTGAACCTTTCTTCAATACCCGTTCGTATTGACCTTTTAGACACTCGTCTGTGTTCTTTCAGCACCCGTTCGTGTTTGCACCTTTAGTTTCAATACCCGTACGTATTGACCTTAGACACCCGTCTGTGTTCTTTCAGCACCCGTCCGTGTTTGAACTTCTTTCAGTACCCGTCTGTATTGACCTTTGACACCCGTCCGTGTTTTTTCAGCACTCGTCCGTCATTGAACCTTTAGTTTCAATACCCGTCCATATTGACCTTTTTGACTCCCGTTCGTGTTCTTTCAGCACCCGTCCAAGTTTGAACTTTAGTTTCAATACCTGTCCGTATTGACCTTTTGACACTCGTCCGTGTTCTTTCAGCACCCTTCCGTGTTTGAACCTTTCTTCAATACCCGTCCGTATTGACCTTTTAGACACCCGTACGTGTTCTTTCAGCACACGTCCGTGTTTGAACCTTTATGTTAAATACCCATCCGTATTGACCTTTTGACACCCGTCCGTGTTCTTTCAGCACCCGTCCGTGTTTGAACCTTTAGTTTCAATACCCGTCCGTATTGACCTTTTTGACACCCGTCCGTGTTCTTTCAGTATCCGTCCGTGTTTGAACTTTAGTTTTAATACCCGTCCGTATTGACCTTTTGACACCCGTCTGTGTTCTTCCAGCACCCGTCCGTGTTTGAACCTTTAGTTTCAATACCCGTCCATATTGACCTTTTTGACACCCGTCCGTGTTCTTTCAGCACTTGTCCGTGTTTGAACCTTTACTTTCAATACCCGTCCGTATTAACCTTAGACACCCGTCCTTGTTCTTTCATTACCCGTCTGTGTTTGAACTTCTTTCAGTACCCGTCCGTATTGACCTTAGACACCCATCCGTTTTCTTTCAGCACCTATCTGTGTTTGAACCTTTAGTTTCAATACTCGTCTGTATTGACCTTTTTGACACCCGTCCATGTTCTTTCAGCACCCATCCATGTTTGAACTTTAATTTCAATACCCGTCCGTATTGACCTTTTGACATTCGTCCGTGTTCTTTCAGCACCCGTCCGTGTTGGAACCTTTCATCAATACCCGTCCGTATTGACCTTTTAGATTCCCGTCCGTGTTCTTTTAGCACCGGTCCGTGTTTGCACCTTTAGTTTCAATACCCGTCTGTATTGACCTTAGACACCCGCCCGTGTTCTTTCATCACCCGTCCGTGTTTGAACTTCTTTCAGTACCCGTCCATATTGACCTTTTAGATTCCCGTCCATGTTTTATCAGCACCTGTCCGTGTTTGAACCTTTAGTTTCAATACCCGTCCGTATTGATCTTTTTGACACCCATCTGTGTTCTTACAACACCCGTCCGTGTTTGAACCTTTAGTTTCAATACCCATCCGTATTAACTTTAGACACCCGTCCGTGTTATTTCAGCACCCATCCGTGTTTGCACCTTTAGTTTCAATACCCGTACGTATTGACCTTAAACACCCGTCTGTGTTCTTTCAGCACCCGTCCGTGTTTGAACTTCTTTCAGTACCCGTCTGTATTGACCTTTGACACCCGTCCGTGTTTTTTCAGCACTCGTCCGTCATTGAACCTTTAGTTTCAATACCCGTCCATATTGACCTTTTTGACTCCCGTTCGTGTTCTTTCAGCACCCGTCCAAGTTTGAACTTTAGTTTCAATACCTGTCCGTATTGACCTTTTGACACTCGTCCGTGTTCTTTCAGCACCCTTCCGTGTTTGAACCTTTCTTCAATACCCGTCCGTATTGACCTTTTAGACACCCGTACGTGTTCTTTCAGCACACGTCCGTGTTTGAACCTTTATGTTAAATACCCATCCGTATTGACCTTTTGACACCCGTCCATGTTCTTTCAGCACCCGTCCAAGTTTGAACTTTAATTTCAATACCCGTCCGTATTGACCTTTTGACATTCGTCCGTGTTCTTTCAGCACCCGTCCGTGTTGGAACCTTTCATCAATACCCGTCCGTATTGACCTTTTAGATTCCCGTCCGTGTTCTTTTAGCACCGGTCCGTGTTTGCACCTTTAGTTTCAATACCCGTCCGTATTGACCTTAGACACCCGCCCGTGTTCTTTCATCACCCGTCCGTGTTTGAACTTCTTTCAGTACCCGTCCATATTGACCTTTTAGATTCCCGTCCATGTTTTATCAGCACCTGTCCGTGTTTGAACCTTTAGTTTCAATACCCGTCCGTATTGATCTTTTTGACACCCATCTGTGTTCTTACAACACCCGTCCGTGTTTGAACCTTTAGTTTCAATACCCATCCGTATTAACTTTAGACACCCGTCCGTGTTATTTCAGCACCCATCCGTGATTGCACCTTTAGTTTCAATACCCGTACGTATTGACCTTAAACACCCGTCTGTGTTCTTTCAGCACCCGTCCGTGTTTGAACTTCTTTCAGTACCCGTCTTTATTGACCTTTGACACCCGTCCGTGTTTTTTCAGCACTCGTCCGTCATTGAACCTTTAGTTTCAATACCCGTCCATATTGACCTTTTTGACTCCCGTTCGTGTTCTTTCAGCACCCGTCCAAGTTTGAACTTTAGTTTCAATACCTGTCCGTATTGACCTTTTGACACTCGTCCGTGTTCTTTCAGCACCCTTCCGTGTTTGAACCTTTCTTCAATACCCGTCCGTATTGACCTTTTAGACACCCGTACGTGTTCTTTCAGCACACGTCCGTGTTTGAACCTTTATGTTAAATACCCATCCGTATTGACCTTTTGACACCCGTCCATGTTCTTTCAGCACCCGTCCAAGTTTGAACTTTAATTTCAATACCCGTCCGTATTGACCTTTTGACATTCGTCCGTGTTCTTTCAGCACCCGTCCGTGTTGGAACCTTTCATCAATACCCGTCCGTATTGACCTTTTAGATTCCCGTCCGTGTTCTTTTAGCACCGGTCCGTGTTTGCACCTTTAGTTTCAATACCCGTCCGTATTGACCTTAGACACCCGCCCGTGTTCTTTCATCACCCGTCCGTGTTTGAACTTCTTTCAGTACCCGTCCATATTGACCTTTTAGATTCCCGTCCATGTTTTATCAGCACCTGTCCGTGTTTGAACCTTTAGTTTCAATACCCATCCGTATTGATCTTTTTGACACCCATCTGTGTTCTTACAACACCCGTCCGTGTTTGAACCTTTAGTTTCAATACCCATCCGTATTAACTTTAGACACCCGTCCGTGTTATTTCAGCACCCATCCGTGTTTGCACCTTTAGTTTCAATACCCGTACGTATTGACCTTAAACACCCGTCTGTGTTCTTTCAGCACCCGTCCGTGTTTGAACTTCTTTCAGTACCCGTCTGTATTGACCTTTGACACCCGTCCGTGTTTTTTCAGCACTCGTCCGTCATTGAACCTTTAGTTTCAATACCCGTCCATATTGACCTTTTTGACTCCCGTTCGTGTTCTTTCAGCACCCGTCCAAGTTTGAACTTTAGTTTCAATACCTGTCCGTATTGACCTTTTGACACTCGTCCGTGTTCTTTCAGCACCCTTCCGTGTTTGAACCTTTCTTCAATACCCGTCCGTATTGACCTTTTAGACACCCGTACGTGTTCTTTCAGCACACGTCCGTGTTTGAACCTTTATGTTAAATACCCATCCGTATTGACCTTTTGACACCCGTCCGTGTTCTTTCAGCACCCGTCCGTGTTTGAACCTTTAGTTTCAATACCCGTCCGTATTGACCTTTTTGACACCCGTCCGTGTTCTTTCAGCATCCGTCCGTGTTTGAACTTTAGTTTTAATACCCGTCCGTATTGACCTTTTGACACCCGTCTGTGTTCTTCCAGCACCCGTCCGTGTTTGAACCTTTAGTTTCAATACCCGTCCATATTGACCTTTTTGACACCCGTCCGTGTTCTTTCAGCACTTGTCCGTGTTTGAACCTTTACTTTCAATACCCGTCCGTATTGACCTTAGACACCCGTCCTTGTTCTTTCAGTACCCGTCTGTGTTTGAACTTCTTTCCGTACCCGTCCGTATTGACCTTAGACACCCATCCGTTTTCTTTCAGCACCTATCTGTGTTTGAACCTTTAGTTTCAATACTCGTCTGTATTGACCTTTTTGACACCCGTCCATGTTCTTTCAGCACCCGTCCATGTTTGAACTTTAATTTCAATACCCGTCCGTATTGACCTTTTAGATTCCCGTCCGTGTTCTTTCAGCACCCGTCCGTGTTGGAACCTTTCATCAATACCCGTCCGTATTGACCTTTTAGATTCCCGTCCGTGTTCTTTTAGCACCGGTCTGTGTTTGCACCTTTAGTTTCAATACCCGTCCGTATTGACCTTAGACACCCGTCCATGTTCTATCAGCACCCGTCCGTGTTTGAACGTTTAGTTTCAATACCCGTCCGTATTGACCTTTTTGACACCCATCTGTGTTCTTACCACACCTGTCCGTGTTTGAACCTTTAGTTTCAATACCCGTCCGTATTAACTTTAGACACCCATCCGTGTTATTTCAGCACCCATCCGTGTTTGAACCATTTATTTCAATACTCATCCGTATTGTCCTTAGACACCCATCCGTGTTATTTCAGCACCCATCCTTGTTCGAACCTATAGTTTCAATACACGCCCGTATTAAAAAAAATTTATACCCGTCCGTGTTCTTTCAGCACCCTTCTATGTTTGAACTTTAGTTTCAATACCCGTCCGTATTGGCCTTTTTGACACCCGTTCGTGTTCTTTCAGCACACATCCATGTTTGAACGTTAGTTTCAATACCCGTCCGTATTAACCTTAGACACCCGTCCGTGTTCTTTCAGCACCCGTTCGTGTTTGAACTTTTTATTTCAATACCCGTCCGTATTGACCTTAGACACCCGTCCGTGTTCTTTCAGCACCCGTCCGTCTTTGAACCTTTAGTTTCTATACCCATCCGTATTGACCTTTTTGATACCCGTTCGTGTTCTTTCAGCACCCGTCTGTGTTTGAACTTTAGTTTCAGTACCCGTCCGTATTGACCTTTTGACACTCGTCCGTGTTCTTTCAGCACCCGTCTGTGTTTGAACCGTTCTTGAATACCCGTCCATATTGATCTTTTAAACACACGTTCTTGTTCTTTCAGCACCCGCCCGTGTTTGAACCTTTAGTTTTAATACCCGTCCGTATTGTCCTATTTGACACCCGTCCGTGTTCTTTCAGCACTCGTCCGTGTTCTTTCAGCACCCGTCCGTGTTTTAACCTTTAGTTTCAATACCCGTCCGTATGGACCTTTTTGACACCCGTCCGTGTTCTTTCAGCACTCGTCCATGTTTGAACCATTAGTTTCAATACCCGTCTGTATTGACCTTAGACAACCGTCCATGTTCTTTCAGTACCCATCTGTGTTTGAACTTCTTTTAGTACCCGTTCGTATTAACCTTAGACACGCATCCAAGTTCTTTCAGCACCCGTCCGTGTTTGAACCTTTAGTTTCAATTCCCGTCCATATTGACCATTTTGACACCCTCCTGTTTTCTTTCAGTACCCGTCCATGTTTGAACTTTAGTTTCAATACCCGTCCGTATTGACCTTTTGACACTCGCCTGTGTTTTTCAACACCAGTCCATGTTTGAACCTTTCTTCAATACCCGTTCGTATTGACCTTTTAGACACTCGTCCGTGTTCTTTCAGCACCCGTTCGTGTTTGCACCTTTAGTTTCAATACCCGTACGTATTGACCTTAGACACCCGTCTGTGTTCTTTCAGCACCCGTCCGTGTTTGAACTTCTTTCAGTACCCGTCTGTATTGACCTTTGACACCCGTCCGTGTTTTTTCAGCACTCGTCCGTCATTGAACCTTTAGTTTCAATACCCGTCCATATTGACCTTTTTGACTCCCGTTCGTGTTCTTTCAGCACCCGTCCAAGTTTGAACTTTAGTTTCAATACCTGTCCGTATTGACCTTTTGACACTCGTCCGTGTTCTTTCAGCACCCTTCCGTGTTTGAACCTTTCTTCAATACCCGTCCGTATTGACCTTTTAGACACCCGTACGTGTTCTTTCAGCACACGTCCGTGTTTGAACCTTTATGTTAAATACCCATCCGTATTGACCTTTTGACACCCGTCTGTGTTCTTTCAGCACCCGTCCGTGTTTGAACCTTTAGTTTCAATACCCGTCCGTATTGACCTTTTTGACACCCGTCCGTGTTCTTTCAGCATCCGTCCGTGTTTGAACTTTAGTTTTAATACCCGTCCGTATTGACCTTTTGACACCCGTCTGTGTTCTTCCAGCACCCGTCCGTGTTTGAACCTTTAGTTTCAATACCCGTCCATATTGACCTTTTTGACACCCGTCCGTGTTCTTTCAGCACTTGTCCGTGTTTGAACCTTTACTTTCAATACCCGTCCGTATTGACCTTAGACACCCGTCCTTGTTCTTTCAGTACCCGTCTGTGTTTGAACTTCTTTCAGTACCCGTCCGTATTGACCTTAGACACCCATCCGTTTTCTTTCAGCACCTATCTGTGTTTGAACCTTTAGTTTCAATACTCGTCTGTATTGACCTTTTTGACACCCGTCCATGTTCTTTCAGCACCCGTCCATGTTTGAACTTTAATTTCAATACCCGTCCGTATTGACCTTTTGACATTCGTCCGTGTTCTTTCAGCACCCGTCCGTGTTGGAACCTTTCATCAATACCCGTCCGTATTGACCTTTTAGATTCCCGTCCGTGTTCTTTTAGCACCGGTCCGTGTTTGCACCTTTAGTTTCAATACCCGTCCATATTGACCTTTTAGATTCCCGTCCATGTTTTATCAGCACCTGTCCGTGTTTGAACCTTTAGTTTCAATACCCGTCCGTATTGATCTTTTTGACACCCATCTGTGTTCTTACAACACCCGTCCGTGTTTGAACATTTAGTTTCAATACCCATCCGTATTAACTTTAGACACCCATCCGTGTTATTTCAGCACCCATCCGTGTTTGCACCTTTAGTTTCAATACCCGTACGTATTGACCTTAAACACCCGTCTGTGTTCTTTCAGCACCCGTCCGTGTTTGAACTTCTTTCAGTACCCGTCTGTATTGACCTTTGACACCCGTCCGTGTTTTTTCAGCACTCGTCCGTCATTGAACATTTAGTTTCAATACCCGTCCATATTGACCTTTTTGACTCCCGTTCGTGTTCTTTCAGCACCCGTCCAAGTTTGAACTTTAGTTTCAATACCTGTTCGTATTGACCTTTTGACACTCGTCCGTGTTTTTTCAGCACCCTTCCGTGTTTGAACCTTTCTTCAATACCCGTCCGTATTGACCTTATAGACACCCGTACGTGTTCTTTCAGCACACGTCCGTGTTTGAACCTTTATGTTAAATACCCATCCGTATTGACCTTTTGACACCCGTCCATGTTCTTTCAGCACCCGTCCAAGTTTGAACTTTAATTTCAATACCCGTCCGTATTGACCTTTTGACATTCGTCCGTGTTCTTTCAGCACCCGTCCGTGTTGGAACCTTTCATCAATACCCGTCCGTATTGACCTTTTAGATTCCCGTCCGTGTTCTTTTAGCACCGGTCCGTGTTTGCACCTTTAGTTTCAATACCCGTCCGTATTGACCTTAGACACCCGCCCGTGTTCTTTCATCACCCGTCCGTGTTTGAACTTCTTTCAGTACCCGTCCATATTGACCTTTTAGATTCCCGTCCATGTTTTATCAGCACCTGTCCGTGTTTGAACCTTTAGTTTCAATACCCGTCCGTATTGATCTTTTTGACACCCATCTGTGTTCTTACAACACCCGTCCGTGTTTGAACCTTTAGTTTCAATACCCATCCGTATTAACTTTAGACACCCGTCCGTGTTATTTCAGCACCCATCCGTGTTTGCACCTTTAGTTTCAATACCCGTACGTATTGACCTTAAACACCCGTCTGTGTTCTTTCAGCACCCGTCCGTGTTTGAACTTCTTTCAGTACCCGTCTGTATTGACCTTTGACACCCGTCCGTGTTTTTTCAGCACTCGTCCGTCATTGAACCTTTAGTTTCAATACCCGTCCATATTGACCTTTTTGACTCCCGTTCGTGTTCTTTCAGCACCCGTCCAAGTTTGAACTTTAGTTTCAATACCTGTCCGTATTGACCTTTTGACACTCGTCCGTGTTCTTTCAGCACCCTTCCGTGTTTGAACCTTTCTTCAATACCCGTCCGTATTGACCTTTTAGACACCCGTACGTGTTCTTTAAGCACACGTCCGTGTTTGAACCTTTATGTTAAATACCCATCCGTATTGTCCTTTTGACACCCGTCCATGTTCTTTCAGCACCCGTCCAAGTTTGAACTTTAATTTCAATACCCGTCTGTATTGACCTTTTGACATTCGTCCGTGTTCTTTCAGCACCCGTCCGTGTTGGAACCTTTCATCAATACCCGTCCGTATTGACCTTTTAGATTCCCGTCCGTGTTCTTTTAGCACCGGTCCGTGTTTGCACCTTTAGTTTCAATACCCGTCCGTATTGACCTTAGACACCCGCCCGTGTTCTTTCATCACCCGTCCGTGTTTGAACTTCTTTCAGTACCCGTCCATATTGACCTTTTAGATTCCCGTCCATGTTTTATCAGCACCTGTCCGTGTTTGAACCTTTAGTTTCAATACCCGTCCGTATTGATCTTTTTGACACCCATCTGTGTTCTTACAACACCCGTCCGTGTTTGAACCTTTAGTTTCAATACCCATCCGTATTAACTTTAGACACCCGTCCGTGTTATTTCAGCACCCATCCGTGTTTGCACCTTTAGTTTCAATACCCGTACGTATTGACCTTAAACACCCGTCTGTGTTCTTTCAGCACCCGTCCGTGTTTGAACTTCTTTCAGTACCCGTCTGTATTGACCTTTGACACCCGTCCGTGTTTTTTCAGCACTCGTCCGTCATTGAACATTTAGTTTCAATACCCGTCCATATTGACCTTTTTGACTCCCGTTCGTGTTCTTTCAGCACCCGTCCAAGTTTGAACTTTAGTTTCAATACCTGTCCGTATTGACCTTTTGACACTCGTCCGTGTTCTTTCAGCACCCTTCCGTGTTTGAACCTTTCTTCAATACCCGTCCGTATTGACCTTTTAGACACCCGTACGTGTTCTTTCAGCACACGTCCGTGTTTGAACCTTTATGTTAAATACCCATCCGTATTGACCTTTTGACACCCGTCCGTGTTCTTTCACCACCCGTCCGTGTTTGAACCTTTAGTTTCAATACCCGTCCGTATTGACCTTTTTGACACCCGTCCGTGTTCTTTCAGCATCCGTCCGTGTTTGAACTTTAGTTTTAATACCCGTCCGTATTGACCTTTTGACACCCGTCTGTGTTCTTCCAGCACCCGTCCGTGTTTGAACCTTTAGTTTCAATACCCGTCCATATTGACCTTTTTGACACCCGTCCGTGTTCTTTCAGCACTTGTCCGTGTTTGAACCTTTACTTTCAATACCCGTCCGTATTGACCTTAGACACCCATCCTTGTTCTTTCAGTACCCGTCTGTGTTTGAACTTCTTTCAGTACCCGTCCGTATTGACCTTAGACACCCATCCGTTTTCTTTCAGCACCTATCTGTGTTTGAACCTTTAGTTTCAATACTCGTCTGTATTGACCTTTTTGACACCCGTCCATGTTCTTTCAGCACCCGTCCATGTGTGAACTTTAATTTCAATACCCGTCCGTATTGACCTTTTGACATTCGTCCGTGTTCTTTCAGCACCCGTCCGTGTTGGAACCTTTCATCAATACCCGTTCGTATTGACCTTTTAGATTCCCGTCCGTGTTCTTTTAGCACCGGTCCGTGTTTGCACCTTTAGTTTCAATACCCGTCCGTATTGACCTTAGACACCCGCCCGTGTTCTTTCATCACCCGTCCGTGTTTGAACTTCTTTCAGTACCCGTCCGTATTGACCTTTTAGATTCCCGTCCATGTTTTATCAGCACCTGTCCGTGTTTGAACCTTTAGTTTCAATACCCGTCCGTATTGACCTTTTTGACACCCATCTGTGTTCTTACAACACCCGTCCGTGTTTGAACCTTTAGTTTCAATACCCATCCGTATTAACTTTAGACACCCGTCCGTGTTATTTCAGCACCCATCCGTGTTTGCACCTTTAGTTTCAATACCCGTACGTATTGACCTTAAACACCCGTCTGTGTTCTTTCAGCACCCGTCCGTGTTTGAACCTATAGTTTCAATACACGTCCGTATTGACCTTTTTGATACCCGTGGTTGTTCTTTCAGCACCCGTCTGTGTTTGAACTTTAGTTTCAATACCCGTTCGTATTGACCTTTTTGACACCCGTTCGTGTTCTTTCAGCACACGTCCATGTTTGAACTTTAGTTTCAATACCCGTCCGTATTAACCTTAGACACCTATCCGTGTTCTTTCAGCACTCGTCCGTGTCTTTTCAGCACCCGTCCGTGTTTGAACCTTTCTTCAATACCCGTCCGTATTGACCTTTTAGACACCCGTCCGTGTTCTTTCAGCACCCGTCCGTGTTTGAACTTCTTTCAGTACCCGTCCGTATTGACCTTAGACACCCATCCGTTTTCTTTCAGCACCTATCTGTGTTTGAACCTTTAGTTTCAATACTCGTCTGTATTGACCTTTTTGACACCCGTCCATGTTCTTTCAGCACCCGTCCATGTTTGAACTTTAATTTCAATACCCGTCCGTATTGACCTTTTGACATTCGTCCGTGTTCTTTCAGCACCCGTCCGTGTTGGAACCTTTCATCAATACCCGTCCGTATTGACCTTTTAGATTCCCGTCCGTGTTCTTTTAGCACCGGTCCGTGTTTGCACCTTTAGTTTCAATACCCGTCCGTATTGACCTTAGACACCCGCCCGTGTTCTTTCATCACCCGTCCGTGTTTGAACTTCTTTCAGTACCCGTCCATATTGACCTTTTAGATTCCCGTCCATGTTTTATCAGCACCTGTCCGTGTTTGAACCTTTAGTTTCAATACCCGTCCGTATTGATCTTTTTGACACCCATCTGTGTTCTTACAACACCCGTCCGTGTTTGAACCTTTAGTTTCAATACCCATCCGTATTAACTTTAGACACCCGTCCGTGTTATTTCAGCACCCATCCGTGTTTGCACCTTTAGTTTCAATACCCGTACGTATTGACCTTAAACACCCGTCTGTGTTCTTTCAGCACCCGTCCGTGTTTGAACTTCTTTCAGTACCCGTCTGTATTGACCTTTTGACACCCGTCTGTGTTCTTCCAGCACCCGTCCGTCATTGAACCTTTAGTTTCAATACCCGTCCATATTGACCTTTTTGACACCCGTCCGTGTTCTTTCAGCACTTGTCCGTGTTTGAACCTTTACTTTCAATACCCGTCCGTATTGACCTTAGACACTCGTCCGTGTTCTTTCAGCACCCTTCCGTGTTTGAACCTTTCTTCAATACCCGTCCGTATTGACCTTTTAGACACCCGTACGTGTTCTTTCAGCACACGTCCGTGTTTGAACCTTTATGTTAAATACCCATCCGTATTGACCTTTTGACACCCGTCCGTGTTCTTTCAGCACCCGTCCGTGTTTGAACCTTTAGTTTCAATACCCGTCCGTATTGACCTTTTTGACATCCGTCCGTGTTCTTTCAGCACCCGTCCGTGTTTGAACTTTAATTTCAATACCCGTCCGTATTGACCTTTTGACATTCGTCCGTGTTCTTTCAGCACCCGTCCGTGTTGGAACCTTTCATCAATACCCGTCCGTATTGACCTTTTAGATTCCCGTCCGTGTTCTTTTAGCACCGGTCCGTGTTTGCACCTTTAGTTTTAATACCCGTCCGTATTGACCTTAGACACCCGCCCGTGTTCTTTCATCACCCGTCCGTGTTTGAACTTCTTTCAGTACCCGTCCATATTGACCTTTTAGATTCCTGTCCATGTTTTATCAGCACCTGTCCGTGTTTGAACCTTTAGTTTCAATACCCGTCCGTATTGATCTTTTTGACACCCATCTGTGTTCTTACAACACCCGTCCGTGTTTGAACCTTTAGTTTCAATACCCATCCGTATTAACTTTAGACACCCGTCCGTGTTATTTCAGCACCCATCTGTGTTTGTACCTTTAGTTTCAATACCCGTACGTATTGACCTTAAACACCCGTCTGTGTTCTTTCAGCACCCGTCCGTGTTTGAACTTCTTTCAGTACCCGTCTGTATTGACCTTTGACACCCGTCCGTGTTTTTTCAGCACTCGTCCGTCATTGAACCTTTAGTTTCAATACCCGTCCATATTGACCTTTTTGACTCCCGTTCGTGTTCTTTCAGCACCCGTCCAAGTTTGAACTTTAGTTTCAATACCTGTCCGTATTGACCTTTTGACACTCGTCCGTGTTCTTTCAGCACCCTTCCGTGTTTGAACCTTTCTTCAATACCCGTCCGTATTGACCTTTTAGACACCCGTACGTGTTCTTTCAGCACACGTCCGTGTTTGAACCTTTATGTTAAATACCCATCCGTATTGACCTTTTGACACCCGTCCGTGTTCTTTCAGCACCCGTCCGTGTTTGAACCTTTAGTTTCAATACCCGTCCGTATTGACCTTTTTGACACCCGTCCGTGTTCTTTCAGCATCCGTCCGTGTTTGAACTTTAGTTTTAATACCCGTCCGTATTGCCCTTTTGACACCCGTCTGTGTTCTTCCAGCACCCGTCCGTGTTTGAACCTTTAGTTTCAATACCCGTCAATATTGACCTTTTTGACACCCGTCCGTGTTCTTTCAGCACTTGTCCGTGTTTGAACCTTTACTTTCAATACCCGTCCGTATTGACCTTAGACACCCGTCCTTGTTCTTTCAGTACCCGTCTGTGTTTGAACTTCTTTCAGTACCCGTCCGTATTGACCTTAGACACCCATCCGTTTTCTTTCAGCACCTATCTGTGTTTGAACCTTTAGTTTCAATACTCGTCTGTATTGACCTTTTTGACACCCGTCCATGTTCTTTCAGCACCCGTCCATGTTTGAACTTTAATTTCAATACCCGTCCGTATTGACCTTTTGACATTCGTCCGTGTTCTTTCAGCACCCGTCCGTGTTGGAACCTTTCATCAATACCCGTCCGTATTGACCTTTTAGATTCCCGTCCGTGTTCTTTTAGCACCGGTCCGTGTTTGCACCTTTAGTTTCAATACCCGTCCGTATTGACCTTAGACACCCGCCCGTGTTCTTTCATCACCCGTCCGTGTTTGAACTTCTTTCAGTACCCGTCCGTATTGACCTTTTAGATTCCCGTCCATGTTTTATCAGCACCTGTCCGTGTTTGAACCTTTAGTTTCAATACCCGTCCGTATTGACCTTTTTGACACCCATCTGTGTTCTTACAACACCCGTCCGTGTTTGAACCTTTAGTTTCAATACCCATCCGTATTAACTTTAGACACCCGTCCGTGTTATTTCAGCACCCATCCGTGTTTGAACCTTTTATTTCAATACCCGTCCATATTGACCTTAGACACCCGTCCGTGTTCTTTCAGCACCCATCCGTGTTTGAACCTATAGTTTCAATACACGTCCGTATTGACCTTTTTGATACCCGTGGTTGTTCTTTCAGCACCCGTCTGTGTTTGAACTTTAGTTTCAATACCCGTTCGTATTGACCTTTTTGACACCCGTTCGTGTTCTTTCAGCACACGTCCATGTTTGAACTTTAGTTTCAATACCCGTCCGTATTAACCTTAGACACCTATCCGTGTTCTTTCAGCACTCGTCCGTGTCTTTTCAGCACCCGTCCGTGTTTGAACCTTTCTTCAATACCCGTCCGTATTGACCTTTTAGACACCCGTCCGTGTTCTTTCAGCACCCGTCCGTGTTTGAACTTCTTTCAGTACCCGTCCGTATTGACCTTAGACACCCGCCCGTGTTCTTTCAGCACCCATCCGTTTTCTTTCAGCACCTATCTGTGTTTGAACCTTTAGTTTCAATACTCGTCTGTATTGACCTTTTTGACACCCGTCCATGTTCTTTCGGCACCCGTCCATGTTTGAACTTTAATTTCAATACCCGTCCGTATTGACCTTTTGACATTCGTCCGTGTTCTTTCAGCACCCGTCCGTGTTGGAACCTTTCATCAATACCCGTCCGTATTGACCTTTTAGATTCCCGTCCGTGTTCTTTTAGCACCGGTCCGTGTTTGCACCTTTAGTTTTAATACCCGTCCGTATTGACCTTAGACACCCGCCCGTGTTCTTTCATCACCCGTCCGTGTTTGAACTTCTTTCAGTACCCGTCCATATTGACCTTTTAGATTCCCGTCCATGTTTTATCAGCACCTGTCCGTGTTTGAACCTTTAGTTTCAATACCCGTCCGTATTGATCTTTTTGACACCCATCTGTGTTCTTACAACACCCGTCCGTGTTTGAACCTTTAGTTTCAATACCCATCCGTATTAACTTTAGACACCCGTCCGTGTTATTTCAGCACCCATCCGTGTTTGCACCTTTAGTTTCAATACCCGTACGTATTGACCTTAAACACCCGTCTGTGTTCTTTCAGCACCCGTCCGTGTTTGAACTTCTTTCAGTACCCGTCTGTATTGACCTTTGACACCCGTCCGTGTTTTTTCAGCACTCGTCCGTCATTGAACCTTTAGTTTCAATACCCGTCCATATTGACCTTTTTGACTCCCGTTCGTGTTCTTTCAGCACCCGTCCAAGTTTGAACTTTAGTTTCAATACCTGTCCGTATTGACCTTTTGACACTCGTCCGTGTTCTTTCAGCACCCTTCCGTGTTTGAACCTTTCTTCAATACCCGTCCGTATTGACCTTTTAGACACCCGTACGTGTTCTTTCAGCACACGTCCGTGTTTGAACCTTTATGTTAAATACCCATCCGTATTGACCTTTTGACACCCGTCCATGTTCTTTCAGCACCCGTCCATGTTTGAACTTTAATTTCAATACCCGTCCGTATTGACCTTTTGACATTCGTCCGTGTTCTTTCAGCACCCGTCCGTGTTGGAACCTTTCATCAATACCCGTCCGTATTGACCTTTTAGATTCCCGTCCGTGTTCTTTTAGCACCGGTCCGTGTTTGCACCTTTAGTTTCAATACCCGTCCGTATTGACCTTAGACACCCGCCCGTGTTCTTTCATCACCCGTCCGTGTTTGAACTTCTTTCAGTACCCGTCCGTATTGACCTTTTAGATTCCCGTCCATGTTTTATCAGCACCTGTCCGTGTTTGAACATTTAGTTTCAATACCCGTCCGTATTGATCTTTTTGACACCCATCTGTGTTCTTACAACACCCGTCCGTGTTTGAACCTTTAGTTTCAATACCCATCCGTATTAACTTTAGACACCCGTTCGTGTTATTTCAGCACCCATCTGTGTTTGCACCTTTAGTTTCAATACCCGTACGTATTGACCTTAAACACCCGTCTGTGTTCTTTCAGCACCCGTCCGTGTTGGAACTTCTTTCAGTACCCGTCTGTATTGACCTTTGACACCCGTCCGTGTTTTTTCAGCACTCGTCCGTCATTGAACCTTTAGTTTCAATACCCGTCCATATTGACCTTTTTGACTCCCGTTCGTGTTCTTTCAGCACCCGTCCAAGTTTGAACTTTAGTTTCAATACCTGTCCGTATTGACCTTTTGACACTCGTCCGTGTTCTTTCAGCACCCTTCCGTGTTTGAACCTTTCTTCAATACCCGTCCGTATTGACCTTTTAGACACCCGTACGTGTTCTTTCAGCACACGTCCGTGTTTGAACCTTTATGTTAAATACCCATCCGTATTGACCTTTTGACACCCGTCCGTGTTCTTTCAGCACCCGTCCGTGTTTGAACCTTTAGTTTCAATACCCGTCCGTATTGACCTTTTTGACACCCGTCCGTGTTCTTTCAGCATCCGTCCGTGTTTGAACTTTAGTTTTAATACCCGTCCGTATTGACCTTTTGACACCCGTCTGTGTTCTTCCAGCACCCGTCCGTGTTTGAACCTTTAGTTTCAATACCCGTCCATATTGACCTTTTTGACACCCGTCCGTGTTCTTTCAGCACTTGTCCGTGTTTGAACCTTTACTTTCAATACCCGTCCGTATTGACCTTAGACACCCGTCCTTGTTCTTTCAGTACCCGTCTGTGTTTGAACTTCTTTCAGTACCCGTCCGTATTGACCTTAGACACCCATCCGTTTTCTTTCAGCACCTATCTGTGTTTGAACCTTTAGTTTCAATACTCGTCTGTATTGACCTTTTTGACACCCGTCCATGTTCTTTCAGCACCCGTCCATGTTTGAACTTTAATTTCAATACCCGTCCGTATTGACCTTTTGACATTCGTCCGTGTTCTTTCAGCACCCGTCCGTGTTGGAACCTTTCATCAATACCCGTCCGTATTGACCTTTTAGATTCCCGTCCGTGCTCTTTTAGCACCGGTCCGTGTTTGCACCTTTAGTTTCAATACCCGTCCGTATTGACCTTAGACACCCGCCCGTGTTCTTTCATTACCCGTCCGTGTTTGAACTTCTTTCAGTACCCGTCCGTATTGACCTTTTAGATTCCCGTCCATGTTTTATCAGCACCTGTCCGTGTTTGAACCTTTAGTTTCAATACCCGTCCGTATTGACCTTTTTGACACCCATCTGTGTTCTTACAACACCCGTCCGTGTTTGAACCTTTAGTTTCAATACCCATCCGTATTAACTTTAGACACCCGTCCGTGTTATTTCAGCACCCATCCGTGTTTGAACCTTTTATTTCAATACCCGTCCATATTGACCTTAGACACCCGTCCGTGTTCTTTCAGCACCCATCCGTGTTTGAACCTATAGTTTCAATACACGTCCGTATTGACCTTTTTGATACCCGTGGTTGTTCTTTCAGCACCCGTCTGTGTTTGAACTTTAGTTTCAATACCCGTTCGTATTGACCTTTTTGACACCCGTTCGTGTTCTTTCAGCACACGTCCATGTTTGAACTTTAGTTTCAATACCCGTCCGTATTAACCTTAGACACCTATCCGTGTTCTTTCAGCACTCGTCCGTGTCTTTTCAGCACCCGTCCGTGTTTGAACCTTTCTTCAATACCCGTCCGTATTGACCTTTTAGACACTCGTCCGTGTTCTTTCAGCACCCGTCCGTGTTTGCACCTTTAGTTTCAATACCCATCTGTATTGACCTTAGACACCCGTTTGTGTTCTTTCAGCACCCGTCCGTGTTTGAACTTCTTTCAGTACCCGTCCGTATTGACCTTAGACACCCATCCGTGTTATTTCAGCACCCGTCCGTCTCTGAACCATTAGTTTCAATACCCGTCCGTATTGATCTTTTTGACACCCGCCCGTGTTCTTTCAACACCCGTTCGTTTTTGCATCTTTAGTTTCAATACCCGTCCGTATTGACCTTAGATACCCGTCTGTGTTCTTTCAGCACCCGTCCATGTTTGAACTTCTTTCAGTACCCGTCCATATTGACCTTAGACACCCGTCCGTGTTCTTTCAGCACTCGTCCGTCTTTGAACCTTTAGTTTCAATACCCGTCCATATTGACCTTTTTAACACCCGTCCGTGTTCATTCAGCACCCGTCCATGTTATAACTTTAGTTCCAATACCTGTCCGTATAGACCTTTTGACACTCGTCCGTGTTCTTTCAGCACCCGTCCGTGTTTGAACCTTTAGTTTCAATACCCGTCCGTATTGACCTTTTTGACACCCGTCCGTGTTCTTTCAGCATCCGTCCGTGTTTGAACTTTAGTTTTAATACCCGTCCGTATTGACCTTTTGACACCCGTCTGTGTTCTTCCAGCACCCGTCTGTGTTTGAACCTTTAGTTTCAATACCCGTCCATATTGACCTTTTTGACACCCGTCCGTGTTCTTTCAGCACTTGTCCGTGTTTGAACCTTTACTTTCAATACCCGTCCGTATTGACCTTAGACACCCGTCCTTGTTCTTTCAGTACCCGTCTGTGTTTGAACTTCTTTCAGTACCCGTCCGTATTGACCTTAGACACCCATCCGTTTTCTTTCAGCACCTATCTGTGTTTGAACCTTTAGTTTCAATACTCGTCTGAATTGACCTTTTTGACACCCGTCCATGTTCTTTCAGCACCCGTCCATGTTTGAACTTTAATTTCAATACCCGTCCGTATTGACCTTTTGACATTCGTCCGTGTTCTTTCAGCACCCGTCCGTGTTGGAACCTTTCATCAATACCCGTCCGTATTGACCTTTTAGATTCCCGTCCGTGTTCTTTTAGCACCGGTCCGTGTTTGCACCTTTAGTTTCAATACCCGTCCGTATTGACCTTAGACACCCGCCCGTGTTCTTTCATCACCCGTCCGTGTTTGAACTTCTTTCAGTACCCGTCCTTATTGACCTTTTAGATTCCCGTCCATGTTTTATCAGCACCTGTCCGTGTTTGAACCTTTAGTTTCAATACCCGTCCGTATTGACCTTTTTGACACCCATCTGTGTTCTTACAACACCCGTCCGTGTTTGAACCTTTAGTTTCAATACCCATCCGTATTAACTTTAGACACCCGTCCGTGTTATTTCAGCACCCATCCGTGTTTGAACCTTTTATTTCAATACCCGTCCATATTGACCTTAGACACCCGTCCGTGTTCTTTCAGCACCCATCCGTGTTTGAACCTATAGTTTCAATACACGTCCGTATTGACCTTTTTGATACCCGTGGTTGTTCTTTCAGCACCCGTCTGTGTTTGAACTTTAGTTTCAATACCCGTTCGTATTGACCTTTTTGACACCCGTTCGTGTTCTTTCAGCACACGTCCATGTTTGAACTTTAGTTTCAATACTCGTCCGTATTAACCTTAGACACCTATCCGTGTTCTTTCAGCACTCGTCCGTGTCTTTTCAGCACCCGTCCGTGTTTGAACCTTTCTTCAATACCCATCCGTATTGACCTTTTAGACACCCGTCCGTGTTCTTTCAGCACCCGTCCGTGTTTGCACCTTTAGTTTCAATACCCATCTGTATTGACCTTAGACACCCGTCTGTGTTCTTTCAGCACCCGTCCGTGTTTGAACTTCTTTCAGTACCCGTCCGTATTGACCTTAGACACCCATCCGTGTTCTTTCAGCACCCGTCCGTCTCTGAACAATTAGTTTCAATACCCGTCCGTATTGACCTTTTTGACACCCTCCCGTGTTCTTTCAACACCCGTCCGTTTTTGCATCTTTAGTTTCAATACCCGTCCGTATTGACCTTAGACACCCGTCTGTGTTCTTTCAGCACCCGTCCATGTTTGAACTTCTTTCAGTACCCGTCCATATTGACCTTAGACACCCTTCCGTGTTCTTTTAGCACTCGTCCGTCTTTGAACCTTTAGTTTCAATACCCGTCCATATTGACCTTTTTAACACCCGTCCGTGTTCATTCAGCACCCGTCCATGTTATAACTTTAGTTCCAATACCTGTCCGTATAGACCTTTTGACACTCGTCCGTGTTCTTTCAGCACTCGTCCGTCTTTGAACCTTTAGTTTCAATACCCGTCCATATTGACCTTTTTAACACCCGTCCGTGTTCATTCAGCACCCGTCCATGTTATAACTTTAGTTCCAATACCTGTCCGTATAGACCTTTTGACACTCGTCCGTGTTCTTTCAGCACCCGTCCGTGTTTGAACCTTTAGTTTCAATACCCGTCCGTATTGACCTTTTTGACACCCGTCCGTGTTCTTTCATCATCCGTCCGTGTTTGAACTTTAGTTTTAATACCCGTCCGTATTGACCTTTTGACACCCGTCTGTGTTCTTCCAGCACCCGTCTGTGTTTGAACCTTTAGTTTCAATACCCGTCCATATTGACCTTTTTGACTCCCGTTCGTGTTCTTTCAGCACCCGTCCAAGTTTGAACTTTAGTTTCAATACCTGTCCGTATTGACCTTTTGACACTCGTCCGTGTTCTTTCAGCACCCTTCTGTGTTTGAACCTTTCTTCAATACCCGTCCGTATTGAACTTTTAGACACCCGTACGTGTTCTTTCAGCACACGTCCGTGTTTGAACCTTTATGTTAAATACCCATCCGTATTGACCTTTTGACACCCGTCCGTGTTCTTTCAGCACCCGTCCGTGTTTGAACCTTTAGTTTTAATACCCGTCCGTATTGACCTTTTTGACACCCGTCCGTGTTCTTTCAGCATCCGTCCGTGTTTGAACTTTAGTTTTAATACCCGTCCGTATTGACCTTTTGACACCCGTCTGTGTTCTTCCAGCACCCGTCCGTGTTTGAACCTTTAGTTTCAATACCCGTCCATATTGACCTTTTTGACACCTGTCCGTGTTCTTTCAGCACTTGTCCGTGTTTGAACCTTTACTTTCAATACCCGTCCGTATTGACCTTAGACACCCGTCCTTGTTCTTTCAGTACCCGTCTGTGTTTGAACTTCTTTCTGTACCCGTCCGTATTGACCTTAGACACCCATCCGTTTTCTTTCAGCACCTATCTGTGTTTGAACCTTTAGTTTCAATACTCGTCTGTATTGACCTTTTTGACACCCGCCCATGTTCTTTCAGCACCCGTCCATGTTTGAACTTTAATTTCAATACCCGTCCATATTGACCTTTTGACATTCGTCCGTGTTCTTTCAGCACCCGTCCGTGTTGGAACCTTTCATCAATACCCGTCCGTATTGACCTTTTAGATTCCCGTCCGTGTTCTTTTAGCACCGGTCCGTGTTTGCACCTTTAGTTTCAATACCCGTCCGTATTGACCTTAGACACCCGCCCGTGTTCTTTCATCACCCGTCCGTGTTTGAACTTCTTTCAGTACCCGTCCGTATTGACCTTTTAGATTCCCGTCCATGTTTTATCAGCACCTGTCCGTGTTTGAACCTTTAGTTTCAATACCCGTCCGTATTGACCTTTTTGACACCCGCCTGTGTTCTTACAACACCCGTCCGTGTTTGAACCTTTAGTTTCAATACCCATCCGTATTAACTTTAGACACCCGTCCGTGTTATTTCAGCACCCATCCGTGTTTGAACCTTTTATTTCAATACCCGTCCATATTGACCTTAGACACCCGTCCGTGTTCTTTCAGCACCCATCCGTGTTTGAACCTATAGTTTCAATACACGTCCGTATTGACCTTTTTGATACCCGTGGTTGTTCTTTCAGCACCTGTCTGTGTTTGAACTTTAGTTTCAATACCCGTTCGTATTGACCTTTTTGACACCCGTTCGTGTTCTTTCAGCACACGTCCATGTTTGAACTTTAGTTTCAATACCCGTCCGTATTAACCTTAGACACCTATCCGTGTTCTTTCAGCACTCGTCCGTGTCTTTTCAGCACCCGTCCGTGTTTGAACCTTTCTTCAATACCCGTCCATATTGACCTTAGACACCCGTCCGTGTTCTTTCAGCACCCATCCGTGTTTGAACCTATAGTTTCAATACACGTCCGTATTGACCTTTTTGATACCCGTGGTTGTTCTTTCAGCACCCGTCTGTGTTTGAACTTTAGTTTCAATACCCGTTCGTATTGACCTTTTTGACACCCGTTCGTGTTCTTTCAGCACACGTCCATGTTTGAACTTTAGTTTCAATACCCGTCCGTATTAACCTTAGACACCTATCCGTGTTCTTTCAGCACTCGTCCGTGTCTTTTCAGCACCCGTCCGTGTTTGAACCTTTCTTCAATACCCGTCCGTATTGACCTTTTAGACACCCGTCCGTGTTCTTTCAGCACCCGTCCGTGTGTGCACCTTTAGTTTCAATACCCATCTGTATTGACCTTAGACCCCCGTCTGTGTTCTTTCAGCACCCGTCCGTGTTTGAACTTCTTTCAGTACCCGTTCGTATTGACCTTAGACACCCATCCGTGTTCTTTCAGCACCCGTCCGTCTCTGAACCATTAGTTTCAATACCCGTCCGTATTGACCTTTTAAACACCCGTCCTTGTTCTTTCAACACCCGTCCGTTTTTGCATCTTTAGTTTCAATACCCGTCCGTATTGACCTTTTGACACCCGTCCGTGTTCTTTCAGCACCCGTCCGTGTTTGAACATTTAGTTTCAATACTCGTCCGTACTGACCTTTTTAACACACGTCCGTGTTCTTTTAGCACCCGTCCGTGTTTGAACTTTAGTTTTGATACCCGTCCATATTGACCTTTTTAACACCAGTCTGTGTTCTTTCAGCACCCGTCCGTGTTTTAACCTTTAGTTTCAATATCTGTCTGTATTGACCTTTTTGACACCCGTCCGTGTTCTTTCAGCACTCGTCCGTGTTTGAACATTTAGTTTCAATAACTGTCTGTATTGACCTTAGACACCCGTCTTTGTTCTTTCAGTACCCATCCGTGTTAGAACTTCTTTTAGTACCCGTCTGTATTGACCTTAGACACCCATCCGTGTTCTTTCAGCACCTGTCCGTGTTTGAACCTTTAGTTTCAATACCCGTCCGTATTGACCTTTTTGACACCCGTCCGTGTTCTTTCAGCACCCGTCCATGTTTGAACTTTAGTTTCAATACCCGTCCATATTGACCTTTTGACACTCGTCTGTGTTCTTTCAGCACCCGTCCATGTTTGAACCTTTCATCCATATCCGTCCGTATTGACCTTTTAGATACCCGTCCGTGTTCTTTCAGCACCCGTCCGTGTTTGCACCTTTACTTTCAATACCCGTCCGTATTGACCTTAGACACCCGTCTGTGTCCTTTCAGCACCTGTCCGTGTTTGAACTTCGTTTAGTACCCGTCCGTATTGACCTTAGATACCCGTCCGTGTTCTTTCAGCACCCTTCGGTCTTTGAACCTTCAGTTTCTATACCCGTCCGTATTGACTTTTTTTACACCCGTCCGTGTTCTTTCAACACCCGTCCGTGTTTGAACTTTAGTTTCAATACCCATCCGTATTGACCTATTAGACACCCGTCCGTGTTCTTTCAGAACCCGTCCGTGTTTGAACCTTTAGATTCAATACCCCTCCGTATTGACCTTAGACACCCGCCCGTGTTCTTTCAGCACCCGTCCATGTTTGAACTTCTTTCAGTACCCGTCCGTATTGACCTTAGACACCCGTCCGTGTTCTTTCAGCACCCGTCCGTGTTTGAACCTTTAGTTTCAATACCCGTCCGTATTGACCTTTTTGACACCCATATGTGTTCTTACATCATCCGTCTGTGTTTGAACTTCCGTTTCAATACCCGTCCGTCTTGACCTTTTGACACCCGTCCGTGTTCTTTCAGCACCCGTCAGTGTTTGAACCTTTCATCAATACCCACCCGTATTGACCTATTAGATACCCGTCCGTGTTCTTTCAGAACCAGTGCATGTTTGCACTTTTAGTTTCAATACCCGTCCGTATTGACCTTAGACACCCGTCTGTGTTCTTTTAGCACCTGTTCGTGTTTGAACTTTGTTCAGTACCCGTCCGTATAGACCTTAGATACCCGTCCGTGTTCTTTCAGCACCCTTCCGTCTTTGAACCTTCAGTTTCAATTCCTGTCCGTATTGACCTTTTTGACACCCGTCCGTGTTCTTTTAGCACCCGTCCGTGTTTGAACATATCTTCAATACCCGTTCGTATTGACCTTTTAGACACCTATCCAAGTTCTTTCAGCACCCGTTCGTGTTTGGACCTTTAGTTTCAATACCCGTCCGTATTGACCTTAGACACCCGTCAGTGTTCTTTCAGCACCCATCCATCTTTGAACCTGTAGTTTCAATACCCGTCCGTATTCATCTTTTTGACACCCGTCTGTCTTTTTTCAGCACCCGTCCGTGTTTGAACCTTTAGTTTCAATACCCGCCCGTATCGACCTTTTTGACACCCATTCGTGTTCTTTCAGCTCCCGCCCGTGTTTGAACCTTTGTGTCAATAACCGTTTGTATTAACCTTAGACACCCGTCCATGTACTTTCAGCACCCGTCCGTGTGTGAACTTCTTTCAGTACCCGTCCGTATTGACCCTAGACACCCGTCTGTGTTCTTTTAGCACCCGTCCGTGTTTGAACCTTTAGTTTCAATACCTGTCAGTATTGACCTTTTTGACAACCGTCCGTGTTCTTTTAGCACCCGTCCAAGTTTAAACTTTAGTTTCAATACCCGTCAGTATTGACCTTTTGACACCCGTCCGTGTTCTTTCAACACCCGTTCGTGTTTGAACCTTTTTTCAATACCAGTCCGTATTGACCTTTTAGACACCCGTCTGTGTTCTTTCAGCACCCGTCCGTGTATGAACCTTTAGATTCAATACCCATCTGTATTGGCCTTAGACACCCGCCCGTGTTCTTTCAGCACCCGTCCGTGTTTGAACTTCTTTCAGTACCCGCCCGTATTGACCTTAGACACCCGTCCATGTTCTATCAGCACCCGTCCGTGTTTGAACCTTTAGTTTCAATACCCATCTGTATTGACCTTTTTGATACCCATCTGTGTTCTTACAACACCCGTCCGTGTTTGAACCTTTAGTTTCAATACCCGTCCGTATTAACTTTAGACACCCGTCCGTGTTATTTCAGCACCCATCCGTGTTTGAACCTTTTATTTCAATACCCGTCCGTATTGACCTTAGATACCCGTCCGTGTTCTTTCAGCACCCATCCGTGTTTGAACCTATAGTTTCAATACACGTCCGTATTGACCTTTTTGATACCCGTCAGTGTTCTTTCAGCACCCGTCTGTGTTTGAACTTTAGTTTCAACACCCGTCCGTATTAAGCTTAGACACCCGTCCGTGTTCTTTCAGCACCCATTCGTGTTTAAACCTTTTATTTCAATACCCGTCCGTATTGACCTTAGACACCCGTCCGTGTTCTTTCAGCACCCGTCTGTCTTTGAACCTTTAGTTTCAATACCCATCCGTATTAACCTTTTTGATACCCGTCCGTGTTCTTTCAGCACCCGTCTGTGTTTGAACTTTAGTTTCAGTACCCGTCCGTATTA
Organism: Lathyrus tuberosus; assembly: GCA_022829125.1. NCBI lineage: Eukaryota > Viridiplantae > Streptophyta > Magnoliopsida > Fabales > Fabaceae > Lathyrus > Lathyrus tuberosus. Next base: position 3,028,357 of record JALAZF010000502.1, on the reverse strand, counting down.
ACCTTTTGACACTCGTCCGTGTTCTTTCAGCACCCGTCTGTTTTTGAACCGTTCTTCAATACCCGTCCGCATTGACGTTTTAAGCACATGTCCGTGTTCTTTCAGCACCCACCCGTGTTTGAACCTTTAGTTTTAATACCCGTCTGTATTGTCCTTTTTTACACCCGTCCATGTTCTTTCAGCACTCGTTCGTGTTTTTTCAGCACCCGTCCGTGTTTGAACCTTTCTTCAATACCCGTCCGTATTGACCTTTTAGACACCCGTCCGTGTTCTTTCAGCACCCATCCGTGTTTGCACCTTTAGTTTCAATACCCGTCCGTATTGACCTTAGACACCCGTCGGTGTTCTTTCAGCACCCGTCCGTGTTTGAACTTCTTTCAGTACCCGCCCGTATTGACCTTAGACACCCGTCCATGTTCTATCAGCACCCGTCCGTGTTTGAACCTTTAGTTTCAATACCCATCTGTATTGACCTTTTTGATACCCATCTGTGTTCTTACAACACCCGTCCGTGTTTGAACCTTTAGTTTCAATACCCGTCCGTATTAACTTTAGACACCCGTCCGTGTTATTTCAGCACCCATCCGTGTTTGAACCTTTTATTTCAATACCCGTCCGTATTGACCTTAGATACCCGTCCGTGTTCTTTCAGCACCCATCCGTGTTTGAACCTATAGTTTCAATACACGTCCGTATTGACCTTTTTGATACCCGTCAGTGTTCTTTCAGCACCCGTCTGTGTTTGAACTTTAGTTTCAACACCCGTCCGTATTAAGCTTAGACACCCGTCCGTGTTCTTTCAGCACCCATTCGTGTTTAAACCTTTTATTTCAATACCCGTCCGTATTGACCTTAGACACCCGTCCGTGTTCTTTCAGCACCCGTCTTTCTTTGAACCTTTAGTTTCAATACCCATCCGTATTAACCTTTTTGATACCCGTCCGTGTTCTTTCAGCACCCGTCTGTGTTTGAACTTTAGTTTCAGTACCCGTCCGTATTAACCTTTTGACACTCGTCCGTGTTCTTTCAGCACCCGTCTGTTTTTGAACCGTTCTTCAATACCCGTCCGCATTGACGTTTTAAGCACATGTCCGTGTTCTTTCAGCACCCACCCGTGTTTGAACCTTTAGTTTTAATACCCGTCTGTATTGTCCTTTTTTACACCCGTCCATGTTCTTTCAGCACTCGTTCGTGTTTTTTCAGCACCCGTCCGTGTTTGAACCTTTCTTCAATACCCGTCCGTATTGACCTTTTAGACACCCGTCCGTGTTCTTTCAGCACCCATCCGTGTTTGCACCTTTAGTTTCAATACCCGTCCGTATTGACCTTAGACACCCGTCGGTGTTCTTTCAGCACCCGTCCGTGTTTGAACTTCTTTCAGTACCCGCCCGTATTGACCTTAGACACCCGTCCGTGTTCTATCAGCACCCGTCCGTGTTTGAACCTTTAGTTTCAATACCCATCTGTATTGACCTTTTTGATACCCATCTGTGTTCTTACAACACCCGTCCGTGTTTGAACCTTTAGTTTCAATACCCGTCCGTATTAACTTTAGACACCCGTCCGTGTTATTTCAGCACCCATCCGTGTTTGAACCTTTTATTTCAATACCCGTCCGTATTGACCTTAGATACCCGTCCGTGTTCTTTCAGCACCCATCCGTGTTTGAACCTATAGTTTCAATACACGTCCGTATTGACCTTTTTGATACCCGTCAGTGTTCTTTCAGCACCCGTCTGTGTTTGAACTTTAGTTTCAACACCCGTCCGTATTAACCTTAGACACCCGTCCGTGTTCTTTCAGCACCCATTCGTGTTTAAACCTTTTATTTCAATACGCGTCCGTATTGACCTTAGACACCCGTCCGTGTTCTTTCAGCACCCGTCCGTCTTTGAACCTTTAGTTTCAATACCCATCCGTATTGACCTTTTTGATACCCGTCCGTGTTCTTTCAGCACCCGTCTGTGTTTGAACTTTAGTTTCAGTACCCGTCCGTATTAACCTTTTAACACTCGTCCGTGTTCTTTCAGCACCCGTCTGTTTTTGAACCGTTCTTCAATACCCGTCCGCATTGACGTTTTAAACACATGTCCGTGTTCTTTCAGCACCCACCCGTGTTTGAACCTTTAGTTTTAATACCCGTCTGTATTGTCCTTTTTTACACCCGTCCATGTTCTTTCAGCACTCGTTCGTGTTTTTTCAGCACCCGTCCGTGTTTGAACCTTTCTTCAATACCCGTCCGTATTGACCTTTTAGACACCCGTCCGTGTTCTTTCAGCACCCATCCGTGTTTGCACCTTTAGTTTCAATACCCGTCCATATTGACCTTAGACACCCGTCGGTGTTCTTTCAGCACCCGTCCGTGTTTGAACTTCTTTCAGTACCCGTCCGTATTTACCTTAGACACCCGTCCGTGTTCTTTCAGCACCCGTCCGTCTTTGAACCTTTAGTTTCAATACCCATTCGTATTGACCTTTTTGACACCCGTCCATGTTCTTTCAGCACCCGTCCATGTTTGAACTTTAAATTCAATACCCGTCCATATTGACCTTTTGACACTCGTCTGTGTTCTTTCAACACCCGTCCTTGTTTGAGACTTTCATCCATACCCGTCCGTATTGACCTTTTAGATACCCGTCCGTGTTCTTTCAGCACCCGTCTGTGTTTGCACCTTTACTTTCAATACCCGTCCGTATTGACCATAGACACCCGTCTGGGTTCTTTCAGCACCCGTCCGTGTTTGAACTTCGTTCAGTACCCGTCCATATTGACCTTAGATACCCGTCCGTGTTCTTTCAGCACCCTTCGGTCTTTGAACCTTCAGTTTCAATACCCGTCCGTATTGACCTTTTTTAGACCCGTCCGTGTTCTTTCAACACCCGTCCGTGTTTGAACTTTAGTTTCAATACCCGTCCGTATTGACCTATTAGACACCCGTCCGTGTTCTTTCAGAACCCGTCCTTGTTTGAACCTTTAGATTCAATACCCCTTTGTATTGACCTTAGAACCCGCCCGTGTTCTTTCAGCACCCGTGCGTGTTTGAACTTCTTTCAGTACCCGTCCGTATTGACCTTAGACACCCGTCCGTGTTCTTTCAGCACCCGTCCGTGTTTGAACCTTTAGTTTCAATACCCGTCCGTATTGAACTTTTTGACACCTATATGTGTTCTTACAGCATCCGTCTGTGTTTGAACTTCAGTTTCAATACCCGTCCGTCTTGACCTTTTGACACCCGTCCGTGTTCTTTCAGCACCCGTCCGTGTTTGAACCTTTCATCAATACCTGTCCGTATTGACCTTTTAGATACCCGTCCGTGTTCTTTCAGCATCGGTCCGTGTTTGCACCTTTAGTTTCAATACCCGTCCGTATTGACCTTAGACACCCGTTTGTGTTCTTTTAGCAACCGTCCGTGTTTGAACTTTGTTCAGTACCCGTCCGTATAGACCTTAGATACCCGTCCGTGTTCTTTCAGCACCCTTCCGTCTTTGAACCTTCAGTTTCAATTCCCGTCCGTATTGACCTTTTTGACACCCGTCCGTGGTCTTTCAACACCCGTCCGTGTTTGAACTTTAGTTTCAAAACCCGTCCGTATTGACCTTTTGACACTCGTCCATGTTCTTTCAGCACCCGTCCGTGTTTGAACCTTTCTTCAATACCCGTTCGTATTGACCTTTTAGACACCTGTCCAAGTTCTTTCAGAACCCGTTTGTGTTTGGACCTTTAGTTTCAATACCCGTCCGTATTGACCTTAGACACCCGTCTGTGTTCTTTCGGCATCCATCCGTCTTTGAACCTGTAGTTTCAATACCCGTCCGTATTCATCTTTTTGACACCCGTCTGTGTTTTTTCAGCACCCGTCCGTGTTTGAACCTTTAGTTTAAATACCCGTCTGTATTGACCTTTTTGATACCCATCTGTGTTCTTACAACACCCGTCCGCGTTTGAACCTTTAGTTTCAATACCCGTCCATATTAACTTTAGACACTTGTCCGTGTTATTTCAGCACCCATCCGTGTTTGAACCTTTTATTTCAATACCCGTCCGTATTGACCTTAGATACACGTCCGTGTTCTTTCAGCACCCATCCGTGTTTGAACCTATAGTTTCAATACACGTCCGTATTTACCATTTTGATACCCGTCTGTGTTCTTTCAGCACCCGTCTGTGTTTGAACTTTAGTTTCAATACCCGTCAGTATTAACCTTAGACACCCATCCGTGTTCTTTCACCACCCATTCGTGTTTAAACCTTTTATTTCAATACCCGTCCGTATTGACCTTAGACACCCGTCCGTGTTCTTTTAGCACCCGTCCGTCTTTGAACCTTTAGTTTCAATACCCATCCGTATTGACCTTTTTGATACCCGTCCGTGTTCTTTCAGCACCCGTCTGTGTTTGAACTTTAGTTTCAGTACCCGTCCGTATTGACCTTTTCACACTCGTCCGTGTTCTTTCAGTACCCGTCTGTGTTTGAACCGGTCTTCAATACCCGTCCGTATTGACCTTTTAAACACATGTCCGTGTTCTTTCAGCACCCACCCGTGTTTGAACCTTTAGTTTTAATACCCGTCTGTATTGTCCTTTTTGACACCCGTCCATGTTCTTTCAGCACTCGTTCGTGTTTTTTCAGCACCCGTCCGTGTTTGAACCTTTCTTCAATACCCGTCCGTATTGACCTTTTAGACACCCGTCCGTGTTCTTTCAGCACCCGTCCGTGTTTGCACCTTTAGTTTCAATACCCGTCCGTATTGACCTTAGACACCCGTCGGTGTTCTTTCAGCACCCGTCCGTGTTTGAACTTCTTTCAGTACCCGTCCGTATTGACCTTAGACACCCGTCCGTGTTCTTTCAGCACCCGTCCATCTTTAAACCATTAGTTTAAATACTCGTCCGTATTGACCTTTTTGACACCCGTCCGTGTTCTTTCAGCACCCGTCCATGTTTGAACTTTAGTTTCAATACCCGTCCATATTGACCTTTTGACACTCGTCTGTGTTCTTTCAGCACCCGTCCGTGTTTGAGACTTTCATCCATACCCGTCCGTATTGACCTTTTAGATACCCGTCCGTGTTCTTTCAGCACCCGTCTGTGTTTGCACCTTTACTTTCAATACCCGTCCGTATTGACCTTAGACACCCGTCTGTGTTCTTTCAGCACCCGTCCGTGTTTGAACTTCGTTCAGTACCCGTCCATATTGACCTTAGATACCCGTCCGTGTTCTTTCAGCACCCTTCGGTCTTTGAACCTTCCGTTTCAATACCCGTCCGTATTGACCTTTTTTACACCCGTCCGTGTTCTTTCAACACCCGTCCGTGTTTGAACTTTAGTTTCAATACCCGTCCGTATTGACCTATTAGACACCCGTCCGTGTTGTTTCAGAACCCGTCCGTGTTTGAACCTTTAGATTCAATACCCCTTTGTATTGACCTTAGAACCCGCCCGTGTTCTTTCAGCACCCGTGCGTGTTTGAACTTCTTTCAGTACCCTTCCGTATTGACCTTACACACCCGTCCGTCTTCTTTCAGCACCCGTCCGTGTTTGAACCTTTAGTTTCAATACCTGTCTGTATTGACCTTTTTGACACCCATTTGTGTTCTTACACCATCCGTCTGTGTTTGAACTTCAGTTTCAATACCCCTCCGTCTTGACCTTTTGACACCCGTCCGTGTTCTTTCAGCACCCGTCCGTGTTTGAACCTTTCATCAATACCCATCCGTATTGACCTTTTAGATACCCGTCCGTGTTCTTTCAACACCGGTCCGTGTTTGCACCTTTAGTTGCAATACCCGTCCGTATTGACCTTAGACACCCGTTTGTGTTCTTTTAGCACCCGTCCGTGTTTGAACTTTGTTCAGTACCCGTCCGTATAGACCTTAGATACCCGTCCGTGTTCTTTCAGCACCCTTCCGTCTTTGAACCTTCAGTTTCAATTCCCGTCCATATTGACCATTTTGACACCCGTCCGTGTTCTTTCAACACCCGTCTGTGTTTGAACTTTAGTTTCAAAACCCGTCCGTATTGACCTTTTGACACTCGTTCATGTTCTTTCAGCACCCGTCCGTGTTTGAACCTTTCTTCAATACCCGTCCGTATTGACCTTTTAGACACCCGTCCGTGTTCTTTCAGCACCCGTCCGTGTTTGCACCTTTAGTTTCAATACCCGTCCGTATTGACCTTAGACACCCGTCGGTGTTCTTTCAGCACCCGTCCGTGTTTGAACTTCTTTCAGTACCCGTCCGTATTGACCTTAGACACCCGTCCGTGTTCTTTCAGCACCCGTCCATCTTTAAACCTTTAGTTTAAATACCCGTCCGTATTGACCTTTTTGACACCCGTCCGTGTTCTTTCAGCACCCGTCCATGTTTGAACTTTAGTTTCAATACCCGTCCATATTGACCTTTTGACACTCGTCTGTGTTCTTTCAGCACCCGTCCGTGTTTGAGACTTTCATCCATACCCGTCCGTATTGACCTTTTAGATACCCGTCCGTGTTCTTTCAGCACCCGTCTGTGTTTGCACCTTTACTTTCAATACCCGTCCGTATTGACCTTAGACACCCGTCTGTGTTCTTTCAGCACCCGTCCGTGTTTGAACTTCGTTCAGTACCCGTCCATATTGACCTTAGATACCCGTCCGTGTTCTTTCAGCACCCTTCGGTCTTTGAACCTTCCGTTTCAATACCCGTCCGTATTGACCTTTTTTACACCCGTCCGTGTTCTTTCAACACCCGTCCGTGTTTGAACTTTAGTTTCAATACCCGTCCGTATTGACCTATTAGACACCCGTCCATGTTGTTTCAGAACCCGTCCGTGTTTGAACCTTTAGATTCAATACCCCTTTGTATTGACCTTAGAACCCGCCCGTGTTCTTTCAGCACCCGTGCGTGTTTGAACTTCTTTCAGTACCCTTCCGTATTGACCTTAGACACCCGTCCGTCTTCTTTCAGCACCCGTCCGTGTTTGAACCTTTAGTTTCAATACCCGTCTGTATTGACCTTTTTGACACCCATTTGTGTTCTTACACCATCCGTCTGTGTTTGAACTTCAGTTTCAATACCCCTCCGTCTTGACCTTTTGACACCCGTCCGTGTTCTTTCAGCACCCGTCCGTGTTTGAACCTTTCATCAATACCCGTCCGTATTGACCTTTTAGATACCCGTCCGTGTTCTTTCAACACCGGTCCGTGTTTGCACCTTTAGTTGCAATACCCGTCCGTATTGACCTTAGACACCCGTTTGTGTTCTTTTAGCACCCGTCCGTGTTTGAACTTTGTTCAGTACCCGTCCGTATAGACCTTAGATACCCGTCCGTGTTCTTTCAGCACCCTTCCGTCTTTGAACCTTCAGTTTCAATTCCCGTCCATATTGACCTTTTTGACACCCGTCCGTGTTCTTTCAACACCCGTCTGTGTTTGAACTTTAGTTTCAAAACCCGTCCGTATTGACCTTTTGACACTCGTTCATGTTCTTTCAGCACCCGTCCGTGTTTGAACCTTTCTTCAATACCCGTTCGTATTGACCTTTTAGATACCTGTCCAAGTTCTTTCAGCACCTGTTCGTGTTTGGACCTTTAGTTTCAATACCCGTCCGTATTGACCTTAGACACTCGTCCGTGTTCTTTCGGCACCCATCCGTCTTTGAACCTGTAGTTTCAATACCCGTCCGTATTCATCTTTTTGACACCCGTCTGTCTTTTTTCAGCACCCGTCCGTGTTTGAACCTTTAGTTTCAATACCCGTCTGTATTGACCTTTTTGATACCCATCTGTGTTCTTACAACACCCGTCCGTGTTTGAACCTTTAGTTTCAATACCCGTCCGTATTAGCTTTAGACACCCGTCCGTGTTATTTCAGCACCCATCCATGTTTGAACCTTTTATTTCAATACCCGTCCGTATTGACCTTAGATACCCGTCCGTGTTCTTTCAGCACCCATCCGTGTTTGAACCTATAGTTTCAATACACGTCCGTATTTACCTTTTTGATACCCGTCCATGTTCTTTCAGCACCCGCCTGTGTTTGAACTTTAGTTTCAATACCCGTCCATATTAACCTTAGACACCCATCCGTGTTCTTTCAGCACCCATTCGTGTTTAAACCTTTTATTTCAATACCCGTCCGTATTGACCTTAGACACCCGTCCGTGTTCTTTCAGCACCCGTCCGTCTTTGAACCTTTAGTTTCAATACCCATCCGTATTGACCTTTTTTATACCCGTCCGTGTTCTTTCAGCACCCTTCTGTGTTTGAACTTTAGTTTCAGTACCCGTCCGTATTGACCTTTTGACACTCGTCCGTGTTCTTTCAGCACCCGTCTGTGTTTGAACCGTTCTTCAATACCCGTCCGTATTGACCTTTTAAACACATGTCCGTGTTCTTTCGGCACCCACCCGTGTTTGAACCTTTAGTTTTAATACCCGTCTTTATTGTCCTTTTTGACACCCGTCCATGTTTTTTCAGCACTCCTTCGTGTTTTTTCACCACCCGTCCGTGTTTGAACCTTTCTTCAATACCCGTCCGTATTGACCTTTTAGACACCCGTTCGTGTTCTTTCAGCACCCGTCCGTGTTTGCACCTTTAGTTTCAATACCCGTCCGTATTGACCTTAGACACCCGTCGGTGTTCTTTCAGCACCCGTCCGTGTTTGAACTTCTTTCAGTACCCGTCCGTATTGACCTTAGACACCCGTCCGTGTTCTTTCAGCACCCGTCCGTCTTTAAACCTTTAGTTTCAATACCCGTCCGTATTGACCTTTTTGACACCCGTCCGTGTTCTTTCAGCACCCGTCCATGTTTGAACTTTAGTTTCAATACCCGTCCATATTGACCTTTTGACACTCGTCTGTGTTCTTTCAGCACCCGTCCGTGTTTGAGACTTTCATCCATACCCGTCCGTATTGACCTTTTAGATACCCATCTGTGCTCATTCAGCACCCGTCCGTGTTTGCACCTTTACTTTCAATACCCATCCGTATTGACATTAGACACCCGTCTATGTTCTTTCAGCACCCGTCCGTGTTTGAACTTCGTTCAGTACCCGTCCATATTGACCTTAGATACCCGTCCGTGTTCTTTCAGCACCCTTCGGTCTTTGAACCTTCAGTTTCAATACCCGTCCGTATTGACCCTTTTTACACCCGTCCGTGTTCTTTCAACACCCGTCCGTGTTTGAACTTTAGTTTCAATACCCGTCCGTATTGACCTATTAGACACCCGTCCGTGTTGTTTCAGAACCCGTCCGTGTTTGAACCTTTAGATTCAATACCCCTTTGTATTGAACTTAGAACCCGCCCATGTTCTTTCAGCACCCGTGCGTGTTTGAACTTCTTTCAGTACCCGTTTGTATTGACCTTAGACACCCGTACGTGTTCCTTCAGCACCCGTCCGTGTTTGAACCTTTAGTTTCAATACCCGTCCGTATTGACCTTTTTGACACCCATATGTGTTCTTACAGCATCCGTCTGTGTTTGAACTTCAGTTTCAATACCCGTCCGTCTTGACCTTTTGACACCCGTCCGTGTTCTTTCAGCACCCGTCCGTGTTTGAACCTTTCATCAATACCCGTCCGTATTGACCTTTTAGATACCCGTCCGTGTTCTTTCAGCACCGGTCCGTGTTTGCACCTTTAGTTTCAATACCCGTCCGTATTGACCTCAGACACCCGTTTGTGTTCTTTTAGCACCCGTCCGTGTTTGAACTTTGTTCAGTACCCGTCCGTATAGACCTTAGATACCCGTCCGTGTTCTTTCAGCACCCTTCCGTCTTTGAACCTTCAGTTTCAATTCCCGTCCGTATTGACCTTTTTGACACCCGTCCGTGTTCTTTCAACACCCGTCCGTGTTTGAACTTTAGTTTCAAAACCCGTCCGTATTGACCTTTTGACACTCGTCCATGTTCTTTCAGCACCCGTCCGTGTTTGAACCTTTCTTCAATACCCGTTCCTATTGACATTTTAGACACCTGTTCAAGTTCTTTCAGCACCCGTTCGTGTTTGGACCTTTAGTTTCAATACCCGTCCGTATTGACCTTAGACACCCGTCTGTGTTCTTTCGGCACCCATCCGTCTTTGAACCTGTAGTTTCAATACCCGTCCGTATTCATCTTTTTGACACCCGTCTGTCTTTTTTCAGCACCCGTCCGTGTTTGAACCTTTAGTTTCAATACCCGTCTGTATTGACCTTTTTGATACCCATCTGTGTTCTTACAACACCCGTCCGTGTTTGAACCTTTAGTTTCAATACCCGTCCGTATTAACTTTAGACACCCGTCCGTGTTATTTCAGCACCCATCCGTGTTTGAACCTTTTATTTCAATACCCGTCCGTATTGACCTTAGATACCCGTCCGTGTTCTTTCAGCACCCATCAGTGTTTCAACCTATAGTTTCAATACACGTCCGTATTTACCTTTTTGATACCCGTCCGTGTTCTGTCAGCACCCGTCTGTGTTTGAACTTTAGTTTCAATACCCGTCCGTATTAACCTTAGACACCCGTCCGTGTTCTTTCAACACCCATTCGTGTTTAAACCTTTTATTTCAATACCCGTCCGTATTGACCTTAGACACCCGTCCGTGTTCTTTCAGCACCCGTCCGTCTTTGAACCTTTAGTTTCAATACCCATCCATATTGACCTTTTTGATACCCGTTCGTGTTCTTTCAGCACCCGTCTGTGTTTGAACTTTAGTTTCAGTACCCGTCCGTATTGACCTTTTGACACTTGTCCGTGTTCTTTCAGCACCCGTCTGTGTTTGAACCGTTCTTCAATACTCGTCCGTATTGACCTTTTAAACTCATGTCCGTGTTCTTTCAGCACCCACCCGTGTTTGAACCTTTAGTTTTAATACCCGTCTGTATTGTCCTTTTTTACACCCGTCCATGTTCTTTCAGTACTCGTTCGTGTTTTTTCAGCACCCGTCCATGTTTGAACCTTTCTTCAATACCCGTCGGTATTGACCTTTTAGACACCCGTCCGTGTTTGCACCTTTAGTTTCAATACCCGTCCGTATTGACCTTAGACACCCGTCGGTGTTCTTTCAGCACCCGTCCGTGTTTGAACTTCTTTCAATACCCGTCCGTATTGACCTTTTTGACACCCGTCCGTGTTCTTACAGCACCCGTCCATGTTTGAACTTTAGTTTCAATACCCGTCCATATTGACCTTTTGACACTCGTCTGTGTTCTTTCAGCACCCGTCCGTGTTTGAGACTTTCATCCATACCCGTCCGTATTGACCTTTTAGATACCCGTCCGTGTTCTTTCAGCACCCGTCCGTGTTTGCACCTTTACTTTCAATACCCGTCCGTTTTGACCTTAGACACCCGTCTGTGTTCTTTCAGCACCCGTCCGTGTTTGAACTTCGTTCAGTACCCGTCCATATTGACCTTAGATACCCGTCTGTGTTCTTTCAGCACCCTTCGGGCTTTGAACCTTCAGTTTCAATACCCGTCCGTATTGACCTTTTTTACACCCGTCTGTGTTCTTTCAGCACCCGTCCGTCTTTGAACCTTTAGTTTCAATACCCATCCATATTGACCTTTTTGATACCCGTTCGTGTTCTTTCAGCACCCGTCTATGTTTGAACTTTAGTTTCAGTACCCGTCCGTATTGACCTTTTGACACTTGTCCGTGTTCTTTCAGCACCCGTCTGTGTTTGAACCGTTCTTCAATACCCGTCCGTATTGACCTTTTAAACTCATGTCCGTGTTCTTTCAGCACCCACCCGTGTTTGAACCTTTAGTTTTAATACCCGTCTGTATTGTCCTTTTTGACACCCGTCCATGTTTTTTCAGTACTCGTTCGTGTTTTTTCAGCACCCGTCCGTGTTTGAACCTTTCTTCAATACCCGTCCATATTGACCTTTTAGACACCCGTCTGTGTTCTTTCAGCACCCGTCCGTGTTTGCACCTTTAGTTTCAATACCCGTCCGTATTGACCTTAGACACCCGTCGGTGTTCTTTCAGCACCCGTCCGTGTTTGAACTTCTTTCAGTACCCGTCCGTATTGACCTTAGACACCCGTCCGTGTTCTTTCAGCACCCGTCCGTCTTTAAACCTTTAGTTTCAATACCCGTCCGTATTGACCTTTTTGACACCCGTCCGTGTTCTTTCAGCACCCGTCCATGTTTGAACTTTAGTTTCAATACCCGTCCATATTGACCTTTTGACACTCGTGTGTGTTCTTTCAGCACCCGTCCGTGTTTGAGACTTTCATCCATACCCGTCCGTATTGACCTTTTAGATACCCGTCCGTGTTCTTTCAGCACCCGTCCGTGTTTGCACCTTTACTTTCAATACCCGTCCGTTTTGACCTTAGACACCCGTCTGTGTTCTTTCAGCACCTGTCAGTGTTTGAACTTCGTTCATTACCCGTCCATATTGACCTTAGATACCAGTCCGTGTTCTTTCAGCACCCTTCGGTCTTTGAACCTTCAGTTTCAATACCCGTCCGTATTGACCTTTTTTACACCCGTCTGTGTTCTTTCAACACCCGTCCGTGTTTGAACTTTAGTTTCAATACCCGTCCGTATTGACCTATTAGACACCCGTCTGTGTTGTTTTAGAACCCATCCGTTTTTGAACCTTTAGATTCATTACCCCTTTGTATTGACCTTAGAACCCGCCCGTGTTCTTTCAGGACCCGTGCGTGTTTGAACTTCTTTCAGTACCCGTCCGTATTGACCTTAGACACCCGTCCGTGTTCTTTCAGCACCCGTCCGTGTTTGAACTTTTAGTTTCAATACCCGTCCGTATTGACCTTTTTGACACCCATATGTGTTCTTACAGCATCCGTCTGTGTTTGAACTTCAGTTTCAATACCCGTCCGTCTTGACCTTTTGACACCCGTCCGTGTTCTTTCAGCACCCGTCCGTGTTTGAACCTTTCATCAATACTCGTCCGTATTGACCTTTTAGATACCCGTCCGTGTTCTTTCAGCACCGGTCCGTGTTTGCACCTTTAGTTTCAATACCCGTCCGTATTGACCTTAGACACCCGTTTGTGTTCTTTTAGCACCCGTCCGTGTTTAAACTTTGTTCAGTACCCGTCCGTATAGACCTTAGATACCCGTCCGTGTTCTTTCAGCACCCTTCCGTCTTTGAACCTTCAGTTTCAATTCCCGTCCGTATTGACCTTTTTGACACCCGTCCGTGTTCTTTCAACACCCGTCCGTGTTTGAACTTTAGTTTCAAAACCCGTCCGTATTGACCTTTTGACACTCGTCCATGTTCTTTCAGCACCCGTCCGTGTTTAAACCTTTCTTCAATACCTGTTTGTATTGACCTTTTAGACACCCGTCCGTGTTCTTTCAGCACCCGCCCGTGTTTGAACCTTTAGTTTTAATACCCTTCCGTATTGTCCTTTTTGACACCCGTCCGTGTTCTTTCAGCACTCGTCCGTGTTTTTTCAGCACCCGTCCGTGTTTGAACCTTTCTTCAATACCCGTCCGTATTGACCTTTTAGACACCCGTCCGTGTTCTTTCAGCACCCGTCCGTGTTTGCACCTTTAGTTTCAATACCCGTCCGTATTGACCTTAGACACCCGTCTGTGTTCTTTTAGCACCCGTCCGTGTTTCAAATTCTTTCAGTACCCGTCCGTATTGACCTTAGACACCCATCCGTGTTCTATCAGCATCGGTCCGTCTTTGAACCTTTAGTTTCAATACCCGTCCGTATTGACCTTTTTGACACCCGTCCGTGTTCTTCCAACACCCGTCCTTTTTTGCACCTTTAGTTTAAATACCACTCCGGATTGACCTTTGACACCCGTCTGTGTTCTTTCAGCACCCGTCCGTGTTTGAACTTCTTTCAGTCCCCGTCCATATTGACCTTAGACACCCGTCCGTGTTCTTTCAGCACTCGTCCGTCTTTGAACCTTTAGTTTCAATACCCGTCCGTATTGACCTTTTTAACACCCGTCCATGTTCTTTCAGCACCCGTCCATGTGTGAACTTTAGTTTCAATACCTGTCCGTATAGACCTTTTGACACTCGTCCGTGTTCTTTCAGCACCCGTCCGTGTTTAAACCTTTCTTCAATACCCGTCCATATTGACCTTTTAAACACCCGTCTGTGTTCTTTCAGCACCCGTCTGTGTTTGAACCTTTAAGTTTAATACCCGTCCGTATTGACATTTTGACACCCGTCCGTGTTCTTTCAGCACCCATTCGTGTTTGAACATTTAGTTTCAATACCCGTCCGTACTGACCCTTTTGACACCCGTCTGTGTTCTTTCAGCACCCGTCCGTGTTTGAACTTTAGTTTCGATTCTCATCCGTATTGACCTTTTGACACCCATCCGTGTTCTTTCAGCACCCGTCCGTGTTTGAACCTTTAGTTTCAATATCTGTCCGTATTAACCTTTTTGACACCCGTCCGTGTTCTTTCAGCACTCGTCCGTGTTTGAACCTTTAGTTTCAATACCCGTCTATATTGACCTTAGACACCCGTCCTTGTTCTTTCAGTACCCGTCCGTGTTTGAACTTCTTTTAGTACCCGTCCGTATTGACCTTAGACACCCATCCGTGTTCTTTCAGCACCTGTCCGTGTTTGAACCTTTAGTTTCAATACCCGTCCATATTGACCTTTTTTACACCCGTCCGTGTTCTTTCAGCACCCGTCCATGTTTGAACATTAGTTTCAATACCCGTCCATATTGACCCTTTGCCACTGGTCCGTGTTCTTTCAGCACCCGTCCGTGTTTGAACCTTTCATCCATACACGTCCGTATTGACCTTTTAGATACCCGTCCGTGTTCTTTCAGCACCCGTCCGTGTTTGCACCTTTACTTTCAATACCCGTCCGTATTGACCTTAGACACCCGTCTGTGTTCTTTCAGCACCCGTCCGTGTTTGAACTTCGTTCAATACCCGTCCGTATTGACCTTAGATACCCGTTCGTGTTCTTTCAGCGCCCTTCTGTCTTTGAACCTTCAGTTTCAATACCCGTCCGTATTGACCTTTTTGACACCCGTCCGTGTTCTTTCAACACCCGTCCGTGTTTGAACTTTAGTTTCAAAACCCGTCCGTATTGACCTTTTGACACTCGTCCGTGTTCTTTCAGTACCCGTCCGTGTTTGAACCATTCTTCAATACCCGTTCGCATTGACCTTTTAGACACCTGTCCGAGTTCTTTCACCACCCGTTCGTGTTTGGACCTTTAGTTTCAATGACTTTAGACACCCGTCTATGTTCTTTCAGCACCTGTCCGTGTTTGAACTTATTTCAATACCCATCCGTATTGACCTTAGACACCAGTCCATGTTGTTTCAGCAGTTGTCCGTCTTTGAACCTGTAGTTTCAATACCCATCCGTATTCACCTTTTTGACACCCGTCCGTGTTTTTTCAGCACCTGTCAGGGTTTGAACCTTTAGTTTCAATACCCGCCCGTATCGAACTTTTTGACACACGTCCGTGTTCTTTCAACACCCACCCGTGTTTGAACCTTTAGTGTCAATACCCGTCCATATTGACTTTGACACCCGTCCGTGTTCTTTTAGCCCCTGTCCGTGTTTGAACTTCTTTCAGTACCCGTCCGTATTGACCCTACACACCCGTCCGTGTTCTTTCAGCTCCCATCCGTGTTTGAACCCTTAGTTTTAATACCTGTCCGTATTGACCTTTTGACACCCGTCCGTGTTGTTTCAACACCCGTCCGTGTTTGAACCTTTCTTCAATACCCGTTCATATTGACCTATTAGACACCCGTCTGTGTTCTTTCAGAACCCGTCCGTGTTTGAACCTTTAGATTCAATACCCCTCCGTATTGACCTTAGACACCCGCCCGTGTTCTTTTAGCACCTGTCCGTGTTTGAACATCTTTCAATACCCGTCCGTATTGACCTTAGACACCCGTCCGTGTTCTTTCAACACCTGTCCGTGTTTGAACCTTTAGTTTCAAAACCCATCCGTATTGACCTTTTTGACACCCATATGTGTTCTTACAGCATCCGTCTGTGTTTGAACTTCAGTTTCAATACCCGTCCGTCTTGACCTTTTGACACCCGTCCGTGTTCTTTCAGCACCCGTCCGTGTTTGAGCATTTAGTTTCAATACCCATCCGTACTGATCTTTTTGACACCCGTCCGTGTTCTTTCAGCACCCGTCCATGTTTGAACTTTAGTTTCGATACCCGTCCGTATTGACCTTTTGACACCAATCCGTGTTCTTTCAGCACTCGTCCGTGTTTGAACCTTTAGTTTCAATATCTGTCTGTATTGACCTTTTTGACACCCGTCCGTGTTCTTTCAGCACCCGCCCGTGTTTGAACCTTTAGTTTTAATACCCTTCCGTATTGTCCTTTTTGACACCCGTCCGTGTTCTTTCAGCACTCGTCCGTGTTTTTTCAGCACCCGTCCGTGTTTGAACCTTTCTTCAATACCCGTCCGTATTGACCTTTTAGACACCCGTCCGTGTTCTTTCAGCACCCGTCCGTGTTTGCACCTTTAGTTTCAATACCCGTCCGTATTGTCCTTAGACACCCGTCTGTGTTCTTTTAGCACCCGTCTGTGTTTCAATTTCTTTCTGTACCCGTCCGTATTGACCTTAGACACCCGTCCGTGTTCTTTCAGCATCGGTCCGTCTTTGAACCTTTAGTTTCAATACCCGTCCGTATTGACCTTTTTGACACCCGTCCGTGTTCTTCCAACACCCGTCCTTTTTTGCACCTTTAGTTTAAATACCACTCCGGATTGACCTTTGACACCCGTCTGTGTTCTTTCAGCACCCGTCCGTGTTTGAACTTCTTTCAGTCCCCGTCCATATTGACCTTAGACACCCGTCCGTGTTCTTTCAGCACTCGTCCGTCTTTGAACCTTTAGTTTCAATACCCGTCCGTATTGACCTTTTTAACACCCGTCCATGTTCTTTCAGCACCCGTCCATGTGTGAACTTTAGTTTCAATACCTGTCCGTATAGACCTTTTGACACTCGTCCGTGTTCTTTCAGCACCCGTCCGTGTTTAAACCTTTCTTCAATACCCGTCCATATTGACCTTTTAAACACCCGTCTGTGTTCTTTCAGCACCCGTCTGTGTTTGAACCTTTAAGTTTAATACCCGTCCGTATTGACATTTTGACACCCGTCCGTGTTCTTTCAGCACCCATCCGTGTTTGAACATTTAGTTTCAATACCCGTCCGTACTGACCCTTTTGACACCCGTCTGTGTTCTTTCAGCACCCGTCCGTGTTTGAACTTTAGTTTCGATTCTCATCCGTATTGACCTTTTGACACCCATCCGTGTTCTTTCAGCACCCGTCCGTGTTTGAACCTTTAGTTTCAATATCTGTCCGTATTGACCTTTTTGACACCCGTCCGTGTTCTTTCTGCACTCGTCCGTGTTTGAACCTTTAGTTTCAATACCCGTCTGTATTGACCTTAGACACCCGTCCTTGTTCTTTCAGTACCCGTCCGTGTTTGAACTTCTTTTAGTACCCGTCCGTATTGACCTTAGACACCCATCCGTGTTCTTTCAGCACCTGTCCGTGTTTGAACCTTTAGTTTCAATACCCATCCGTATTGACCTTTTTTACACCCGTCCGTGTTCTTTCAGCACCCGTCCATGTTTGAACATTAGTTTCAATACCCGTCCATATTGACCCTTTGCCACTGGTCCGTGTTCTTTCAGCACCCGTCCGTGTTTGAACCTTTCATCCATACCCGTCCGTATTGACCTTTTAGATACCCGTCCGTGTTCTTTCAGCACCCGTCCGTGTTTGCACCTTTACTTTCAATACCCGTCCGTATTGACCTTAGACACCCGTCTGTGTTCTTTCAGCACCCGTCCGTGTTCGAACTTTGTTCAATACCCGTCCGTATTGACCTTAGATACCCGTTCGTGTTCTTTCAGCGCCCTTCTGTCTTTGAACCTTCAGTTTCAATACCCGTCCGTATTGACCTTTTTGACACCCGTCCGTGTTCTTTCAACACCCGTCCGTGTTTGAACTTTAGTTTCAAAACCCGTCCGTATTGACCTTTTGACACTCGTCCGTGTTCTTTCAGTACCCGTCCGTGTTTGAACCTTTCTTCAATACCCGTTCGCATTGACCTTTTAGACACCTGTCCGAGTTCTTTCACCACCCGTTCGTGTTTGGACCTTTAGTTTCAATGACCTTAGACACCCGTCTATGTTCTTTCAGCACCTGTCCGTCTTTGAACTTATTTCAATACCCATCCGTATTGACCTTAGACACCAGTCCATGTTGTTTCAGCAGTTGTCCGTCTTTGAACCTGTAGTTTCAATACCCATCCGTATTCACCTTTTTGACACCCGTCCGTGTTTTTTCAGCACCTGTCAGGGTTTGAACCTTTAGTTTCAATACCCGCCCGTATCGACCTTTTTGACACCCGTCCGTGTTCTTTCAACACCCACCCGTGTTTGAACCTTTAGTGTCAATACCCGTCCATATTGACTTTGACACCCGTCCGTGTTCTTTTAGCCCCTGTCCGTGTTTGAACTTCTTTCAGTACCCGTCCGTATTGACCCTACACACCCGTCCGTGTTCTTTCGGCTCCCATCCGTGTTTGAACCCTTAGTTTTAATACCTGTCCGTATTGACCTTTTGACACCCGTCCGTGTTGTTTCAACACCCGTCCGTGTTTGAACCTTTCTTAAATACCCGTCCATATTGACCTATTAGACACCCGTCTGTGTTCTTTCAGAACCCGTCCGTGTTTGAACCTTTAGATTCAATACCCCTCCATATTGACCTTAGACACCCGCCCGTGTTCTTTCAGCACCTGTCCATGTTTGAAC
This sequence comes from Lathyrus tuberosus, assembly GCA_022829125.1. NCBI lineage: Eukaryota > Viridiplantae > Streptophyta > Magnoliopsida > Fabales > Fabaceae > Lathyrus > Lathyrus tuberosus. Next base: position 3,009,617 of record JALAZF010000502.1, on the reverse strand, counting down.
ATCTTTCAGGACCCGTCCGTATTGACCTTAGACACCCGTCCGTGTTCTTTCAACACCTGTCCGTGTTTGAACCTTTAGTTTCAAAACCCATCCGTATTGACCTTTTTGACACCCATATGTGTTCTTACAGCATCCGTCTGTGTTTGAACTTCAGTTTCAATACCCGTCCGTCTTGACCTTTTGACACCCGTCCGTGTTCTTTCAGCACCCGTCCGTGTTTGAGCATTTAGTTTCAATACCCATCCGTACTGATCTTTTTGACACCCGTCCGTGTTCTTTCAGCACCCGTCCGTGTTTGAACTTTAGTTTCGATACCCGTCCGTATTGACCTTTTGACACCAATCCGTGTTCTTTCAGCACTCGTCCGTGTTTGAACCTTTAGTTTCAATATCTGTCCGTATTGACCTTTTTGACACCCGTCCGTGTTCTTTCAGCACCCGCCCGTGTTTGAACCTTTAGTTTTAATACCCGTCCGTATTGACCTTTTAGACACCCGTCCGTGTTCTTTCAGCACCCGTCCGTGTTTGCACCTTTAGTTTCAATACCCGTCCGTATTGTCCTTAGACACCCGTCTGTGTTCTTTTAGCACCCGTGCGTGTTTGAAATTCTTTCAGTACCCGTCCGTATTGACCTTAGACACCCGTCCGTGTTCTTTCAGCATCGGTCTGTCTTTGAACCTTTAGTTTCAATACCCGTCCGTATTGACCTTTTTGACACTCGTCCGTGTTCTTCCAACACCCGTCCTTTTTTGCACCTTTAGTTTAAATACCACTCCGGATTGACCTTTGACACCCGTCTGTGTTCTTTCAGCACCCGTCCGTGTTTGAACTTCTTTCAGTCCCCGTCCATATTGACCTTAGACACCCGTCCGTGTTCTTTCAGCACTCGTCCGTCTTTGAACCTTTAGTTTCAATACCCGTCCGTATTGACCTTTTTAACACCCGTCCATGTTCTTTCAGCACCCGTCCATGTGTGAACTTTAGTTTCAATACATGTCCGTATAAACCTTTTGACACTCGTCCGTGTTCTTTCAGCACCCGTCCGTGTTTAAACCTTTCTTCAATACCCGTCCATATTGACCTTTTAAACACCCGTCTGTGTTCTTTCAGCACCCGTCTGTGTTTGAACCTTTAAGTTTAATACCCGTCCGTATTGACCTTTTGACACCCGTCCGTGTTCTTTCAGCACCCATCCGTGTTTGAACATTTTGTTTCAATACCCGTCCATACTGACCTTTTTGACACCCGTCTGTCTTCTTTCAGCACCCGTCCGTGTTTGAACTTTAGTTTCGATTCTCATCCGTATTGACCTTTTGACACCCATCCGTGTTCTTTCAGCACCCGTCCGTGTTTGAACCTTTAGTTTCAATATCTGTCCGTATTGACCTTTTTTACACCCGTCCGTGTTCTTTCAGCACTCGTCCATGTTTGAACCTTTAGTTTCAATACCCGTCTGTATTGACCTTAGACACCCGTCCTTGTTCTTTCAGTACCCGTCCGTGTTTGAACTTCTTTTAGTACCCGTCCGTATTGACCTTAGACACCCATCCGTGTTCTTTCAGCACCTGTCCGTGTTTGAACCTTTAGTTTCAATACCCGTCCATATTGACCTTTTTTACACCCGTCCGTGTTCTTTCAGCACCCGTCCATGTTTAAACATTAGTTTCAATACCCGTCCATATTGACCCTTTGCCACTGGTCCGTGTTCTTTCAGCACCCGTCCGTGTTTGAACCTTTCATCCATACCCGTCCGTATTGACCTTTTAGATACCCGTCCGTGTTCTTTCAGCACCCGTCCGTGTTTGCACCTTTACTTTCAATACCCGTCCGTATTGACCTTAGACACCCGTCTGTGTTCTTTCAGCACCCGTCCGTGTTCGAACTTCGTTCAATACCCGTCTGTATTGACCTTAGATACCCGTTCGTGTTCTTTTAGCGCCCTTCTGTCTTTGAACCTTCAGTTTCAATACCCGTCCGTATTGACCTTTTTGACACCCGTCCGTGTTCTTTCAACACCCGTCCGTGTTTGAACTTTAGTTTCAAAACCCGTCCGTATTGACCTTTTGACACTCGTCCGTGTTCTTTCAGTACCCGTCCGTGTTTGAACCTTTCTTCAATACCCGTTCGCATTGACCTTTTAGACACCTGTCCGAGTTCTTTCACCACCCATTCGTGTTTTGACCTTTAGTTTCAATGACCTTAGACAGCCGTCTATGTTCTTTCAGCACCTGTCCGTCTTTGAACTTATTTCAATACCCATCCGTATTGACCTTAGACACCAGTCCATGTTGTTTCAGCAGTTGTCCGTCTTTGAACCTGTAGTTTCAATACCCATCCGTATTCACTTTTTGACACCCGTCCGTGTTTTTTCAGCACCTGTCAGGGTTTGAACCTTTAGTTTCAATACCCGCCCGTATCGACCTTTTTGACACCCGTCCGTGTTCTTTCAACACCCACCCGTGTTTGAACCTTTAGTGTCAATACCCGTCCATATTGACTTTGACACCCGTCCGTGTTCTTTTAGCCCCTGTCCGTGTTTGAACTTCTTTTAGTACCCGTCCGTATTGACCCTACACACCCGTCCGTGTTCTTTCAGCTCCCATCCGTGTTTGAACCCTTAGTTTCAATACCTGTCCGTATTGACCTTTTGACACCCGTCCGTGTTGTTTCAACACCCGTCCGTGTTTGAACCTTTCTTCAATACCCGTCCATATTGACCTATTAGACACCCGTCTGTGTTCTTTCAGAACCCGTCCGTGTTTGAACCTTTAGATTCAATACCCCTCCGTATTGACCTTAGACACCCGTCCGTGTTCTTTCAGCACCTGTCCGTGTTTGAACATCTTTCAGTACCCGTCCGTATTGACCTTAGACACCCGTCCGTGTTCTTTCAACACCTGTCCGTGTTTGAACCTTTAGTTTCAAAACCCATCCGTATTGACCTTTTTGACACCCATATGTGTTCTTACAGCATCCGTCTGTGTTTGAACTTCAGTTTCAATACCCGTCCGTCTTGACCTTTTGACACCCGTCCGTGTTCTTTCAGCACCCGTCCGTGTTTGAGCATTTAGTTTCAATACCCGTCCGTACTGATCTTTTTGACACCCGTCCGTGTTCTTTCAGCACCCGTCCGTGTTTGAACTTTAGTTTCGATACCCGTCCGTATTGACCTTTTGACACCAATCAGTGTTCTTTCAGTACTCGTCCGTGTTTGAACCTTTAGTTTCAATATCTGTCCGTATTGACCTTTTTGACACCCGTCCGTGTTCTTTAAGCACTCGTCCGTGTTTGAACCTTTAGTTTCAATACCCATCTGTATTGACCTTAGACACCCTTGTTCTTTTAGTACTCGTCCGTGTTTGAACTTCTTTCAGTACCCGTCCGTATTGACCTTAGACACCCATTTGTGTTCTTTCAGCACCTGTCCGTGTTTGAACCATTAGTTTCAATACCCGTTCATATTGACCTTTTTGACACCCGTTCGTGTTCTTTCAGCACCCGTCCATGTTTAAACTTTAGTTTCAATACCTGTCCGTATTGACCTTTTGACACTCGTCCGTGTTCTTTCAGCACCCGTCCGTGTTTGAACCTTTCATTAATACCCGTCCGTATTGACCTTTTAGATACCCGTCCGTGTTCTTTCAGCACCCGTCTGTGTTTGCACCTTTACTTTTAATACCCGTCCGTATTGACCTTAGACACCAGTCTGTGTTCTTTCAGCACCCGTCCGTGTTTGAACTTCGTTCAGTACCCGTCCGTATTGACCTTAGATACCCGTCCGCGTTCTTTCAGCACCCTTCCGTCTTTGAACCTTCAGTTTCAATACCCGTCCGTATTGACCTTTTTGACACCCGTCCATGTTCTTTCAACACCCGTCCATGTTTGAACTTTAGTTTCAAAACCCATCCGTATTGACCTTTTGACACTCGTCCGTGTTCTTTCAGCACCCGTCCGTGTTTGAACCTTTATTTTTAATACCCGTTCGTATTGACCTTTTAGACACCTGTCCGAGTTCTATCAGCACCTGTTCGTGTTTGGACCTTTAGTTTCAATACCCGTCCGTATTGACCTTAGACTCCCGTCTGTGTTCTTTCAGCACCTGTCCGTCTTTGAACTTCTTTCAGTACCCATCCGTATTGACCTTAGACACCAGTCCATGTTATTTCAGCACCCATCCGTCTTTGAACCTGTAGTTTCAATACCCATCCGTATTCACCTTTTTGACACCCGTCCGTATTTTTTCAACACCCGTCGGTGTTTGAACCTTTAGTTTCAATACCCTCCCGTATCGACCTTTTTGACACCCGTCCGTGTTCTTTCAACACCCGCCCGTGTTTGAACCTTTAGTGTCAATACCCGTCCGTATTGACCTTCGACACCTGTCTGTGTTCTTTTAGCACCCGTCCGTGTTTGAACTTCTTTCAGTACCTGTCCGTATTGACCCTAGACACCCATCCGTGTTCTTTCAGCACCCGTCCGTGTTTGAACCCTTAGTTTCAATACCTGTCCGTATTGACCTTTTTGACAACCGCCCTTGTTCTTTCAGCACCCGTCCAAGTTTAAACTTTAGTTTCAATACCCGTTAGTATTGACCTTTTGACACCCGTCCGTGTTCTTTCAACACCCGTCCGTGTTTGAACCTTTCTTCAAAACCCGTCCGTATTGACATTTAAGACACCCGTCCGTGTTCTTTCAGAACCCGTCCGTGTTTGAACCTTTAGATTCAATACCCATCCGTATTGACCTTAGACACCCGCCCGTGTTCTTTCAGCACCCGTCTGTGTTTGAACTTCGTTCAGTACCTGTCCGTATTGACCTTAGACACCCGTCCGTGTTCTTTCAGCACCCGTCCGTGTTTGAACATTTAGTTTCAATTCTCGTCCGTATTGACCTTTTTGACACCCGTCCGTGTTCTTTCAACACCCACCAGTGTTTGAACCTTTAGTGTCAATACCCGTCCATATTGACTTTGACACCCGTCCGTGTTCTTTTAGCACCTGTCCGTGTTTGAACTTCTTTCAGTACCCGTCCGTATTGACCCTAGACACCCGTCCGTGTTCTTTCAGCTCCCATCCGTGTTTGAACCCTTAGTTTCAATACCTGTCCGTATTGACTCTTTTGACAACTGTCCGTGTTCTTTCAGCACTCGTCCAAGTTTAAACGTTAATTTCAATACTCGTTAGTATTGACCTTTTGACACCCGTCCGTGTTGTTTCAACACCCGTCCGTGTTTGAACCTTTCTTCAATACCCGTCCGTATTGACCTATTAGACACCCGTCCGTGTTCTTTCAGAACCCGTCCGTGTTTGTACCTTTAGATTTAATACCCCTCCGTATTGACCTTAGACACCCGCCCGTGTTCTTTCAGCACCCGTCCGTGTTTGAACATCTTTCAGTACCCGTCCGTATTGACCTTGGACACTCGTCCGTGTTCTTTCAACACCCACCAGTGTTTGAACCTTTAGTGTCAATACCCGTCCATATTGACTTTGACACCCGTCCGTGTTCTTTTAGCACCTGTCCGTGTTTGAACTTCTTTCAGTACCCGTCCGTATTGACCCTAGACACCCGTCCGTGTTCTTTCAGCTCCCATCCGTGTTTGAACCCTTAGTTTCAATACCTGTCCGTATTGACTCTTTTGACAACTGTCCGTGTTCTTTCAGCACTCGTCCAAGTTTAAACGTTAATTTCAATACTCGTTAGTATTGACCTTTTGACACCCGTCCGTGTTGTTTCAACACCCGTCCGTGTTTGAACCTTTCTTCAATACCCGTCCGTATTGACCTATTAGACACCCGTCCGTGTTCTTTCAGAACCCGTCCGTGTTTGTACCTTTAGATTTAATACCCCTCCGTATTGACCTTAGACACCCGCCCGTGTTCTTTCAGCACCCGTCCGTGTTTGAACATCTTTCAGTACCCGTCCGTATTGACCTTGGACACCCGTCCGTGTTCTTTCAACACCCGTCCGTGTTTGAACCTTTAGTTTCAAAACCCGTCCGTATTGACCTTTTTGACACCCATATGTGTTCTTACAGCATCCGTCTGTGTTTGAACTTCAGTTTCAATACCCGTCCGTCTTGACCTTTTGACACCCGTCCGTGTTCTTTCAGTACCCGTCCGTGTTTGAGCATTTAGTTTCAATACCCGTCCGTACTGATCTTTTTGACACCCGTCCGTGTTCTTTCAGCACCCGTCCGTGTTTGAACTTTAGTTTTGATTCTCATCCGTATTGACCTTTTGACACCCATCCGTGTTCTTTCAGCACCCGTCCGTGTTTGAACCTTTAGTTTCAATATCTGTCCGTATTGACCTTTTGACACCAATCCGTGTTCTTTCAGCACTCGTCCGTGTTTGAACCTTTAGTTTCAATATCTGTCCGTATTGACCTTTTGGACACCCGTCCGTGTTCTTTCAGCACTCGTCCGTGTTTGAACCTTTAGTTTCAATACCCATCTGTATTGACCTTAGACACCCTTGTTCTTTTAGTACCCGTTCGTGTTTGAACTTCTTTCAGTACCCGTCCGTATTGACATTAGACACCCATCTGTGTTCTTTCAGCACCTGTCCGTGTTTGAACCATTAGTTTCAATACCCGTTCGTATTGACCTTTTTGACACCCGTTCGTGTTCTTTCAGCACCCGTCCATGTTTGAACTTTAGTTTCAATACCTGTCTGTATTGACCTTTTGACACTCGTCCGTGTTCTTTCAGCACCCGTCCGTGTTTGAACCTTTCATTAATACCCGTCCGTATTGACCTTTTAGATACCCGTCCGTGTTCTTTCACCACCCGTCTGTGTTTGCACCTTCACTTTTAATACCCGTCCGTATTGACCTTTGACACCAGTCTGTGTTCTTTCAGCACCCGTCCGTGTTTGAACTTCGTTCAGTACCCGTCCGTATTGACCTTAGATACCCGTCCGTGTTCTTTCAGTACCCTTCCGTCTTTGAACCTTCAGTTTCAATACCCGTCCGTATTGACCTTTTTGACACCCGTCCATGTTCTTTCAACACCCGTCCATGTTTGAACTTTAGTTTCAAAACCCGTCCGTATTGACCTTTTGACACTCGTCCGTGTTCTTTCAGCACCTGTCCGTGTTTGAACCTTTATTTTTAATACCCGTTCGTATTGACCTTTTAGACACCTGTCCGAGTTCTTTCAGCACCTGTTCGTGTTTGGACCTTTAGTTTCAATACCTGTCCGTATTGACCTTAGACTCCCGTCTGTGTTCTTTCAGCACCTGTCCGTCTTTGAACTTCTTTCAGTACCCATCCGTATTGACCTTAGACACCAGTCCATGTTATTTCAGCACCCATCCGTCTTTGAACCTGTAGTTTCAATACCCATCCGTATTCACCTTTTTGACACCCGTCCGTATTTTATCAGCACCCGTCGGTGTTTGAACCTTTAGTTTTAATACCCTCCCGTATCGACCTTTTTGACACCCGTCCGTGTTCTTTCAACACCCGCCCGTGTTTGAACCTTTAGTGTCAATACCCGTCCGTATTGACCTTTGACACCCGTCCGTGTTCTTTTAGAACCCGTCCGTGTTTGAACTTCTTTCAGTACCTGTCCGTATTGACCCTAGACACCCGTCTGTGTTCTTTCAGCACCCGTCCGTGTTTGAACCCTTAGTCTCAATACCTGTCCGTATTGACCTTTTTGACAACCGCCCTTGTTCTTTCAGCACCCGTCCAAGTTTAAACTTTAGTTTCAATACCCGTCAGTATTGACCTTTTGACACCCGTCCGTGTTCTTTCAACACCCGTCTGTGTTTGAACCTTTCTTCAAAACCCGTCCGTATTGACATTTAAGACACCCGTCCGTGTTCTTTCAGAACCCGTCCGTGTTTGAACCTTTAGATTCAATACCCATCCGTATTGACCTTAGACACCCTCCCGTGTTCTTTCAGCACCCGTCCGTGTTTGAACTTCTTTCAGTACCCGTCCGTATTGACCTTAGACACCCATCCGTGTTCTTTCAGCACCCGTCCGTATTGACCTTTTTGACACCCATATGTGTTCTTACAGCACCCGTCCGTGTTTGAATTTTAGTTTCAATACCCGTCCGTCTTGACCTTTTGACACCCGTCCGTTTTCTTTCAGCACCCGTCCGTGTTTGAACCATTAGTTTCAATACTCGTCCATATTGACTTTTTTGACATCCGTCCATGTTCTTTCAACACCGTCCGTGTTTGCACCTTTAGTTTCAATACCCGTCCGTATTGACCTTAGACACCCGTCTGTGTTCTTTCAGCACCCGTCCGTGTTTGAACTTCTTTTAGTAACCGTCCGTATTGACCTTAGACACCCGTCCGTTTTCTTTCAGCACCCGTCCGTCTTTGAACCTTTAGTTTCAATACCCGTCCATTTTCTTTCAGCACCCGTCCGTTTTTGCACCTTTAGTTTCATTACCCGTCCGTAATGACCTTAGACACCCGTCTGTGTTCTTTCAGCACCCGTCCGTGTTTGAACTTTTTTCAGTAACCGTCTGTATTGACCTTAGACACCCATCCGTGTTCTTTCAACACTCGTCCGTCTTTAAACCTTTAGTTTCAATACCCGTCCGTATTGACCTTTTTGACACCCGTCCGTGTTCTTTCAGCACCCGTCCATGTTTGAACTTTAGTTTCAATACATGTCCGTATAGACCTTTTGACACTCGTCCGTGTTCTTTCAGCACCCGTTTGTGTTTAAACCTTTCTTCAATACCCGTCCGTATTAACCTTTTAGACACCCGTCCGTGATCTTTCAGCACCCGTCCGTGTTTGAACCTTTATGTTCAATACCCGTCCGTATTGACCTTTTGACAACCGTCCGTGTTCTTTCAGCACCCGTCCGTGTTTAAACATTTAGTTTCAATACCCGTCCGTACTGACCTTTTTGACACCCGTCCGTTTTCTTTCAGCACCCGTCCGTGTTTGAACTTTAGTTTCAATACCTGTCCGTATTGACCTTTTGACACCCATTCGTGTTCTTTCAGCACCCGTCCGTCTTTGAACATTTAGTTTCAATACCCGTCCGTATATACCTTTTTGACACCCGTCCGTGTTCTTTCAGCACTCGTCCGTGTTTGAACCTTTAGTTTCAATACCCGTCCGTATTGACCTTAGACACCCGTCCTTGTTCTTTTAGTACCCGTCCGTGTTTGAACTTCTTTCAGTACCCGTCCGTATTGACCTTAGACACCCGGCCGTGTTTGGACCTTTAGTTTCAATACCCGTCCGTATTCACCTTTTTGACACCCGTCCGTGTTTTTTCAGCACCCGTCCCTGTTTGAACCTTTAGTTTCAATACCCGTCCGTCTCGACCTTTTTGACACCCGTCCGTGTTCTTTCAACACCCGCCCGTGTTTGAACCTTTAGTGTCAATACCCGTCTGTATTGACCTTTGACACCCGTCCGTGTTCTTTTTGCACCCGTCCATGTTTGAACTTCTTTCAGTACCCGTCCGTATTGACCCTAGACACCTGTCCGTGTTTTGAACCTTTAGTTTCAAAACCTGTCCGTATTGACCTTTTTGACAACCGTCCGTGTTCTTTCAGCACCCATCCAAGTTTAAACTTTAGTTTCAATACCCAACAGTATTGACCATTTGCCACCCGTCCATGTTCTTTCAACACCCGCCCGTGTTTGAACCTTTCTACAATACCCGTCTGTATTGACCTTTAAGACACTCGTTCGTCTTCTTTCAGAACCCGTCTGTGTTTGAACCTTTAGATTCAATACCCGTCCGTATTGACCTTAGACACCCGCCCTTGTTCTTTCAACACCCGTCCGTGTTTGAACTTCTTTCAGTACCCGTCCGTATTGACCTTAAACACCCGTCCGTGTTCTTTCAGCACCCCTCCGTGTTTGAACCTTTAGTTTCAATACCCGTCCGTATTGACCATTTTGACACCCATATGTGTTCTTACAGCACCCGTCCGTGTTTGAACTTTAGTTTCAATACCCGTCCGTCTTACCCTTTTGACACCCGTCGGTGTTCTTTCAGCACCCGTCTGTGTTTGAACCTTTAGTTTCAATACCCGTCTGTATTGACCTTTTTGACATCCGTCCATGTTCTTTCAACACCCGTCCGTGTTTGAACCTTTAGTTTTAATACCCGTCCGTATTAACTTTAGACACCCGTCCGTGTTATTTCAAAACCCGTCCGTATTTGAACCTTTTATTTTAATACTCGTCCGTATTGACCTTAGACACCCGTCCGTGTTCTTTCAGCACCCGTCTGTGTTTGAACTTTAGTGTCAATACCCTTCCGTATTGACCTTTTTGACACCCGTTCGTGTTCTTTCAGTACCCGTCCATGTTTGAACTTTAGTTTCAATACCCGTCCGTATTAACCTTTTGACACTCGTCCGTATTTTTTCAGCACCCGTCCGTGTTCTTTCAGCACCCGTCCGTGTTTGAACCTTTTATTTCAATACCTGTCCGTATTGACCTTAGACACCCGTCCGTGTTCTTTCAGCACCCGTCCGTCTTTGAACCTTTAGTTTCAATACCCGTTCGTTATGACCTTTTTGATACTCGTCTGAGTTCTTTCAGCACCCGTCTGTGTTTGAACTTTAGTTTTAATACCCGTCTGTATTGACCTTTTTGACACCCGTTCGTGTTCTTTCAGCACCCGTCCATGTTTGAACTTTAGTTTCAATACCCGTCCGTATTGACCTTTTGACACTCGTCCGGGTTCTTTCAGCACCCGTCTGTTTTTGAATCGTTCTTCAATACCCGTCCGTATTGACCTTTTAAACACCCGTCCGTGTTCTTTCAGCACTCGTCCGTGTTTGAACCTTTATGTTCAATACCCGTCCGTATTGACCTTTTGACACCCGTCCGTGTTCTTTCAGCACCCGTCCGTGTTTGAACCTTTAGTTTCATTACCCGTCCGTATTAACCTTTTTTACACTCGTCCGTGTTCTTTCAGCACCCGTCCGTGTTTGAACTTTAGTTTCAATACCCGTCCGTATTGACCTTTTGATACCCGTCCGTGTTGTTTCAGCACCCGTCCGTGTTTTAACCTTTAGTTTCAATACCCGTCCGAATTGACCTTTTTAACACCCGTCCGTGTTCTTTCAGCACTCGTACGTGTTTGAACCTTTAGTTTAATACCCGTCTTTATTAACCTTAGACACCCGTCCGTGTTCTTTTAGTACCCGTCCGTGTTTGAACTTCTTTCAGCACCCGTCCATGTTTGAACTTTAGTTTCAATACTCGTCCGTATTAACCTTTTGACACTCGTTCGTATTTTTTCAGCACCCGTCCGTGTTTGAACCTTTCTTCAATACCCGTCTGTATTGACCTTTTAGACACCCGTCTGTGTTCTTTCAGCACCTGTCCGTGTTTGCACCTTTAGTTTCAATACCCGTCCGTATTGACCTTAGACACCCGTCTGTGTTCTTTCAGCACCCGTCCGTGTTTGAACTTCTTTCAGTACCCGTCCGTATTGACCTTAGACACCCGTCCTTGTTCTTTCAGCAGTCGTCCGTGTTTGAACCCTTAGTTTCAATACCTGTCCGTATTGACCTTTTTGACAACCGTCCATGTTCTTTCAGCACCCGTCCAAGTTTGAACTTTAGTTTTAATACCCGTCAGTATTGACCTTTTGACACCTATCCGTGTTCTTTCATCTTCCGTCCGTGTTTGAACCTTTCTTCAATACCCGTCCGTATTGACCTTTTAGACACCCGTCCGTGTTCTTTCAGCACCCACCCGCGTTTGAACCTTTAGTGTCAATACCCGTCCGTATTGACCTTAGACACCCGTCCGTGTTCTTTCAACACCCGTCCGTGTTTGAACTTCTTTCAGTACCCGTCCGTATTGACCCTAGACACCCGTCCGTGTTCTTTCAGCGGCCGTTGGTGTTTGAACCTTTAGTTTAAATACCTGTCCGTATTGACCTTTTTGACAACCGTCCGTGTTCTTTCAGCACCCGTCCAAGTTTAAACTTTAGTTTCAATATCCGTTAGTATTGACATTTTGACACCCGTCCGTGTTCTTTCAACACCCGTCCGTGTTTGAACCTTTCTTCAAAACCCGTCCGTATTGACATTTAAGACACCCGTCCGTGTTCTTTCAGAACCCGTCCGTGTTTGAACCTTTAGATTCAATACCCATCCGTATTGACCTTAGACACCCGCCCGTGTTCTTTCAGCACCCGTCCGTGTTTGAACTTCGTTCAGTACCCGTCCGTATTGACCTTAGACACCCGTCCGTGTTCTTTCAGCACCCGTCCGTGTTTGAACATTTAGTTTCAATTCTCGTCCGTATTGACCTTTTTGACACCCATATGTGTTCTTACAGCACCCGCCCGTGTTTGAATTTTAGTTTCAATACCCGTCCGTCTTGACCTTTTGACACCCGTCCGTGTTCTTTCAGCACCCGTCCGTGTTTGAACCTTTCCTCAATACCCATTCGCATTGACCTTTTAGACACCTGTCCGAGTTCTTTCACCACCCGTTCGTGTGTGGACCTTTAGTTTCAATGACCTTAGACACCCGTCTATGTTCTTTCAGCACCTGTCCGTCTTTGAACTTATTTCAGTACCTATCCGTATTGACCTTAGACACCAGTCCATGTTGTTTCAGCAGCCGTCCGTCTTTGAACCTGTAGTTTCAATACCCATCCGTATTCACTTTTTTGACACCCGTCCGTGTTTTTTCAGCACCTGTCATTGTTTGAACTTTAGTTTAAATACCCGCCCGTATCGACCTTTTTGACACCCGTCCGTGTTCTTTCAACACCCACCCGTGTTTGAACCTTTAGTGTCAATACCCGTCCATATTGACTTTGACACCCGTCCGTGTTCTTTTAGCACCTGTCCGTGTTTGAACTTCTTTCAGTACCCGTCCGTATTGACCCTAGACACCCGTCCGTGTTCTTTCAGCTCCCATCCGTGTTTGAACCCTTAGTTTCAATACCTGTCCGTATTGACTCTTTTGACAACTGTCCGTGTTCTTTCAGCACTCGTCCAAGTTTAAACGTTAATTTCAATACTCGTTAGTATTGACCTTTTGACACCCGTCCGTGTTGTTTCAACACCCGTCCGTGTTTGAACCTTTCTTCAATACCCGTCCGTATTGACCTATTAAACACCCGTCCGTGTTCTTTCAGAACTCGTCCGTGTTTGTACCTTTAGATTCAATACCCCTCCGTATTGACCTTAGACACCCGCCCGTGTTCTTTCAACACCCGTCCGTGTTTGAACATCTTTCAGTACCCGTCCGTATTGACCTTAGACACCCGTCCGTGTTCTTTCAACACCCGTCCGTGTTTGAACCTTTAGTTTCAAAACCCGTCCGTATTGACCTTTTTGACACCCATATGTGTTCTTACAGCATCCGTCTGTGTTTGAACTTCAGTTTCAATACCCGTCCGTCTTGACCTTTTGACACCCGTCCGTGTTCTTTCAGTACCCGTCCGTGTTTGAGCATTTAGTTTCAATACACGTCCGTACTGATCTTTTTGACACCCGTCCGTGTTCTTTCAGCACCCGTCCGTGTTTGAACTTTAGTTTCGATACCCGTCCGTATTGACCTTTTGACACCAATCCGTGTTCTTTCAGCACTCGTCCGTGTTTGAACCTTTAGTTTCAATATCTGTCTGTATTGACCTTTTGGACACCCGTCCGTGTTCTTTCAGCACTCGTCCGTGTTTGAACCTTTAGTTTCAATACCCATTTGTATTGACCTTAGACACCCTTGTTCTTTTAGTACCCGTCCGTGTTTGAACTTCTTTCAGTACCCGTCCGTATTGACATTAGACACCCATCTGTGTTCTTTCAGCACCTGTCCGTGTTTGAACCATTAGTTTCAATACCCGTTCGTATTGACCTTTTTGACACCCGTTCGTGTTCTTTCAGCACCCGTCCATGTTTGAACTTTAGTTTCAATACTTGTCCGTATTGACCTTTTGACACTCGTCCGTGTTCTTTCAGCACCCGTCCGTGTTTGAACCTTTCATTAATACCCGTCCGTATTGACCTTTTAGATACCCGTCCGTTTTCTTTCACCACCCGTCTGTGTTTGCACCTTCACTTTTAATTCCCGTCAGTATTGACCTTTGACACCAGTCTGTGTTCTTTCAGCACCCGTCCGTGTTTGAACTTCGTTCAGTACCCGTCCGTATTGACCTTAGATACCCGTCCGTGTTCTTTCAGTACCCTTCCGTCTTTGAACCTTCAGTTTCAATACCCGTCCGTATTGACCTTTTTGACACCCGTCCATGTTCTTTCAACACCCGTCCATGTTTGAACTTTAGTTTCAAAACCCGTCCGTATTGACCTTTTGACACTCGTCCGTGTTCTTTCAGCACCTGTCCGTGTTTGAACCTTTATTTTTAATACCCGTTCGTATTGACCTTTTAGACACCTGTCCGAGTTCTTTCAGCACCTGTTCGTGTTTGGACCTTTAGTTTCAATACCTGTCCGTATTGACCTTAGACTCCCGTCTGTGTTCTTTCAGCACCTGTCCGTCTTTGAACTTCTTTCAATACCCATCCGTATTGACCTTAGACACCAGTCCATGTTATTTCAGCACCCATCCGTCTTTGAACCTGTAGTTTCAATACCCATCCGTATTCACCTTTTTGACACCCGTCCGTATTTTATCAGCACCCGTCGGTGTTTGAACCTTTAGTTTTAATACCCTCCCGTATCGACCTTTTTGACACCCGTCCGTGTTCTTTCAACACCCGCCCGTGTTTGAACCTTTAGTGTCAATACCCATCCGTGTTCTTTTAGCACCCGTCCGTGTTTGAACTTCTTTCAGTACCTGTCCGTATTGACCCTAGACACCCGTCTGTGTTCTTTCAGCACCCGTCCGTGTTTGAACCCTTAGTTTCAATACCTGTCCGTATTGACCTTTTTGACAACCGCCCTTGTTCTTTCAGCACCCATCCAAGTTTAAACTTTAGTTTCAATACCCGTCAGTATTGACCTTTTGACACCCGTCCGTGTTCTTTCAACACCCGTCCATGTTTGAACCTTTCTTCAAAACCCGTCCGTATTGACATTTAAGACACCCGTCCATGTTCTTTCAGAACCCGTCCGTGTTTGAACATTTAGATTCAATACCCATCCGTATTGACCTTAGACACCCGCCCGTGTTCTTTCAGCACCCGTCCGTGTTTGAACTTCTTTCAGTACCCGTCCGTATTGACCTTAGACACCCGTCCGTGTTCTTTCAGCACCCGTCCGTATTGACCTTTTTGACACCCATATGTGTTCTTACAGCACCCGTCCGTGTTTGAATTTTAGTTTCAATACCCTTCCGTCTTGACCTTTTGACACCCGTCCGTGTTCTTTCAGCACCCGTCCGTGTTTGAACCATTAGTTTCAATACTCGTACATATTGACTTTTTTGACATCCGTCCATGTTCTTTCAACACCGTCCGTGTTTGCACCTTTAAGTTCAATACCCGTCCGTATTGACCGTAGACACCCGTCTGTGTTCTTTCAGCACCCGTCCGTGTTTGAACTTCTTTTAGTAACCGTCCGTATTGACCTTAGACACCCGTCCGTGTTCTTTCAACACCCGTCCGTTTTTGCACCTTTAGTTTCATTACCCGTCCGTATTGACCTTAGACACCCGTCTGTGTTCTTTCAGCACCCGTCCGTGTTTGAACTTTTTTCAGTACCCGTCTGTATTGACCTTAGACACCCATCCGTGTTCTTTCAGCACTCGTCCGTCTTTAAACCTTTAGTTTCAATACCCGTCCGTATTAACCTTTTTGACACCCGTCCGTGTTCTTTCAGCACCCGTCCATGTTTGAACTTTAGTTTCAATACCTGTCCGTATAGACCTTTTGACACTCGTCCGTGTTCTTTCAGCAACCCGTTCGTGTTTAAACCTTTCTTCAATACCTGTCCGTATTAACCTTTTAGACACCCGTCCGTGATCTTTCAGCACCCGTCCGTGTTTGAACCTTTATGATCAATACCCGTCCGTATTGACCTTTTGACACCCGTCCGTGTTCTTTCAGCACCCGTCCGTGTTTAAACATTTAGTTTCAATACCCGTCCCTACTGACCTTTTTGACACCCGTCCGTTTTCTTTTAGCACCCGTCCGTGTTTGAACTTTAGTTTCAATACCTGTCCGTATTGACCTTTTGACATCCATTCGTGTTCTTTCAGCACCTGTCCGTCTTTGAACATTTAGTTTCAATACCCGTCCGTATAGACCTTTTTGACACCCGTCCGTGTTCTTTCAGCAATCGTCCGTGTTTGAACCTTTAGTTTCAATACCCGTCCGTATTGACCTTAGACACCCGTCCTTGTTCTTTCAGTACCCGTCCGTGTTTGAACTTCTTTCAGTACCCGTCCGTATTGACCTTAGACACCCGTCCGTGTTCTTTCACCACCTGTCCGTGTTTGAACCTTTAGTTTCAAAACCCGTCCGTATTGACCTTTTTGACACCCATATGTGTTCTTACAGCATCCGTCTGTGTTTGAACTTCAGTTTCAATACCCGTCCGTCTTGACCTTTTGACACCCGTCCGTGTTCTTTCAGTACCCGTCCGTGTTTGAGCATTTAGTTTCAATACCCGTCCGTACTGATCTTTTTGACACCCGTCCGTGTTCTTTCAGCACCCGTCCGTGTTTGAACTTTAGTTTCGATACCCGTCAGTATTGACCTTTTGACACCAATCCGTGTTCTTTCAGCACTCGTCCGTGTTTGAACCTTTAGTTTCAATATCTGTCTGTATTGACCTTTTGGACACCCGTCCGTGTTCTTTCAGCACTCGTCCGTGTTTGAACCTTTAGTTTCAATACCCATCTGTATTGACCTTAGACACCCTTGTTCTTTTAGTACCCGTCCGTGTTTGAACTTCTTTCAGTACCCGTCCGTATTGACATTAGACACCCATCTGTGTTCTTTCAGCACCTGTCCGTGTTTGAACCATTAGTTTCAATACCCGTTCGTATTGACCTTTTTGACACCCGTTCGTGTTCTTTCAGCACCCGTCCATGTTTGAACTTTAGTTTCAATACTTGTCCGTATTGACCTTTTGACACTCGTCCGTGTTCTTTCAGCACCCGTCCGTGTTTGAACCTTTCATTAATACCCGTCCGTATTGACCTTTTAGATACCCGTCCGTTTTCTTTCACCACCCGTCTGTGTTTGCACCTTCACTTTTAATTCCCGTCCGTATTGACCTTTGACACCAGTCTGTGTTCTTTCAGCACCCGTCCGTGTTTGAACTTCGTTCAGTACCCGTCCGTATTGACCTTAGATACCCGTCCGTGTTCTTTCAGTACCCTTCCGTCTTTGAACCTTCAGTTTCAATACCCGTCCGTATTGACCTTTTTGACACCCGTCCATGTTCTTTCAACACCCGTCCATGTTTGAACTTTAGTTTCAAAACCCGTCCGTATTGACCTTTTGACACTCGTCCGTGTTCTTTCAGCACCTGTCCGTGTTTGAACCTTTATTTTTAATACCCGTTCGTATTGACCTTTTAGACACCTGTCCGAGTTCTTTCAGCACCTGTTCGTGTTTGGACCTTTAGTTTCAATACCTGTCCGTATTGACCTTAGACTCCCGTCTGTGTTCTTTCAGCACCTGTCCGTCTTTGAACTTCTTTCAATACCCATCCGTATTGACCTTAGACACCAGTCCATGTTATTTCAGCACCCATCCGTCTTTGAACCTGTAGTTTCAATACCCATCCGTATTCACCTTTTTGACACCCGTCCGTATTTTATCAGCACCCGTCGGTGTTTGAACCTTTAGTTTTAATACCCTCCCGTATCGACCTTTTTGACACCCGTCCGTGTTCTTTCAACACCCGCCCGTGTTTGAACCTTTAGTGTCAATACCCATCCGTGTTCTTTTAGCACCCGTCCGTGTTTGAACTTCTTTCAGTACCTGTCCGTATTGACCCTAGACACCCGTCTGTGTTCTTTCAGCACCCGTCCGTGTTTGAACCCTTAGTTTCAATACCTGTCCGTATTGACCTTTTTGACAACCGCCCTTGTTCTTTCCGCACCCGTCCAAGTTTAAACTTTAGTTTCAATACCCGTCAGTATTGACCTTTTGACACCCGTCCGTGTTCTTTCAACACCCGTCCGTGTTTGAACCTTTCTTCAAAACCCGTCCGTATTGACATTTAAGACACCCGTCCATGTTCTTTCAGAACCCGTCCGTGTTTGAACATTTAGATTCAATACCCATCCGTATTGACCTTAGACACCCGCCCGTGTTCTTTCAGCACCCGTCCGTGTTTGAACTTCTTTCAGTACCCGTCCGTATTGACCTTAGACACCCGTCCGTGTTCTTTCAGCACCCGTCCGTATTGACCTTTTTGACACCCATATGTGTTCTTACAGCACCCGTCCGTGTTTGAATTTTAGTTTCAATACCCGTCCGTCTTGACCTTTTGACACCCGTCCGTGTTCTTTCAGCACCCGTCCGTGTTTGAACCATTAGTTTCAATACTCGTCCATATTGACTTTTTTGACATCCGTCCATGTTCTTTCAACACCGTCCGTGTTTGCACCTTTAGTTTCAATACCCGTCCGTATTGACCGTAGACACCCGTCTGTGTTTTTTCAGCACCCGTCCGTGTTTGAACTTCTTTTAGTAACCGTCCGTATTGACCTTAGACACCCGTCCGTGTTCTTTCAACACCCGTCCGTTTTTGCACCTTTAGTTTCATTACCCGTCCGTATTGACCTTAGACACCCGTCTGTGTTCTTTCAGCACCCGTCCGTGTTTGAACTTTTTTCAGTACCCGTCTGTATTGACCTTAGACACCCATCCGTGTTCTTTCAGCACTCGTCCGTCTTTAAACCTTTAGTTTCAATACCCGTCCGTATTAACCTTTTTGACACCCGTCCGTGTTCTTTCAGCACCCGTCCATGTTTGAACTTTAGTTTCAATACCTGTCCGTATAGACCTTTTGACACTCGTCCGTGTTCTTTCAGCAACCAGTTCGTGTTTAAACCTTTCTTCAATACCTGTCCGTATTAACCTTTTAGACACCCGTCCGTGATCTTTCAGCACCCGTCCGTGTTTGAACCTTTATGATCAATACCCGTCCGTATTGACCTTTTGACACCCGTCCGTGTTCTTTCAGCACCCGTCCGTGTTTAAACATTTAGTTTCAATACCCGTCCCTACTGACCTTTTTGACACCCGTCCATTTTCTTTTAGCACCCGTCCGTGTTTGAACTTTAGTTTCAATACCTGTCCGTATTGACCTTTTGACACCCATTAGTGTTCTTTCAGCACCCGTCCGTCTTTGAACATTTAGTTTCAATACCCGTCCGTATAGACCTTTTTGACATCCGTCCGTGTTCTTTCAGCAATCGTCCGTGTTTGAACCTTTAGTTTCAATACCCGTCCGTATTGACCTTAGACACCCGTCCTTGTTCTTTCAGTACCCGTCCGTGTTTGAACTTCTTTCAGTACCCGTCCGTATTGACCTTAGACACCCGTCCGTGTTCTTTCACCACCTGTCCGTGTTTGAACCTTTAGTTTCAAAACCCGTCCGTATTGACCTTTTTGACACCCATATGTGTTCTTACAGCATCCGTCTGTGTTTGAACTTCAGTTTCAATACCCGTCCGTCTTGACCTTTTGACACCCGTCCGTGTTCTTTCAGTACCCGTCCGTGTTTGAGCATTTAGTTTCAATACCCGTCCGTACTGATCTTTTTGACACCCGTCCGTGTTCTTTCAGCACCCGTCCGTGTTTGAACTTTAGTTTCGATACCCGTCCGTATTGACCTTTTGACACCAATCCGTGTTCTTTCAGCACTCGTCCGTGTTTGAACCTTTAGTTTCAATATCTGTCTGTATTGACCTTTTGGACACCCGTCCGTGTTCTTTCAGCACTCGTCCGTGTTTGAACCTTTAGTTTCAATACCCATCTGTATTGACCTTAGACATCCTTGTTCTTTTAGTACCCGTCCGTGTTTGAACTTCTTTCAGTACCCGTCCGTATTGACATTAGACACCCATCTGTGTTCTTTCAGCACCTGTCCGTGTTTGAACCATTAGTTTCAATACCCGTTCGTATTGACCTTTTTGACACCCGTTCGTGTTCTTTCAGCACCCGTCCATGTTTGAACTTTAGTTTCAATACCTGTCCGTATTGACCTTTTGACACTCGTCCGTGTTCTTTCAGCACCCGTCCGTGTTTGAACCTTTCATTAATACCCGTCCGTATTGACCTTTTAGATACCCGTCCGTGTTCCTTCACCACCCGTCTGTGTTTGCACCTTCACTTTTAATACTCGTCCGTATTGACCTTTGACACCAGTCTGTGTTCTTTCAGCACCCGTCCGTGTTTGAACTTCGTTCAGTACCCGTCCGTGTTCTTTCAGTACCCTTCCGTCTTTGAACCTTCAGTTTCAATACCCGTCCGTATTGACCTTTTTGACACCCGTCCATGTTCTTTCAACACCCGTCCATGTTTGAACTTTAGTTTCAAAACCCGTCCGTATTGACCTTTTGACACTCGTCCGTGTTCTTTCAGCACCTGTCCGTGTTTGAACCTTTATTTTTAATACCCGTTCGTATTGACCTTTTAGACACCTGTCTGAGTTCTTTCAGCACCTGTTCGTGTTTGGACCTTTAGTTTCAATACCTGTCCGTATTGACCTTAGACTCCCGTCTGTGTTCTTTCAGCACCTGTCCGTCTTTGAACTTCTTTCAATACCCATCCGTATTGACCTTAGACACCAGTCCATGTTATTTCAGCACCCATCCGTCTTTGAACCTGTAGTTTCAATACCCATCCGTATTCACCTTTTTGACACCCGTCCGTATTTTATCAGCACCCGTCGGTGTTTGAACCTTTAGTTTTAATACCCTCCCGTATCGACCTTTTTGACACCCGTCCGTGTTCTTTCAACACCCGCCCGTGTTTGAACCTTTAGTGTCAATACCCGTCCGTGTTCTTTTAGCACCCGTCCGTGTTTGAACTTCTTTCAGTACCTGTCCGTATTGACCCTAGACACCCGTCTGTGTTCTTTCAGCACCCGTCCGTGTTTGAACCCTTAGTTTCAATACCTGTCCGTATTGACCTTTTTGACAACCGCCCTTGTTCTTTCAGCACCCGTCCAAGTTTAAACTTTAGTTTCAATACCCGTCAGTATTGACCTTTTGACACCCGTCCGTGTTCTTTCAACACCCGTCCGTGTTTGAACCTTTCTTCAAAACCCGTCCGTATTGACATTTAAGACACCCGTCCATGTTCTTTCAGAACCCGTCCGTGTTTGAACCTTTAGATTCAATACCCATCCGTATTGACCTTAGACACCCGCCCGTGTTCTTTCAGCACCCGTCCGTGTTTGAACCTTTATGTTCAATACCCGTCCGTATTGACCTTTTGACACCCGTCCGTGTTCTTTCAGCACCCGTCCGTGTTTAAACATTTAGTTTCAATACCCGTCCCAACTGACCTTTTTGACACCCGTCCGTTTTCTTTTAGCACCCGTCCGTGTTTGAACTTTAGTTTCAATACCTGTCCGTATTGACCTTTTGACACCCATTCGTGTTCTTTCAGCACCCTCCGTCTTTGAACATTTAGTTTCAATACCCGTCCGTATAGACCTTTTTGACACCCGTCCGTGTTCTTTCAGCAATCGTCCGTGTTTGAACCTTTAGTTTCAATACCCGTCCGTATTGACCTTAGACACCCGTCCTTTTTCTTTCAGTACCCGTCCGTGTTTGAACTTCTTTCAGTACCCGTCCGTATTGACCTTAGACACCCGTCCGTGTTCTTTCACCACCTGTCCGTGTTTGAACCTTTAGTTTCAAAACCCGTCCGTATTGACCTTTTTGACACCCATATGTGTTCTTACAGCATCCGTCTGTGTTTGAACTTCAGTTTCAATACCCGTCCGTCTTGACCTTTTGACACCCGTCCGTGTTCTTTCAGTACCCGTCCGTGTTTGAGCATTTAGTTTCAATACCCGTCCGTACTGATCTTTTTGACACCCGTCCGTGTTCTTTCAGCACCCGTCCGTGTTTGAACTTTAGTTTCGATACCCGTCCGTATTGACCTTTTGACACCAATCCGTGTTCTTTCAGCACTCGTCCGTGTTTGAACCTTTAGTTTCAATATCTGTCTGTATTGACCTTTTGGACACCCGTCCGTGTTCTTTCAGCACTCGTCCGTGTTTGAACCTTTAGTTTCAATACCCATTTGTATTGACCTTAGACACCCTTGTTCTTTTAGTACCCGTCCGTGTTTGAACTTCTTTCAGTACCCGTCCGTATTGACATTAGACACCCATCTGTGTTCTTTCAGCACCTGTCCGTGTTTGAACCATTAGTTTCAATACCCGTTCGTATTGACCTTTTTGACACCCGTTCGTGTTCTTTCAGCACCCGTCCATGTTTGAACTTTAGTTTCAATACTTGTCCGTATTGACCTTTTGACACTCGTCCGTGTTCTTTCAGCACCCGTCCGTGTTTAAACCTTTCATTAATACCCGTCCGTATTGACCTTTTAGATACCCGTCCGTGTTCCTTCACCACCCGTCTGTGTTTGCACCTTCACTTTTAATACTCGTCCGTATTGACCTTTGACACCAGTCTGTGTTCTTTCAGCACCCGTCCGTGTTTGAACTTCGTTCAGTTCCCGTCCGTATTGACCTTAGATACCCGTCCGTGTTCTTTCAGTACCCTTCCGTCTTTGAACCTTCAGTTTCAATACCCGTCCGTATTGACCTTTTTGACACCCGTCCATGTTCTTTCAACACCCGTCCATGTTTGAACTTTAGTTTCAAAACCCGTCCGTATTGACCTTTTGACACTCGTCCGTGTTCTTTCAGCACCTGTCCGTGTTTGAACCTTTATTTTTAATACCCGTTCGTATTGACCTTTTAGACACCTGTCTGAGTTCTTTCAGCACCTGTTCGTGTTTGGACCTTTAGTTTCAATACCTGTCCGTATTGACCTTAGACTCCCGTCTGTGTTCTTTCAGTACTTGTCCGTCTTTGAACTTCTTTCAATACCCATCCGTATTGACCTTAGACACCAGTCCATGTTATTTCAGCACCCATCCGTCTTTGAACCTGTAGTTTCAATACCCATCCGTATTCACCTTTTTGACACCCGTCCGTATTTTATCAGCACCCGTCGGTGTTTGAACCTTTAGTTTTAATACCCTCCCGTATCAACCTTTTCGACACCCGTCCGTGTTCTTTGAACACCCGCCCGTGTTTGAACCTTTAGTGTCAATACCCGTCCGTGTTCTTTTAGCACCCGTCCGTGTTTGAACTTCTTTCAGTACCTGTCCGTATTGACCCTAGACACCCGTCTGTGTTCTTTCAGCACCCGTCCGTGTTTGAACCCTTAGTTTCAATACCTGTCCGTATTGACCTTTTTGACAACCGCCCTTGTTCTTTCAGCACCCGTCCAAGTTTAAACTTTAGTTTCAATACCCGTCAGTATTGACCTTTTGACACCCGTCCGTGTTCTTTCAACACCCGTCCGTGTTTGAACCTTTCTTCAAAACCCGTCCGTATTGACATTTAAGACACCCGTCCATGTTCTTTCAGAACCCGTCCGTGTTTGAACCTTTAGATTCAATACCCATCCGTATTGACCTTAGACACCCGCCCGTGTTCTTTCAGCACCCGTCCGTGTTTGAACTTCTTTCAGTACCCGTCCGTATTGACCTTAGACACCCGTCCGTGTTCTTTCAGCACCCGTCCGTATTGACCTTTTTGACACCCATATGTGTTCTTTCAGCACCCGTCCGTGTTTGAACCATTAGTTTCAATACTCGTCCATATTGACTTTTTTGACATCCGTCCATGTTCTTTCAACACCGTCCGTGTTTGCACCTTTAGTTTCAATACCCGTCCGTATTGACCTTAGACACCCGTCTGTGTTCTTTCAGCACCCGTCCGTGTTTGAACTTCTTTTAGTAACCGTCCGTATTGACCTTAGACACCCGTCCGTGTTCTTTCAGCACCCGTCCGTCTTTGAACCTTTAGTTTCAATACCCGTCCGTATTGACCTTTTTGACACCCTTCCGTGTTCTTTCAACACCCGTCCGTTTTTGCACCTTTAGTTTCATTACCCGTCCGTATTGACCTTAGACACCCGTCTGTGTTCTTTCAGCACCCGTCCGTGTTTGAACTTTTTCAGTACCCGTCTGTATTGACCTTAGACACCCATCCGTGTTCTTTCAGCACTCGTCCGTCTTTAAACCTTTAGCTTCAATACCCATCCGTATTGACCTTTTTGACACCCGTCCGTGTTCTTTCAGCACCCGTCCATGTTTGAACTTTTGTTTCAATACCTGTCCGTATAGACCTTTTGACACTCGTCCGTGTTCTTTCAGCACCCGTCCGTGTTTAAACATTTAGTTTCAATACCTGTCCCTACTGACCTTTTTGACACCCGTCCGTTTTCTTTCAGCACCCGTCCGTGTTTGAACTTTAGTTTCAATACTTGTCCGTATTGACCTTTTGACACCCATTCGTGTTCTTTCAGCACCCGTCCGTCTTTGAACATTTAGTTTCAATACCCGTTCGTATAGACCTTTTTGACACCCGTCCGTGTTCTTTCAGCACTCGTCCGTGTTTGAACCTTTAGTTTCAATACCCGTCCGTATTGACCTTAGACACCCGTCCTTGTTCTTTCAGTACCCGTCTGTGTTTGAACTTCTTCCAGTACCCGTCCGTATTGACCTTAGACACCCGTCCGTGTTCTTTCACCACCTGTCCGTGTTTGAACCTTTAGTTTCAATACCCGTCCGTATTGACCCTTTTGACACCCGTCTGGGTTCTTTCAGCACCCGTCCATGTTTGAACTTTAGTTTCAATACCCGTCCTTATTGACCTTTTGACACTTGTCCGTGTTCTTTCAGCACCGTCCGTGTTTGAACCTTTCATCAATACCCGTCCGTATTGACCTTTTAGATACCCGTCCGTGTTTGTACCTTTACTTTCAATTCCTGTCCGTATTGACCTTAGACACCCATCTGTGTTCTTTCAGCACCCGTCCGTGTTTGAACTTCGTTCAATACCCGTCCATATTGACCTTAGATATCTGTCCGTGTTCTTTCAGCACCCTTCCGTCTTTGAACCTTCAGGTTCAATACCCATCCGTATTGACCTTTTTGACAGCCGTCCGTGTTTGAACTTTTGTTTCAAAATCCGTCCGTATTGACCTTTTGACACTCGTCCGTGTTCTTTCAGCACCCGTCCATGTTTGAACATTTCTTCAATACCCGTTCGTATTGACCTTTTAGACACCTGTCCGAGTTCTTTCAGCACCCGTTCGGGTTTGAACCTTTAGTTTCAATACTCGTCCGTATTGACCTTAGACACCCGTCTGTGTTCTTTCAGCACCTGTCCGTCTTTGAACCTGTAGTTTCAACACCCATCCGTATTCACCTTTTTGACACCCGTCCGTGTTTTTTCAGCACCCGTCCCTGTTTGAACCTTTAGTTTCAATACCCGCCCGTCTCGACCTTTTTGACACCCGTCTGTGTTCTTTCAACACCCGCCCGTGTTTGAACCTTTAGTGTCAATACCCGTCTGTATTGACCTTTGACACCCGTCCGTGTTCTTTTTGCACCCGTCCATGTTTGAACTTCTTTCAGTACCCGTCCGTATTGACCCTAGACACCCGTCCGTGTTTTGAACCTTTAGTTTCAAAACCTGTCCGTATTGACCTTTTTGACAACCGTCCGTGTTCTTTCAGCACCCATCCAAGTTTAAACTTTAGTTTCAATACCCAACAGTATTGACTATTTGCCACCCGTCCGTGTTCTTTCAACACCCGTCCGTGTTTGAACCTTTCTACAATACCCGTCTGTATTAACCTTTTAGACACCCGTCCGTGATCTTTCAGCACTCGTCCGTGTTTGAACCTTTATGTTCAATACCCGTCCGTATTGACCTTAGACACCCGCCCTTGTTCTTTCAACACCCGTCCGTGTTTGAACTTCTTTCAGTACCCGTCCGTATTGACCTTAAACACGCGTCCGTGTTCTTTCAGCACCCCTCCGTGTTTGAACCTTTAGTTTCAATACCCGTCCGTATTGACCATTTTGACACCCATATGTGTTCTTACAGCACCCGTCCGTGTTTGTACTTTAGTTTCAATACCCGTCCGTCTTAACCTTTTGACACCCGTCGGTGTTCTTTCAGCACCCGTCTGTGTTTGAACCTTTAGTTTCAATACCCGTCTGTATTGACCTTTTGGACATCCGTCCATGTTCTTTCAACACCCGTCCGTGTTTGAACCTTTAGTTTTAATACTCGTCTGTATTTACCTTTTTGATACTCGTCCGTGTTCTTTCAGAACCCGTCTGTGTTTGAACTTTAGTGTCAATACCCTTCCGTATTGACCTTTTTGACACCCGTTCGTGTTCTTTCAGTACCCGTCCATGTTTGAACTTTAGTTTCAATACCCGTCCGTATTAACCTTTTGACACTCGTTCGTATTTTTTCAGCACCCGTCCGTGTTCTTTCAGCACCCGTCCGTGTTTGAACCTTTTATTTCAATACCTGTCCGTATTGACCTTAGACACCCGTCCGTGTTCTTTCAGCACCCGTCCGTCTTTGAACCTTTAGTTTCAATACCCGTTCGTTATGACCTTTTTGATACTCGTCCGAGTTCTTTCAGCACCCGTCTGTGTTTGAACTTTAGTTTTAATACCCGTCCGTATTGACCTTTTTGACACCCATTCGTGTTCTTTCAGCACCCGTCCATGTTTGAACTTTAGTTTCAATACCCGTCCGTATTGACCTTTTGACACTCGTCCGGGTTCTTTCAGCACTCGTCCGTTTTTGAACCGTTCTTCAATACCCGTCCGTATTGACCTTTTAAACACCCGTCCGTGTTCTTTCAGCACCCGTCCGTGTTTGAACCTTTATGTTCAATACCCGTCCGTATTGACCTTTTGACACCCGTCCGTCTTCTTTCAGCACCCGTCCGTGTTTGAACCTTTAGTTTCAATACCCGTCCGTATTGACCTTTTTTACACTCGTCCGTGTTCTTTCAGCACCCGTCCGTGTTTGAACTTTAGTTTCAATACCCGTCCGTATTGAGCTTTTGATACCCGTCCGTGTTGTTTCAGCACCCGTCCGTGTTTTAACCTTTAGTTTCAATACCCGTCCGAATTGACCTTTTTAACACCCGTCCGTGTTCTTTCAGCACTCGTCCGTGTTTGAACCTTTAGTTTAATATCCGTCCTTATTAACCTTAGACACCCGTCCGTGTTCTTTTCGTACCCGTCCGTGTTTGAACTTCTTTCAGCACCCGTCCATGTTTGAACTTTAGTTTCAATACTCGTCCGTATTAACCTTTTGACACTCATTCGTATTTTTTCACCACCCGTCCGTGTTTGAACCTTTCTTCAATACCCGTCCGTATTGACCTTTTAGACACCCGTCTGTGTTCTTTCAGCACCTGTCCGTGTTTGCACCTTTAGTTTCAATACCCGTCCGTATTGACCTTAGACACCCGTCTGTGTTCTTTCAGCACCCGTCCGTGTTTGAACTTCTTTCAGTACCCGTCCGTATTGACCTTAGACACCCGTCCTTGTTCTTTCAGCAGTCGTCCGTGTTTGAACCCTTAGTTTCAATACCTGTCCGTATTGACCTTTTTGACAACCGTCCATGTTCTTTCAGCACCCGTCCAAGTTTGAACTTTAGTTTTAATACCTGTCAGTATTGACCTTTTGACACCTATCCGTGTTCTTTCATCACCCGTCCGTGTTTGAACCTTTCTTCAATACCCATCCGTATTGACCTTTTAGACACCCGTCTGTGTTCTTTCAGCACCTGTCCGTGTTTGCACCTTTAGTTTCAATACCCGTCCGTATTGAGCTTAGACACCCGTCCGTGTTCTTTCAACACCCGTCCGTGTTTGAACTTCTTTCAGTAATCGTCCGTATTGACCCTAGACACCCGTCCGTGTTTGAACCTTTAGTTTAAATACCTGTCCGTATTGACCTTTTTGACAACCGTCCGTGTTCTTTCAGCACCCGTCCAAGTTTGAACTTTAGTTTCAATACCAGTCAGTATTGACCTTTTGACACCTGTCCGTGTTCTTTCAACACCCGTCCGTGTTTGAACCTTTCTTCAATACCTGTCCGTATTGACCTTTTAGACACCCTTCCGTGTTCTTTCAGCACCCGTCTGTGTTTGAACCTTTAGATTCAATACGCATCCGTTTTGACCTTAGACACTCGTCCGTGTTCTTTCAGCACCCGTCCGTGTTTGAACTTGTTTCAATACCCGTCCGTATTGACCTTAGACACCCGACCGTGTTCTTTCAGTACCCGTTCGTGTTTGAACTTCTTATAGTACCCGTCCGTATTAACGTTAGACACCCGTCCAAGTTCTTTCAGCACCCGTCCATGTTTGAACTTTATTTTCAATACCCGTCCGTATTGACCTTTTGACACTCGTCCGTGTTTTTTCAGCACCCGTCCGTGTTTGAACCTTTCTTCAATACCCGTCCGTATTGACCTTTTAGACATCCGTCCGTGTTCTTTCAGCACCCGTCTGTGTTTGCACCTTTAGTTTCAATACCCATCCGTATTGACCTTAGACACCCGTCTGTGTTCTTTCAGCACCCGTCCGTGTTTGAACTTCTTTCAGTACCCGTCCGTATTAACCTTAGACACCCGTCATTGTTCTTTTAGCACCCGTCCGTCTATAAACCTTAGCTTCAATACCCGTCCGTATTGACCTTTTTGACACCCGTCCGTGTTCTTTCAGCACCCGTCCGTGTTTGAACCTTTAGTTTCAATACCCGCCCGTATCGACCTTTTTGACACCCGTCCGTGTTCTTTTAGCAGCCGCCCATGTTTGAACCTTTAGTGTCTATACCCGTCCGTATTGACTTTAGACACCCGTCCGTGTTCTTTCAGCCCCCGTCCGTGTTTGAACTTCTTTTAGTACCCGTCCGTATTGACCCTAGACACCCGTCCGTGTTCTTTCAGCAGCCGTCCGTGTTTGAACTTTTAGTTTCAATACCTGTCCGTATTGACCTTTTTGACAACCGTCCGTGTTCTTTCAGCACCCGTCCAAGTTTGAACTTTAGTTTCAATACCCGTCATTATTACCCTTTTGACACCTGTCTGTGTTCTTTCAACACCCGTCCATGTTTGAACCTTTCTTCAATACCCGTCCGTATTGACCTTTTAGACACCCGTCCGTGTTCTTTCAGCACCCGTCCTTGTTTGAACCTTTAGATTCAATACCCATCCGTATTCACCTTAGACACCCGTCCGTGTTCTTTCAGCACCCGTCCGTGTTTGAACTTCTTTGAATACCCGTCCGTATTGACCTTAGACACCCGTCCGTGTTCTTTCAGCACCCGTCCGTGTTTGAACTTCTTTCAGTACCCGTCCGTATTGACCTTAGACACCCGTCCGTGTTCTTTCAGCACACGTCCGTGCTTGAACCTTTAGTTTCAATACTCGTCCGTATTGACCTTTTTGACACCCATCCTTGTTCTTACAGCACTCGTCCGTGTTTGAACTTTAGTTTCAATACCCGTCCGTATTGACCTTTTGACACTCGTCCGTGTTCTTTCAGCACCCGTCCGTGTTTGTACCTTTAGTTTCAATACCTGTCCGTATTGACCTTTTTGACATCCGTCTGTGTTCTTTCAACACCCGTCCGTGTTTAAACCTTTAGTTTCAATACCCGTCCGTATTAACCTTAGACACCCGTCCGTGTTCTTTAAGCACCCTTTCGTGTTTGAACCATTTATTTCAATACCCGTCCGTATTTACCTTAGACACCCGTCCGTGTTCTTTCGGCACCGATTCATGTTTGAACCTTTCTTCAATAGCCGTCAGTAATGACCTTTTAGACACCCGTCGGTGTTCTTTCAGCACCCGTCCGTGTTTGAACCTTTATGTTCAATCCCCGTCCGTATTCACCTTTTAGACACCTGCCCGTGTTCTTTCAGCACCCGTCCGTGTTTGAACCTTTAGTTTCAGTACCCATCCGCATTGACCTTTTTAACACCCGTCCGTGTTCTTTCATCACCCGTCCGTATTTGGACCTTTTATTTCAATACCCGTCTATTGTGACTTTAGACACCCGACCGTGTTCTTTCAGCACCCGTCCGTGCTTGAACCTTTAGTTTCAATACCCGCCCGTGTTGACCTTTTTGACACCCGTCCGTGTTCTTTCAGCACCCGTTCTTGTTTGCACCTTTTGTTTCAATACCCGTCCGCATCGACCTTAGACACCCGTTTGTGTTCTTTCAGCACCCGTCCGTGTTTGAACTTCTTTCAGTACCCATCCGTATTGACCTTAGACACCCATCCGTGTTCTTTCAGTACTCGTCCGTCTTTGAACCTTTAGTTTCAATACCCGTCCGTATTGACCTTTTTTACACCCGTCCATGTTCTTTCAGCACCCGTCCGTGTTTGAACCTTTAGTTTCAATACCCAGCTGTATTGACCTTTTTGACACACGTTCGTGTTCTTTCAGCACCCGTCCTTATTTGAACCTTTATGTCAATACCCGTCCGTATTGACCTTAGACACCTGTCTGTTTTCTTTCAGCACCCGTCTATGTTTGATCTTCTTTCAATACCCATCCGTATTGACCCTAGACACCCGTCCGTGTTCAATCATCACCCGTCCGTGTTTGAACCTTTAGTTTAAATACCTGTCCGTATTGACCTTTTTGACAACCGTCTGTGTTCTTTCAGCACCCGTCCAACTTTGAACTATAGTTTCAATACCCGTCCGTATTGACCATTTGACACCCGTCCGTGTTTGAACCTTTCTTCAATACCCGTCCGTATTGACCTTTTTGACACCCGTCCGTGTTCTTTCAGCAGCAGTCCGTATTTGAACCTTTATATTCAATACCCATCTGTATTGACCTCAAACACCCGTCTGTGTTCTTTCAGCACCCAACCCTATTTGAACTTCTTTCAGTACCCGTCCGTATTGACCTTAGACACCCATCTGTGTTCTTTCAGCACCCGTTCGTGTTTGAACCTTTAGTTTTAATACCCGTCCGTATTGACCTTTTTGACACCCATCCGTGTTCTTACAGCACCCGTCCGTGTTTGAACTTTAGTTTCAATACCCTTCCGTATTGACCTTTTGACACCCGTCCGTGTTCTTTCAGCACCCGTCCTATTTGAACCTTTCTTCAATACCCGTCCGTATTGACCTTTTAGACACCCGTCCGTGTTCTTTCAGCACCCGTCCGTGTTTGAACCTTTATGTTCAATACCCGTCCGTATTGACCTTTTAGACACCCGCCCATGTTCTTTAAGCATCCGTCCATGTTTGAACCTTTAGTTTTAATACCCATTCGTATTGTCCTTTTTGACACCCGTTCGTGTTCTTTCAGCACCCGTCTGTGTTTGAACCTTTTATTTCAATACCCGTCCGTATTGACTTTAGACACCCGTCCGTGTTCTTTCAGTACCCGTCCGTAGTGACTTTAGACACCCGTCCATGTTCTTTCAGCACCCGTTTGTGTTTGAATTTCTTCAATACCCTTCCCTATTGACCTTAGAGACCCGTCCGTGTACTTCAGCACCTGTCCGTGTTTCAAACTTTATTTTCGATACCCGTCCGTATTGACTTTAGACACCTGTCCGTGTTCTTTCAGCATCCGTCCGTGTTTGAACCTTTTATTTCAATACCCATCCATATTGACCTCAGACACCCGTCCATGTTCTTTCAGCACCCGTCTGTGTTTGAACCTTTCTTCAATACTCGTCCGTATTGACCTTTTAGACACCCGTGCGTGTTTTTCCAACACCCGTCTGTGTTTGAACCTTTATGTTCAATACCCGTCCGTATTGACCTTTTAGACACTCGTCTGTTTTCTTGCAGCACCCGTCCGTGTTTGAACCTTTATTTTTAATACCCGTCCGTATTGACTTTAGACACCCGTCCGTGTTCATCCTCAGCGCAGTCAACACTCATTTGTGTTTGTTTCTACTTTCTTCAATACTTCGTCCGTATTGATCTATGACACTCGTCCTTGTTATGATCTTGTGCCTTTTATTAATTGTTCCCCAGTAGAGTCGTCTCTCCTTTTGCAGGATGTAAATTTATGCAGTTATTTTTGTATTCAATCTCCATGTATCCCGCTTGTTTGAAAGCTTATGCTTCCATACCCTCGGGTCCAAGAAGTTTGAATAGGGGCAGCTGTAACACCTCAAAATTTGCCCTCATGTTTCTAACACTAATTGGCTTATGTTTAATTTCATTCTTGCATTATCATTTGTGCATATCATTGTTTCTTAACATGGGATCAAGGTATCTAGGTTAACTCAAGGGAAGAAGATGTTTTCCAGGGCTTCAAGCAAAAGTTCATGTGTATTGTCCAAGATTTCAAGAGGAGAGATGGTTTTGATGGCACAATTGCTCAAGCCACAGTGGATCCTTAGACCTCAGGGCATCCTAATGTGTCCATCACCTCATCAGATGATTGCAGTTGGCAAGGGATTTCAAGTGAATCACATCCTTCTAGCTTGTATTCTCAAACTAGGGTTTTTGGAGATTCTTGAGTCTAACCCTCCAATGGGCAAGATCTTTGAGATTTTATCATCATCAAGTGGCATATCTCATCATTGTTTAAGAAGATGCACATCATATTCAGAGGAATTTGGATTTTGAGCATGGGTCGATTTCTCCTAAACCAGGGGCACCAAAACTAGGGTTTGCCATAAAATCAGTTTATTTCTGACTTTTTTGGGAAAGACTTGATTCCTTGGTATTCCACATGTCCCTAAGTGTCTAGGAATGGAAGTTTGTCCATAAATTTGATTCAGAAGGGTTTCAATTATTCAAGAGATTCAAAATCAGGAGAATTGGGGATAAAGTCAACTGTGCAGTGAAAAAATCAACTCCTGACTTTTTGAGGTCAACATGATGATTTCCAAGTCAAATATGATCAATGGATGAGATTTGGTCAAGAAATTTTCAAGGATTCATCAAAAATCAAGAATGTGGAAAAGTTACTAAATATGAACATTAGGGTAAGTTTTCCATCACTTTCAAAGCCAATTTTCACCATGATCAAGGCTTCATTTGCAGATCTTTTCCACATGAAAGTTGTAGTATGAAACTTTCCCTTCAAAATGAGCACAAGAACCATGTCATTTGGGTCATTTTTGAAAGAGTTATGGCATACCAAAGTTGGAAGTTTTCAACTTGCAAAATTCTAAAAGTTAGAATTTTCTCTAAGTCACTTTTTGGCAGATTTGGGAGCATACCTTCATGGCTATTTTTCTCATTGATTAGAGCCTCAATCCATCTTCCCTTCAACACCAAACTTGTGCATGGTATTTCCTAGTTTCTTTTAATCCAAAGAACTCATCAAACAGTCCCATAATCACCAAGATGTGATCATTCAAAGTTAGGCATTCCAAATTGTTTCAAGCATGAAGTTTTGGTATATGTGTCGTAACCCGGAATTTAACCTCCCTCTTTTGCCTTTTGCATAAGCACGCGCATTCGCATCGCTAGCATACGCACTCGCATTTTGTTTCCTCTTTGATTTTGTTGCAGGAATATTCAGGTTTTCCAAGCCCTATTAATCACATCCTCACAAGATCATCGCATCATCAAAACAAGCTCAAAATAAAATTTTCCATGTTTATTTATCAAGACAAGAGGTGGAAAATTGAAATCGGAACTTCAGCATCATCTTTTTGCAAATTTGTGGAAATTTGGCTGAAGTAACCGGTTAGCACATATGCTGTAACCGGTTACCCAGTGTATTTTTCACCAAAAAATGCAAGTTCTCAAGCAAGTAATCGGTTAGCACATATGCTGTAACCTGTTACTCTGTGCAAAATTTCAGTTCCTGCTGCATTTTATGGGAGAGCACCTTGCACACTCTTTGGTCATTGATTCTACATTATTCTAGCAGCATGTGAAATATTCTAGACTTCTCTGGACATTTCAAGGCTATTCAATTCAATCCAAGTGCATTTACTCTAATGCTTCACTCCAATTTAAGTGCACCATGTTCCTTGTTTTACAAGCATGCCAACCTTTGGATGATGGAGTTCACATTGGGATTGTTACCGAGTTAGTTCTAACTAATCCAGTTAACCACCTTGACTCGGTGAGTCAAGCCCAACTAACTCCTAGCCTAGTTCCAAACCCAAAGCTAAGTCCAAAGCTAGCTCAAAACCTCTCATACTCTAAACCTAAAGTCTATATAAACTCACCTTCACTCATTTTTCAAGGACCTTCAACCATTTGCATAATTCACTCTCAATTCTCTCACATTCTCTCTGATTTTTTCTGCTACATCTTCATCTTCATCTCAATTCTCTTCCAAAACCTCACCAAACCTCATTTCTACTTTGAAGGATAATCACTTTTACATCAAAATTGATTATTTCTTGAGCTCAACCTTCATCCTTCTTGCTATTACACTTGGATTTCTGGAGTTATTTCAGCTTGTGGATTAATCTTGAGTATTTGGTGGAGCATTCAACGGTTCGAATTTGCATTTTAGAGCTTTATCGTATTTTGCTCGATTTCGACACGTTACGTCACCAAATTGAAGATTCCTCTGGTTTTCTTTAATTTTCTGCATCAAGAACACTTTTCAACAATTACCAAGGCACATCTCAGCCTTGTAGGTTGGTAGATCTCACTCTACTCTTTGTTTCGATCGTTTCGCACATTTACGATGTAATTCCGTTTCATTTTCAGTTTGATTTGCTATGCATTTGATCGACCTTGGATCTCCATGATTATTGCTTGTGATCTGTGTTAATTGCTTACATGTTGTAATTTTCGTGCACAAATTCATGCCCTAGCATGTGGTGTTTGACATAAGTGATTATGTGCTGAAAATCACTTTTGAAAACTGTTTTTGCAGTTATTTTTGCCACTGTCTCAGTGGTAACCGGTTACAGCATATCTGCTAACCGGTTACTCTGTGTAAATTTCACCAAAAACGTTGATTTTCAAGCAAGTAACCGGTTAGTAAATATGCTGTAACCGGTTACCACTGAACAGAATTGCCAATTTTGAGTTTTTTCAAGCTTGTTTGGTATCCTTTCTTCTTCTAACTTCCATGGATTGATATGTTTGATTTTTATGGATGTTTTAAGTGTCATTTAACTTCTGATTGAAGCTTATTCAGGAACTTTCGATGCATTTTTTTATTATTCAATTTGTTCATATTTTGGCATCATGTGAATATAATCATTCTTGCATTTCTCTTTGATCACATAACATGACTTTGTGTTGTATATTTGTTGATCATTTGGTACTATTTTGTACTCCCTTTCTTGGGTTTACATTAAGTTCATTCTTCATGGATGAGCTTAATCTTGCTTAATCAATAATTCACACCTTTTGCTTTAATGATTTTTCATCCTCTTTGGAAAATTGTTAGCATGACATTTCCCTTTGATTAATTGATCGAAACCATGTTTCGATTAGTTGATCTTCCCCTTCCTTCTCTTTAGGCTTCCTTTAGAGCTTTCTCTCTCGTTCCCACGCGGAGTTGGAGTTTCGCGCTATTCCCTGCATTGGAGCACTGTACAATTAAAGCTGTAACGTTGTTTGTTTCTTCACACGGGAGCACTGTACAACTTGGAGCTGTTGTGCCGTCCGGTTCAACTTCTGTATTACACCCTATGTGTTAGAGAAGGGATGAGAAGGGAGAATTCCTACTCTCATTCTGACTACTTCGGGTAGGGGACGAATGACCCTGTGCTTGGCTTAGTCATCTCTATCTCCAGGCGGTAGTGTGCTTTCTTTCCCCACTCGGGTCGATCTTTGATCACTCCTATCTCTTTCGATCTCTCTTTTGATCGATCACCTTCTTGCGGTCAATCATTGTTTCTTGATTCCCCAGAAGAGTCTCTTTTCTCCTTCTTCGGTTAAATACAGTACTCCTGTTACAACCAAATTCCCTGCAGAGTTCACAACCTTCTCTTGGTTCTTCTTCTTTTGTTTGGTTAATCACTGCCAGTCAGTTAAAACACCAATGTTTGCATTCTTCTCAATTAACCACAGTCCGTCTGTTAAAACACTGAGTTTCCTTTTGGGTTAATCACCTATGCTTGGTTAATCACCCTTTTCTTCAGTTAACCACAGCTTGTCTGTTAAAATACTGAAACCCTTTTTGAGTTAATCATCTTCTCTTGGTTAATTACTCGTTCTTCTCGGGTAATCACAGTGTTCTGTTAAAAACCAAACCCCTCAGCGGTTAGCAACCTCTTTTGGTTCAATACCCTTCTTCGTTGGTCAAGTGTTGTTTGTTCAGTCAATACCAACATCCCTTTTGGGTTACGACCTTCGATCAGTCCTACACCCGTTCTTCTGGTTGATCACAGTTTTCTCTATTAAAACCAATGCTTCTCTATCCCCACAGAGTTGCAGTCCTTTCTTTCTTCCATTAACCACTGCCAGTCAGTTAATATATCGATGCCCCCTCAAAGTCAAACACCTTCCCTCGGTTCAGTACTCTCTTTTTGGTTTATCACAGTCCGTCTGTTGACACCAGTCTCTTTTTCCCACCTGAGTCTTACTCTTTTCTCTTCGGTTAACCACTGCCAGCCAGTTAATATACCGAATCTCCCTTTTCTCTCGGTTTTGACAACATCCCTTTATTTGGATCCCCAGCCAGGTCGCTTACCCTATAATTCCTAGCAGTTCTTTGATCTTTTCTCCCCCAGAGGAGCCCTTTCTATTCACTTTGCTCTTACTCTCTTGGTTTTGACACCAGTCTTCTTTGTTATCCCCAACAGAGTTTCTTTCATTATTGGTTTTGACACCATTCCTTTTCTGGTTTCTTGTGCAATTGCTCTTACTGTTTGGCTTTTCCCCAGTAGTGTTTTCTTCCACTCTTGCTCTTGGTTTTTGATACCACCTATCTCTTTCTTGTTTTGTTTTCCGTTTGGTTCCCCGAACTACGGAAGCTCTGATTCTGCATTCTTTCGAATGTATGATACGTAGGCACGAGATCGCGATGATCTTGGCGAGCACACTTCCACCCTTCCTTCATTCTTTCCTTCTTCCTTCCTCCCTGTCCCCTGGTTCCATGAACTACAACGCTCTGATTTCCTCATTTCACTATGAGGGTACGTAGGCACGAGGTCCCCAATCCTCCGAGAGCACTTTCCTTCTTTCTTTTCTTTTTCCCCTTTCTTCTCTCTCCTCTTTCTTTTAGTTAGAAGCCTTTAGATAGATAACCCATCCAAGCCTAGAAGCAAGTAAAATGGTTCCCGTCGAGTACGACGGATGCGTAAGGTGCTAGTACCTTCCTTTTGCATAACCGACCCCCATTCCCGTTTCTCTTCCCCTTGGGTTTTATCGATATTTTCCCTGTCCTTTTGGACTAAATAAAGTTCGATGGCGACTCTGTGTTATCTTTGAGTGTGCGATTCACTCAGGATGTAAACCAGCCATCTTCAGCTGGCGACTCTACTGGGGAATCCTTGCTTACAAGTTGGGGTCTCGCCTAGTTTTGTTTGCTTTCTTGCTTGCTTGGGTGTTTATCTTTCACGCTTTGTTTGCTTTATATTTATGCTTTAGCTTTATGTTTATTTACTGCATTTCTTTACTGCTTTGAATATTCATATGCTGCATATTCTGGATATCTGCTATTTTCTGTTGTTGTTGGGATGGGTAGATATTTGTCATACCCCAAATTTTGACCATTTAGATTTCCCATCATTGTGAAAATCATCATCACAATATGGATGTACTTTCATGCCTCAAGGATTGTTGAGCATTCACTACCATCAAGAATTAGGGTTTCAAGCCCTCTCTGAGCCTTAGACAAAGGGTCAATCAAGGAATGACATGATCTTCCACTTGTCTAACCTCTCAAACATTCACAATGGATCAAAATGACTCCCACTTTAAGGATTAAGCACAAGGATGCTCCCTTCCAGGTGGATCAAGTCTCAAGATCGACAGGGTCACCAGATTAGGGTTTTGGTCGACCAGGGCCTCCAGATGGAAATTTTTCATCTGGGCACAAGCCTATGATCCAAAACATAACCTAATATACTCCATGGAACCTCATGGACCCAATCATCAAGTCAATTTTGCCTCAGGGGATGCATTCATCAAAAATCAGGAATTAGGGTTTCTTGACCTAATTCACCCCTAAGTTGACTTTTAGGGCAAATCATGAGCCAAGACTTCAAGAGAGGGTTTGAGGGTCTCTAATGAACTATATTGATCCATTTGGAACAATGGATCAATCCAAGAAGCTTGAGCAACAAGTCTCAATTTCATCTGCACCATAATTAGGGTTTTAAGAGAAAAGTCAACTGTAACTTTGACTTTTGACCAGAACATGCTCCCAAGCCATAAGACATGATTCAATATACCCTATGACACCCATGGAACATGTCCATCAATTTTGATTTAGGTCAAGGACATGATTTCCTGAGGAATTGCACAGTTTGGAATTCATCTGATAAAAAGTCAACTGTGCACAAAAGTCAACTTTGACTTTTTGAGATTTTTCACCAAAATGGATTTTTAACCCTAAAATGATGTTAATGCATGATTTGAATCATCATTCATCCAGAAAAATCAAGAAAAGTTGGATAACTTGTAAAAGGGGTAACCATAAAAACTTAGAAAATTTTCTAAGTTAAAAAATAAAGTGACAAAGGTACCAACTTTGGAGGACCATAACTCCTAAACCACAAGGCCATTTTTTCTCATCCAAAGATGGATTTGTAGCTCTCATTACCCTCTACAAAAACTTCAACTAGACCTAAGACCAATTCATTAAGGATTTTGAGTTATGGAGTGATCAAAATCAAGAAATCACACTTTGTTCCAACACTTAGTGAAAAATTCACTAAGTCAGATTTTGCCTCACTTTTTGCCAAATGTAGAGGGATTTTTCACTTGGATTCAAAAGAGATCAAAACCAAACTTGTTCAAACAGTTGTTGTATCATGTAAGGGCTTTCCAAAATGGCTAAGAGCATTGCCAAATTCGACTTACACCATGAGATATGACATTGTCAAGTTGCCTTGCTAAAATCTGTCAAGGCAAGGCAGGATTGGCAACTTTGCTCCATTTGCCAAAATCAGCCAAATCCAATTGCTCCTATCCAATTGGACACCTCAGAGGATTGAATCTCAAGGGGACAATCACTGAGCCAAGCCTCCAAAGTCCATGGAACAAGAAATAGCATGTTGAACCTAGAATGGCCAAAATAGGGACAAGACTTCAAATTTGGATTGAAGCATTCAATGGAAGCATCAAGGTGGCATGGACTAAGCCATTCTCATCTGAAATCAGTCAAGACTTATCCAAGACCAAGGGAACCAAAGCTCTGTTCCCTAACCTCTAGTCAATGGCTAGAGGAGACTTGAAATTCCATTGGACAACATTAGCCAAACCTACTTAGCAGCTGCCATTCACTATTCCTTGCAAACAAACTTGCTATACTATAAATAGAGCTCAATTGTGATCAGTTTGAGTACACCAAAGCCATCTAACAGATGCTTTCCTCAAAATCTCTTTCTCTTGGCAAAAATGTCTTTCTTAGCAAGGTAGCTATCGGGTTTTGAGTTTGAGAGCTTTTCCAATCAAACCAATCACTCACACATATCACATACATCACATATGAGCTGATCAAACACTTAGATCACTTCTGAAACACCAATTTCACAAAATCACCAGCTGGTTGCTCAAATTTTCAAACAAGTTACAGCTGAGGTACCACAAAGTGATCCAGCCAATTTCAATCAAGTCCAAGCATTCAAACACAAT
This sequence comes from Lathyrus tuberosus, assembly GCA_022829125.1. Classification (NCBI taxonomy): domain Eukaryota; kingdom Viridiplantae; phylum Streptophyta; class Magnoliopsida; order Fabales; family Fabaceae; genus Lathyrus; species Lathyrus tuberosus. Next base: position 2,969,926 of record JALAZF010000502.1, on the reverse strand, counting down.
CCATAGGGTGTAGGGAAGCTGTTCAGATCATCACCATTCATCTGTAACACCTCCAAATCAAAAATCACATTGCACTTGCTGTCACGACCTAGAGGTAAGCACATACTTGGTCATCTCTCAATCTATGCATATTTCCTCGCACAATAATTTGGCCATATGTTCATAATCATGCATGGAATGTTTTCCCTCAATTAATTGCATTGTTTGAATCATGTATCAAAAATCCTAGCCTTCATGCAAAAATTAGGGTTCTTGAGGATTTTTCGTGATTTCTTGTTGTATGTTTAATTTAAATGAAATTAATGGACATAGACATGATCGTGAGGTTGAGACGAGCATAATGATATGTGGATTGCATGTTATAATCAAGTATTCAGTGAGATTGAGGAGAAAATGCAAATCAGCCAAACCCAGAACACGCGCGTGTTCTTGGTGTGTTCTTGGCGCCATTTTTCAATAATTTGAATATTTGAATTTTGTGATTTTGTTTAATTGATTCAAAAATTAATTTCTCTCTGAGTTTTAATGATTTTGAGTTGATTCTTTTTTTAATAATTTACAAAAATGTTAAAATATTTTATTTTCCCAAAAAATCCCAAAAATATTATTTATTTCATATAATTGATATTTTTGTAAAGAATTAATGTTTTAATTGTTTTTAACATTTGAAATATTTTTTCTACATTGATTTTGCAACTTTTAATGCTTTCTAATTATTTTGTAGGTCAATACTTAATTTTTGAAGCATTAATCCAATATCATAATTTATTTTTCATGGGTTAAACAATTTTGATCATTTTAATTGAATTTTTATTCAATTAAATACATTTTTGAAAACAAATTTGGGGTTTTGGATTAATTCAACCCTCATAAATCATTTTCAAAACTTTTGGGCTTCTTGAGAGAGTCTAAGACCCAATCCTTTCTTGACCAAATCATTTTTGGGCCTCAGTGTATTGTATAAGTCCCGATACCGTCAAAAAACCAACGGCGCGATCTTCGCCTTTTGAAAATAACCTGGGCCTCTCCTCGAGCTATAAGACCCATTCAAAACACTTTTGGGCCTCTAATAGAGTGTAAGACCCAATCCCCTTTTAACCAAAACATTTTGGGCCTCACTTATTGTATAAGTCCCTCTGCGTTAAAAGAAAACCTCGGCGCGATCGCCATTTTTAAACGAAAAGTCATCTGGGCCTACCCTCGTGTTATAAGCCCCACTCTTTTTCTTTAAAAATCTTTGGGCCTCTTGAGAGAGTGTAAGACCCATCCCTTTGTACAGAAAACCTTTTGGGCCTCAGTCACTTGTATAAGTCCCTCTATACAAATTCAAACATTACGCTCACTGATAAAACCCTGGGCCTCTCCTTGAGCTGTAAGCCCCAAATCATTTTATTTCAAAGCACTTTCTCCTTTGATTTTGAATATACTGTTGTTTTCAATCTTTCTTTGTTGAACAACTAACCAAACAGCATGGAAGCTCTACAACCGAGTAAGTGGTTATTGCTTTCATTTACCGCTTTCATATACATATAACTGTATTGTGGGGCGGTTTCACTGTAAGTCTTCTTTCATAAACTCATATCAACTGTGTAATAATAGTATAGATATTTAGAGTTTCCCAGGAAACTACGTCTAGAACTAGGTGATGCCGTTTCGTTTATTCGTAGAAATAGACAACTAGATCCCCAATAGGATCACCAGATACAGTCTTCTCTTCGGTAGTCCTCATGAGGAATCGTCAAGAAACTCTACTCCCCAAGATGAATGTATTCTCCGTGAATGGCATCTTTGAGTTTCTTCCAAATTCTCGAACTTTCCTGACTTGATCTATTCCCTGTGAATAGCTTGCCTTGAATTTCTCAGGGTTTGGGAACCCATCGGCTTTTTAAAAGCATCGGCCTCCTCTTGGGCATCGTACAAGGACCCACAGGCTTCCTAAAAGCAACCTCGCCTCCTCTTGGGCTTAGTACAAGGACCCTACGGCTTCTTAGAAGTATTCACAGCCTCCTCTTAGGCTTCGTATAATGATCTCTTCCCCCGGGAATGATAGCCTTCTCTTGGGCTTCGTACAAGGACCTCTCAGGCTTCTTAAAAGTTTCCAGCCTCCTCTTGGGCTTCGTACAAATTGTCCCGACGACCTCCTAGAGGTATAGGAACAGAACCTAGTCATCTCCATAAAACAGTCCTTTCATAGAGTCTACTATTGTTTCTCAAAGCATAGTACAAAAGATAAAACTCTATACTTGGACAGTCTAACTTCCTTGAGTCTCAAAGACATTCTCAAGTGACCCCTTCGGTAAATAGGAAGGAAACCCGTAGACTCGGACAGTCTCAGTACCCTTCGGATTTCCCGCTTCCTTAAAGAACAGGAATAACCCGGATCCTCAAATCAGATCCCTGAGTACAGTGTTGCTCATATAAGAACTGATTTTCTCTTTCAAAATCAGTATACTGGACCTGTCACTTAACTGAAACAGTCACCATAGCCTCCTCTTGGGCTTTGTACAATGATTCTCCCCAACGGAGTCAAACAAATGTTTAGCCTCTCTCTCGGGCTTTGTACGAGACACATAAAGAGACTCCCTCATTGAGTCAATCACCCCTTTAGCCTCCATCTCGGGCTTTGTACGAGATACAAAGACTCTCTTATTGAGTATAAAAGATTCTCTTGTTGAGTCAAACCTTTTCGCCTCTCTCTCGGGCTTTGTACGAGACACATATTAGGCTCCTCTTAGGCTTTGTATAAGAAAACCACTGGTTGATCCAATAAACCTTTTAGCATCATAGTTGTGCCTCGTTCACAGTACACAAACATCAACAACTCCTTCCCTTTCATCTAATCGCTGTAAGCAGTAAGCCTCTGGATCATCTACATCCATGCCACTGTCCCTCTTTTAGCATGAGAAATTCCTAAGGAAAGATAGCATTGCTCTACACTGAGTTAAAGTCTTCTCCTTCAGGTAAAAACCTCCTTTAAAGGAAATTATGGCATTGCTAGGATCCACGTATCCCGGTTAAAGTAATTCTCCTTTATAAAAGCAGTTCTGACAAACAACCCCTTCTTTAGAGATGACAAATTCTCTCTAAAGACAACACTTTTAGCTTCATATCTTGGGCTTTGAACAAGATACAAATAGACTTTCAGCTTCACATCTTGGGCTTTGATCAAGATACAAATCACCTTTAGCTTCACGTCTTGGGCTTTGAACAAGACACCAAAAACCATTTTCCTCCCGTAGAATAGGAGGAACTACGAACGCTCTGATTTCCCTGTTTCGGTAAACGGGAATACGTAGGCATAAGATTGAAAGAAAAATCTTAGCGAGCACACTAAACAAAAAACCCAAAATCCCATACTCTCATAAACGTCAGTCCTAACATCCTAATCCTTGTTCCCCGCCAGAAAACTTCTGCCTAGATAAAAACCAGTATTGGCGAAAAACACAAATAACCAGTACAAAGGCCCCCCCCCACATTGATAGCATTCGTAACCTAACAGACCGCTGTTTAAACTCAGTATGCAAAGCAGGGTTAATTGGAGACATCTATTTCCCTTCCTTATTCAGCTCACAATAGGATAAAAAATGAATCGACCTGTAGTTTAAGCTCAAACCGCAGAGAGCGACCAATGCTTAAGAACCGCGTCCAAAATCGCTCGCTACAATATTATTGGAGAGAAAGGTCCTAACATTGGGCCTAGTATACACATAGGGTAGAACGTGGATAGTTGTGAGGCCTGCGTTTTGCGCGTTGGGATATCACGAGAGCCACATCCCAGATCGTGATTTGTTTGAGAATACTTTCGTCCTGTGAGAATTTACTACGGGGGGGATTTTCATCCTGAGTCCTATGGTTTGGGCGACCTTTCTAGGGACCACCTTGTTGTGTCTAGATCACACCTGAGAGGGGGATGGGTTTTTGCAGGAAACCAAGCCACTTCATACCTTTATTCTCTAACACACGGCAGATTTCTTCGCCAACACATTAGATTATGTTGCACCAACACAGAATTATATGCAGATATCCAGATTGTTCAGACTTGATTATTCAGACAGTGCTGGCTTCTTGTTGTTGTGTTGCATATCATTTCATCATGTAAATTAATTTTTGCATGTGCATTTCCTAGTTTTCGAAGACTTATCTTTTGTTGACATTATCATAGAGATGAGTACTGGTTGTCGTGGCATCTTCAGTTACAAGTTTGTGGAGCCTAAGCTGGGTATTTTGAGAGGTTTGGCATCTTTGTTGGTTGGAGATCACAGAGGGGTTTTCATAGATACTTATGGTAATCTGTTGTCCATCCTCAACACCAAAGTGAACATCACTGTCATTCATACTCTAGTTCAGTTCTATGATTCGCCGTATAGGTGCTTCACATTTCAGGATTATCATCTAGCACCTACGCTCGAGGAGTATGCTTACATTCTGGGGGTTGAGATCAAGAGGCAGGTTCCTTATGTTTACACTAGTGGTTGTCCAAAGTTTCCCCTTATTGCTTATGCGCTTTGCATTAGTAAGAAGGATGTGGAGGATAATCTCAAGACCAAAGGGAAAGGTATTCGAGGGTTCTCTTTGAAGTTCTTGGTTGACAAGGCCACTTCCTTCACTAAAGACAGAAACTGGAAGGCTTTCAACGATGTTCTTGCTTTGCTAATATATGGGATTGTCATGTTTCCGAACATGGAAGATTTCGTAGATCAGGCTACCATCAGTATCTTCTTGTCCAGGAACCCTGTTCTGACACTTCTTGCTGATACCTACCATTTTATTCATTCCAGGAATGAAAAGAATAAGGGAACCATTGTCTGTTGCGCTCCTCTGTTATATGGATGGTTCATGTCTCACCTTCCACAGAAGGGTCCCTTTGTTGAGAATAAGGGTAATCTCAAGTGGTCTCAGCGAATCATGTCCCTTACTGCTGATGACATTTCTTGGTATTCTCGAGTCTTCGTCGACATTCCGATCATTCTTCATTGTGGGAAATTCTCCAATGTGCCCCTCTTGGGTACAAAGGGTGGAATTAACTATAATCTGAGAATGGCCTTCTGACAGTTGGGATACCCTATGGTTGCTAAGCCTGATCCTGAGGTAGTGAAGGAGTTCATCTTTCATGAAGGGGTTGATGACATGGGTTTGCTGAAGATGTTTAGTGCCGCTTGGACTCAGATTCATCTCAAAGGAAGAGCCGATTTGGGTAAGAATAATTGCGTAGCCAAGGAAGCTTACACACTTTGGGTCAAAAAGCGCGTCAAAGAGATCTTGTTGTCATTCTCTCCTGAGCCTTCCATGAATGCCAAGCTTCCTGAACTTGCCATTGTTCCTCAACTCAAGATGATTATTGAGAAGTTGAAGGAGGAGAATATTGATCTTCGTCTCAACCTTGATAGAGTCACTTCCGAGAAAGATAACCTACAGATTAAGCTCCATCAGAAGCGCGAGCGCATGCTCAAAGAGGTGGAGGTTGAACGAAACAAGCGTAGGAAGGTGGGTGATGCTTTGAAGAGCACCTATGAGGGCCTTGCTTCAAAGAAGAGACAACTCGCTGATGCTCATACAAAGCAAAGTGGCAAAGTGAGCAAGACCATGCTAATCAGTTAGCAAAGTACTTTTCTCAGTGTCAAGCTAAGCTCGACAAAGTCTTCGATGAGATTCAGAAGCTGCAAGATCAAGCACATCAGAGTCAAGAGCAAATTAGTTAGCTCAACACAGAGAGTACTCATTGGGAGCATCAAAGTCGTCATCTACAGAACCTCTTGGATCAAAAAGAGGCCTTTCCTCAGGACATGCTTCAGGGACCTACTCATTCGTTGATGCGTAACCTCACGAAGGATGCGAAGTATTAGAGTGAGAGGCATGGACGTCTAGCCAGATTTGCTGAGCATGAATTGGAGGACCTACCTGGGTTGTTGAGGGATGCATATGCTGATGCATTGCCACACCAACTTCCTTGGGTTGTTTTCCATTTCTTGTCTGTGTGTAGGGTGGTATTTGATAGAATCCATGTGGATTTTGTTGTAGCCCAAAAGGCAGATATTTGACTTGTATTCGACTTGTGCTTTTTTCCTTTATTGCTGAATGAATGAAGATTCTTGCTCACTCTATCTTTTGTGCCTTTACTTGTATGCTTTATGATTATTGTCAACAAAGATAAGTTTAAGAATTCCTGGAATTTAAAACTTTATTTTTGCATGCATATCATACATTCATTTGCACACATATGCACGTCCCTTCATCCGAAACCGTTACTCATCCTTGTCCGCCTTCCTTATAGCAAGACGACGACTCGACATCGGTATTTTACTCGCTCAAACAAATCCAGAATCATGGCTGACTTTGAAGCTGAGAACGCTGATTACAAGGAAACTCTGGCTCAATTCCAAGGTCGGATGGATCAGTTCCAAACGAACATGGATGTCCTTATGGAACTCCTTCGTGCTCAAAGGGACGCCGCTGCTGCTGTCACTGTTGTTGCAACCCCTACTGATGTAACTGTTGTCACTCCTGTTGTGACTGTTCCTCTTGTTGTTACGGGTACTCCTGCTGTCGTTGTTCCTTCTCCTGCTAGAGTTGAAGTACCAATTGAGCCTGTGAATCAGCCTGTTGTTCAGCCTAGTTTGAATCAGATGCCCATTGGTTTTCCTTCGGGCATGCCTCCGAATTACACTCCTTAGATTACGAATAATGGTAGTGCCTTCATGCCATATCAGCCTTTTGTTGTGCCCATGCCTAATGGGAATACTGCCGCATACCCATGGGTCATGCCTACTCTAGTCCCGCCTCTAGTGGTGAATGATGATCCTGAGAATCTTCTGGTTCAAACTCATCAAACTACCGGATTGGATGACACTGAAACTCCTGATAAAGAAGAGCATGTGTATAGAGGTCCTCCTATTCATGTTCCGGTTTCATCTCAAGCTACTCAAACTGTTGCTCAGAATGTTCATCCTGGGATGTTCTATCTTGGGGCATCTTCCTCAGCTGCTGGGGTACCTCCTCTGAATTATCAGTATGGTGTTCCGATGGGTCAGAATGTTGGTCAGATGGTTAATCCGGGTTTGGTGTATCCTTCTCAGTTTGCTACTCCGCAAGTATGCGCTCTGGCCGCTTCTCAACTGCCAAATCCTCAGATTCTTGTCAGGCCTGTTAATCAGAGTAGATTTGTTGACGACAAGTTGTTGGAAGACCATATCAGGGCTATTGAGGGGTTTTCTACTTTTGGCATGGAGGCCAAAGATTTGTGTTTGGTTCCAAATGTTGTGCTGCCGCAGAAATTCAAGATACCTGATTTGCCAAAATATAAAGGTTTAAGTTGCCCACGTAGTCACATCACTATGTACTGCAGGAAGATGGCATCCCATATTGATAATGATGAATTGTTTGTTCATTGCTTTCAAGACAGTTTGTCTGGTGCTTCATTGTATTGGTACATGAGCTTGGAGCGCAACAAAATCCGTACTTGGAGGGATTTGTCTAAAGTGTTCATGAAGCAATACAAATATAATCTTGATCTGGAGCCCACTAGATTGCAATTGCAGAATCAGTCCTGCACTCAGCTGAAACATTCAAGGAGTATGCACAAAGATGGCGTGAGATGGCATCTCGTGTGCGACCGGCTCTCTTTGACAATGAGTTGGTTGACATCTTTATGGGTACATTGCAAGGATCCTACTACTAGAAAATGGTGGGTAGTTCTTCATCGAACTTCGCTGATGTTGTAACAATTGGTGAACAAATTGAAAACGGTTTGAAGACTGGAAAGATTCCTGGAGCTGCTTCCCAGCAGCCGGCCACTAGGAAAGTCTCAGAATAGTCAGTCCAAGTAAAAGGATGGTGAAGCCAACGATGTTTAAGCTCAAGTTTCTCCTCAGTATCAAGCTCCCATGGCTCCCATTTTATATTATCCATATTCATACATTGCTGCTGCACAGTATCAACAACCTCCATATCAGTATCATCCGCAACAACCAGTTCAAAATGCTCAGAATCAGCAACAGAATCAACAGAACAACAAAAGTCAGCAGAATCAGAACTGTCAGAACAACAACAATCAAGGAAATTGTAAGCGTCCAAATTTTGACAGAATTCCGGTGTCATACACCGAATTGTTCCTTACTTGGTTCACCAAGGGGAAATTGTCCCCAAATAGATTGTGCCTGCAATTCCTCCATTTGGTCCGAAGCATAATCCAAATGCGTCATGTGCTTATCATGCTGGATACATAGGACATGCAACAGAGGATTGCTTTGTCTTCAAAACCAAAGTTCAGGAACTCATTGATAAGAAGGTTATGACTTTTGCTAACGAAGGACCTAACATTCAGAATAATCCGTTGCTGAATCACAATGGACCTGCGGTTAACATGATTGAGGATAGTTCAAGGGCTGAATTGATCATGGATGTCGTAAAGACTCCGATGGCTGCAGTTTTCAAAAAATTGAATGAACACGGGCTGTTGAAAGGGTTGCATGGTAAGTGTCAGATTTGTGCCGATAATTCCAACCAGTGTCGAAGGCTGAAGGGTTGTGTCCAGATTTTGATGAACCGTGGTGAAGTGCAATTTGCCAGATCTAAACCTATTGAGGAAGTTGCTGCTATCGAACCATTCACCATCGTCTATAGGAAAGTTCCAGTTGAATCCCCTAAGCAGAAGAAGGTGCAACCCATCGTTGTTTGTCCGCCGAAGTCGTTTCTGTATCACAATTCCAAGGAGGTACCTTGGAGATATGGTTCAACTGTTTTTTCTGGAGGTCAAGAGATAAGGTTCGCCGAATCTAAGATCATAAATGTTACAGCCGGTGGAGGTATGACTCGTAGTGGACGAGTGTTCGCTCCGAAGGTCACTACAAAGCTTGTTCAAGTTCCAACTGTTGTTTCTCCTAAGGAGACACCTGCATCTGCCACCCCTGTTGTTCAACAAGGGGCATCTACTTCTATTCCAGTACCGATTGTACAATCTGAGGATGTTCCAAACAGCAAAGAGACCCTTGATGATCAAGAGTTCCTAAAGTTGATCAAGAAAAGTGACTTCAAAATTGTGGATCAGTTGGGTCAGACTCCCTTGAGGATCTCAATTTTGTCCTTACTCATGAGTTCGCCTGCGCACAGATCAGCTTTGTTGAAAGTCTTGAATAGTGCTCATGTTATACATGACATATATGTCGTCGAGTTTGATGATGTAGTGGCCAACATAACTGCAAGTCGGTATTTGGGCTTTAATGAATCAGAATTACCTCCTGAAGGAACTGCCCACAATAAAGCGTTGTACATATTGGTAACTTGCACAGACATCCTATTATCTCGGGTTCTAGTGGATACCGGTTCTTCCCTCAATGTGATGCCTAAGGGCACATTGAGTCAATTACCGGTGGAAGGAAACGAGATGAGACCAAGTTCCTTAGTTGTCAGAGCCTTTGACGGGTCTCGAAGGTAAGTTATTGGGGAAGTGGACTTACCCATCAATATTGGGCCGCATTTGTTCACCATTACCTTCCAGGTGATGGATATCAATCCGGCGAACAGTTGCCTACTGGTTCATCCATGGATTCACGCCGCACGGGCAGTTACCTCCACTTTGCATCAGAAGTTGAAGTTCATGTTTAATGATCAGCTTGTCATCGTCTGTGGTGAAGAGGGTTTGATTGTAAGCGAGTTATCATCTTTCTGATACATCGAGGCCGAGGAAGGCATAGTTGAGGTGCCTTTGCAGTGTCTCGAGTTCGAAGATGTCAGCTCTGCTTCAACTAATCAAAGTAGATCACCATAATTGAGTTTAGCGTCCGCTAAGAGTGCTAAGGAAATTATCCAGAAAGGTGCTTTGTCAGGCTGGGGGCATGTGATTGATGTGGTTGAGAAGCATAATCATTTTGGATTGGGTTATCGTCCTGGTCGTCAATCTGGTTCCTCTGGTCAGAAGCAGTGCAACTTGATCAAGTTCAGTAGCGCGAGTTTCCAGCGAGGTGACATCGTGGTAGCTATTGATGATGCTGGTCCTAGTAATCAGACTTCAAGCCTTTTGCGCAAGTGTCCGCCAGGTTTCAAGCTTAACAATAGGACATCTACTGTGATTCCTGTGGTTTTCCCAAATAACATGTAATGCATTTTGCTTTCTCATTCCCTTGTCCTCGCCCGAGACAAGTGGATAGCTTGTAAAGGGCCTCACGCTTTTGCAATATTATGTGATCAATAAATAAAAGTTTTTGTATTCAAAATCATGCTCTATTTTCTTTCTTTATTTTACTTTATTCACAAACGAATGGCAAAAGTTTCTTTTCTTTTTCACTTTTCAAAATAGCTCATTCTATTCATAAACATGCAGAACTAATAAAAGCATTGATAACAACATGTCAAACATCCATTGTAATTCTGGAATTCTAATTAACCAAGCCGAAGAAGATGGTGAGGAAGATTGTGAATTACCGGCTGAACTGGCAAGGCTCCTTGAGCGCGAGCATAGAGAGATTCAGCCACACAAAGAGCCAGTGGAAGTTGTCAATCTTGGTACTGATGAGGTCAGAAGAGAAGTCAAGTTTGGCGCATCCCTCGCAGAGCATGTATACTTCGTGTTGGTCAAGTTGTTGAAAGAGTGTGTTGATATCTTCGCCTGGTCCTATCAAGATATGCCTGGGTTGGATACCAACATCGTTGAACATCACTTACCACTCAAGCCCGGATATCCTCATGTCAAGCAGAAACTCAGAAGGACTAGACCCGACATGGCACTCAAAATCAGAGAAGAGGTGAAGAAACAGCTTGATGCTGGGTTCCTGGTCACTTCCGAATATCCTGAATGGATTTCCAACATCGTCCCGGTTCCGAAGAAAGATGGTAAAGTCAGAATGCGTGTGGATTATCGAGATCTCAACAAGGCAAGCCCGAAGGATGATTTTCCTTTGCCTCATATTGATGTCTTGGTAGACAACATAGCGCAGTTCTTTGTCTTTTCCTTCATGGACGGTTTTTCAAGATATAATCAGATCAAGATGTCCCCAACCGATATGGAGAAGACTACTTTCATCACGCCATGGGGTACATATTGTTACAAGGTCATACCATTCGGTCTAACGAATGGAGGGGCAACATACCAACGTTCCATGACAACTTCTTTCACGATATGATTCATAAAGAGATTGAGGTTTAAGTGGATGATATGATTTCCAAGTCCAAAACTAAGGATGATCACCTAGTTCATCTGAAGAAACAGTTTGACAGACTCCAAAAGTTTAGATTGCAGTTGAATCCTGCAAAGTGTACCTTCGGAGTTCGATCTGGTAAACTGTTGGGCTTTATTGTGAGTCAGAAAGGCATTGAAGTTGATCCTGATAAGGTTCGGGCAATTCAGAACATGCCGCCTCCCAAAACAGAAAAAGAAGTCTGTGGCTTTCTAGGCAGACTCAATTACATTTCAAGGTTCATTTCCCATTTGACGGCTACCTGTGAACCAATGTTCAAATTACTAAGAAAAAATCAATCGGTTGAATGGAATAATGATTGTTAGGATGCATTTGTCAAAATAAAACAATACTTGCAAGAACCACCGATCTTAGTACCGCCGGTTCCTGGTATGCCTTTAATCATGTATCTCACCATTCTCGATGAATCGATGGGATGTGTATTGGGTCAACATGACGACGCTGGCAGAAAAGAGCATGCAATATACTATCTGAGCAAGAAGTTCACTGATTGTAAGACCAGATACTCACTCTTAGAGAAAACTTGCTGTGCTCTAGTCTGGGCTGCTCGCGCCTACGACAATACATGATTTACCACACTACTTTGGTGATATCCAAAATGGATCCGATAAAGTACATATTTGAAAAGCCTGCTATCTCTGGAAGGATTGCTCGGTGGCAGATGCTGTTAACTGAGATTGATATCCAACATGTTACCCAGAAAACAATAAAAGGGAGCGTCTTGTCTGATTACCTTGCTCATCAACCTGTAGAAGGTTATCAACATAGGAAGTTTGACTTTCCCGATGAGGATGTTCTGTTTATCAGAGATTACGAGACTCCAGACCCTGACATAGGACCCGAACCAGGGGCGCGATGGACGCTCGTGTTCGATGGTGCCTCTAATTCTAAGGGTCGTGGAATCGGTGCTATCCTCATCGCTCCAACAGGTTTTCACTTCCCCTTCACTGCTAGATTATGCTTCGCATGCACCAATAATATGGCTGAATACGAAGCATGTATCTACGGTATTGAAGTAGCTATTGACATGAGAATCAAGATTCTTGAGGTCTATCGAGATTCTGCCTTGGTCATCGGTCAAGTCAGAGGGAATTTTGTTACTCGGGATTCCAAGCTGGTTCCGTACCAACAACACATTGCGAAGTTGATTCCTTACTTTGATGAAATTTCTTTTCATCATATCCCCAGAGAGGAAAATCAACTAGCTGATGCTTTTGCCACATTAGCATCCATGTTCAAGGTCAAATGGAAGAATGAAGCTCCTCATATCCACATTGATCACTTGAATGAACCAGCACACAGTTTAGCAATCGAGGATGAGTCTGATGACAAGCCTTGGTTCTACGACATTAAAAGATATCTGGAAAAATAGGAATATCCCGAGGGTATCACTATCACTGACAAGAGAGCTCGTAGGCGGCTTTGCGCCGAATTCTTCTTAAGTGGTGGTATACTGTACAAGAGAAATTATGATTCTGTGTTGCTTAGATGCATGGATAGACACAAAGTAAACACGATCATAAGGTCCATACATGAGGGTTGCGAGGGTGTACATGCTAAAGGTCCTGCTATGGCCAACAAGGACCTTCGGGCTGGGTATTACTGGACGACAATGGAGGTAGATTGTTACAACTTTTCCAAGAGGTGCCATAAGTGCCAAATCTACGGAGACAAGGTGCATGTGCCTCCAACTCCATTGAAGGTTTTGACTGCACCTTGGCCATTCTCCATGTGGGGAATATATATGATTGGAATGATCGAGCCGAAGGCTTCCAATGGTCATCGATACATTCTGGTTGCTATCGACTACTTCACCAAGTGGGTTGAAGCTGCGTCTTATGCAAACGTTACATGACAAGTGGTTGCCAGATTCATCAAGAAAGAGATAATCTGTCATTATGGCATTCCTAGCAGCATTATCAAGGACAATGCGAGCAACATAAATAACAATATGATGAAGGAGTTGTGTTAAGAATTTAAGATCGAGCACCACAACTCTTCACCATATCGGCCCAAGATGAATGGCACCGTTGAAGCAGTAAACAAAAACATCAAGAGGATTGTCCAGAAAATGGTCAAGACTTACAAAGATTGGCACAAAATGCTTCCCTTTGCATTGCATGGCTATAGAACGTCAGTTCGCACTTCTACTGGGGCAAATTCGTATTCGTTAGTGTATGGTATGGAGGCAGTTCTACCCATTGAAGTCGAAATTCCTTCGCTCAGAGTCATCATGGAAGCAGGTCTTGATGAAGCTGAATGGGTTCAATCCAGATACGACCAGCTGAATCTCATTGAAGAGAAGTGCCTTACAGCCGTTTTTCATGGTCAACTGTATCAGAGATGCCTTAAGCGAGCTTTTGACAAGAAAGTTATTCCTCGAATGTTCTGTGAAGGCGAACTCGTGCTCAAGAGATATTCACCTGTTCGCTCGGATTAACGAGGCAAATGGACTCCCAATTACGAAGGACCCTTTGTTGTCAAGAAAGCCTTCTCAGGTGGAGCCCTGATCCTCACCACAATGGATGGGGAGGAGTTGCCATCGCCTGTGAACTCCAATACAGTCAAAAAATATTATGCCTGAAAAAAATGGATAAAAGTCTACTAGATTGACATCCGCAAGGACAATCTAGGCAAAAATGGACGTCCCGATGGACCAAAAAAAGAGATGTCCATGCAAAAGTTAAGGGCAATGAAAAAACAATAGTAGCCCGCTAAGTTGAAAACCAGAAAGGGTGACTTAGTCAAAAATGGGTTTCCCGGTGGACGAAAAAAATAGGAAAAAACATGTCCAGGCCAAAAATTAGGGATAAAGGCATTGACTGTGAACACTTGAGCCTCCTTCGTCATGGCTAGACCTCAGACGGTAACAGAACATTCCAATTATCATCAACAGGTGCAAGGCGTTGGAACCTAGAATTACAGTGGATGGTAGCCAATGTTGTAATCAATGCTAAACATGATTTCCCTTTGCCATTTACACTTGTTTTTTAATTTTATTGCAAATTTCCTCATCAAAGATTTTGCATCCTTGTACCCATCTTATGTACAAATTTTTACATTCAATAAAATGCATTCTTTGTTATCTCAATTTGTTTCATTCCAGTATTTTGTTTGCAAAATAAACAACTATTTGCGATCACATAATACTAAAAAGTGTTGAGAACAATAAAAAGCTAAATCAACCGAGAAAGCATTATGCATTGCATGTGTTACTGGTAACTCCTGCAGGATAATCAGTAAAATCCATTGGTAAGCCTAACACCTGGCCGACAATATGATGGTTCTTTGAAGAAGTTGTTGTTTCCTCAGCAGTTCCTCAGCAAAGTCATCATTCTCCCTAGCAAGCGCCATTACGATTTGTCGAAAAGCTTGTTTGTTTACATATCTTTTCTCCAACAGATTTGTAATGTCTCTAGGCAGGTTGCCGAAGTGTTCCCAACAAAGACACTTTGCTCTCTTTTCCCCAGCAAGGGTTGTACACCATCTCCAATGATTTGAAACTATTTGTCTCCAGCAGCAGTGGGTTCTCCTCAACAAAGTCAACATGATTTGGAAGGATGTATTTCCCCACGCAGAGCCAGTCTAGGTAGGAAGGATCAATTTGATTCTTTCGTCCCAACAAAGACAGCCATGGTGATTTAGAATCCTGAGTTGTTCTCAGTTTCTTTCCCTGGCGGAATGATCATCCTGTGTGAACTCTCTTCTCTAGAAGAGACTATCTTTATATGTGGGTCCTCTCCCCGACCGAGGGTGTCGAAGTCGTTTTGCTACGATTTCCGCCTAACCGCTTCACACTATGCCTTATCTTGCGCCTTTGCATTGCATGATATCAAGCATCATGTAGAACCGCATACATAGCATATGCATCAATCATACTCCCTCTCTTATTGCCTGACTTATCTCCCAGCAGATTTTCAGCCTAACTTTGCACTTATCTGTTCTTTCTTAACACTCTTCTTTTGTCGCCGTCGGCCAAATTCTCGAGCTACTCTTTTATTTAATCCCCTTTTACCTCGAATCATCGAAAAGCTGGCGCAATTTGTACATTCAAGTCCCAGAGGATTAAATAGGGGCAGCTGTCATAACCCAAAATTTGACCTCCCTCTTTTGCCTTTTGCATAAGCATGAGCATTCGCATTGTTAGCATACGCATTCGCACTTTTCCTCTGGTATTTTAATTGCAGGATAATTCACGTTTTCCAAGCCCAATTAATCATACCCTCACAAGGTCATCACATCATCAAAACAAGCATAAAATGAAGATTTCTATGTCTATTTATCAAAACAAGAGGTGGAAAATCAAAGCCGGGACCACAACACTTTTTTTAGGCAAATTGGGCATATTTTGGCCTGGTTAATCGATTAACCATTTGCAGTGCAATTGTGTTAATCGATTAACACAGGCAGAATAGGCACAATTTGCTACTTTTTCATGACAGCACCTTTGTACACACTTTGGTCTTGAATTCTACAGTATTCTAGCAGCATGTGGAATAATCTAGACATCTCTAGACATTGCCAAGCTATTCAATTCATTCCAAGTTCATTTGCTCTAATACTTCACTTCAAATCAAGTGCACCATGTTCCTTGTTTTCCAAGTAATGTGGATCTTTGGATGTTGGAGTTCACCATGGGATTGCTACCAAGTTGGTTCTAACTAATGGAGTTAACCGCCTTGACTCGGTGAGTCAAGTCCAACTAACTCCTAGCCTAGTTCCAAACCCTAAAGCTAATTCCAAACCAAATTCCAAACCTCTCACACTCCAAACCTAAAATCTATATAAACACACCTTCACTCACTTTTCAATTCTTCAACCATTCTCTCCCATTTTTCACACAAATTTCTCACATTTAACTCTCAATCCTCTCACATTCTCTCTGATTTTTTTGCCACATTTTCATCTTCATCTCAATTCTATCCTAAAACCTCACTAAAAGCTCTTAATTCTTGAAGGATAATCACTTTTCACATTGAAAGTGATTATTTCTTGAGCTTAACCTCCATTACCATTCCATTATACTGGTTTTTCTGGAGTTCTAGTAGCTTTTGGATTCATCTCAAGTGATCGATTCAAGTTTCTTCGGTGATAATTCTCATTTTGGAGTTTTCGTCGCGATTTGATCGGTTTCGATACGTTTCGGCTATAATTGAAGATTCCTCTGGTTTTCTTTGATTATCTTCATCAAGATCACATTGCAACATTTACCAAGGCACATCTCAGCCTTGTAGGTTGATGGATCTCATTCATTTTTCTGTTTCGATCATTTTCGTATCATTCGCGACGTAATTTCGTTGTTCTTGCATGTGAATTGATTATACTTTTGCTTGATCCATGATCTTGATTGTTTAATTGATTCTATTGTTGATCATTTGTTGCTTCTAAAATTGATTTTTCGTGCATAATTGTTTGCCCTAGCATTGGAGTGATTGCACAATCAAAATTTTAGCCAAAAGCACTTTTCAAAACTGATTTTCTGCTCCCTGTCCAGCGTTAATCGATTAACACATTGTAGTGCAATTGTGTTAATTGATTAACCAGTGTTTTTTTGCACTTTTTCAAGTGTTAATCGATTAACACTTTGCAGTGCAATTGTGTTAATTGATTAACACTGAACCAGAAGTCCATTTTCTTGCATTTTCAAGTGTGTTTGCCATGCTTTCTTCATTTTAACTTCCATTGTTTGTCATTCTTGATTTTATGGATGTTTTAAATGTCATTTAACTTCTGTTTGAAGCTTATTCATGAACTTTTGTTGCACGCTTTCGATTATTCAAATTTTCATATTTTGGCATCATGTGAATATAATCATTCTTGCATTTCTCTTTGATCACAATAACATGACTTTGTGTTGCATATTTGTTGATCATTCGGTACTATTTTGTACTCCCTTCCTTGATTTTGCATTAACTTTCATTCTTCATGGATGAACTTAATTTTGTACAATCATTAATTCACACCTTTTGCCTTAATGATTTTTCACTCTCTTTGGAAAATTATTGGCATGGCTTTCCCTTTGATTAATTGATCGAAACCATGTTTCGATTAGTTAATCTTCCCCTTTCCTCTCTTTAGGCTTCCTTTAGAGCTTTCTCTCTCGATCCCCCGTGGAGTTGGAGTTTTGCGCTACGCCCTACTTCGGAGCACTGTACAAATTGAAGTTGTTACGTTGTCCGTTTCTCCACGCAGGAGCACTGTACAACTGGGAACTGTTGGGCTGTCTGTTTCAATTTCTGCATTACACCCTGTGTGTTAGAGAAGGAATGAGAAGGGAGAATTCCTACTCTCATTCTGACTACTTCAGGTAGGGGACGAATGACCCTGTGCTTGGCTTAGTCATCTCTATCTCCAGGCGGTAGTGTGCTTTCTTTCCCCAATTGAGTCGATCCTTGATCACTCTTTTCCCTTTGCAATCTCCTTGATTCTTGATCACTCTTATCTCTTACGGTCTCTCTTGATGAAACACCTTCGTGGTTACGATCCTTTGTTCATTGGATTAGCAAGCTTCTTCGTTTCAATACCCTATTCTTTTCTTGCGGTCAATCATTGTTCTTTTGATTCCCCTGGAAAGTTTCTTTCCTCTTTCTTCGGTTAAACACAGTTTTCCTGTTAAATATGGAATCCCCTGTGGAGTTCGCAACCTTCTTTTGGTTCTTCTCCCTTTGTTGGTTAATCACTGCCTGTCAGTTAAAACACCAATATGTGCACTCTTTCTCAGTTAACCGCAGCCCATCTGTTAACATACTGAGTTTCCTTGGGTTAATCACCTTCTCTCGGTTAATCACCCTTTTCTTCAGTTAACCACAACCTGTCTGTTAAAATACTGAACCCTTTTTTGAGTTAATCACCTCCTCTTGGTTAATCAATCATTTTTCTCTTGGTTAATCAGAGTGTTCTGTTAAAAACCGAACCCCCGCGGTTGGCAACCTCTTTTGGTTCAATACCCTTTTTCGTTGGTCAAGTGCTATTTGTTCAGTCAATACCAGTACCCCTTTTGGGTTACGACCTTCGATCGGTCCTACACCCGTTCTCCTGGTTAATCACAGTTTTCTCTGTTAAAACCAATGCTTCTCTATCCCCATAGAATTGCAGTCCTTGTTTCCTCGGTTAACCACTATTTATCCGTTAATATACCGATGCCCCCTCAGAGTCAAACACCTTCCCTTGGTTCAGCACTCTCTCTCTTGGTTTATCACAGTCCATCTGTTGACACCAGTCTCTTTTCCCTGCCAGAGTCTTACTCTCTTTCTTCGGTTAACCACTGCCATCCAGTTAATATACCGAGGCTCCCTTTCCTCTTGGTTTTGACACCATCCCTTTATTTGGATCCCCAACAGTTCTTTGATCTTTTCTTCCCCAGTGGAGTCTTTTCTATTCACTTTGCTCTTACTTTCTTGGTTTCGGCACCAATCCTCTTTGTCATCCCCAGCGGAGTTTCTTTCATTCTTGGTTTTGACACTATTCTTTTTCTAGTCTCTTGTGCAATCGCTCTTACTGTGTGGTCTTCCCCAGTAGAGTTTTTCTTTCACTCTTGCTTTTGGTTTCGACGCCACTTCCTTTGTTTTCCTGTCTCTTTCTTGTTTAGTTTTCCGTTTGGTTCCACGAACTACGGAAGCTCTGATTCTGCATTCTTTTAAATGTATGATACGTAGGCACAAGATCGCGTTGATCTTGGCAAGCACACTTCCACCTTTCTTTCCTTCTCCCTTTCTTCCTTCCTCTCTGTCCCCTGGTTCCTTTGAACTACGACGCTCTGATTTCCTCATTGCACTATGAGGGTACGTAGGCACGAGGGCCCCAATCCTCTGCGAGCACTTTCTTTCTTTCTTTTCTTTTTCCCCTTTCTTCTCTCTCTCCTCTTTCTTTTAGCTAGAAGCTTTTAGATAGATAACCCATCAAAACCTAGAAGCAAGCGAAATGGTTCCCGTCGAGTACGACGGATGCGTTAGGTGCTAGTACTTTCCTTTCGCATAACCGACCCCCGTTCCCGTTCCCGTTTCTCTTCCCCTTGGGTTTTATCGATATTTTCCCTGTCCTTCGGGACTAAATAAAGTTCGATGGCGACTCTATGTCATCTTTGAGTGTGCGATTCACTCGGGTATAAACCAGCACTACTACGAAAAACCCATTTAACAACGGTTGGAAATGACATATAATGATGGGGGCGAAGGCGTTGTTATGTAGAGTGTTGTTGTATATGAGGTACGTACAATGACGGTCCGGGAACCGTTGTTGTATTCTAGTTTGTGCGCACCATTTCACGACGGTTAGTTTAGTCAACCGTTGTGATATACTAAACTGTGATCTGGTTCGATTCTCAGCAACAACATTTTTTTATTTATATTAGCGTTTGACATACAACTGCGGATAGGTTTATAACTGCTGCCAAAAATAGACTGTTTTAAATATAAAATTTATCTGCGTATCAAATTATTCCCATAATTTATCCTGTCAAAACAGCTTATGTTTACATGCAAACACAATATGTGCATCAAACACAATTCTTCCTATATTGTATCCTTATAAATGAATCACAAAATTTACATCAAAAGCTAAATGAATCATAGAATTAGACTGCTAACATTGTTTAAATCAAAAGCCAATATTATTGATTTCATTATGTGCATCAAAAGCCAAAACTATTGTTCACATTATGTGCATCAAAAGCATAAAATATGTGCATCAAAAAATGTTGCTGATATATCATACAGCAGGAGCAGAACCCTTAAGTTGATTGTGGATATACGCCCAACGTTTACGAAGATCCACAAAGTCCTCAAGGGGGAATGGGGTTTCGTCGTTAAACATCTACATAAGAGCAAAAAATTGAAGATACATCATGCATGATAATAATTCAATAGTCAACTTATATATTAATATATGTAAATATTTTATGGCATATATTACCGTATCACATGAATCAACAGTGCCGGCAAGGATGATGTTTAACATATGTTTCATGATAAAATACCCACACTCGTAACTCCCGCGTTGTTTCCTCGTCTACAAATTACATGAATATAAAAACATGAATACAACCACACATGCATGAATGTAAATGAAATAAACAGGTAATCGGGCCACTTACTTTAGGAGCAAGGTATGTGGGCTTTTTTCTAACATTCCTCAATATATTAACTTGCTCCACAATACTGCACATTGAAAATTGAATTAAACATATTACATGATAAACTAATTACAATTAATGCCAAAGAAAATGATATTAAACAAAGACACTTACGTTAATACAAGATCTTTCATTGGTTTGTGGAGTGGATCGTGCAAGGAACACAGTAATGTCACCGTATTTGTCCTAAACGATATTACGATTAATTGCCAATGACCACTGAATGAACACGAGAATATATATATATATATATATATATATATATATATATATATATATATATATATATATATATATATATATATATATATATTATTAGTTGTTACTAAAACAAAACTAAATATAGAATATAGAAATAAATTACAACAATACTAACCTACATAGGAATGGTACAAGGTAACATTCTTTTCCTCTGTCATTTAGCCGGCTATTCAAGTACTTTTCTCTGATAGTTTTATCATTATACGCCCAAGCAATAAAACTTGGGTCCAAGATTCCATATGTACTTGATTTATTCAATTCTATACAAACACGGTGAATGTACCTAAATGGTCAAAGAAAATGAATAAATTAAGGGAGAAAATACAAAAAAATTATAATGTTCAATAATGACATGTATATTCTACTATATACTTACGTGCACCAAACTTGCAAAATAGATAAGTCAAGCCACTTATATCCTGCGAGAAAATCCCTCACATCTTAAGGAGTGTAATACACTAAATCCAACTGTGGGCAATGTTCTAGCGTGAGGGCCTGTGCAAGGTCTGTTGTTGAAATGTAGTAGTATAAACTTGTTATTTCATTTGGACTAGGGTCCAATATCCCATTGCGGTTATCTACAGGTGGGGGGGGGGGGGGGGGGGGTTGCTGTACAATTACTCCCTTTTGTAGAAGCGTGATTTACGACACTTCTACTTGGAGTTTGATCTTCACCAACGCAACGACGATCTTCATTAGTTCGTTGTTTGAGACTTTCACTTAATCTCTACATCATAACATTCAATTAGAACGTAAAACCAAAAAAGCACAATATATTCAATTAGAACATATAATATATATCATACAAAAATAAGCGCAATTTACGACACATACCGAATACATATCTTGTAACCTTTCCATTTCTTTCTCCCTTTTTTCCCTCTCCTCGTCAAACAGCCTCCTTTGCTCCGTCAATTGCTTCTCAACATTATCAATCTTTTGTCGTTGAGCAAGAAATTCAGCGGTTTCGGTGCTTCTTCTTTGAGATCCAAAGTATGACCTCAAGCCGACACCATCTCCAACACCACGGACACGGCCTCCATGCTCAGCTGTTCCTATAGCTTCGACTAATATGTCATGTCGTGCTTCCAGAACAAATGTGCCTTCACGGGCCGCCACAACCAAGTTATCCTACACAACATGAGCAACTTACATAAGCAAACACATTTATATAACAACTCATCATGAGCAATTTACATAAGCAAACGCATTTAAACAAAACATATACTTACAATTTTCTCAGCAACTACTCTTGAAGCCTCAGAGGTGTACTCTCCATTAGGTCTTAATCGAGCCCTCTTCCATTTCTCATGTCTTGAAGGTGGAGATGGAATGTCACCATCTCCTCCTTCTTGTAGTTTTTCCTGCAGGATCCTCTTCTCAAGTTTCCTGTAACCCCCACGAGACAATCTATGGGGGTACATGTTTTTCGCCTTGTTTTGAATTCCCACTTCGCTTTTAGCCTGTTATTAACATAGTGAAAAATGTGTATGATTAGTATCTATAACTCATTAGCATAACATTATAGGTTACATAAGACTACTAGTACTAACCTTGAATTCCTCAGAACGGCGTTTCTTCGCAAACTTGTGCCACACCTTCTTCGATTAAAAACTATACCGAATCCATGGAGGTTGAAGACCGCTCTTAGGCTTCGTAATGTAGTCAGCCATGAGCCGTGACTTAAATCCCCCCCAACGAACACCGGCATAAGTTATCCACTTTCTTTTCAATTTTGAGTCATCGGTAAACTCAAAATTCAACTACATTAAATCAATATATAAGTATGAATTAGAAACTATAGGTAGTGATATCAAATATATGAAAATTATAGTATGAAATACCTTAACGTCTGTCCATATGCTGTCTTTGACATTACCATCCACTTCTCTCCAATCATCAACCAGTATACTGACTTTGCTACGTGCAAGGAACGCAACATAACTCCTAAAAGTAGCGTAATGTGGACAATCCACTAATCTGTAGTGCGAATCAAACTCGATCGGAATTTTTGCACCAGATGAGTTACGGACTGATGTGAACTGGGGCATCGTTATGACACCTCTTTGTGATCTTTTCATTTGACTTTCAGTTGTTTGAGTTTCATTGGCTAACCTTTCATTTGTTTGAGTTTCTTTGCTGGTTTCTAATGAAGAACGCCACAAGGTCGACATCTAAGTTCAAAAATAACAACAACAACATGAACAACAATGGCAAAAGAGTTTACTGTAGATGCACGGGGAAAATATTTTACGTACCCTAAACGTGACGACGAAGTAAACGATGTTGGTGTTGGTGTTATTGTTGTCTTCCTTCCTTACAACAACGACGGTGACGATGATGACGACGGTGTTGGTATGTGCGTAATCCTGTATTTTCTTCACTATCGTGACGATGATGACGAAAATGACAACAAATGAATAATGATGATGCAAGCTTTGGTGGAATCGTATATTGTTTCACAGTATTGAAGGTTAGGGTTTAGGGTCGAAATCGTGTAACGTTTCGTCTGGTTTCTATTTTCAATGGAATCGAAATAAGGATACTGAAGAGATAATGAGACTACTAGTTGGGAGACTATTGAAACACTACTGCGACAGTCAAGAATTTACACCGTTATGATATATTATTTACATAATGAAATTTCATATTAAAGCGCCAGAGTTATTTTTAGAAATAAAAATTAAAAAAACATACAAAATATATCACAACGGTGTATATAAACAACCGTAGTCATAACTTTTAATTTTTTTAATTAGAAGTAAATAAAAAAGTAAATGCGCGCTTTAACATAAAAGGAATAATATATATGAATACGCTGAGGTTCGAACACATGAAAGATTGAAGGTATCACTACGGTTAATTTATCAACCGTTGTTATATACAGATAATCACCACGGTTGGTTTATCAAGCGTTGTTATATACAGATAAGTTTTATTCAATAAACAAATAAAATACAACCGCGCCTTAGTTTAGATATGTCACAATGGTGTAGGGATGAAGCGTTGTGAGCATGGCGTCGTTGTTTACGCATTTTGTAGTAGTGCAACCATCTTCAGGTGCAACCCATTGTTGTTTGCCCACCAAAGCAGTTTCTGTATCAGAATTCTAAGGGGGTACCATGGAAATATGGATCTACTGTGTTTTTCGGTAATCAAGAGATAAGGTTTACTGAATCTGAGATCATAAATGTTACAGCCGTTGGAGGTATGACTCGTAGTGGACGGGTGTTTGCTCCAAAAGTCACTACAAAGCCTGTTCAATTTCCAACTGATGTTTCTCCCAAGGAGACACCTGCATCTGCAACCCCTATTGTTCAACAAGGGGCATCTACTGCCATTCCAGTGTCGACTATTCCGTATGAGGATGTTTCGAAGAACAAAGAGACACTTGATGATCAAGAGTTCCTTAAGTTGATCAAGAAGAGTGACTTTAAAATTGTGGATCAGCTGGGGTAGACTCCCTCAAGGATCTTAATTTTGTCCTTACTCATGAGCTCTCCTGCGCACATATTAGCTTTGTTGAAGGTCTTGAACAGTGCCCGTGTCATGCAAGATATATCCATTGTCAAGTTTGATGATTTAGTGGCCAACATAACTGCAAGTCGGTATTTGGGTTTTAATGAATCGGAATTGCCTCCTAAAGGAACTGCCCACAACAAAGCACTGCATATTTCCGTAACTTGCACTGACATCCTATTATCTCGTGTTCTAGTGGATACCTGTTCTTCCCTCAATGTGACGCCTAAGGGAACATTGAGCCAATTACTGGTGGAAGGAAACGAAATTAGACCAAGCGCCTTACTTGTCAGAGTCTTTGATGGTTCTCGAAGGAAAGTCATTGGAGAAGTGGACTTACCCATCAATATTGGGCTGCATTTGTTTACCATTACCTTCCAAGTGATGGATATCAATCCGGCGTACAGTTGCCTATTTGGTCGTCCGTGGATTCACGCTGCATGGGCAGTTACATCCACTTGGCATCAGAAGTTAAAGTTCATGTTCAAAGATCAGCTGGTCATCGTCTGTGTTGAAGAAGATTTGATTGTGAGTGAGTTATCATCTTTCCAATATATCGAGACCGAGGAAGGCATAGCCGAGGTGCTATTGTAGTGTCTCGAGTTTGAAGATGTCAGCTCTACTTCCACTAGTCAAAGTAGATCACCGCGATTGACCTTAGCTTCTGCTAAGAGTGCTAAAGAGACCATTGAGAGAGATGCCTTGCCAGGCTGGGGGCATGTGATTGATGTGGTTAAGAAGTATATTCATTTTGGATTGGGTTACCGTCCTGGTCGGCAATCTAACTTACTTGGGTCGAAGCGGTGCAACTTGATCAAGTTCAATAGCGCGGGTTTCCAGCAAGGTGACATCGTGGAAGCTATTGATGACGCTGGTCCCAGTAATCAAACTTCAAGCTTTGTACGAAAGTGTCCGTTGGGTTTCAAGCTCAACAAATGGACATCTACCGTGATTCCTGTGGTTTTCCCATATAACATGTAATGCATTTTACTTTCTCGTTCCCTCGTCCTCGCCCGAGACCAGTGTGTCATACCCCAAATTTTGACCACTAAGATTTCCCATCATTGTGCAAATCATCATCACAATATGGAGGAACCATCCTATTGCATCAGTCTCCCCAAAGATGGGTGAGCATCCACTACAATCAAAATTAGGGTTTCAAGCCCTCTCCGAGTGCTTAGACAAAGGATCAATCAAGAAACAACATGATCTTCAACTTGTCTAACCTCCCAAACATTCACAATGGATCAAGAGGACTCCCACTTCAAGGATTAAGCACAAGGTTGCTCCCTTCTAGGTGGATCAAGCTTCAAGATCGTCAGTGTCACCAAATTAGGGTTTTGGTCGACCAGGGCCTCCAGATGGAAAATTTCATCTGGGCACAAGCCTATGATCCAAAACATAACCTAATATACTCCATGGAACCTCATGGACCCAATCATCAAGTCAATTTTACCTCAGGGGATGCATTCATAAAAAATCAGGAATTAGGGTTTCTTGACCTAATTCACCCCTAAGTTGACTTTTAGGGAAAATCATGAGCCAAGACCTCAAGAGAGGGTTTGAGGGTCTCTAATGAACTATATTGATCCATTTGGAACAATGGATCAATCCAAGAAGCTTGAGCAACAAGTCTCAATTTCATCTGCACCATAATTAGGGTTTTAAGAGAAAAGTCAACTGTAACTTTGACTTTTGACCAGGACATGCTCCCAAGCCCTAAGACATGATTCAATATACCCTATGACACCCATGGAACATGTCCATCAAGTTTTATTTAGGTCAAGGACATGATTTCCTGAAGAATTGCACAGTTTGGAATTCATCTGATAAAAAGTCAACTGTGCACAAAAGTCAACTTTGACTTTTTGAGATTTTTCACCAAAATGGATTTTTAATGCTAAAATGATGTTAATGTATGATTTCAATCATCATTCATCAAGAAAAATCAAGAAAAGTTGGATAACTTGTAAAAGGGGTAACCATAAAAACTTAGAAAATTTTCTAAGTTAAAAAATAAAGTGACAAAGGTACCAACTTTGGAGGACCATAACTCCTAAACCACAAGGCCATTTTTTATCATCCAAAGATGGATTTGTAGCTCTCATTACCCTCTACAAAAACTTCAACTAGACCTAAGGCCAATTCATTAAGGATTTTGAGTTATGGAGTGATCAAAATGGTTGAAAAATGAAAATGTCACTTTTTCCAACACTTAGTGAAATTTTCACTAAGTCCAAATCTGTCTTCACTTTTTGCCAAATGTAGAGGGATTTTTCACTTGTATTCAAAAGAGATCAAAACCAAACTTGTTCAAACAGTTGTTGTATCATGTAAGGGCTTTCCAAAATGGCCAAGAGCATTGCCAAATTCAACTTACACCATGAGATATGACATTGTCAAGTTGCCTTGCTAAAATTTGTCAAAGGCAAGGCAAAATTTGCAACTTTGCTCGATTTGCCAAAATCAGCCAAATCCAATTGCTCCTATCCACTTGGACACCTCAGAGGATTGAATCTAAAGGGGACAATCACTGAGCCAAGCCTCCAAAGTCCATGGAACAAGAAATAGCATGTTGAACCTAGAATGGCCAAAATAGGGACAAGACTTCAAATTTGGATTGAAGCATTCAATGGAAGCATCAAGGTGGCATGGACTGAGCCATTCTCATTTGAAATCAGTCAAGACTTATCCAAGACCAAGGGAACCAAAGCTCTGTGCCCTAACCTCTAGTCAATGGCTAGAGGAGACTTGAAATTCCATTGGACAACATTGGCCAAACCTACTTAGCAGCTGCCATTCACTATTCCTTGCAAAACACACTTGCTCTAGTATAAATAGAACTCAATTGTGATCAGTTTGAGTACACCAAAGCCATCTAACAGATGCTTTCCTCAAAATCTCTTTCTCTTGGCAAAAATGCCTTTCTTAGCAAGGTAGCTATCGGGTTTTGAGTTTGAGAGCTTTTCCAATCAAACCAATCACTCACACACCTCACATACATCACATATGAGCTGATCAAACACTTAGATCACTTCTGAAACACCAATTTCACAAAATCACCAGCTGGTTGCTCAAATTTTTAAACAAGTTGCTGCTGAGGTACCACAAAGTGATCCAGCCAATTTCAATCAAGTCCAAGCATTCAAACACAATCCATAGGGTGTAGGGAAGCTGTTCAGATCATCACCACTCATCTGTAACACCTCCAAATCAAAAATCACATTGCACTTGCTGTCACGACCTAGAGGTAAGCACATACTTGGTCATCTGTTAATTTATGCATATTTCCTCGCACAATAATTTGGCCATATGTTCATAATCATGCATGGAATGTTTTCCCTCAATTAATTGCATTGTTTGAATCGTGTATCAAAAATCCTAGCCTTCATGCAAAAATTAGGGTTCTTGAGGATTTTTCGTGATTTCTTGTGGTATGTTTAATTTAAATGAAATTAATGGACATAGACATGATCGTGAGGTTGAGACGAGCATAATGATATGTGGATTGCATGTTATAATCAAGTATTCAGTGAGATTGAGGAGAAAATGCAAATCAGCCAAACCCAGAACACGCGCGTGTTCTTGGTGTGTTCTTGGCGCCATTTTGAATCATTTGAATATTTGAATTTTGTGATTTTGTTTAATTGATTCAAAAATTAATTTCTCTCTGAGTTTTAATGATTTTGAGTTGATTCTTTTTTTAATAATTCACAAAAATGTTAAAATATTTTATTTTCCCAAGAAATCCCAAAATTATTATTTATTTCATATAATTGATATTTTTGCAAAGAATTAATATTTTAATTGTTTTTTAACATTTGAAATATTTTTTCTACATTGATTTTGCAAGTTTTAATGCTTTTTAATTATTTTGTAGGTCAATACTTAATTTTTGAAGCATTAATCCAAGATCACAATTTGTTTTTCATAGGTTAAACAATTTTGATCATTTTAATTGAATTTTTATTCAATTAAATACATTTTTGAAAACAAATTAGGGTTTTTGGATTAATTCAACCCTCATAAATCATTTTCAAAACTTTTTGGGCCTCTTGAGACAATGTAAGACCCAATCCTTTCTTGACCAAATCATTGTTGGGCCTCAGTGTATTGTATAAGTCCCGATACTGTCAAAACACCAACGGCGCGATCGTCGCCTTTTCAAAATAACCTTGGGCCTCTCCTTGAGCTATAAGACCTATTCAAAATACTTTTGGGCCTCTAATCGAGTGTAAGACCCAATCCCCTTTTAACCAAAACATTTTGGGCCTCACTTATTGTATAAGTCCTTCTGCGTTAAAAGAAAACCTCGGCGCGATCGCCATTTTTAAACGAAAAGTCATCTGGGCCTACCCTCGTGTTATAAGCCCCACTCTTTTTCTTTAAAAATCTTTGGGCCTCTTGAGAGAGTGTAAGACCCATCCCTTTGTCCAGAAAACCTTTTGGGCCACAGTCACTTGTATAAGTCCCTCTGTACAAATTCAAACAGTGTGCTCACTGATAAAACCCTGGGCCTCTCCTTGAGATGTAAGCCCCAAATCATTTTATTTCAAAGAACTTTCTCCTTTGATTTTGAATATACTGTTGTTTTCAATCTTTCTTTGTTGAACAACTAACCAAACAGCATGGAAGCCCTACAACCGGGTAAGTGGTTATTGCTTTCATTTACCGCTTTCATATACATATAACTGTATTGTGGGGCTGTTTCACTGTAAGTCTTCTTTCATAAACTCATATCAACTGTGTAATAATAGTATAGATATTTAGAGTTTCCCCGACAACTACGTCTAGAACTAGGTGACGCCGTTTCGTTTATTCGTAGAAATAGACAACTAGATCCCCAATAGGATCACCAGATACAGTCTTCTCTTCGGCTGTCCTCATTAGGAATCGTCAAGGAACTCTACTCCCCAAGATGAATGTATTCTCCGTGAATGGCATCTTTGAGTTTCTTCCAAATTCTCGAACTTTCCTGACTTGATCTATTCCCTGTGAATAGCTTGCCTTGAATTTCTCGGGGTTTGGGGACCCATCGGCTTCTTAAAAGCATCGGCCTCCTCTTGGGCATCGTACAAGGACCTACAGGCTTCCTAAAAGCAACCCTGCCTCCTCTTGGGCTTAGTACAAGGACCCTACGGCTTCTTAGAAGTATTCACAGCCTCCTCTTAGGCTTCGTATAATGATCTCTTCCCCCGGGAATGATAGCCTTCTCTTGGGCTTCGTACAAGGACCTCTCAGGCTTCTTAAAAGTTTCCAGCCTCCTCTTGGGCTTCATACAAATTGTCCCGACGACCTCCTAGAGGTATAGGAACAGAACCTAGTCATCTCCATAAAACAGTCCTTTCATAGAGTCTACTACTGTTTCTCAAAGCATAGTACAAAAGATAAAACTCTAGACTTGGACAGTCTAACTTCCTTGAGTCTCAAAGACATTCTCAAGTGACCCCTTCGTTAAATAGGAAGGAAACCCGTAGACTCGGACAGTCTCAGTACCCTTCGGATTTCCCGCTTCCTTAAAGAACAGGAATAACCCGGATCCTCAAATCAGATCCCTGAGTACAGCGTTGCTCATATAGGAACTGATTTTCTCTTTCAAAATCAGTATACTGGACCTGTCACTTAACTAAAACAGTCACCATAGCCTCCTCTTGGGCTTTGTACAATGATTCTCCCCAGCGGAGTCAAACAAACGTTTAGCCTCTCTCTCGGGCTTTGTACGAGACACATAAAGAGACTCCCTCGTTGAGTCAATCACCCCTTTAGCCTCCATCTCGGGCTTTGTACGAGATACAAAGACTCTCTTATTGAGTATAAAAGATTCTCTTGTTGAGTCAAACCTTTTCGCCTCTCTCTCGGGCTTTGTACGAGACACATATTAGCCTCCTCTTAGGCTTTGTATAAGAAAACCACTGGTTGATCCAATCAACCTTTTAGCATCAAAGTTGTGCCTCGTTCACAGTACACAAACATCAACAACTCCTTCCCTTTCATCTAATCGCTGTAAGCGGCAAGCCTCTGGATCATCTACATCCATGCCACTGTCCCTCTTTTAGCATGAGAAATTCCTAAGGAAAGATAGCATTGCTCTACACTGAGTTAAAGTCTTCTCCTTCAGGTAAAAACCTCCTTTAAAGGAAATTATGGCATTGCTAGGATCCACGTATCCCGGTTAAAGTAATTCTCCTTTATAAAAACAGTTGTGACAAACAACCCCCTCTTTAGAGATGACAAATTCTCTCTAAAGACAACACTTTTAGCTTCATATCTTGGGCTTTGAACAAGATACAAATAGATCTTTCAGCTTCACATCTTGGGCTTTGATCAAGATACAAATCACCTTTCGCTTCACGTCTTGGGCTTTGAACAAGACACCAAAACCCCATTTCCTCCCATAGAATAGAAGGAACTACGAATGCTCTGATTTCCCTGTTTTGGTAAACGGGAATACGTAGGCATAAGATTGAAAGAAAAATCTTAGCGAGCACACTAAACAAAAAACCCAAAATCCCATACTCTCATAAACGTCAGTCCTAACTTCTTAATCCTTGTTCCCCGCCAGAAAACTTCTGCCTAGATAAAAAACAGTATTGGCAAAAATACAAATAACCAGTACAAAGGCCCCCCACATTGATAGCATTCGTAACCTAACAGACCGCTGTTTAAACTCAGTATGCAAAGCAGGGTTAATTGGAGACATCTATTTCCCTTCCTTATTCAGCTCACAATAGGATAAAAAATGAATCGACCTGTAGTAAGCTCAAACCGCAGAGAGCGACCAGCGCTTAAGAACCGCATCCAAAATCGCTCGCTACAGAAAAATGGCGCCCACCGTGGGGCATATCAAAGTTAGATCTAGGCACGGTCTTCCTTTTCTTCACTTATGTGAAAACCACAGATTGGGGCTTCCGCCGGGGAACCCATTTTCTGTCAGGAACTTAGGATTCATAGCTTTAAAGGTCTAGGATGTTTAGGACAAATATATATACTTCTTTTCCTAATTGCTATACATGTTTATTTTTCTGCTAATGGGAATGCGGGTGATGCCGTATGTGGAAAGATTGAGTATACACTTAAGATAAGTGATGGTGACGGGGTCGACCATCAACCTCAGTGGAGGCTGACCAACGCAACCCATTCTCTCACCCAGACAATGGGCCGGTTGTTAAGTCTGAGAAGCTGAGGAGCCAAACCCTTTCGTAGTGCGGAGACTATTGGAAATAGTTGTTACGCGATACTACCCTCATTTGAGGCTGGTGATCTATTCTCAGTGAATGGCACTTACTCTAAGATTGCACTACAACTCGCTGGCGATCCGCTTGTTGTTTTGCTTTCCTGGGAGGAGCTGATGATAATGAGTACAGGTACAAAAATCACCCTAGTATAAACCTTTAGGGATGGGTAGAGCCTTGACTTCATGACAACGGCCCTTTTGACCCCATGTTTTTTCTATGTTTTTGTGTGCTGCATTCATGCATTCATCTAAAAAACATTATAACATTCAAAAAACTTCTCTTCTAGTCTCTCTGTTTTTCAAATTAAACTAAGACTGTGATTGCAAATATCAGAGAAAAATTGCACTGATGGATTTTGGTAGAAGGAGAACTCATAAGTATACCTTCAAGGTTCCAAAACTAGGGGATTTGAGAAGGTTAGCAAGGATGATCACTAACCCTGAGGCTTTCAAAGCCAAGCACGGAGGTCTGCTACCACTATTAAGAGTCCATGTGATTGAGGGAATCATGGATGCGCTCATTCAGTTTTATGATTCGGTTTATCACTGTTTCACATTTCCAGATTACCAACTCGCACCAACGCTGGAGGAGTATTCTCATCTAGCTGATTTACACATTACGGATCGAGCTCCATTTTCTGGACTGGAAGAAATTCCAAAGAATCAGGTCATTGCAAGAGCAATTCATTTGGACGAGTCTGAGGTCAGGACTCATATGACCGCTAAGGGTGGCATCCAAGGTTTGCCAGCCCAGTTCTTAACGAAGAAAGCCCTGTATTTTGCCAGTATAGGGAACGTGACTGCTTTTGAAAGCATCTTTGTCTTGCTCACCTACGGGTTATTTTTGTTCCCCAACATCAATAACTTCGTCGATATTAACTCCATTAAGGTTTTTCTCATTGGAAACCCTGTGCCGACTTTGCTCGCAGATGCGTATCATTCTGTACACTTAGGAAATTTGTACAGCAGAGGGGAGATCACATGTTGTGTACCTCTACTTTATAAATGGTTTATCTTTCACTTGCCCAAGTCTGCTGCTTTTTGGGATTGTAAGAGTGCCTTACGTTGGTCACAGAAGATCATGTCTCTTACCAACTCTGATATAGATTGGTGTAACCGGATTTATGAGGGAATCAGGATCATTGATCGTTGTGGAAACTTCCCCAACGTACCCCTTATAGGAACTAAAGGAGGAATCAACTACCATCCGGTATTGATTCATCGTCAATTTGGATACCCGATGAGACACATCCCACGGGGGGTTCATCTGGAAGGTCTTTTCTTCAAAGAAGGAGAAAACGACAGAGCACTAAAGATGAAAATAGTGCACGCTTGGAAACACGTTCATAAGAAAGGACGAGAGTCTCTAGGAACACCAAACTGTATCTCGGTGGAGCCTTATCTCCATTGGGTACAAACTAGAGCTCTCAAGCTAAAGATGCCTTATCCTCGTTACGGAATTCTTCCACCAAGGGAATCTGTCATGTACTTCATGACGGAAACTGAAAAGCTTCAGGTTACTCTCAACAAAGTTCAACGGGAGAGAAGGTCTTGGAAGAACAAGTACCGCACCCTCGACATAGAGTGCATCAAAATACGGCAATTACTGAAAGAGAAAGATGCTCTGATTGAGATTTTAGAGCAACATGTTGTAGAGAATCAAGATGACCAAAGGAATTTGCTCGCTCCTTTCACATGGCAAAGGAATGACAACCCGACAACGGCCCAAGAGCCCCGGTCAAAGAAAAGGAAAGTACCAGAATCAGCACCTGATTTCTCTTCAGAGAGGACTCGGGACCCATTAGCTTAGGTTTTTGTTTCTGCACTTTGTAATCTACTGTATTTCCATTTCTGTAATCCTTTGAATTTCAATAAAAGGGGGTTTCCCCACTGTTTGATATTTGCAATCTAATTGTCGAAGTTTATTTTGATTAAACCAAAAAAACAATTAATATAATCATTGCATTCATCATTCTCAAATCGCGTATTCTTCTTACCTACAAATCTCACATTTGTGTCTCGATTCTAGAGTCAAACGTCTCATTCGTATAATACTCGGGCCAATCGTCAGAAAAGGATGGATGATCTTGAGGAGGAAAACAGAGAGTTGAAAGAAGAGATCGACGCTCTGAGAGAGGATATGAGAAAGCTTCGTAATGACATGCAAGCCATGGCAGAAGCTCAGCTACAACGAACTGTGATCTCAGAGATCTCCTCAACGCCCATCATGGAGAAGTATGATCCTAGGTATCAAATGCCGAAAGATCGTCCTTGGGGTATGCTTGTTAACTATATCCCGGAAGGATATGTTCCGCCGATCACTGAAGATCAAGGAATCACAACAGAAGCCGCTGGGCCTGAAGGTTACAAACTTCAGGAAAGCGAAGATGCCAGGGGCATACTAAAGACTCCTGAAGGTTACAAACTTCGGGAAACGCCAAGATTCGCTACCGTAGTCATGGTACCACCCCCTGTGGTGCACACTGTCCCAGAAGGACAAATTCCACCAACACCTTCTGGTAAGAAGGAAACTATGTTCGATAGAATGGATGAATTCCAGAAACAGTTCCTAGAAATGCAAAAGGAACTGCAAGCCATTCGCGGTCAGGATCTATTTGGAAAGGACGCCGCGGATCTCTGCTTGGTCCCCAATGTGAAAGTCCCGCACAAGTTCCAAGTGCCCGACTTTGAAAAATACAAGGGTA
Organism: Lathyrus tuberosus; assembly: GCA_022829125.1. Taxonomy (NCBI): domain Eukaryota; kingdom Viridiplantae; phylum Streptophyta; class Magnoliopsida; order Fabales; family Fabaceae; genus Lathyrus; species Lathyrus tuberosus. Next base: position 2,935,888 of record JALAZF010000502.1, on the reverse strand, counting down.
ATTCTTGCCCTCAAAGCCATCTGGTGATGTATGCTCGGCGGATGTCAGCTCAGACAGAGAATCAGGACCTACTGATTCACTACTTTCAGGATAGTTTAACCGGTGCCGCACTCAAATGGTACATGGGTTTAAATCGTACTACGATCACTACATTCAGAGATCTTGGTACTGCCTTCGTCCAACAATACAAATACAATTTGGACATGGCACCCGACAGAGATCAACTCAGATCAATGTCACAAAAGGACAAGGAAACCTTTAAGGAGTATGCTCAAAGGTGGCGTGAAATTGCCGCTCAAATTTGTCCACCTCTTGAGGAAAAAGAGATGACAAAGATCTTCTTAAAGACCTTAAGCTCATTTTACTATGACCGAATGGTTGCCAGTGCACCCAGTGATTTCACCGAAATGGTCGGCATGGGTGTACGTCTTGAGGAAGCCGTCCAAGAAGGACGTTTGGTAAAAGACACTGGATCATCGAGCGGTACTAAAAAATATGGTAATGCTCTCCCTAAGAAAAAAGAGCAAGATATTGGGAATATCTCTCTTGGAAAGAAAAGGCGACAATATCAACCAGTAGCAACTGTGACTCCTGCTATTAGCCCTGCACCTATTCCTACGTATCAACCTCAGGTTGCGTAGAGCCAACCTGGCCAGTAAAGGACACAACAGCCTCTTCAGCAGGCTCATCCTCTATATAAAAACAACCGTACAACAAGGCCACTAGGATTTGATCCTATACCCGTGACGTACGCAGAGCTGTTTCCATTACTACTAGCCAAGGGGCACATTCAGACTAAGTCCCCTCTTACAGTACCGGAAAATCCACCTTTTTGGTTTAAGGTGGATCAGACGTGCCCTTATCATCAAGGAGGTCCAGGGCATAACATAGATACTTGTCTTAATTTCAAGTCCGACGTGCAAAAGCTTGTTAGGAGTGGGCTCTTATCTTTCAAAGATACGAATCCTAATGTTCTTACGAACCCGCTGCCTCAACATGAGAAGGCTGCGGTCAATCTGATTGAGAAAGAGACTAGCAATGTCTATCAAATTCACGATGTACTCTTGTTAAAAACCAATCTGGTCAAGATACATTGTAGATAGAGTGGATATGGCCATGTGCCACCTCATAACTATCATCAGTGTGATATCTGCTCTAAAAACAATCAAGGATGTTCTGTGGTGCAAGCAGCTCTACAGGAACAAATGGATCTCGGATGGATCCAAAAGCACCGAGTTCGTGGAGTTAACATGGTCTATATGAATTCTAACGTCATTCAAAATCACGACATCCGTGCGATGAATGTCAACTTGGTGGCAATGCACTCAAGGCAAAGCCAGTATCATAATCTGCCGCGGCACGATTACAATTCCTGTCTGACTTGCTCGGTAAACAAACAGGGATGCTCTTTCATACAAGAGGCCCTCCAGCGTCAGATGGATCTTGGATGGATCCAAGACTACAATGATACGAATTCCTATCAGATCAATATGGTTCAAATCTTTGACATTCGCGTGATGAATACCAACCTGGTAGAGTTACATGTTGAGCAGGTCCGACTCAGATTCTTAATATCACATGACTATCAAAGCTGTAAAGCGGGTTGCGAAAGTGATCGAGGTTGTACCCTTGTCCAGGAGGCACTCCAGCATTTGTTAAATCACTAGTGGATGCCAATCTACATGGATGAAGATACTCAGCAAATTAGTATCAATAACAGGAATCCTACCCGGCATCAAAGTCAGGACGTCCGATCAATGGAAGGTAACCTAGTGAGGTTACATTGTATTCAAAGTGGGTGTGGCCAGGTGCCACTACACAATTACGACCGTTGTAGCGTCTGTTCGGAAAGTAACCAAGGGTGTTACCTTGTGAGAGCGGCTCTTCAGGGTCAGGTAGATCGTGGAGAAATTTGTCCATATCCAGGTTCCGGACCTATCGACTGGACGCCAAACTACCTCGCCGATCAAATTGAGGACGTTGTCACAATTTCTGGTCATCATAGGACCAAAGATGTTTTTGCCATCATTCCTCTACTTGACGAATCTAAAGTTCCCAACCAGGAACGGATCGAGATTACTTACGATGGTCAGAAAAATCAGAAGGTTCCCATAGTCATCTATCTGCCGGGACCACTACCGTATGAATCAACTAAGGTTATCCCTTACAAATACGGTGCAACGATAATTGAGAATGGAAAGGAAATTCCATTACCCTCCGTTGTGAACATTGCAGACATCAGTCGAGTAACACGGAGTGGTAGAATCTTCAACCGATGGGTTGGGGAAGTTAACAAGGAAAAGGAACTTCAGACAGAAGCTCCCGATCCACCAGTCGGTCAATCTAGTAATCTCGACATTTTGAAAAATGATGAGATACTGAAGCTCATCCAAAGGAGTGAATACAACATTGTCGATCAACTGTTACAAACTCCTTCAAAGATCTCGGTATTATCACTGTTACTCAGTTCAGAGGCGCATAGAGAGGCTCTACAGAAAGTCTTGGAGCAAGCCTTTGTGGAACATGTTGTAACAATCAGACAGTTCAATAGCATTGTCTCTAACATCACCTCCTGCAATAACTTGGGATTTAGTGATGAGGAATTACCTGAAGAAGGTCGTCGTCATAACATGGCGCTCAATATCACAGTTAACTGCCAGGACGATGCTTTAGCCAGCGTATTGTTAGACACAGGGTCAGCCCTGAATGTTATACCAAAGTCCACTTTGATGCAATTATCATTCAAAGGCCCTCCGATGAGAATCAACGAGGTCATCGTCAAAGCGTTCGACGGATCCAGTAAAACAGTTATCGGCGAAGTTGATCTTCCCATAACTATTGGTCCTCACACTTTCCAAGTCACTTTCCAGGTCATGGACATCAGGGTAACGTACAGTTGTTTATTAGGAAGACCTTGGATACATCAGGATGGAGGTTACATCAACCCTCCACCAAAAGCTAAAGTTCGTCAAGAACGATCAACTTGTCACAGTCTGTGGAGAACAAGCCTTGCTTGTGAGTAACTTGTCATCATCTACTAGTATAGAACCCGAGGAGGTTATTGGAACTCAGTTCCAAGCACTGTCGGTGAGCAAGGACAATCATTTCAAAGGAGGAACCTCGATTTCCTCATGCAAAGATGCTATCAAAGCGGTCGAGAGTACCGATACAACCGGATGGGGACAGCTTGTCATTCCTATTAACAATACAACAAAGAAGGGTCTTGGTTTTTCTACAACCTGTACCCAGATAGCTGTCAACGATGAAAGTCTTCATCCCTTTCAAAACTTCTTCCACAGTGGAGGTTTCCTTCACCCAGTGTCTCAAGCAGTACATGCTATCAATGAGGAAGATCCCTCTGACACAGATGAAGAGTGGAAGTCCTACCTTAACGAGGACGGTTATATGTCTCAGGAAGAGGTGCCTATACCATTTTGCTATCCCACACAAAGTCCGAGATTTATACCACGATTATATGTCGAAATGATATATGGAGATTGCGATCCAGGAGGATGTCGTGCTCCGCCAAATTCATTAGAGGAAGACACTCTGATGAAAGACAACTTTGATCACAACTACTATGGCCCAATGGATGGTCTGCCAATATGGCAACCTTATCCAGGAGACTTGGGGCAAGAAAGTCAGCCGAACAATGAAACTCAGCTGACCGTCATTGAACAAAATACTTGTGTCCCCACCATGTCATGGGATCAACACTCAGGTCATTTAGAAAATACTCAACATGAAGATGAATTTGCAACGTTCGCAGGACTTGAATTCATCAAATACGCTTTTCCCGAGGTCAACGTCATCGAGAGAGATGACTCCTCCAGTTCCAAAGAAGTTTGGGACACCTTGGGACAACCAAGTGGAAAATACGACTTTATGGTCAAGTACACTGCGCCCGAAAGCTCTCGTATCAGGTTCGAAGACATCCAGCCAACTGGATGGGGAGATACAGCTGAGAGCACCAATGCTATGCAAAATACAACAGAGGAATTCTCCTACGACAACTCTGCCTGGGAGACAGATTCCAATGATCCTGCTCCACCATAAATCAGCGTCATTTCTGAAGACAAATCAAGGAAGGTGCCAGACTTTGTGATTCACCGAGGAGTTTTCCGCCAATGGGTTGCCGTCGAGGTTCTGAAGGTCGTTCATCAGTCAAAGTAATTTCCATCTTTTAACCTTTCACCCTGCCCAGGTGAAACGGATGTTTGATAGGGCTCGCTTTCTGTAAATTTCCCTCTTCGCTTCGTCCAAAGCGACAGAGTTTTATTTTATAGGGCTGTAGTTTCAAGGATCGACTTGTCCATTAATAAAATAACGTCGTTCTGTAATTTCCGCATTAATTGCTGTTTTCTCTTTTCGTTTTTCAGAAAATGGTAATCCTAAAAAACATTCAATAATAAAAACAAGCAGCAAAATAATACACTGCACACACTTGCATTTTCTCTATCTCTTCTAAACACGAATCATCACGTCATGCAGATTGCTTGTTTTAAACCCTGTTGAAACATACGATCCGATGCCTTCTCCCAACTTTGAGTTCCCGATATTCGAGGCTGAAGAAGAAGTTGACAACGGAATTCCAGAAGAGATCTCCCGATTACTCAGACAAGAGGAAAGGTCCATTGAAACTCACAAAGAACCGTTGGAAACGGTAAACTTGGGTTCAGAAGAAGAGAGAAAAGAAATCAGGATTGGGGCACTGCTCAGTCCAACTGCCAGAGAGGGTTTGATAAAGCTTCTCAAAGAATTTCCCGATGTATTCGCTTGGTCCTATCAGGATATGCCAGGGTTGGATACCAGCATCGTGGAACATCACTTACCATTGAGATCGGAATGTCCGCCAGTAAAACAAAGGTTGAGACGGACTCACCCGGACATGGCCATCAAAATCAAAGAGGAGGTACAGAAACAGATTGACGCGGGTTTCCTCGCCACATCAGAATATCCTCAATGGTTAGCCAACATTGTACCCGTTCCCAAAAAAGATGGAAAGGTCAGAATGTGTGTTGATTACAGGGATCTAAACAAGGCAAGTCCAAAGGACGACTTTCCTTTACCACACATTGACATGCTGGTTGACAGCACAGCGAAATTCAAAGTTTTCTCTTTCATGGATGGATTCTCGGGCTATAACCAAATCAAAATGGCGCCGAAAGACATGGAGAAAACTTCATTCATTACCCCATGGGGTACTTTTTGTTACAAGGTGATGCCGTTAGGTTTGAAGAACGCCGGGGCAACCTATCAAAGGGCCATGATTACCCTGTTTCATGACATGATACACAAAGAAATCGAGGTATATGTCGATGATATGATTGCAAAATCAAAAATAGAGAGTGAGCACGTTGAACATCTGTCAAAATTGTTCGAACGTCTAAGAAAATTCAAGCTCCACTTGAATCCCAACAAGTGCATCTTCGGTGTTCGTTCAGGGAAACTACTTGGGTTCATCGTCAGCCAGAAAGGAATTGAAGTTGATCCTGACAAGGTCAAGGCCATTCAAGAAATGCCTTCTCCAAAAACTGAAAAACAAGTCAGAGGATTCTTGGGACGTTTGAACTACATCTCCAGATTCATATTCCTAATGACCGCCACTTGTGCGCCAATCTTCAAATTACTCAAAAAGAACCAGGATTGCGTTTGGTCAGAAGATTGCCAAACCGCCTTCGACAGTATTAAGGAATACCTGTTGAATCCTCCGATTCTATCACCTTCAGTGGAAAGAAGACCACTAATTATTTACCTCACAGTTCTAGAGGACTCAATGGGATGTGTACTTGGCCAATAAGACGAAACCAAAAGGAAAGAGTCTGCCATTTACTATCTAAGCAAGAAATTCACCGACTGCGAAACTCGGTACACGATGCTCGAGAAAACTTGTTGCGCTTTGGCTTGGGAAGCCAAACGTCTTCGCCAATACATGATTCGTCATACTACTTGGTTGGTCTTCGAAATGGATCCAATCAAGTACGTATTCAAAAAACCTGCTCTCACGAGAAGAATTGCCCGTTGGCAGATGCTGTTATCAGAATATGACATAGAGTACCACGCTCAGAAAGCCGTTAAGGGAAGTATTTTAGCCAATCATTTGGCTCATCAACCGATTGACGATCAGGAATCAATCGGGTTTGACTTCCCAGACGAAGATGTCATGTATCTAAAGATGAAAGATTGCGATGAACCGTTACCCAGTGAAGGGCCAGAACCAGGTTCCCAGTGGGGACTTATCTTTGACGGAGCAGTTAATCATTACGGAAATGGAATTGGGGCAATCATTGTTACCCCTCAGGGTACCCACATTCCTTTCACTGCCAGACTTACGTTCAAGTGTACGAACAACGAGGCCGAATACGAAGCTTGTATTATGGGTCTCGAGGAAGCGATTGATTTAAGGATCAAAAATTTGGACGTATACGGTGACTCGGCCTTGGTTGTCAATCAGATAAAAGGAGATTGGAACACATACCAATCAGGTTTGATTCCTTACAAAGACTAAGCAAGAAGGTTGCTACCTTTCTTCAATAGAGTTGAGTTTCATCACATCCCTCGTGATGAGAATCACATGGCTGATGCATTAGCCACTATCTCTTCCATGATTAGTGTAGGTCAATGGAATGACTTACCTAAGATCGACATCATGCGCCTTGAACGGCCCGCTTACATCTTCACGATTGAAGCAGTCATAGACGATAAACCTTGGTATCACGATATCAAATGCTTCCTTCAGAAACAAGAGTACCCACCCGGGGCACTCAGAAAAGATAGGAAAACCCTCAGAAGACTGGCTGGAAACTTCTTCCTGAGCGGCGACACTCTCTATAAGAGAAATTTTGACATGGTCTTGCTCCGATGCGTCGACAGACCAGAAGCAGACATGCTTATGAAAGAAATTCATGAAGGATCCTTTGGCACTCATGCCAACGGACACACAATGGCGAGAAAAATTCTGAGAGCAGGGTACTAGTGGTTGACCATGGAATCCGACTGCTACAAGTACATGAGGAGGTGTCACAAGTGTCAGATATACTCTGACAAAATTCATGTATCTCCATCACATCTCAAAGTTCTTTCTTCCCCGTGGCCTTTTTCCATATGGGGAATCAACATGATTGGCATGATTGAGCCCAAGGCTTCGAACAGACATCGGTTCATCCTTGTGGCCATTGACTACTTCACCAAGTGGGTCGAAGCAGCGTCATTCGCTAATGTAACCCGACAAGTGGTGGTCCAATTTATTAAAAACAATATCATCTGCCATTATGGTGTTCCAAGCAAGATCATTATTGATAATGGATCTAACTTGAACAATAAGATGATGAAGGAGTTGTGCGCTGAGTTCAAGATCGAACACCATAACTCATCTCCCTACCGGCCTAAGATGAACGGAGCAGTAGAAGCCGCTAACAAGAACATAAAGAAGATCGTTCAAAAGATGGTTGTAACCTACAAAGACTGGCACGAAATGCTACCCTTTGCTCTTCACGGTTATCGCACATCTGTCCGTACTTCAACAGGGGCAACCCCTTTCTCTCTAGTATATGGCATGGAGGCAGTTCTCCCCATAGAAGTAGAGATCCCATCAATCCGAGTACTGATGGAAGTGAAGCTTATAGAAGCTGAATGGTGTCAAAGTTGACACGATGAACTGAATCTGATAGAAGAGAAACGAATCACGGTGCTATGCCACGGTCAGTTGTATCAGTAGAGAATGAAGAAGGCGTTCGACAAAAAGGTTCGACCCCGCATCTTCAGGAAAGGAGACCTTGTGCTCAAGAAGATATAATCATTTCTCACTGACTCTCGGGGCAAGTGGACCCCGAATTATGATGGCCCCTATGTGGTCACGAAAACTTTCTCAGGCGGCGCCTTGAGACTTGCAACCATGGACGGAGAGGAATTTTCCTACCCCACGAATGTTGATGTAGTCAAAAAATACTTCGCCTAAGCTACAAAAAAAAACGTCTCGGTGGATTGAAAACCCGAAAGGGCGGTCCAGGGAAAAGTTAGAGACATGAAAAAAAAATCATCCTGATGGATTGGAAACATCATAGTACAATCCAGGCAAAATTAGGGATAACGGCAAGTAACTATGTTCAACAGAGGCAAATCCCTCAGCAGCAGCAGTTACATCATCTATCAGAAAACTCCAGTCAAGGTCATCTTTGACAGAAGCTCAGGACGCCCCGAATTCAAAGTTGGTGGAAGGATAGTGGTCGTTATGTTTCAACGTAGCCCTTTTCCCTGTAAATTACCATTTTTAAACTTTGTATATACTCTTTGGAATCACGCGTTTGGCTGATCTCCATCTTATCAATAAAATTTGAGCCTTTGTGCTTTTGTTTGTATTTCTTATTTGTTTAAGCTTTATAGAACAACGTTGTTAACATGATTAACGATTCTTGAAATAAAACAAAATGAATTTACTTGTTAAAACTTTTTCTGCTTTTTAATAAAAGTCAGCAATTTCTTTGGACTGTTGAACATCGAAAGAACATCAACCGCTTCTCCAGAAGTAAGCGAACTTCAAAGTGCAGAATCAAAGTACTCCTTCTACGCCAGTGTGCCTGAATGAAGGATCAACAGTGTCGGATACGACTATTCCGTCTGACCTCTTCGGCCGAGTTCTTATCTCCTAAGCCTGATCAACGGTATTCCCCGCAGGGACTATTTCTCCTAAGCAAGGTGGAATTGCTATTTTGAACCAGCGATATTTCTATACGCCCCACGATGGCCGAGTATCCAGTCGTGTTCACCCGTCAGTTTGTATGTCGCGTCAGTTTTGTCCGCACAAATATACATACATCACACATTTTTTATTTGTATTCACATTTCATATTGCATCACTATCACTCTAGTCGGTCTTGTCCCCTAGTGGTAGAAGTCCTCTCAATCGAGTTGTCAGTTCTTGCCTCGTCAGGAAATACTGTGTCTGAACAACCTCGCTTCCAGTTTAATTCTGGAATGAAGTTGGTCCTTGACCACTTTGATAACTTGAACCTCTGAAAAGCCAGAGAAAACTTTCAATAAACATCACTCTTCGTCATTGAAGATGATATCCTTGCTTTCCTGGATTAAGGAAAATCCACAGAGAAAGCTTCGTAATCAGAGATTCGGCAGCACGCCAGTTTCGCTCCAAAAATATCGCTGATGAAAAAGTCATCGGCACCTCAAAATTGGACCCCATCATATGGCATTTCTCCGGGAAGATCCCGAGAAAAGTATGATGTAAGATCCCAAGCGAAAGCAGTCTCCCAAGAGACCTACTTTCCCCCCAGTAGAAACAAATGGCATCTCCAACAGAGAAGTTTGTGTAACTCTACGACTCAGACGATTGGGTTCCCCAGCAGGTCTGACATCAAAACTTTTTTCCGTCAAATGGCGTCTCCCCAAGAAAATTCGGCGAGAAGTTTGAGGGAAAACCGCTACTAATAGCGTTCCTTGTCAAGAAAGTTTATTGACAAAAGAAACTAAGACCAGTTCCTTGGTAGGAAACCAGGATCGAGGGGAAGTTTATTTCAGAAACCCAGACCAGTTCCTTGGTTAGAAACCAGGATCGAGGGGAGGTTTATTTCAACTAAGACCAGTTCCTTGGTAGGAAACCAGGATCGAGGGGAAGTTTATTTCAGAAACCCAGACTAGTTCCTTGGTAGGAAACCAGGATCGAGGGGAGGTTTATTTCAACTAAGACCAGTTCGTTGGCTGAAGACCAGGATCGAGGGGAAGTTTACCTTTTTTAAGCATCATCGCTTAAGCAAAAGAGGATGAATGTGTAAGCTACCATTCATAATCACCATCAAAATTTCGGGTATTCCGATATTTAATCCTCTTGCACCCTGAATGCCCGAATACCTTCGTCATTCACACCTTCGGGTCCAAGAAGATTAAATAGGGGCATCTGTCATACCCCAAATTTTGACCACTAAGATTTCCCATCATTGTTCAAATCATCATCACAATATGGAGGAACCATCCTATTGCATCAGTCTCCCCAAAGATGTGTGAGCATCCACTACAATCAAAATTAGGGTTTCAAGCCCTCTCCGAGTGCTTAGACAAAGGATCAATCAAGAAACAACATGATCTTCAACTTGTCTAACCTCCCAAACATTCACAATGAATCAAGAGGACTCCCACTTCAAGGATTAAGCACAAGGTTGCTCCCTTCTAGGTGGATCAAGCTTCAAGATCGTCAGTGTCACCAAATTAGGGTTTTGGTCGACCAGGGCCTCCAGATGGAAAATTTCATCTGGGCACAAGCCTATGATCCAAAACATAACCTAATATACTCCATGGAACCTCATGGACCCAATCATCAAGTCAATTTTGCCTCAGGGGATGCATTCATAAAAAATCATGAATTAGGGTTTCTTGACCTAATTCACCCCTAAGTTGACTTTTAGGGCAAATCATGAGCCAAGACCTCAAGAGAGGGTTTTAGGGTCTCTAATGAACTATATTGATCCATTTGGAACAATGGATCAATCCAAGAAGCTTGAGCAACAAGTCTCAATTTCATCTGCACCATAATTAGGGTTTTAAGAGAAAAGTCAACTGTAACTTTGACTTTTGACCAGGACATGCTCCCAAGCCCTAAGACATGATTCAATATACCCTATGACAACCATGGAATATGTCCATCAAGTTTGATTTAGGTCAAGGACATGATTTCCTGAAGAATTGCACAGTTTGGAATTCATCTGGAAAAAAGTCAACTGTACACAAAAGTCAACTTTGACTTTTTGAGATTTTTCACCAAAATGGATTTTTAACCCTAAAATGATGTTAATGTATGATTTGAATCATCATTCATCAAGAAAAATCAAGAAAAGTAGGATAACTTGTAAAAGGGGTAACCATAAAAACTTAGAAAATTTTCTAAGTTAAAAAATAAAGTGACAAAGGTACCAACTTTGTAGGACCATAACTCCTAAACCACAAGGCCATTTTTTATCATCCAAAGATGGATTTGTAGCTCTCATTACCCTCTACAAAAACTTCAACTAGACCTAAGGCCAATTCATTAAGGATTTTGAGTTATGGAGTGATCAAAATGGTTGAAAAATGAAAATGTCACTTTTTCCAACACTTAGTGAAATTTTCACTAAGTCCAAATCTGTCTTCACTTTTTGCCAAATGTAGAGGGATTTTTCACTTGGATTCAAAAGAGATCAAAACCAAACTTGTTCAAATAGTTGTTGTATCATGTAAGGGCTTTCCAAAATGGCCAAGAGCATTGCCAAATTCAACTTACACCATGAGATATGACATTGTCAAGTTGCCTTGCTGAAATCTGTCAAAGGCAAGGCAGAATTTGCAACTATGCTCGATTTGCCAAAATCAGCCAAATCCAATTGCTCCTATCTACTTGGACACCTCAGAGGATTGAATCTAAAGGGGATAATCACTGAGCCAAGCCTCCAAAGTCCATGGAACAAGAAATAGCATGTTGAACCTAGAATGGCCAAAATAGGGACAAGACTTCAAATTTGGATTGAAGCATTTAATGGAAGCATCAAGGTGGCATGGACTGAGCCATTCTCATTTGAAATCAGTCAAGACTTATCCAAGACCAAGGGAACCAAAGCTCTGTGCCCTAACCTCTAGTCAATGGCAAGAGGAGACTTGAAATTCCATTGGACAACATTGACCAAACCTACTTAGCAGCTGCCATTCACTATTCCTTGCAAAACAAACTTGCTCTACTATAAATAGAACTCAATTGTGATCAGTTTGAGTACACAAAAGCCATCTAACAGATGCTTTCCTCAAAATCTCTTTCTCTTGGCAAAAATACCTTTCTTAGCAAGGTAGCTATCGGGTTTTGAGTTTGAGAGCTTTTCCAATCAAACCAATCACTCACTGTTCGCTGTTGATCTTGGCGAACAACCTCTGGTTTACCAGAATGGTGAAATCTGGGTTACTTGCAGGATTAACCAAACAAATCCTAGGACGTCGTGCGAAAACTTAGATCAACGTGATAAATTTTAAATTAAGGGTGATATCTTGGTTTTATGTATTTAAGTCTTTTGGAACAAAAGATTTCAACTAACTCTAAATGAAAATCTGAGATAAAAGAAAATGAGTTTGAAAAGAACTTTTAAAGTAAAATGGCAAAGACAGAACTTTAAAGTAAAATGACGAAGAAAACATAAAGATGCTGGTAAATGTAAAGGAATTGATAAAAAAGACTTTGATTGATAAAGAAATTAAAAGATGGTGTTTACACGTACATTTTTCCAAATAACTCTTTTCTCTCACACGGGTACTTTGAGTAATTTCAGGAAGTTTTGTACAAGTTTTTTTACACACACAATTCTAATAACAACTATCCTATTTATAGATAAACAAAATAACTGCTATTAACGACTAAATCCTAAAATTTCGACATCTGGCATTCTGCATGTCTTCCTTTCGCCAGGTGCTTCCACGCGTCTTCTGCCAAACGTTATAATTCTCCTGAATTTGAATCTTCAAGTTATGTCGAACAAACGCGTCCTTTCAAACTTGTCAAATTGTCAAACCATTGCAACCTTCTTCATACTTATCCAAACCTTTTCATTTTGCAGAAATCTTTACTTGACGAAATGTCGAAGCGTTGTCTTGTCGAAATGACGAAATGTTGTCTTGTCGAAATGTCGAAGGGTGTTGAAGAATATCTCCCAAGCAGATATACTTTTTCAGTTGTACTTCCTCTGACATGTTCCTCTATTTGTCGAAAACAACTTTTTACGTGTTGAACTCATGGCGTCGAAAATACGCATATACAAATTGCCCCCCAGCAAAGGTATTTCGACTATCCTGGAGAAATAACCCTTTGGTGTTCAACCAATATTTTGACGCCATGTCATCCTAATTTTAAATTACATAATTTCAAATTCCAACATAAATCATCATTTTACTTTCTCAAAACGTCAACTCTAGCCCACGTTCTAGCTTCTAGCCCATTATTACTTAACCTAACGTCATGGCCATCTCCTTTTTAACTTCCACTTTTCTTCATCACCGTCAAGATGATGCCACGTGCCCTCCATGATCACCACTAAACTCAAAAAATCATTTCCTCTTATAAATACATAAACCCCTATTCCTCTTTCTTTTTTACACTTTTGAACCTTTCTTCTTCACCATCATTCCAAATTTTCATCTTCTTTCTAAAACTTTCTGATTCAACAATGGCTTTTCAAAAATCATCAAGCAGCAAACCTTCCAAGAGTGAGCAACCCTCCATCATCCCTCCTACGCATAGGTTGGATTAACCGACACTGATTGGGGATCAACAATACATTCCTGAGCTTCCAAATGCGAGGGAAAAAGACTACATTTTTAAATCCCAGGTACTTATCCCTGTTATTATTTCTGGTAATCACTATGCTATGTTAGGACCACTCCCTAACCCAGACATTAAACCTGAGCGTTTACGAGAGTTCTTTACTACTTATTCTCACACAAAACCCATAGGTGCTGGGGTGAAACCCCCCACTCTAGAGAAACCAGTAGAACAAACTGAACCTCAAGGTTCAAGTGAAAAAGATGAGGAAGCAATAAATTTAACTTATCTGAATTATACTAGGATTTTTAGAACTTGCCCTTGGTCGAAAGACCTTTCAGACTACTTGTCTTGGTTGAACAGAGTTGAAAACGTTAAAGAAAAATTTTGGAAAGAAATAGGAATTTTTGACTTGATACAATTATCAAGAGTAGGACCCAATGTTTGCCCTAACATGCTGCTAGCCTCCCTTTACTTTTGGGATAGTACGTATAACACCTTCCACCTCCCATGCGGGATGGTTACCCCTACGCTGTTCGACATAGCTGCCATAATTGGCCTTAGTCCAGTTAGCATTGACTTCGACCCCGCTCACCTGAACGAGGACTCCATTGATTTCGACACCAGTTTCGCCCCATACTCCCTTTTTATGTCTCACTACCATGGCGAAGATGACCAAGAAGTTTCTGACAAAGAGCACATAGCTTTTCTAACCTTGTGGCTGACCAAATTCGTCTTTTGCTCCCGCTCACTTCAAGTGGCTAAGAGGTTCATCACTATGGCGAACCAACTCCATGCTGGGATCAAATTATGCTTAAGTGAGGTAATCTTGGCGAACCTGTATGAGTCCTTGAGTGAAAGCGTGCGTTCTTTGAAGACATTGAAGGACAAAGGGAAGCTTAATTTGGCAGGCCCCTTTTGGCTCTTGCAACTATGGTTGAATGCCACTTTTGAAGCCTTTATTCCTGCGAAGCATGACATAAATGAAGAGGAATTCAAAAGCAGGAGTGTCGAATGGCCCAGATTGGTGCAATTGACACCAACTGATGAAGCAATTAGCCTTCGACGGGCTTTCACCAGCTACGTAATGATGTTTGCTGAGAGACATCATTTTACTTCGACTATGGCTCCGTTTGCTGACAGAACAATTGGACCTGAATGGTTTATACGACAATCCCCCCTACAAACCAAAAAAGATGAAAACATCTTCCTAAATGTCTGGGAATCCTTTTTGACCTCTAGGCTCCTGTCCTCCCACCGTAATACTACGAAACCCCAGATTGCCTTAATAGTTTATCAACCTAACTTGGTTTCCAGGCAATTTGGGCTAATACAAATCATGCCTCGACCTCTTTTCCCTAAAAAAGGGGCCATCATTTTCTACAACTCCTTCCACGACGAAGCCACCAGCAGGGAATTGTCGAACAAGCTGACTGACGAATCTTTGGATATTCGACCGGTGGTTTTTCAACCATCATTCCTTTGCACTCCTGAGTTCGACACATGGTGGAGGGAATACTATGCTACCAAGTTTTTCGACGTAAAAGCTTTCACCACCCATCTGACGAATGCTTTTGCTCTTGTGCAGGAACGGACTAAAAAAGGTACACAAAGACACATCCAAGAAATACAAAAATTTCAAAAATATTTTGAAACCGTTTACAGACCTGATGATCTTAGTCGAACCATACGCGAAGCTGCGGTTACTTTAAAAGAAAAATTCACGGAGAAGTTGGAGAAGTTGACACTGCCTCCATACATTCGACCAGAAGTGCGTTACAACTTGGCTTTCAGCTATTACCCTCCTAAATTTCCACCTTTACCATCTGCTGAATTTGGTGTGGCTTTAAGTCCTCCATTTCCAGATTGGTTCACATGTGGGAATCATATGAAAATTCTTCGTGAAAGTTATAAAAAACCTGCTAAACGCGTGGTTGCGACTAAGTATCATCTGGATAACTACCCAGGGCACCTTCATATTGGAATAGAACACGTTCGCGTGGAAGATCCCATTCTTGAAGGTGTTAACAACAACACGAATTTTGTCATTTTATCATCAAATATTTCTCACTGCCTAACTTTCCCCTTTTTCTTTTTTTTCTTTTTTAGCTGTGAAAGTGCCTGCCAAGAAAGCTTCCGTCGAAACTCCACAAAGTGCCGCCCAGACACCTTCGACTAAGGTATAAATTTCTTCCTCTTTTGATCTATTCTTTTATTTCTTTAAGACACTCACTATTTTTGATTTATATGATCAGGTAAGTCAAAAAACCTCTACATTCCAAAAAAGAAAGAAAATACCAGAGATAATCCCTGTCGAAGAGTCCAGTGATGAGTCTCCATCTCCAAATCCTCCTCCTCCAAAGAAGAAAAGACTGCAGAAAATTGCCTCACAAAAATCCATTGTCAAATCCTCTAAAAGGGAATCTTCTAGCAGTCCTGCTACAAAATGCCAGATGAAGGATACGGGGAGTGGAAAGTCTAGCTCCAAAACTGAGACTTCTAAGGTAAATTTTAATCTCGACCCTTCTTGTTTATTTTATTTCATTTTTAACTTAGAAATTTTTCTTTTGATAGAAGCCAAAGGTCGTCGAAAAGAAACCCGAGACAATCCATGAGGAGGCAGCTCGAGAGGAGGACACTCCCATCAAAGAACTTGAGAGACAAACGGTCGAAGCATTCGACACTACTGCAGGAGCTGATTCTGATAACAACTCTCCTTCTCATCCTGGAGTACACGCTGAGCAGCCAAAAGATGATGATGTTGAAGCAGACACTGCTGTCAAAGGAGGTCCTAAAGAGAAGACTGCTAACGAAGAAAATCTGTCGAAGCAACAGGAAGCTAGGCGAACTTCAGAGCATAGCAACCAGCCTACTCCTGACCAAACTCAAAGGAGTTCCCAAACAACTGGTTCGACTAGTCTTTCTCATGAAGAGCTTGAAAGTCTCAAAGTGCAGAAACCCCTGGACTACCTGAAAGCCATACTTAGCACCAGATTCAACTTTAAAGACTCTTCCTACAGCAGTTCGACTACTTCTGGAGCCACTTCTGAAGTGCATTCTCTACCCAATATCATGACTCAGATCAAGGCGAAGATCCTTGATGTTGACTTCTTCCAAGTTCTAGAGGAGAATGCCACTGCTCCAATGGAGTTGAAGAAACTGTTGAAGCAAATTAACGTCTTGGATGCTTCTGTCGAAGTCTGCAATTTTGTGATAGAGCTGACAACTGTGATTGACTTATCCAGCGCAGATCTTCACCGTCGAAGAGACTTATGTCAACAAATCTCTAAAAAAATGGACCAACAAGCTGCTGAATGGAACTCTGTTTCTGTTTCGACAGATAAGGTTTCAAAACTACAAGAGCTTTCTGAAGCCTCTGTCAAGAAGACTGCTACCTGCCATAACCACATTCAAACATGGAAGAAACAAATAGCAGTTCTCCAAGAGAAAATTTCCAAAGAGGAGGAACTCATAGCTTCTATCCAGCAGCCTAGGCAAAGCGAGATTGATGAAGAATTGAAGGTTGGTATTCAACACGCAGAGACCGCTCAAAAGATCAACCAAGAGATTGAAGTTGCCCATATTCACAGGAACCTCTGTGATCGTCGACTTCAATTTCAGAAAGACAAATTTACCGCTTTGAAGGCACAGTTTGCAAACCTTCAGCTTTAGTCGAATTTTTCTGTCAATTTCTAGCCCTTTGAGGCTTTATTTGTAATGATTTTAACGCCATCTATTTGGCAGCACAATATTTACTTTTAATTTCCATTTTATTCGACTGCTATCTTTATTTCCTGTAGTATTGGTTTATACCTTTTCAAATATTTGCCATTTATTTTTAATATCCTTTCGTCTTTCCCTATTTCTTCGACCTCATATGCGCCATTAGAAAATATTTTCAAAACTCTGAAAGGTCCTTCCCATTTGGGAGACCATTTTCCCATAACTCTGTCTTTTCGATCCATAGGAAGAATTACCTTCCACACATAATCACCAATTGAAAAAGTCTTAAATTTTACTTTTCTATTGTAGAACTTTTCGACTCTCTCTTTTTGTCTCTTTATGAGATCTAAGGCACGAAGCCTTTCTTCGTCTAAATCAACCAATTCATCCATCATCATACTCCAGTATGTCTCTGATGGGATCTGATGATGCCTTTGAACCCTAACCGATTGCAAATACAATTCGACTGGCAAAACTGCATCATGCCCATAAGTTAATTTAAATGGAGTCGAATTGGTTGCTTCTTTAGGAGATGTTCGACAAGCCCATAAAATTTGATCTAAGGTATTATGCCAATTTTTTGGCTTTCCACCTACATGCTTTTTGATCAAATTTATCACCACCTTGTTAGCTGCTTCGACTTGTCCATTAGCCTGAGCATAATAAGGTGTCGAAGTAAGGAGCTTAAAACCTGTATCTTGTGCAAACCTCTGCATCTTTCGACCAGTAAATACAGATCCTTGATCCGTAGTTATTGTTTCCGGTATCCCAAATCTGTAGATTATATGCTTTTGGATAAAATCCATAACTGCTTCTTGATCTACATTCACCAATGGTATGGCTTCAATCCACTTAGTGAAATAATCTACTCCAACTAAAATGTACCTTTGCCCTTTTGAAGAAGCTGGTCGAATTTCACCAATTAAATCTAACGCCCAACCTCTGAACGGCCAAGGCTTTACAATCGAATGTAACTCACTTGCAGGAACATGTGGTATACCTGCATGTACTTGGCATTCTTGACACCCTTTTGCAAACTCGACACAATCCTTTAGCATTGTTGGCCAATACATTCCTTGTCGAAACAATAACCACTTCATTTTGTGGCCTGCTTGGTGTGCGCCACACGCTCCACTATGCACATTCGACAATGCTATGTATGCTTCGTTTTCGCCTAAGCATTTCAACAAGACTCCTTCCGTAGTTTTCTTGAACAATTCATTGCCAAAAAGTACATAACTCAAAGCTCTATATTTTACCTTTCGTTCGACTTTTTGATTTGGATCTTGCAAATATTCTTTGATGGGTTTCCTCCAGTCTTCGACTCCTGCATCATCTATGTTGCAGATCTCATAATTCTCCTCGTCACCATATCCCAATTTTATTGTTGCTAAATCTGATGGGGACAAACCTACAGATATGATTCTTCCTCTGACTTCAATGGCTTTTTCTAACTTCTCCTCCGACACTTTGTATCCTGATGCCAATTGAGCAAGATCATTCGCCTCTTGATTCTCCATCCTGGGAATGTGCCTAAAAACCACATGGTCGAACTTCTTGAGAAGTCTATTTGCTATCACGAAGTACATTATTAGATTCTCTTTCATACATTTGTACTCCTTAGTCAACTGCTTTATTACCAACTCAGAGTCACCCATTATTTCGACTCTTGTTGCCCCCAATTCCAACAAGATTTCAAGTCCAACAATCAAAGCTTCATATTCGACTTCATTGTTCGAACATAGCCCTTCGACTTTGTACTTGAACTTTGTTGGAATTTTGTCAGGAGAAATAATCACCATCCCAATACCAAGTCCATTCTTATGCCTGGAACCATCGAAATACAGTTTCCATGGTGCTAATTCGACGTACTCCATAGTTTCGACTATAGAGTGGTCAGCTATAAAATCAGCCACCACCTGTCCTTTCATAGCCTTTAAAGGCAAATATTTTAAGGAGTATTCTGTTAGAGCCAAAGCCCACTTTCCAATTCGACTATGCAAAATATATTTAGACAACATATGTTTTATTACGTCGAAATGAGAAGATACATATACATCAACAGGCTTTATATAATGCTTCAATTTCATACAAGAGAAATATACACATAAACATAGTTTTTCTATAGCACTATATCTAGTTTCAGCATCATTTAAGACTCTGCTGAGATAATAGATGGCCCTTTCGACGCCATTCTCATCCTCTTGACACAACATACTTCCTAATGTCTTGTCTGATGCAGAGATATACAACCTCATGCTTCTTTTCCTACAAGGGGACATCAAGATTGGAGGACTAGCCAAGTACTCTTTGATTTTGTCGAAAGCCACTTGTTGCTCTTGCCCCCATGTGAATTCTTCTTTCTTTAGTCGAAGTAGAGAAGAAAAGGGTTGCGTCTTTCCACTGAGGTTGGAGATGAATCTTCTTAGAAAATTGATCTTCCCTAGTAGAGATTGCAATCCCTTTTTCGTTGATGGCGCTTTCGCTTCCATTATAGCTTTGGCTTTGTTTTCATTTATTTCGATCCCTTTCTTGTGGACCACAAAACCTAAAAAATCACCCGCCTGCACACCAAAAGCACATTTAAGGGGATTCATCTTTAGACCAAACTTTCTCATCCTCTCAAAGGATTATCGAAGATGGTCAATATGATCTTTTCCTGAAACAGACTTGATTACAATATCATCAATGTAAATTTGCATAAACGTCTCAATAAAATCATGGAAAATTGAATTCATAGCCCTTTGGTAAGTGGCTCCAGCATTCTTTAAGCCAAAAGGCATCACTACCCATTCATAAGTTCCAATTGCTCCAGGACAATGAAAAGCTGTCTTAGAAACATCCTCTTCAGCAATAAAAATTTGGTTATAGCCAGAGTATCCATCCAACATACTTAGATACTCGTGACCTGCTGCAGAATCTATAAGCATTTCTGCTACTGGCATAGGATATTCATCCTTTGGGGTAGCAGAATTTAAATCTCTAAAATCAATGCATACCCTAAGTTTGCCATTTTTCTTAATAACCGGAACTATATTTGCAATCCAATTAACATACCTGGTAGTGCGGATGAAGTTGCATTTTAGAAGTCTTTCGACCTCTTCTTTTATTTTCGACAGAACTTCTGGTGCAAAGCGCCTTGGAGTTTGCTTGACTGGCTTCTTCCCTTCTATGATTGGCAGCTTTAATTCGACCAAACTTCTGTCCAAACCAGGCATTTCGTCATAATCCCATGCAAAGCAGTCTTTGAACTCCTTCAACAACTGGATTATTTCGACTATGAACTGAGGATCCATCCTTGCACTTATGTAGGTTGGTCTTTTTTCTGCCCCCAGTCCCAAGTTGATTTCTTCTAAAGGATCCTGCGCCACCATCTTCAAATTGTTCGACACTGGATCTTTTTCGAACCCCAAAGGTTCGTCGTCATAAATGGCGTCAAGTTTCTGGTGTTGCCATTCGTCTATTTGGTTGTTATCACTATTTTCCTCAACGTCTTTTTTAAGACATTGTTCATTCGAACCTTCATGATTGGCTTCAACAGCCATGTATTTTACTTCGGCCTCAAGAGCCGCTTTGAATTTGTTTTCAGCTATGTAAGCCGTAATTTTGTCGAGCACTGCTTGTTCACTCATCATCATGGTCGAACTCATTCCCCCATCCTGTTGGTGCTACGTTGGTAGTCCCCCACATGTAGTTGGAGTCACCAATGACTTCCTTATCCCACTAAAAACCATGTGTAGGATGGAGATACATGGAACAGTACGCGTTGTCCGTTGCCTTCAAGTCGAATTTCTCCGGACTGCAAGGAGGTATGTGGGCTAAGTTTTTGTCGAAACTTCGATCACTTACATTGTTTACTTCGGACATGAAGTAACTTTGGTCTGCTTCTATGTTCTCGACGATTCCATCTGGCCTCCAAATAACTATTCTCTGGTGCATCGACGAAGGAACAGCACCTATACCATGAATCCATTCTCTTCCCAACAACAAGTTGTAGTTCGCCCTAGAAGCAATGACTATAAACATTGTTGGCCTCGTTATAGTACCAACTGTTAGATCCACTTGAATAACTCCCATGGTTGTTCCTACCTTTCCCTCGTAATTCGACAGAACCATGTTGTGGGGCTTTGCATCCGAGTCATCTTTGCCAATCTTTTTCAGCATGAAATGGGGCATTAAATTCACAGCGGCACCACCATCCACTAGGATTTTGTTCACACCAACACTCTCAATCTTTCCTTTGATAAACAAAGGCTTCAAGTGCGCCTTCATGGAATCGTCTGGTCTTTCGAAGAAAGCATTTTGCTCTTCGACACAGCCATTATTCATTACGTAGTAGCACACGGGCTTGTGCACCATCGTTTCCTCTTCCATCCCATCCTCTTCGTCTTCGACTTCCATGATCCTATCATAGTCTCTAGGAAGGACCGAAACCACGTTACAGACAACGTCGAAGGACGCCTCCGAATCCGACTTGAAATCATCTGTCATCTCGTCATCCTCCAACTTCTTCTCTTTGGGCACATTTTGCGCTGCCACGCTGTTTGGTTTGATTTGCTGGAGAGGCTTCTTTCAGCAACTTCTTTCTCAAACCTCTTTTGCCTTTGGAACCTCCTCCACTGGGATCTCGACATGGGGTTCTTCCCTTTATAATTCTCTGAAGGATATGGCCTAGGTTTGTATTTCTCCAACTCCTTCTTGTTTTCCATTGAAGTGCCTCTCTGCACATTGAAATTTTTCCACTTCTT
Source organism: Lathyrus tuberosus (assembly GCA_022829125.1). Taxonomy (NCBI): domain Eukaryota; kingdom Viridiplantae; phylum Streptophyta; class Magnoliopsida; order Fabales; family Fabaceae; genus Lathyrus; species Lathyrus tuberosus. The sequence continues at coordinate 2,914,138 of JALAZF010000502.1, read as the reverse complement.
CTGGCCTTGGGCATCTCTGACGGGTTGAACCCACTTGTCATCTATCACTTTGCTTGACGGCTTGTAAGTGCCATAGTGTCTGTTTCCGCTCTTCCATTGGTGGTGCTCACTCCTTCTTGGGTCATATCTTGTCACTCCCCCATTTGCCTTCCTTCTTGCTTGATCTGCTGCCTCCAAGTTGGTGGCAGCCTTTCTGTCGAAAATGGAACTGCAACGAGGGCATAACATCACATCACTCTTCCTTCTCTGGCACCTTTTGAGGAATTCGACCAAACTCTCATCTTCTTTGGGGTACGCCAGCTTTTGGTACTCCTCTCGACGTTGATCTTCATCTACTGCTGCCTGAGTTTTCTGCGAAACTTCTACCATATTGATCTCCACATCTTGCTTGTCAGCAATGGTTAGTCTGTTCATCTTTTCAATGAGCCTTTCCTCTTCGACTCTGTCCTTCTTTTTCGTCAGGTCGAACTTCCCTTCTGGGCAGCAACACCAGGATATGTTCCTAGGAGCATGCTTGCAGCAACAATTGTTTGACCTTTCTTTAGGGTCCTCCTCTATTCTTCGTAGGATCCCATAAGTCCCAGATTTCCCACGGCCATGTACAGCTTTTCCTTTCATTTCTGTGACTTCCTTGTCGAAAGGTCCCATGATGTTGATGCAGTAATTTGCAATATCAGCCTCCTTCGTGTTGTCAAGATCAAGGCCTTCAATAGCCTTGTTTTCAGCAACGAAGTCCTCAGTAACTTCTTCCTTGGCGATAGGGGAATCACCATCGTCATCAAAATCACTTCCCCAATCAGTTGGTTGGATTTCACTGATGTCGGTGTGATATGTTGCAGGAATAGTGTACTTCACTAGGTAGTCAAATTTTCCACTTGGCTGTCCCAAACAATCCCAGATTTCTCCTGGTCGAACCACCACGTCTTCAGCAACACTGTCATCGTTCTTTTCGTCGGAATCCTCTGTAGTTTTCTTCAATTTCTGATTATCAAAGCTTTCAGTAACTTTGACCTTACCTTCATCGTCGAAGTCCTCAGCGACTTCAACTGTGTTTTTGTTGTCAAGATCCTCAGTGACTTTGACCACATTATTGTTGTCGAACGCTTCAGTACCTTCGACTTCGTTCTGGCCTGCAAGATCTTCAGTAATCTCGACCATGTTGACACTGGTGTCGAAACCTTCCATAGCCTCCACCATCTCGAAACTGCCATCAGAAGCAACTTCAATCTCCACCATATTCACAGTGGATGGTTCAGCATAGTGTGCTTCGACAACCTGCATAGGATTCGAATCGATCCCCATTTGTTGTTTTGGCTTCTCGCCAAACTTCAGCCTTCCATCACGGATAGCATTCTGAACTAGATCCCTGAAAAGAAAACATTGAGATGTTTTATGACCCAAAAAGTTATGGTACTTACAAAAACCCCTCTTTTTCTGCTGTTCGACAGGCGGTTCTTTAGCGCCTGGTGGCTTTATTAACTGGCCATCTTTGACCAATAAATCAAAAATTTCGTCACACTTGGTGACGTCGAACGTATAAGTTCGTTTAGGAAACTTATCATTTCTTTCATTTTCGACTGGATTTTTTCCATTCGACGGAGCTAGTACTTTACAGGCGTATGGTGGGCCTGACTTTAGTTCTGCCAGATCAATTTCTTGTTCGTCGAACAAAATTAGTTCATTTTCGTCACCATCATCATCCTGGCATACTCCTACATAGGCCACTCTTTCCTTTTTATTTTTATTTGATCTGAATTTCTCAGCTTTTAGCCTTTCAATCTGTCTTACCCTATCTGCTAATTGTGCCATATCTCTTAAATATTGAGTGTCTAATTTCTAATCTAGACCCCCTGCAGCCATTTCGACTAACTCTCGTTCTGGCACTTGTGTGAAACATCTTGCCTTAAGCAACCTGAACCTATTTAGGTAATCATCTATAGGCTCTGAAAATTTCCTCTTAACACTAGCTAATTCCTTCAAACTTATCTTAGTCTGACCCATATAGAATTGTTCATGGAACAATCTTTCTAATTGGGTCCATGTGAATATAGCGTTCGCATGCAAGGATGTAAACCAGGTGAATGCATTTTTTGTCAAGGAACTTGGGAAGTACTTCATTTTCAAATTTTCATTATTGACTATTTCTCCTGCTTCTATTAGATAACGCGCTACGTGCTCTATAGTAGATTCACTAGTATCTCCTGAAAACTTAGTAAACTTAGGAACTTTCCATCTTGGGGGTAGTTCCTCTTGCAGAATGTGTTCTGACAATGGGGAAGTATAAGTAGGCCTTTGCAAACCTATATTTACACCGTTTTGGGCCATTATCCTTTCGACCATGGCTGTTATGTTATTTTCGACAGGAAAGTTATTATATCGTATTCGCTGTTGCAACACATCATCAGCATCTTGGCCTCTCTGGACTATTACCCTCCTAGGTTCTTGTTGAACGGGGATTTCGACACGAGGTTGTTCGACCACTGCCTCTTGGTTTCTAGGATTTGCCTGAGGATTCTCTAAAGGCCTTTGATTTATCGTGGGTTCCTCTTCGACATTTACTACTTTGTTTTGAATCACTTGTTCTCTTTGCCGTGCTTGAGGAACACCAAAAAAGTCAGCGATGCGCGTCATTTGCGCAGCCAACAATTGGTTGGTTTGGGTAGTGTTTTGTATTAAAGGGTTAAACACTGCTCCCATTTGTTGAGTCAACATTTGGACCATATCATGATTACTTTCGTCCATTTGTTGTCGAATTACTTGCGCAGAATTATTGGTAATTGTTGGCATTTGGAAATTTGGTAGGGATTGGTTCAATCTACTCATATTTCCACCATATCCTGATCCTTGCAATGGTGAAGACATGTGGACCATGGCGTCAGAATACAAGGGTGGTGCACTTTGCAAGTTCGCCATTACTGACGTTGGCATTCCATATGGTTGTTCTCTTCCGAACATAGGCATGGAAAAATTTGTCTGGAATGGCCTAAAATTTTGTCCTCCCGGAGGAGGCGTCCCCAAGGGCCTTGAATAACCCATTGTGGAGGAACTAGGCATACTTTGGGAGAGCGAAACCGCTGGTATAGATCCTGTTGACGAAGGCATAACCTCCTCAAGAACAGGGTTTGAATCTACATTTCCCCCTGTCGAAGGTATAGGGTTGGAAACTGGAATATTTTCATTTGAATTTGGATTGGGATTAGGATTATTTGACTGATTCGCCATTTTCCTTACTCTAGTTCTTTTGGGTCTCTCTACGTCAGATACGGCTAATTTACCGCTTCTTAGTCTCATACAACGAAGACAAAACCTTAATAATTTTTTAAGTTTTATATTGCACTGGTCCCACTGGGCGTGCCAATTTGTTCGCTGTTGATCTTGGCGAACAACCTCTGGTTTACCAGAATGGTGAAATCTGGGTTACTTGTAGGATTAACCAAACAAATCCTAGGACGTCGTGCGAAAACTTAGATCAACGTGATAAATTTTAAATTAAGGGTGATATCTTGGTTTTATGTATTTAAGTCTTTTGGAACAAAAGATTTCAACTAACTCTAAATGAAAGACTGAGATAAAAGAAAATGAGTTTGAAAAGAACTTTAAAAGTAAAATGGCGAAGAAAGAACTTTAAAGTAAAATGACGAAGAAAACATAAAGATGCTGGTAAATGTAAAGGAATTGATAAAAAAGACTTTGTTTGATAAAGAAATTAAAAGATGGTGTTTACACGTACATTTTTCCAAATAACTCTTTTCTCTCACACGGGTACTTTGAGTAATTTCAGGAAGTTTTGTACAAATTTTTTTACACACACAATTCTAATAACAACTATCCTATTTATAGATAAACAAAATAACTGCTATTAACGACTAAATCCTAAAATTTCGACATCTGGCATTCTGCATGTCTTCCTTTCGCCAGGTGCTTCCACGCGTCTTCTGCCAAACGTTATAATTCTCCTGAATTTGAATCTTCAAGTTATGTCGAACAAACGCGTCCTTTCAAACTTGTCGAATTGTCAAACCATTGCAACCTTCTTCATACTTATCCAAACCTTTTCATTTTGCAGAAATCTTTACTTGACGAAATGTCGAAGCGTTGTCTTGTCGAAATGACGAAATGTTGTCTTGTCGAAATGTCGAAGGGTGTTGAAGAATATCTCCCAAGCAGATATACTTTTTCAGTTGTACTTCTTCTGGCATGTTCCTCTATTTGTCGAAAACAACTTTTTACGTGTTGAACTCATGGCGTCGAAAATACGCATATACACTCACATACCTCACATACATCACATATGAGCTGATCAAACACTTAGATCACTTCTGAAACACCAATTTCACAAAATCACCAGCTGGTTGCTCAAATTTTCAAACAAGTTGCAGCTGAGGTACCACAAAGTGATCCAGCCAATTTCAATCAAGTCCAAGCATTCAAACACAATCCATAGGGTGTAGGGAAGCTATTCAGATCATCACCACTCATCTGTAACACCTCCAAATCAAAAATCACATTGCACTTGCTGTCACGACCTAGAGGTAAGCACATACTTGGTCATCTCTCAATCTATGCATATTTCCTCGCACAATAATTTGCCATATGTTCATAATCATGCATGGAATGTTTTCCCACAATTAATTGCATTGTTTGAATCGTGTATCAAAAATCCTAGCCTTCATGCAAAAATTAGGGTTCTTGAGGATTTTTTGTGATTTCTTGTTGTATGTTTAATTTAAATGAAATTAATGGACATAGACATAATCGTGAGGTTGAGACGAGCATAATGATATGTAGATAGCATGTTATAATCAAGTATTCAATGAGATTGAGGAGAAAATGCAAATCAGCCAAACCCAGAACACGGGCGTGTTCTTGGTGTGTTCTTGGCGCCATTTTTGAATAATTTGAATATTTGAATTTTGTGATTTTGTTTAATTGATTCAAAAATTAATTTCTCTCTGATTTTTAATGATTTTGAGTTGATTCTTTTTTTAATAATTCACAAAAATGTTAAAATATTTTATTTTCCCAAGAAATCCCAAAAATATTATTTATTTCATATAACTGATATTTTTGCAAAGAATTAATATTTTAATTGTTTTTTAACATTTGAAATATTTTTTCTACATTGATTTTGCAACTTTTAATGCTTTCTAATTATTTTGTAGGTCAATACTTAATTTTTGAAGCATTAATCCAACATCACAATTTGTTTTTCATAGGTTAAACAATTTTGATCATTTTAATTGAATTTTTATTCAATTAAATACATTTTTGAAAACAAATTAGGGTTTTTGGATTAATTCAACCCTCATAAATCATTTTCAAAACTTTTTGGGCCTCTTGAGAGAGTGTAAGACCCAATCCTTTCTTGACCAAATCATTTTTGGGCCTCAGTGTATTGTATAAGTCCCGATACTGTCAAAACACCAACGGCGCGATCGTCGCCTTTTCAAAATAACCATGGGCCTCTCCTTGAGCTATAAGACCCATTCAAAATACTTTTGGGCCTCTAATAGAGTGTAAGACCCAATCCCGTTTTAACCAAAATATTTTGGGCCTCACTTATTGTATAAGTCCCTCTGCGTTAAAAGAAAACCTCGGCGCGATCGCCATTTTTAAACGAAAAGTCATCTGGGCCTACCCTCGTGTTATAAGCCTCACTCTTTTTCTTTTAAAATCTTTGGGCCTCTTGAGAGAGTGTAAGACCCATCCCTTTGTACAGAAAACCTTTTGGGCCTCATTCACTTGTATAAGTCCCTCTGTAAGCCCCAAATCATTTTATTTCAAAGCACGTTCTCCTTTGATTTTGAATATACTGTTGTTTTTAATCTTTCTTTGTTGAACAACTAACCAAACAGCATGGAAGCCCTACAACCGGGTAAGTGGTTATTGCTTTCATTTACCGCTTTCATATACATATAACCGTATTGTGGGGTTGTTTCACTGTAAGTCTTCTTTCATAAACTCATATCAACTGTGTAATAATAGTATAGATATTTAGAGTTTCCCCGGAAACTGCGTCTAGAACTAGGTGACGCCGTTTCGTTTATTCGTAGAAATAGACAACTAGATCCCCAATAGGATCACCAGATACAGTCTTCTCTTCGGCTATCCTCATTAGGAATCGTCAAGAAACTCTACTCCCCAAGATGAATGTATTCTCCGTGAATGGCATCTTTGAGTTTCTTCCAAATTCTCAAACTTTCCTGACTTGATCTATTCCCTGTGAATAGCTTGCCTTGAATTTCTCGGGGTTTGGGGACCCATCGGCTTCTTAAAAGCATCGGCCTCCTCTTGGGCATCGTACAAGGACCCACAGGCTTCCTAAAAGCAACCCCGCCTCCTCTTGGGCTTAGTACAAGGACCCTACGGCTTCTTAGAAGTATTCACAGCCTCCTCTTAGGCTTCGTATAATGATCTCTTCCCCCGGGAATGATAGCCTTCTCTTGGGCTTCGTACAAGGACCTCTCAGGCTTCTTAAAAGTTTCCAGCCTCCTCTTGGGCTTCGTACAAATTGTCCCGAAGACCTCCTAGAGGTATAGGAACAGAACCTAGTCATCTCCATAAAACAGTCCTTTCATAGATTCTACTACTGTTTCTCAAAGCATAGTAGAAAAGATAAAACTCTAGACTTGGACAGTCTAACTTCCTTGAGTCTCAAAGACATTCTCAAGTGACCCCTTCGTTAAATAGGAAGGAAACCCGTAGACTCGGATAGTCTCAGTACCCTTCGGATTTCCCGCTTCCTTAAAGAACAGGAATAACCCGGATCCTCAAATCAGATCCCTGAGTACAGCGTTGCTCATATAAGAACTAATTTTCTCTTTCAAAATCAGTATACTGGACCTGTCACTTAACTGAAACAGTCACCATAGCCTCCTCTTGGGCTTTGTACAATGATTCTCCCCAGCGGAGTCAAACAAACGTTTAGCCTCTCTCTCGGGCTTTGTACGAGACACATAAAGAGACTCCCTCGTTGAGTCAATCACCCATTTAGCCTCCATCTCGGGCTTTGTACGAGATACAAAGACTCTCTTATTGAGTATAAAAGATTCTCTTGTTGAGTCAAACCTTTTCGCCTCTCTCTCGGGCTTTGTACGAGACACATATTAGCCTCATCTTAGGCTTTGTATAAGAAAACCACTGGTTGATCCAATCAACCTTTTAGCATCAAAGCTGTGCCTCGTTCACAATACACAAACATCAATAACTCCTTCCCTTTCATCTAATCACTGTAAGTGGCAAGCCTCTGGATCATCTACATCCATGCCACTGTCCCTCTTTTAGCATGAGAAATTCCTAAGGAAAGATAGCATTGCTCTACACTGAGTTAAAGTCTTCTCCTTCAGGTAAAAACCTCCTTTAAAGGAAATTATGGCATTGCTAGGATCCACGTATCCCGGTTAAAGTAATTCTCCTTTATAAAAACAGTTGTGACAAGCAACCCCCTCTTTAGAGATGACAAATTCTCTCTAAAGACAACACTTTTAGCTTCATATCTTGGGCTTTGAACAAGATACAAATAGACCTTTCAGCTTCACATCTTGGGCTTTGATCAAGATACAAATCACCTTTCGCTTCATGTCTTGGGCTTTGAACAAGACACCAAAACCCCATTTCCTCCCATAGAATAGGAGGAACTACGAATGCTCTGATTTCCCTGTTTCGGTAAACGGGAATACGTAGGCATAAGATTGAAAGAAAAATCTTAGCGAGCACACTAAACAAAAAACCCAAATCCCATACTCTCATAAACGTCAGTCCTAACATCCTAATCCTTGTTCCCCGCCAGAAAACTTCTGCCTAGATAAAAAACAGTATTGGCGAAAATACAAATAACCAGTACAAAGGCCCCCCACATTGATAGCATTCGTAACCTAACAGACCGCTATTTAAACTCAGTATGCAAAGCAGGGTTAATTGGAGACATCTATTTCCCTTCCTTATTCAGCTCATAATAGGATAAAAAATGAATCGACCTGTAGCAAGCTCAAACTGCAGAGAGCGACCAGCGCTTAAGAACCGCGTCCAAAATCGCTCGCTACACAGTGGATAACTTGTAAAGGGCCTCACGCTTTTGCAATATTATGTGATCAATAAATAAAAGTTTTTGCATTCAGAATCATGCTCTATTTTCTTTCTTTATTTTACTTTTTCACAAACAAATGGCAAAAGTTTCTTTTATTTTCACTTTTTAAATGGCTCATTCTAATCATATTCATAAACATGCAGAACTAATAAAAGCATTGATAACAACATGGCAAACATCCATTATAATTCTGAGATTCCAATTAACCAAGCCGAAGAAGAGGGTGAGGAAGATTGTGAATTACCGGCTGAACTAGCAAGGCTCCTTGAGCACGAGCATAGAGAGATTTAGCCACACAAAGAGCCAGCGGAAGTTGTCAATCTAGGTACTGATGAGGTCAGAAGAGAAGTCAAGGTTGGCGCGTCTCTAGCAGAGCATGTACACTCTGAGTTGGTCAAGTTATTGAAAGAGTATGCTGATATCTTCGCCTGGTCCTATCAAGATATGCCTGGGTTGGATACCAACATCGTTGAGCATCACTTGCCACTCAAGCCCGGATGTCCACCTGTCAAGCAGAAGCTCAAAAGGACTAGACCCGACATGGCACTCAAAATCAGAGAAGAGGAAAAGAAACAGCTTGATGATGGGTTCCTAGCCACTTCAGAATATCCTGAATGGATTGCCAACATCGTCCCAGTTCCTAAGAAAGATGGGAAAGTTAGAATGTTTGTGGATTATAGAGATCTCAACAAGGCAAGCCCAAAGGATGCTTTTCCTTTGCCTCATATTGATGTCTTGGTGGACAACACTGCGCAGTTCTCTGTCTTTTCATTCATGGACGGGTTTTCAGGATATAATCAGATCAAAATGTCCCCAGCAGATATGAAGAAGACTACTTTCATCACGCTGTGGGGTACATATTATTACAAAGTCATGCCATTCGGTCTAAAGAATGCAGGAACAACATACCAACGTGCCATGACAACCCTCTTTCACGATATGATCCATAAAGAGATTGAGTTTTACGTGGACGATATGATTGCTAAATCCAAAACTGAAGATGATCACCTGGTTCATCTGAAGAAACTGTTTGACAGACTCCGAAAGTTTAGATTGCGGTTGAATCCTGTGAAGTGTACCTTCGGAGTTTGATCTGGTAAACTGTTGGGCTTTATTGTGAATCAGAAGGGCATTGAAGTTGATCCCGATAAGGTTCGGGCAATTCAGAACATGCCGCCTCCCAAAACAGAAAAAGAAGTTTGTGGCTTTCTAGGCAGACTCAATTACATCTCAAGGTTCATTTCCCATTTGACAGCTACCTGTGAACCAATGTTCAAATTCACTATGCCATAAAAGCCTTTAGACAGCGCTTTTTTTGGCATTAAACAGCGCTTAAAAGCGCTGTCTAAACTGGCGCTGCTAAAAGATTAGGCAGCACTTTGGTTAATGTCAAAAGCGCTGTCTAAAGGGGTGCTTTGACTGAAAAAGCGTTGTCAAAACACCGCTTTAGACAGCGCTTTTGTTTATATTTTAGACAGCGCTTTTATTGTAAAAGCACTGTCTAAATGGTGCTTTAGACAGTGTTTTTTTTTTTTTTCAGACTAACATTAGACAGCGCTTTTTGCCTTTTTTTTTAGTTTACCTTAGACAGCGCTTTTGCTTTTTTGGGTATACCTTAGACAGCGCTTTTTGGTCAAAGCGCTGTCTAAACCCCACTTTAGCCAGTGCTTTTTGCGAAAGTGCTGTCTAAACCCCACCTTAGACAGCGCTTTTAGTGTAAAGCGTTTTCTAAGGTATACGAAATTTTTTATATAAATTACTTAAAAAAAGCACTGTTTGTTTTATACAGTTTATATGCACCTGTTTTTAAACCACAATTTGCACCAGGTTTTCAACCACAATTTGCACCTGTTTTTCAACCACATTTTGCACCAAAATATCATAAATTGGAGCTTCAAACCAATATATACGCACCAATTTTTCCTATTTATATATACAATTTTCATCCAACAATTTATATATACAAAACAATTAATGATACAAATCATTTCATCCAACAAAACATTTTGCTTCAAATCTACATATTACTTATAGAAATGCTAAGTAAAAAGCAATGCATATCAATATAACTCTATCTTCTACTTTGCACATATAACCTGAAACAACACAAAAAGATTGTAATTCAATTAGAACAAGACATAAACAATGTCTATAGTTACAAAGTTATACATACTCAAAATTCTCATCAATTAAAGTAAGAGTACAATATACCTTATAAAACTCCGAGCTCAATAATGAATTGACACCAATCCTCTTTAATTTCATCCAAATGATCTCTTGAGTAATACGCACACTTGAATTCATCAAAGTACTACATAATAATATAACATAGTTTGATTTAGTTTCAACTATTTAATTATATGAGAAAATATGTGTTAAATATTAAAATAACTCAAAAGTTAGAAATACATACATCGGATGGAATCTCTATTCGATCCAAAAAAAGAGTTTCTCTCATAAACCTCAACATGAAATAACTGTAATCTATATCATTACGTTGCCGAGGACACTACACATGAAAAGAAAATATGGATAAATCCTAAGTTTTTATCAAGTATCATCACTAATATAATAAAAAATGTGATAATTAATATACCTTCACTCCAATCCATGTAATGTTGTTGGCTCTCCTCTTTGGTACTTGGATATCTCTTTGTGCTCGAAAAGCTTGTATAATGCTAATAAAATATAAATGAATATTTAGAACAATTCACATAAATAAATAAATAAATATACACATGAATATTTAGAACAATCTAACTTACGTATCAATCATATTCTTCATATCCGGGTATGTTGTCCAATCATTTCCTAACAAATCCAGATAATACACAACTTCTCTGATAGGATTAATCGCAATCAACAACCAATGTCCACTGTAAGATTAAACAAATGTTAGATGGAAACTTTCTACACGACGTCAAAATACAAAAAAATTATAATAGATGAATTTAGAATGAAAATCTAACCCAGTATTAAACGGTAAAGAGAACAACTTTTCTGTATCTTTGTCGGCCATAAAGCGGTTGAGTACATACACCATGACATCATCTGGTTTATTTATGATTAACCCTAAGTTGATACACGCGGGACTTAAGAATGCGAATCTTTGCTCCAATCCACGTGGGCACATCAATTTGTCATACAAAAACCTTAAATAAAAACATCATTAACATTAGACTATTCATTTGAAACATAAAGTAAATAAGTTGTTCAATTAATATAACAAAGTAGATCGGATATACCTCACGTATGTATTGATAACACTGATGCCTAATTCATCATGACGAAAAACTTGCTCAAATTCCTCATTACCAATTGATTGTTCATATTGAAAGCCATAAATACCTTCCTCCATAGGTACAAGACGAGTACCTCCTTTCGGAAAATTTGTCATTTCTAGAAATGTTTGAAGGCACGACCTATACTTGGAAGTAGGTTTTTTTCTCGGCGCGGTCTTCTTAGCAACAACCTTTTTTTGTGTGGAAACATTGCTAATCTCTTTACCATGAAGCTATATATCATATAATTAGTTAGATGAAGTATAAGATCACGAATTTAACATTTTCCATGCATAAATATCATATAATTGTGATGTACCTCTTTTTTTGAAACAACGAACTCGGTATGCTGCGGAATCCCCTTATCTTTTGCTTTGGATTTTGTTGGAGTCTAATTAACATTAATATGTAAAAAATGTACGTAAAATGCGCGTAAAAACTTTGGATTTATAATGGTTTTAAGCATACCTTATATCCTACGCTAATGAGGTCTGACGGCCATGCAACAAACGAACCTATTGCATCTCCCACCAATGTTGCATCCGAAACATCGTCAGGATATGGTAATAATGCATCCATCTCTAAAGCAATATCAACCGAGACTTTCAAACATCCAGTAGGGAGCGGTTTAGTGTGAAGTAATTCTCCCAAAGTGTTATACAATTTTCCCTTGCCAACCATCCGATAAGTTGGTGACGAAAAGTAGAGGTGACAAGGGGAAATGCCCTAAAACCAATAATAATTATGACATTGTTAATGTGTATATATGTCAATTAAATAATTTAAGCTAATAATTTAATTTCATAAAAATATATATAATTACCTCTGGAATATTCGGTTTAAAGTTACAGTTGATACTATCTTTGTCCGAAGTATCTTTAAAACCTGAAGCGTTATCTCTTTCTTTTTCCTTTCTTAATTCACGAACTTCAGCTTACAATGCTTCCAATGTTTGCTGAAGTTATTTATTACTAGGAGCCTTTTGTTTTTTAATATTCAAGGATGTCGGAGTGATCCCAAATCCCTTACCCCTCACCCGACCAGAATACTCACGGACATCTAATGCCCGACTAAGTATGCTCCTGGAATCATTGGCTTCATCTGGAGATAAAGACTGAGATAGAGTCTCCTGAAAATCAGATGAATATCGAATATTTGTCAAATATTTGTTAATAAAGTTTTGATTTAATTAAAGAAATAATGTTATACTTACACATTTCTCAAATACTTGTTGAACATCTTCTTTAACAACTCCATCCTTGCCCACACGGGCTTCCTTCCACAAAACATGTGCCGGAAGAGATGTTTCAGAACTATTCTCCTTTTGTAACTACACATTAAGCCAAATAATATGATCAAATATAACTCATGATGAACAAGTATATCATTGCAATTTATAGATACTTACTATAGACTGTTCTAAGCGTCCATATCCAACACGTCCTTTTCTGTATGGATACGCGGGACTTGATGCTCTTTCCCGATTTGTTTCACTTACACTTTGAAATTCTGGGGTTTTTGTTTGGCTTTAAACGTGTCCCATTCTTTTTGTGAAATCAAACATCCATATTTAGATGGAAGCTCTGCATCAACAAAATTACCTTCTGCATCCCTAAGAAACTTGGTTGATAAAAATGTTCTAAACCCTCTTAGCAGTTTTCCGGCCAATTTGAGACAAAAAGGTCTTCTATCATCATCAATGTTGAAACACCTCTAAGAAAAACATACACATTGTGCGTTAGTACAAGTAATTTAAAAGACACAATTAGTTGGCATAATTAAAGACATAAGTATGGTACCTTTATCTCACTCCAAATTTTTCCTTTAGCTTCGTTCAACTGTTTATTTCTCCAATCATCACAAGTAATTGGAACCTCATTCCTTACAAGTGCACCAATAAAACTTGTCGACGTATAACCGTTAGGCTCAATAAGAAGGCCTTGTGGGCTCCAATGCACATCTAATATGATGCCTCGATCTCTACCACAAATCACTTTCTTCATAACTGTTATTCCACTTTTAATTTCCTTTTCCGCATTAGCTACGTTCTTACCTCCATCATGAATAGAATCATCATGTGGGTGATCCTCGTTAGTAGCCATCCAACCTGTAATAAAGAAAACAAGGATATCAAATATAAATTATGATGAAAGTACTTGTCTAAGCTATAAATTATGATACCAAATGATATATAAAATGAAAAATAAAGAAGAGCATATAAATTTATTGAAAATGGCATAATATATAACATTTTATTATATTACCTCTTTCACTAACATCTCTTTCTTTTTTTGGTTGGAATATGAATTACTTGTTTCTTAGCAATGCAGACGGATGAATTGATCCAAATTCCCTCGTTATGATCATTTCTGATATATGACTCATCTGCTATAAGATCCTCATCTTGATCATTTCTATTATACAACTCATTCCGTCTAATGCATGACACATTCTCAACATCAATATCACATTGATCTACACCGCTATCATCAACCACTTTGTTAGATAAAAGCACTATAGACCATTTCGTACTCGTCGGGTCAGTGACTCGATCACAATCGTATGTTTCTGTGTCTTTGTCGTCTGAAGCATAGGTCATATTACTTTTCCCCCTCGGTTCAACATTCTCGTTAATTTTCTCACCATGAAATATTCAACACTTATAACTTTGATCAATTCCATGCATCAGTAAATGCGATTTCAATCCATCTGCGTCAACCCGACCCACATAACAACAACCCAAGCAAGGACATTTCATTCGACTGGGGTCTTCAACGTGTTGAACAGCAAACATAACGAATTCCAATGCCCCATTCTCGTACTCTTTGGACAATCGATTGGAAGACATCCATTTTTTATCCATGGTTTTCCTACTTATTAAGGTAAACAAAAACACTACTATAATTATTCACGCAACTATTTCAAAAGAACATAAAAGAAGATTTTCCTAAGAAAAACACTTTCGCGTCACAGAAAGAAGATTAATACAAACTTTTATTTCACGTATCGTCTACCATATGAAGATTTGAGTGCAAGAATAAAATACCTTTCTCGTAGTAGCACTTGGTTCAAAACAAATTCTCCTCAAACAACAATCTGAAAAGAACAATCACAATTGAAAGCAATCAATATCAACTTCAAAACTAAAACCATGAAGATGTTAGTAACACAAGAGAGATTAAAGCAGGAATAAGCCATTGAAGAATTCCAAAATTGAATCGTTTATAATTGTATAGTTTTGAATTTAATAGCATAAAACCAAGATATTAATATCCATAAGAGAACAACAAAACACTTAGTACCTATACCCCACTCTATATCTTGATTTAACTTTTTTTGGTTAATCAAGGCATAGTTGTTTATAAAAGAGACAGTATGGTTTACATCAATCAGATTCCTCAAAGAAGAACCCTAAATGCAGAAATGTTCATATCAGAAAATGGACCTAACAAATCCATGGAACAGTTGTTGGATGACTGAGAAAAAACTTGTAATGATTAAAGTAATGGAGTCTTGTTATGACCCTAACCATCTATCCCAAAGTTAGTACCAAGCTACATTCATAAGTAGAACCACTATTTATCATCTCTAATGTTAACCCTGATAGAAAAGAAGAAATCTTACCGAAACGGTGGAGAACGGTGGAGTACGGTGGAGGACAATGGAGGTAGGACGACGGCGAGACTGTAAACGAGATGGTGGAGGACGGTGGACGACGGTGGCAAGAGTTGTTCTTTGTTCGTTCTCGTCATTCGCAGTTCGCAGCAGAGAGTGAAAGAATAGAGATATGAAAAATATAATACTGATACTATTCAATTTTTTATTTTAATTAATAAGACCTTAGATAGAGCTTTTCAAAAAGTGCTGGCTAATGTGCTCCTTTACCAGCGCATTTCAAAAAGCGCTGTCTAAGGTAGGTCTTTTAGCAACGTTTTTACTCTTTTTCGTATACAGTTTCCGTGTTTTATTTTTTATTTAACTTATAGCAGTGCTTTTGCATAAAAGCATTGCCTAAGGTGCGCTAGTAAAAGTCATTTTTGGCGTAGTGATTACTAAGAAAAAATCAATCGGTTGAATGGAACAATGATTGTCAAGAAGCATTAGACAAAATAAAACAATACTTGCGAGAACCACCGATCTTAGTACCGCCAGTTCCTGGTAGGCCTTTAATCTTGTATCTCACTGTTCTCGATGAATCAATGGGATATGTATTGGGTCAACATGATGACACTGGCAGAAAAGAACATGCAATATACTATCTGAGCAAGAAGTTCACTGACTGTGAGACCAGATACTCACTCTTAGAGAAAACTTGTTGTGCTCTGGTCTGGGCTGCTCGACGCCTACGACAATACATGATTTGCCATACTACTTTGTTGATATCCAAAATGGATCTGATAAAGTACATATTCGAAAAGCCTGTTGTCACTGGAAGGATTGCTCGGTGGTAGATGCTGTTAATTGAGTATGATATCCAACATGTTACCCAGAAAGTAATAAAAGGGAGCGTCTTGTCTGACTACCTTGCTCATCAACCTGTAGAGGGTTATCAACAAATGAAGTTTGACTTTCCCGATGAGGATGTTTTGTTTATCAGAGATTATGAGACTCCAGACCCTGATGTAGGTCCCAAAACAGGGGCACGATGGACGCTCGTGTTCGATGGTGCTTCCAATTCTAGAGGTCGTTGAATCGGTGCCATCCTTATCTCTCCAACAAGTTTTCACCTTCCCTTCACTGCCAGATTATGCTTTGAATGCACCAATAATATGGCTGAATACGAAGCATATATCTATGGTATTGAAGTGGCTATTGACACGAGAATCAAGATTCTTGAGGTCTATGGAGATTCTGCCTTGGTCATTGGTCAAGTCAGAGGGAATTTTGTGACTCGGGATTCTAAGCTGGTTCTGTACCAACAACACATTGCAAAGTTGATTCCTTACTTTGATGAGATTTCTTTTCATCATATCCCCAGAGAGGAAAATCAACTAGCCGATGCACTTGCCACTCTAGCATCCATGTTCAAGGTCAAGTGGAAGAATGAAGCTCCTCATATCCGCATTGATCACTTGAACGAGCTAGCACACTATTTAGTAATCGAGGATGAGTCTGATGACAAGCCTTGGTTCTACGACATTAAGAGATATCTGGAAAAACAAGAATATCCTGAGGGTATTACTATCACTATCAAAAAGGCTCTTAGGCGGCTTTCACCAAGTTCTTCTTAAGTGGTGGTGTACTGTACAAGAGGAATTATGATTTCGTGTTGCTCAGATGCGTGGATAGACACGAAGCAAACACGGTCATAAGGTCCATCCATGAGGGCTGCGAGGGTGTACATGCTAAGGGTCCTGCTATGGCCAAGAAGATCCTTCGGGCTGGGTATTATTGGACAACAATGGAGGTAGATTGTTACAACTTTGCCAAAATATGTCACAAGTGCCAAATCTACGGAGACAAGATCCATATGCCTCCAACTCCATTGACTGTTTTGACTTCACCTTGGCCATTCTCTATGTGGGTTATAGATATGATTGGAATGATCGACCCGAAAGCTTCCAACGGTCATCGATTCATTATGGTTGTTATCGACTACTTCACTAAGTGGGTTGAAACTGCTTCTTATGCAAATGTTACACGACAAGTGGTTGCCAGATTTATAAAGAAAGAGATAATCTGTCGTTATGGCATTCCTAGCAGCATTATCACGGACAATTCAAGTAACCTGAACAACAACATGATGAAGGAGTTGTGTCAAGAATTTAAGATCGGGCACCACAACTCTTCACCATATCGGCCCAAGATGAATGGTGTCGTTGAAGCAGCAAACAAAAATATCAAGAGAATTGTCCAGAAAATGGTCAAGACTTACAAGGATTGGCATGAAATGCTTCCCTTTGCACTACATGGCTACAGAACTTCAGTCTGCACTTCTACTGGGGCAACTCCGTATTCTCTTGTGTATGGTATGGAGGCAGTTCTACCCATTGAAGTCGAAATTCCTTCACTCAGAGTCGTCATGGAAGCAGGTCTTGATGAAGCTGAATGGGTTCAATCTATATACGACCAGCTGAATCTCATCGAAGAGAAGCGCCTTACAGCTATTTGTCATGGTCAACTGTATCAAAGACGCCTCAAGCGAGCTTTTGACAAGAAAGTTCTCCCTCGAACGTTCTGTGAAGGCGAACTCGTTCTCAAGAGATATTCTCCTGTTCACTCGGATCCACGAGGCAAATGGACTCCCAACTATGAAGGACCCTTTTTTGTCAAGAAGGCCTTCTCCGACGGAGCCCTGATCCTCACCACAATGGATGGGGAGGAGTTGCCATTGCCCGTGAACTCCGATACAGTCAAAAAATATTATGCCTGAAAAAAAATGGATTAGAGTCTGCTAGATTGACATTCGCAAGGACAATCTAGGCAAAAATGGACATCCCGATGGACCAAAAAAATAAGTGTCCATGCAAAAGTTAGGGACAATGAAAAAAAAACAATAATAGCCCGCTAAGTTGAAAACCCAAAAGGGCGACTTAGTCAAAAATGGGTATCCCGGTGGACGAAAAAAATGATGAATGAAAACATGTCCAGGCAAAAATTAGGCTTAAAGGCATTTACTGTGAAATATGAGCCTCTCTTCATCATAGCTAGACCTCAGACGGTAAAAGAGCATTCCAATCATCATCAACTGGTGCAAGGCGTTGGAACCTAGACTTACAGTGGATGGTGGCCAATGTTGTAATCAATGCAAAACATGATTTCCCTTTGCCATTTACACTTGTTTTTCAATTTTATTGCAAATTTCCTCATCAAGGATTTTTGCATCCTTGTACACATCTTATGTGCAAAACTTTTACATTCAATAAAATGCATCCTTTGTTATTTCTATGGTTTTCATTCCAATATTTTCTTTGCAAAATAAATAATTATTTGTGATCACATAATACTATAAAACATTGAGAACAATAAAAATCTAGATCAATCGAAAAAGCATTATGCATTGCATACGTTATTGGTAACTCCTGCAGGATAATCAGTAATATCCATTGATAAGCCTAACGCCCGGTCGGCAATGTGCGGTTGTTTGAAGAAGTTGTTGTTTCCTCAGCAATTCCTCAGCATAGCCA
This sequence comes from Lathyrus tuberosus, assembly GCA_022829125.1. NCBI lineage: Eukaryota > Viridiplantae > Streptophyta > Magnoliopsida > Fabales > Fabaceae > Lathyrus > Lathyrus tuberosus. The sequence goes on along the minus strand of JALAZF010000502.1, from coordinate 2,895,644 downwards.
TCATTTCCCCGGCAGTCGCCATTGTGGTTCTCAAGAAAGGTTGATTACTTTCCACTTCCCCGACAGATCCATAATGTCTCCAGCAAAGTTGTCATGATACACCCTGAGAAGGGACGTTCTTTTACCCCGCACGGGTCGCGCATCATCTGCATCTGCAGCTTTACGATTTGTTTCCCCGTCTTCTCCAAGCAGAGAAAATCCTCAGAACCTTGTGAATTCCTTGCAACAGAGTTAGTGGCAACTTAGAAATTGGTGTTTGCTGATTTCATTTCACCAAGCAGGTGAAATCGTGATGGAAAAGGTTGGCCTGATTCTCTTACCCCCTGCAATATTGTTGGTGGTAGTTCTTCCCCAGCGGAATCTTCACCATTTTTCTTGGGTCTTCTCAGCAAGAGTTAATACCCTTTGAGGGCTTTTCCCCGACAAGTTTGGTCTTCATTTGTGGGTTCTCTCCCCGACCGAGGATGTTGAGATAGTTTTGCTACAATCTCTGCCTAACTCACCGCATATTACCTTAGCCCGTACCTTTGCATTGCATGATATCAAGCATCATGTAGAACACCTACATGGCATATGCATCGAGCATACTCCCTTTCCTTTGGCCTGATTCATCCCACAGGAGATATTCAGCCAAACCCTTCTTTTGTCGCTGTCGGCCAAATTCTCGAGCTACTCTTTTATTTAATCCTCTTTTACCTCGAATCATCGAAAAGCTAGCACAATTCATACATTCAGGTCTAAGAGGATTAAATAGGGGCAGCTGTCGTAACCCAGAATTTGACCTCCCTCTTTTTCCTTTTGCATAAGCACGCGCATTTGCATCGCTAGCATATGCACTCGCATTTTGTTTCCTCTTTGATTTTGTTGCAGGAATATTCAGGTTTTCCAAGCCCTATTAATCACATCCTCACAAGATCATCGCATCATCAAAACAAGCTCAAAATAAAGGTTTCCATGTTTATTTATCAAGACAAGAGGTGGAAAATCGAAATCGGGACTTCAGCATCATCTTTTGGCAAATTTGTGGAAATTTGGCTGAAGTAACCGGTTAGCACATATGTTGTAACCGGTTACCCAGTGTATTTTTCACCAAAAAATACAAGTTCTCAAGCAAGTAACCGGTTAGCACATATGTTGTAACCGGTTACTCTATGCAAAATTTCAGTTCCTGCTGCATTTTATGGGAGAGCACCTTGCACACTCTTTGGTCATTGATTCTACAATATTCTAGCAGCATGTGGAATATTCTAGATTTCTCTAGACATTGCAAGGCTATTCAATTCAATCCAAGTGCATTTACTCTAATGCTTCACTCCAATTTAAGTGCACCATGTTCCTTGTTTTACAAGCATGCCAACCTTTGGATGATGGAGTTCACATTGGGATTGTTACCGAGTTGATTCTAACTAACCGAGTTAACCACCTTGACTCGGTGAGTCAAGCCCAACTAACTCCTAGCCTAGTTCCAAACCCAAAACTAAGTCCAAAGCTAGCTCCAAACCTTTCATACTCCAAACCTAAAGTCTATATAAACTCACCTTCACTCATTTTTCAAGGACCTTCAACCATTTGCACAATTCACTCTTAATTCTCTCACATTCTCTCTGATTTTTTCTGCTACATCTTCATCTTCATCTCAATTCTCTTCCAAAACCTCACCAAAGCTCATTTCTACTTTGAAGGATAATCACTTTTACATCAAAAGTGATTATTTCTTGAGCTCAACCTCATCCTTCTTGCTATTACACTTGGATTTCTGGAGTTATTTTAGCTTGTGGATTAATCTTGAGTATTTGTTGCAACATTCAACGGTTCAAATTCGCATTTTGAAGGTTTATCGTATTTTGCTCGATTTCGACACGTTTCGTCACCAAATTGAAGATTCCTCTGGTTTTCTTTAATTTTCTGCATCAAGAACACTTTGCAACAATTACCAAGCACATCTCAACCTTGTAGGTTAGTAGATCTCACTCTACTCTTTGTTTTGATCGTTTCGCATATTTACGATGTAATTCCGTTTCATTTTCGGTTTGATTTGACGTGCATTTGATCGACCTTGGATCTCCATGATTATTGCTTGTGATCTGTGTTAATTGCTTACATGTTATAATTTTCGTGCACAAATTCATGCCCTAGCATGTGGTGTTTGACATAAGTGATTATGTGCTGAAAATCACTTTTGAAATGCTGTTTTTGCAGTTATTTTTGCCACTTTCTCAGTGGTAACCGGTTACAGCATATCTGCTAACCGGTTACTCAGTGTAAATTTCACCAAAAATGTTGATTTTCAAGCAAGTAACCGGTTAGCACATATGCTATAACCGGTTACCACTTAACAGAATGGCCAATTTTGAGTTTTTTCAAGCTTGTTTGGTATCCTTTCTTCTTCTAACTTCCATGGATTGATATGTTTGATTTTTATGGATGTTTTAAGTGTCATTTAAGTTCTGATTGAAGCATATTCAGGAACTTTTGATGCATTTTTTCGATTATTCAATTTGTTCATATTTTAGCATCATGTGTATATAATCATTCTTGCATTTCTCTTTGATCACATAACATGACTTTGTGTTGTATATTTGTTGATCATTTGGTACTATTTTGTACTCCCTTTCTTGGGTTTGCATTAAGTTCATTCTTCATGGATGAGCTTAATCTTGCTTAATCAATAATTTACACCTTTTGCTTTAATAATTTTTCATCCCCTTTGGAAAATTGTTAGCATGACATTTCCCTTTGATTAATTGATCGAAATCATGTTTCGATTGGTTGATCTTCCCTTTCCTTCTCTTTAGGCTTCCTTTAGAGCTTTCTCTCTCGTTCCCCCGTGGAGATGGAGTTTCGCGCTACGCCCTGCATCGGAGCACTGTACAATTAAAGCTGTAACATTGTACGTTTCTTCACGCGGGAGCACTGTATAACTTAAAGTTGTTGTGTCGTCTGGTTCAAATTCTGCATTACACCCTGTGTGTTAGAGAAGGGATGAGAAGGGAGAATTCCTACTCTCATTCTGACTACTTCAGGTAGGGGACGAATGACCATGTGCTTGGCTTAGTTATCTCTATCTCCAGGCGATAGTGTGCTTTCTTTCCCCAGTCGGGTCGATCTTTGATCACTCCTATCTCTTTCGATCTCTCTTTTGATCGATCACCTTCTCGGTTAAGATTAGTGTTCATTGGGTTAGCAAGCTTCCTTTGTTTCAATACCCTATTATTTTCTTACGGTCAATCATTGTTTTTTGATTCCCCAGAAGAGTCTCTTTTCTCCTTCTTCGGTTAAATACAATACTCCTGTTACAACCGAATTCCCTGCAGAGTTCGCAACCTTCTCTTGGTTCTTCTCCTATTGTTTGGTTAATCACTGCCTGTCAGTTAAAACACCAATGTTTGCATTCTTCTCAGTTAACCACAGTCCGTCTGTTAAAACACTGAGTTTCCTCTTGGGTTAATCACCTATGCTTGGTTAATCACCCTTTTCATCAATTAACCACAGCCTGTCTGTTAAAATACTGAAACCCTATTTGAGTTAATCACCTTCTCTTGGTTAATCACTCGTTCTTCTCGGTTAATCACAGTGTTCTGTTAAAAACCAAACCCCCAGTGGTTAGCAACCTCTTTTGGTTCAATACCCTTCTTCTTTGGTCAAGTGTTGTTTGTTCAGTCAATACCAACATCCCTTTTGGGTTACGACCTTCGATCGGTCCTACACCCGTTCTTCTTGTTGATCACAGTTTTCTCTGTTAAAACTGATGCCTCTCTATCCCCACAGATTTGCAGTCCTTTCTTTCTTCGGTTAACCACTGCCAGTCAGTTAATATACCGATGCCTCCTCAGAGTCAAATACCTTTCCTCGGTTCAGTACTCCCTTTTTGGTTTATCACAGTCCATCTGTTGACACCAGCCTCTTTTTCCCACCTGAGTCTTACTTTTTTCTCTTCGGTTAACCACTGCCAACCAGTTAATATACCGAGTCTCCCTTTTCTCTCAGTTTTGACACCATCCCTTTATTTGGATCCCCAGCCGGGTCGCTTACCCTCTAATTCCTAGACGTTCTTTGATCTTTTCTCCCCCAGGGGAGCCCTTTCTATTCACTTTGCTCTTACTTTCTTGGTTTCGACACCAGTTTTCTTTGTTATCCCCAGCGGAGTTTCTTTCATTATTGGTTTTGACACCATTCCTTTTCTGGTTTCTTGTGCAATCGCTCTTACTGTTTGGCTTTTCCCTAGTAGAGTTTTCTTCCACTCTTGCTCTTGGTTTTTGATACCACCTATCTCTTTCTTGTTTTGTTTTCCGTTTGGTTCCCCAAACTACGGAAGCTCTGATTCTGCATTCTTTCGAATGTATGATACATAGGCACGAGATCACGATGATCTTGGCGAGCACACTTCCACCCTTCCTTCATTCTTTCCTTCTTCCTTCCTCTCTGCCCCCTGGTTCCATGAACTACGACGCTCTGATTTCCTCATTGTACTATGAGGGTACGTAGGCACGAAGGCCCCAATCCTCTGCGAGCACTTTCCTTCTTTCTTTTCTTTTTCCCATTTCTTCTCTCTCCTCTTTCTTTTAGTTAGCCTTTAGATAGATAAGCCATCCAAGACTAAAAGCAAGTGAAATGGTTCTCGTCGAGTACGACGGATGCTTAAGGTGCTAGTACCTTCCTTTCGCATAACCGACCCCCGTTCCCGTTTCTCTTCCCCTTGGGTTTTATCGATATTTTCCCTATCCTTTGGGACTAAATAAAGTTCAGTGGTGACTCTGTGTTATCTTTGAGTGTGTGATTCACTCAGGATGTAATCCATCCATCTTCAATATGATTTGTCAAAATCTTGGCATGGTCATGCAGCATGTGCCCAATCTTATGTCATGCGCATCATTTGTTTTTGTCCTCATCATAACATTGCCCAAAATGGCCAAACATTACCATACATGTCATGCACACATAATGTACAATTTTGCCATAACTTGAAAAAAATAAAAGAGGAACAATTCTGACCTCATTCTCCCTTCCCACGTGCCACTTCCTTTCACACTTAATACACACTCAATTCCACTAAAAAATCACTCCCTACACCCTTCATGAAGTACTACCCGTACGCACCCTTATTTTGAGTTTTTTGTCAAAATTTTGAACCAACCATTTCACACAATATAGGCCTTCAAAAACTCTTCTAACCCATTGTATTTAAGCGACACAAACCCTAGAAACCATTCAGAGGACTTCATTTGGTGCAATCTCAGATCTGAAAACAAGCTTTCTCTCTCAAATTTTCATCACCTTCAAGTTCCAAGTTTCACAAGGATTTACTTCATTCTCTTGCTTGATCCACACTCCCTGAAGCTTAGAGAAGGTTTCCAACTGGTTTTCTGAAGCTCTCATCGTTGTTTGAAGAGCCAACAGAGCTCCTCCGTTAGGTAATATTGCTTACTTCGAATCTCCCATGTTAGACGTATTTTGAGCTGTTTGTTTGTGAGTTTGAAGCCCTTTATTGATGGAGGCAATGGTTGTGTAGTAGTTGTCTTGATATGAGCATGTTCAGTATGTATGCTTCATTTTGCGTGGCTAGATTTAATCATGTTAGAGTTGTTTTTATCAAAAACTAAGCATGGATTTGAGTTCTCCTTGATTTTTTCTTCAAAATGATGTCTGGTTTGGATGTTTTTGTGATGGTCGGGCTGCAACTCCGGTGTGTGTAGCCGAAGAAGATGACCGGAGCTAGGGCTCCGGCATCTACAGGATCTGGTAGATGTGGCAGGTAGACTCGTTGACCTGCACGCGTGGCCGATGATGTGTGCTTGCCGGTTTAGTGAAACACAACGTTTCATTTTCTCTTTGTTTGTTGTTTGATTTATGAGTTGGAATTGGGTGGGCTTAGCACGCATTTAATTTCCACACCCCCTGCTTTTCAGCCCAACGCGCCATGAAGCAAGTCCCTTGTATCAGGAACTGCTAGTGCACCCCTCATGGCTGTCTTTAGTTTTTATTTTTCTTTTCCTTTTCATTTTAGATTTCATTTTAATTTTAATTGTTAAATTCATCATAAAAATACTAAAAAAAAATGTCTGATTATTGGATGTCTTGACCTAATTTTCATATTTTTTATTTTATTTTTAATTTCTTTTTATTATTTTATTTTGATTTAATTTGACAATGTCTTTCCAAGGATACCCTTCATTTAGGGTTAGGAATTTTATTAATCATTGTTCATCTTTTGAGGCTAATTTTTTATATACATTTAGACCTTGATATAAGGATGTTTTGATGCTAGCTAGGGATTGGTTTGAGTTACTTTTTAGTGACTTACCATTCAAGTTTTGTTGGCCCTTGATTCATGCTCGATTACTTACATACCTTGCCTTGTGGATCACTTTTGGACATGTTCTTGAACTTTTTTTGATCCAATCTTTGGTACATATTCAATTGGATGTCTAAACTGTCTTTGGATATTTTTTGAGATTTTATTGGATCACTTTTCTATTTTTGGTTGATGCTTTCATTTGATGATGCTTTGAGCATGTTAATGCACACTTCTTGACCTAACTTTGTGCTTTTGAATGACATGAACTTCTTTGATGTTTGGTGATCTTTCTGGGATTGATGAGACATGTTTAAGATTCTGATTTTCCTTGGCACTTGGTGTTTGATCATCCATTTATGTTGTCTTGATTGTATGGAAGTATGTGAACCATTTTGGACTTAATCTTGTTGCATACATGCCTAGTTTTGATACATGCTTGGAGTATGATACTTGATGATCCTTCTTGACTGGTTTGAGTTTGATTATGGTTCATGAATAATGCTTTTTTTACTGCCCACTTGGACTCACATCATGTTTTCACTTTACTTGGTCATTAATGATTGATTTCCATGATGCATTTCATTAGCATTTGATTGTTGCTACTTGGGTTCATGATGCATGTTAATGTGAAGCTTTCTTACATGTTTGAATTGGATGATTATAACATGACTTGAGTTCTAACCTTGCTTCATTCTCATCTTGCTTTGCTCACATTACCTTGGTGTGATGTTTAATGGTGTTCGTTTGTATTTCTAATGCAAGTTTGTTTGCACCCTTTCTTGTTTGCTTTTACCTTCTTGCTTGAGTTTTCTTGTATGATCTTTTGAAGCATGTTTGGTGATATGAGTTGGGTATGATATACATGATGTGCTTGCTGCCCTACTTTGGTTCTCATCCCATGTTTCATTTTCTTCTTCATCTCTCACACTTCTTTCCTTCCCCTTTGGATCTTTAGACTTATTCAAGTCTTGGATTCATTTTTTTGTATGCTCCCTTAGGGTTCCCTTGTCCAACTTAATCTTTGATTAAGCTTGGAGTAGGGAAGACATTAGGATTCAAACCATGTATGCTAACTTTAGGTAGAATCTTCCGTTCTTACCTCAACCTTAGGGCCATTTTTGCATGATAACATTAGGATAGAATCCCCTTAGTGTTTTCTTTTCCTTTGAGTCTTCTCTTCTCATCTCCTAACAAGTTTAAGATACTTAATAAAGGCAACGAGCATTGTGCGCCATGAGCCTTAAGTACATGGGAAATGAGGAATGGGGGGTTTCCCTTCATTTTTCTAGAGTGTTTAGCGGGGGGCCCGTCTTGGGACGATTCGCGCGCATTCGTTCATATGTCATAGACTTTAGTGCAATGTGAGTTTCAAACTAACTTTAATTCACTTCTCTCTAAAAAACACAAAAACAAATTCAAATCTTTTTCATCCTTCGGGATTGTTAGGTTTCAAATCATTTTCAGAAAAGAGCTCGTCGCTCACGTAAAAAACACTTACCGACTCATACGTCGAACTACAACTGCTTTAACTTCCTCTCTCTCGTCCGATTGAGGATTCGTAGGCACAAGACAGCGATGTCTTGGCAAGCAACCTCCCCCCTTTTAGTGCGTAGTCTGTCGAACTACGTCGACTCTGATTCTTCGTTCGTCCACGAAGATACGTAGGCATAGGATTGCAATGATCCTTGCGAGTCCTCTTTTGGTTTTCATCTTCCCTTCTCTCCCGTTCCATTTCCAGTTAGCAGTTGAGCTTCAGATACCCTACACCCTTTGATCGATAACAACAAGCATGGATCCCATCGAGTACGATGGACGCGTGGGGGTGCTAATACCTTCCCCTCGCGTAACCGACTCCCGAACCCGGACTATGGTTGAGATGACCATGTCTTCTCCCTCTTCAGGTTTTCTTCGATTGTTTCCTTTCCCTGCGTTGGAATAAATAACGTTCGGTGGCGACTCTTCCATTCTTGTTTCTCGTCGGTTGTTTTTCGCAGTTACGACAAGATCTTCCTTTAGAGCGTCGATTTCTTCTCTCATCTCTCTGTTCTCTTCCTAGAGATTATCCATTTTCTTTTGTCGATTGGCCCGAGTATTGTATGAGTGAGACAGTTTGACCCTACAATTATGACGTATACGTGAGATTCGAAGATAAGAGGACGCATTATGTGAGGATGATGAATGATATGCAAAGTTATACACATTTTTTTCTTTAATAAAAAAAACTTCAACAAATAGATTGCAAATATTATACAGTAAAGGGTGGAGACCCTATTTTATTGAATTCGAAAGATTGCAGAATTGGAAAAGTACAGTATTTTACAAAGTGCTATAAAAGGAAATGTCTAAGCTTATGGATTCGGAGTCCTCTCTGAAGAGAGCTCAGATGCTGGTTCTGGTATTTTCCTTTTCTTTGACCGGGGCTCTTTAGCCGTTGTCGGGTTATCAGTCTTTTGCCAAGTTAAAGGAGTGAGCAAATTTCTTCGGTCTTCTTGATTCTCCACAACATGTTGCTCTAGTATCTTAATCAGAGCATCTTTTTCCTTTAATAGTTCCTGAATTTTGATACACTCTACATTGAGGATACGGTACTTGTTTTTCCAAGAGCTTTTCTCCCGTTGAACTTTGTTGAGGGCAACCTGGAGTTTTTCTGTGTCAAACGTGAAATAAAGGACATATTCCTTTAACGGGAAAACTTCTTGGCGAGGGTAAGGCATCCCCAGCTTGAGAGCTCTAGTTTGCACCCAGTGGAGATAAGGTTCCATGGAGGTACAGTTTGGTCTTCCTAGAGACTCTCTTCCTTTCTTGTGAACATGTTTCCAAGCATGCACTATTTCCTTTTTTAGTGCCCAGTCATTTTCCTCTTCTTTGAAGAAATGACCTTCTAGATGAGCATTATGCGGGATATGCCTCATCGGGTATCCGAGTTGACGGCAAACTAAAATTGGATGATAGTTGATTCCTTTTTTAGTTCCTATGAGGGGTATGTTAGGGAAATTTCCAAAACTGTCGATGATCTCTATCCCCTCATAAATCCTATCATACCAATCTATGTCAGAGTTGGTAAGGGAAATGATCCTTTGTGACCAACGTAGAGTATTCTTGTGATCCCAAAATGTAGCAGACTTGGGTAAATGGGAAATGAACCATTTGTAAAGCAAGGGTACACATCATGTGATCATTCCTCTGCTGTACAAATTCCTTAAGTGCACAGAATGATAAGCATCTGCGAGCAAGGTTGGTACGGGGTTTCCAATCAGAAATATCTTAACGGCGTTGGTATCAACGAAGTTGTCTATGTTGGGAAAAAGGAACAACCCGTATGTGATAGGACAAAGATATCCTCGAAAGCAGTAACATTTCCTATACTGGCAAAGTACAGGGCTTTCTCCACCAAAAACTTGGCTGGTAAACCTTGGATTCCTCCCTTGGTGGTCATTTGAGTCCTAACTTCTAACTCGTCCAAACAAATGGCTCTTGCGATGAACTGATCCTTTGGAATTTCTTCCAGTCCAGAAAAAGGAGTTTGATCAGTGATAGGTAGATCAGTCAGATGAGAGTACTCCTCTAGCGTTGGCGCCAGTTGATAATCCAGGAATGTGAAACAGTGATAAACCGGATCATAAAATTGAATTAACTTAGACAGGATTCCTTCAACTACGTGGACCCTTAACAGAGACAGCAATCCTCCATGTTTAGCTCTGAAAGCATCAGGGTTGGTGATCATCCTTGCTAACCTCCTTAAATCCTCTAGTTTTGGAGCCTTGAAGGTGTATTTGTGCATCTTTCTTCTAGCGAAATCCATAACGCAATCTTTCTCTCTGATATTTGCAATCATTGTTTTAGCTTAATTTGAAAAAAAAAAGAGGAGGAAAGAGAAGAAATTTTTCTTTGTTTGAGTTTTTTAAATGAATGAATGAATGCAACACACAAAAACATTGAAAAAACATGGGTTCAAGGGTTCAACGTGACGAGCATGGAGTCATGGCTCTACCCATCCCCAAAGGTTGTATTCTGGTCAATTTTTGTACCTGTAGAACGGATCCTAAGGTTCCCACAATCATTGACCCCCCTAGGGATAACAACAGCAAGCTGGTTCACCCGAGCGAGCTGTAGCATCCTAGGGTAATCTCATTTGAGTGTAGTATCGCGTATCAACTATTTCCGATAGTCACCACACTACCAAATGGTCATATGCTTAATGTCTACTAAATCCTCAGGTTCATAGGCGCCGCATTAGGAAAATTCTGCTTTCACAACGATTGTGTTCAGCAGGCTGAATTCTACAGGCTCTCACCTGATTTGGTGGTCTACCAGGATCGCTTATTCAGGATTCACTCCCTATAAGACCCCCCGTCTATGCCACCCCTTATCTTAGGTTTCTCTCAAACTTTCCAAATGTGTATCAATCGCATTCCCATTGACAGAAAAATAAACACGGATATTAAGTAGGAAAAGCAATATATATACAGTATGTAGTATGATTGCTAACAACCTAGACCTCTTAGGACCTATAATCCTAGTCCTAGACAGATGTTTCCCCAGCAGAGTTGCCATTTTACTGTAGCGTGCGATTTTTTTTGGTGACGCGACTACCTTATCGCCATTTTATTTTTTCCTCACCGCAATGGTAGGGCTTGGGTGCTACTTTCTGATTTCTTATTTATCCTGTGAAACTGGAAAGGAAAGGGAAGCTATCTAAAACTAACCTTGCACGTAAATGTTTAACTGAACAAATGCTAAGAGATTGGGGAGTTCGGGGTCAGGTTATACAATGAGGAGTTGTCAATTACCCATCCTATATGGGGTTATCCACAGGTCATTAGCAATTATACTTACTATTTTTTACTTACTGGTGTTTGTCTGTCGATTAGGAAAGTTTCTTCTTTGGGAAGTTTGAGGGAGAGAGTTTTTGTTGATTTTGGTGAGGTACTGGACCTAGGGTTTTTTATTAGGGTGTGAAGGTACTGGACCTAAAGTTTTTTATTGGTGTGCTCACTAAGATTTCACAATCTTATGCCTACGTATTCCCGTTAAAGAAAATAGGGAAATCAGAGTAATCATAGTTCCTCGTATTCTATGGGAGGAAAGAGATGTTTAGTGTCTTGTTCAAAGCACAAGATTGAAGCTAAAGGTTATTTGTGTCTTGTTCAAAGCCCAAGATTGAAGCCAAAGGTTTGATTGAGAGAGAATTTGTCATCTCTAAAGGGAGATATCTTGTTTGTTTATCACAGTCGTTGGGTGACTGATTATAAAGGAGAATTACTTTAACTGGGATGTATGGAATCCAGCAATGCCATAATTTCCTTTATACGGGATTTTTCCTGAAGAAGAAAACTTTAACTCAGTGTTGAGCAATGCCATTTTTACTTAGGAGTCTTTCATGCTAAGAGAGGGACATTGGCTTGGATTTAAATAATCTAGAGGCTTGCCACTTATAGCAATTAGATGAAAGAGAGGATTTACCAGGATAAAAGATGGACTACAGCTTGGATTTTTGAATCAACAAGTGTGCCACTTACAGCAGTTATCTCGAATTAGGTTTGTTTTGGTTGTCTGTTTTGATATGTGATTGTACAGAGAAATGTCTTCCTACAGAGAGATTTTTTATTTCCTCTGAGGGGATCTTGTTTTTTGTATGTGCCTTGATCAAAGCCCAAGGTTGAAGCTAAGAGATTGATTTACTTTACTGGGGATGTCCTTATACAAAGCCTAAGAGGAGGCTGGAAAATGATGACTCAACAAGAGAGTGTTTATCTGTCTTGTACAAACCCCAAGATTGTGGCTAAAAAGAGATTGACTCTTTTTTGGGGAATCTCATTATATAAAGCCTAAGAGGAGCCTGGAAGTTGACTTTTTCGGGGAAATATTTTGTCTGTCTTGTACAAAGCCCAAGATTGAGGCTAAAAAGGGTTTTGACTCCACTGGTGAGAGGTTTTATCTGTCTTGTACAAAGCCCAAGATTGAGGCTAGCAGAAGATTGACTCTACTGGAGAGTATGGTTTTTCTTGTACAAAGCCCAAGATTGGAGGATGGAAAGAGGATTGACTCTGCTTAGGGAGATTTATATGTGTCTTGTACAAAGCTCAAGATTGAGGCTAAAAGGTTTTTGACTAACTCAGCTAAAAATATTTATGGGTGTCTTGTATAAAGCCCAAGATTGAGGCTGAAAATAGACTGACTCAACACGAGAGGGTTTTTATCTGTCTTTTACAAAGCCCAAGATTGAGGCTGAAAAAGGGTTTGCTCAAAAAGAGAGTGTTGAAAGAAGATTGACTCAACAAGAGAGTGTTGAAAAGGTGATTGACTCAACAAGAGAGTGTTGAAAAGGTGATTGACTCAACAAGAGAGTGCTGAAAAGGTGATTGACTCAACAAGAGAGTGCTGAAAAGGTGATTGACTCAACAAGAGAGTGCTGAAAAGGTGATTGACTCAATAAGAGAGTGCTTTTGTTTGTCTTGTACAAAGCCCAAGATTGAGGCTGAAAAAGGTTAACTCAACAAAAGAGTGCTTTAAGAAAGAAGATTGACTCAACAAAAGAGTGCTTTTGAGGCTAACTCTGCTGAGGAAAATCATTATACAAAGCCTAAGAGGAGGCTGTCTTCTGCTGAGGATTATTGAGATCTAGAGGCAGGTCCAAAGTGGGGAATCAACTCTTGCTGAGGATTACAGAAGAGTTGAGGTATCAGATGCCTTGAGGTTCTGATTTGGGATAGTGTTATACTGATGATAAGCTAACCCTAGCTGGGGAAATTTAGGATGAGAGACTGAGTTTTAGAACCTATAAGGGTTATAACTCTACTGGAGATTGATTAAATGATTAGGGTTTCTCCTATATTTGTAGGGAGCTTGAGAATGTCTTTGGGATCCAAGAGGAGATTAGACTGTCCAAATCTACTGGTATGGAAGAGTTTATTTTTGTATGATGCCCAAGAGGAAGCTGGTGCTTTAAGGGATGAGAATCAACCCTTAATTGGTCTGAGGTTTTGACTCTTAGGAAAGACTGCTCTAACAAAGGATGACTAAGTTTTATCTTATACCTTTAAGAGGTCTCGAGTCCTTTTACTAAGCCCAAGAGGAGGCTGAAAACTTCTAAGAAGCCTGAGGGTCCTTGTACAAAGCCCAAGAGGAGGCGGGGATGCTTTTAGGAAGCCTGTGGGTCCAAACTTAAGAAAAGTTCAAGAAAAGTTTCACCGGGAATAATCTTTTCTTTAGTGAACAGTTCTAGGGTTTGAAGAAATTCAAGAGAGGTTTCACAGGGAATTAACCCTCTCTGGGGAAGTGAATTTCTTTGACAATTTTTCTAATAGTGACAGTCTGAGAAAAGTTTCACCAAGAATAATGTCTTTCTCTTTGTTCCATATTGTATAAGCTCAAGAGGAGGCAAGACTGTATCTGGAATTCCTATGGGGAACTAGTTTTGACTGTGTTACAAGAGTGACCACTGGCTTTATCTAATCCTAGACCTAATTGCCGGGGAAAACTCCAAGCAGATAATATACAGGTATATATATATATATATATATATATATATATATATATATATATATATATATATACAGATGAAATATATACTGTATGTAAAACAGGGTAGGAGGACTTACAAGTGAGCAAGCTTCCAGCACAAACAAATATATATATGTGCAAGTATGTAAAAGAAAACTGTTTAAAACATACAGGTGAGGAAGCTTCCATTGTAACAGCTATATGGTTAGTTGTTCAAGAAATTAAGGAAAGTTTTAATAACAACTATGAATTTGAACCTAAATCAAAAGGGAAGTTGTTTTAAAAAGATTGGGTCTTACATTTAAGGAGAGGCCCAAAGAATTGTTTATTTCCAAAAATGGTTGGGTCTTACAACTCAAAGAGAGGCCCAGATAAAAACGACGATCGCACCGTTATTTTGAAAATTGTACTGGGACTTATACAATGAATGAGGCCCAAAATTATTTATGTACAAAAGAGAGTTGGGTCTTACACTCTACTAGAGGCCCAAAGTGTTTGAAAAAGAAAAGAAATGGAACTTACAACTCAAGGGTAGGCCCAGATGATTTTGTTTTGAAATGGCGATCGCGCCGAGATTTCTGAAAATGTGTCGGGACTTACACAATGACTGAGGCCCAAAAAGGTTTTATATTTACAAGGGATGGGACTTACACTCTATCAAGAGGCCCAAAATATATTTTAAGAAAAGAGAATGGGACTTATAACTCAGGGAGAGGCCCAATAAAAGATAGTGATCGCACCGTCGTTTTAAGAATCGCAGAGGGATTTATACAACGACTGAGGCCCAAATGGTTTTCTGCACAACAAGGGATGGGACTTACACTCTATTAGAGGCCCAAAGTGTGTATGTAAAGTTTGAAAAAATCAAAATTTAGAGAAAACCCTAATTTTGAATTTAAAAGATATAATTTTCAAAGGAAATTAAATAAAAAATGATATAAAATACCAAATGTATTCAAAAACAAGTTGTATACTTTGAAAAATATTTTGAAAAATCATGTTTAATCACATGAAAGCTTGAAATTCAATTGGTTTTGAAAGATCAAAGTGGGAATTTTATTTAAAAATGTTTAAAAACAATAAAAATGAAATTAATTACAAAAATTATAACTATATTAAATAAATAATATAAATTGGATTTTTTTGTAAAATAAAATATTTAAACATTTTTGTGAATTTTGAGAAAAAGAATCAATTCAAAAACACAAATATTCAGAGAGAAATTAATTTTTGAATCAATTAAACAAAATAACAAAAATTCAAATATTAAAAAATTTGAAAAAGGGCGCCAACAGTTAAATGAAGAACACGTGTGACCCTGTTTTTTGCAGATTTGCGTTTTCTCACTTTTCTCCATGAATACTCAATGGTTTTGCACGATTCAAGTACAAATTTTGTTCGTTTTTGAACAAGGATCACAACCATATAGATTAATTACATTTATATTAAGTATGGAGGAAGAAATCAATGGAAAACCTCAAGAACCCTAATTTCAGCATGAACACAATGAAATTCTATACATGATTGATTCATGGCAAATGATTAAGGGTTATCACTCTACATACATGCATAAACAAGATGGTACCTCAAAAATTCATTCATGATGCATGGATCATAGAGTTTGAAGGGTTCAGGCTTACCTCTTGCAGCTGGTGATCGAGTTTAATGATGGAGGTGTTGCAGATAGGTTCCAATGATCTGGACAACTTCCTTAGGTGCCAAGGAGTATGTTTGAATGCTTGGAGTGGATTGAAATGAGCTGGAACTGATTGTGGTACCTCAATTGCAACTCTGTCAATAACTTGAGCAATTGGCTGGTGATTTAGTGAATTTGATGTTCCAGATGTTGTGTTAGTGTTTAGATCACTGACATATGGTGTTAATGAGGTGTGTGTGTGATTGGTTTTGTTGGAATCACTCTCAATCTCAAAACCCGATAGTGACTTGAGTTAGAAGGCAAAATTGGAGTGAAAGGGGGATTTTGAGTAAAGCATCAGTTTGGGTGCTTTGGTGTACTCAAATTGATCACAAATGAGCTCTATTTATAGTAGAGTGTAACGCCCCGTTTTGTCCTATTTATTTAATCGAGTCGATTTAATTATTTTCATTTTTATATTATTTTATTCTTGACTTTTATTTGACAATATATTATTTTTCAACGTTATTATGTTTTATCGCGTTTTGAGAGCGTTTACGAGATATTTGAGCTGAGGGGTAAAATAGTCTTTTTAGGGGTTTAGATAATTGTTATTATAAGAAAGAAAGAAAAGAGAGTTTAGAGAGAAAATAGAGAAAAAGAAAAAGAGAAGAGAGAAAGGAAGAGAAGGGAAAAGAAGAGGAAAAATTGGGATAGAAGAAATCATCTGTTCAAGCGCGATTAATCGGGTAAGGGTGAGAAGTTTCGATTATATCTTGCTTGTGTATGTATATGTGTTGTTTGTTGTAATTGTTTTGGTTGTTTCACAACTTTTTCTCATTGATAAATTGATGAACAATTGATAGAAATTGATGTATTCATGGTTGAAACTCAATATAAACTGCGTAGAATACTTGTTGTTATGTTTGGAACATGTTTTGGTGGATATATTGTGATTTAGAAGTGTTTGGGTGGAAGAAATGAGGGATTTTGGCCCCATATGACCTATATTGACGCTGCTGAGAATTTCTGGGATCGCAGGTTCGCTTTGCGAACCAAAGTGAAGGGCAAAGCGAAGGTTCGCCCAGAAGTTCGCATTGCGAACTTTATGCTGTTTTTTCTCTGCCATGGTTCGCTGGGGGTTCGCATTGCGAATAGGAAAGCGAACGTGACAGATTTTGCATTTTGTTTCCTTCATAACTTTTGATTCGTAACTCGGATTGAGGCGCGGTCGGATGCGTTGGAAAGCTAATGAAATATTATTTCTATTAAAAATGGTTTGGAGGACAGTAGATGAATTATTTAAGTCGTGGTTGTGTAAAAGTGTTGGGTTGTCGGGTTTTTATCGCGTTAAATGCGTGTGGTCGGTGTTTTACAGTGTGTTGTGCTATTGTTATATGACGTGGAGCTTTTATGTGGTTTATATGATGTTGAAGCATGTGATAAGTTGTTGTAATTGTTGTGGCCTTATGGCAAAATACTTTGTTGACTTGAATACAAATGTATGTGTAGCGAGCGATTTTGGACGCGGTTCTTAAGCGCTGGTCGCTCTCTGCGGTTTGAGCTTAAACTACAGGTCGATTCATTTTTTATCCTATTGTAAGCTGAATAAGGAAGGGAAATAGATGTCTCTAATTAACCCTGCTTGCATACTAAGTTTAAACAGCGGTCTGTTAGGTTACGAATGCTATCAATGTGGAGGGGCCCTTGTACTGGTTATTTGTATTTTCACCAATACGGTTCTTCTTTCTTTCTAGGATCTTCTGGCGGGGAACAAGTGTTAGGATGTTAGGACTGATGCTTTTGAATGTGAGAGTATGGGATTTGGGTTTTTTGTTGATTGTGCTCGCTAAGATTTTTCTTTCAATCTTATGCCTACGTATTCCCGTTTACCGAAACAGGGAAATCAGAGCGTTCGTAGTTCCTCCTATTCTATGGGAGGAAATGGGTTTTTGGTGTCTTGTTCAAAGCCCAAGACGTGAAGCGAAAGGTGATTTGTATCTTGATCAAAGCCCAAGATGTGAAGCTGAAAAGTCTATTTGTGTCTTGTTCAAAGCCCAAGACGTGAAGCTGAAAAGTCTATTTGTGTCTTGTTCAAAGCCCAAGACGTGAAGCTGAAGGACCTCGACTTTAGAGAGAATTTGTCATCTCTAAAGAAGGGTTTGTCTGTCACAACTATTGGTTGACTGGTTATAAAGGAGAATTACTTTAACCGGGATATGCGAATCCGGCAATGCCATAATTTCCTTTATAGGGGATTTTAACCTGGAGGAGAAAACTTTAACTCAGTGTAGAGCAATGCTATCTTTCCTTAGGAATTTCTCATGCTAAAAGAGGGACAGTGGCATGGATGTAGATAATCCAGAGGCTTGCCGCTTACAGCGATTAGATGAAGGGGAAGGAGTTGTTGATGTTTGTGTACTGTGAACGAGGCACAGCTTTGATGCTAAAAGGTTGATTGGATCAACCAGTGGTTTTCTTATACAAAGCCTAAGAGAAGGCTAATATGTGTCTCGTACAAAGCCCGAGAGAGAGGCTAAAAGGTTTTTGACTCGATGATAGAGTATTTTGGTATCTCGTATAAAGCCCGAGATGGAGGGTATTTGACTCAACAAGAGAGTTTTTGTATCTCGTACAAAGCCCGAGATGGAGGCTAAAATTCGTTTGGCTCAATAAGAAACTTTTTATATCTCGTATAAAGCCCGAGATGGAGGCGAAATGTGTGATTGACTCAACGAGGGAGTCTCTTATGTGTCTCGTACAAAGCCCGAGAGAGAGGCTAAACGTTGTTTGACTCCGCTGGGGAGAATCATTGTACAAAGCCCAAGAGGAGGCTATGGTGGCTGTTTCAGTTGAGTGACAGGTCCAGTATACTGATTTTGAAAGAGAAAATCAGTTCTTATATGAGCAACACTGTACTCATGGATTTGGTTCGAGGACCCGGGTTATTCCTGTTCTTTAAGGAAGCGGGAAATCTGAAGGGTATTGAGACTGTCCGAGTCTGCGGGTTTCCTTCCTATTTAATGAAGGGGTCGCTTGAGAATGTCTTTGAGACTCAAGGAGATTAGACTGCCCAAGTCTAGAGTTTCGCCTTTTGTACTATGCTAAGAAACAGTAGTAGACTCTTGGAAAGACTGTTCTATGCAGATGACTAGGTTCTGTTCCTATACCTCTAGGAGGTCGTCGGGACAATTTGTACGAAGCCCAAGAGGAGGCTAGAAACTTTTAAGAAGCCTGAGAGGTCCTTGTACGAAGCCCAAGAGAAGGCTATCATTCCCGGAGGAAGAGATCATTATACGAAGCCTAAGAGGAGGCTGTGAATACTTCTAAGAAGCCGTAGGGTCCTTGTACGAAGCCCAAGAGGAGGCGGGGTTGCTTTTAGGAAGCCTGTGGGTCCTTGTATGATGCCCAAGAGGAGGCCGATGCTTTTAAGAAGCCCATGGGTCCCCAAACCCCGAGAAATTCAAGGCAATGTTATTCACCGAGAATAGATCAAAGTCAGGAAAGTTCGAGAATTTGGAAGAAACTCAAGAGATGCCATTCACAGAGAAAAGATCATCTCTGGGGAGTAGAGTTTCTTGACAAGTGCTTTTAAGAAGCCTGTGGGTCCCCAAACCCCGAGAAATTCAAGACATGCCATTCACCGAGAATAGATCAAGCCAGGAAAGTCCGAGAATTTGGAAGAAACTCAAGAGATGCAATTCACGCAGAAGAGATCATCTCTAGGGAATAGAGTTTCTTTGACAACTTCTACGAGTGACAGTCTATGAAAGGGTTCACCGAGAATGCTGCCTTTCATGTCTCCATATTGTTTAACCCCAAGAGGAGGGAAAATTGTGTCTGGAAATCCTACGTGGATCTAGTATTGACTATTTAAGAGTGATCAACGGGCTTAATGCTAGACGTAGTTGCCGGGGAAACTCTAAATATCTATACTATTATTACACAGTTGATATGAGTTTATGAAAGAAGACTTACAGTGAAACAGTCCCACAATACAGTTATATGTATATGAAAGCAATAACCACTTACTCGGTTGTAGAGCTTCCATGCTGTTTGGTTAGTTGTTCAACAAAGAAAGATTGAAAACAATAGTATATTCAAAATCAAAGGAGAAAGTGCTTTGAAAAAGAAAGGTTTGGGGCTTACAGCTCAGGGAGAGGCCCAGGGTTTTATCAGTGAGCGCACTATTTGAATTTGTACTGAGGGACTTTTACAAGTGACTAAGGCCCAAAACGTTTTCTGTACAAAGGGATGGGTCTTACACTCTCTCAAGAGGCCCAAAAAGTTTAAAGAAAAAGAGTGGGGCTTATAACACGAGGGTAGGCCCAGTTGACTTTTCGTTTAAAAATGGTGATCGCGCCGAGGTTTTCTTTTAACGCAAAGGGACTTATAGAATAAGTGAGGCCCAAAATGTTTTGGTTAAAAGGGGATTGGGTCTTACACTCTAATAGAGGCCCAAAAGTATTTTGAATGGGTCTTATAGCTCGAGGAGAGGCCCAAGGTTATTTTGAAAAGGTGACGATCACCCCGTTGGTTTTTGACGGTATCGGGACTTATACAATACACTGAGGCCCAAAAATGATTTGGTCAAAAAAGGATTGGGTCTTACACTCTATCAAGAGGCCCAAAGTGTTTTGAAAATGATTTATGAGGGTTGAATTAATCCAAAACCCTAATTTGTTTTCAAAAATGTATTTAATTGAATAAAAATTCAATTAAAATGATCAAAATTGTTTAACATATGAAAAACAAATCGTGATCTTGGATTAATGCTTCAAAAATTAAGTATTGACCTACAAAATAATTAGAAAGCATTAAAAGTTGCAAAATCAAGGTGGAAAAAATATTTCAAATGTTAAAAACAATTAAAACATTAATTCTTTGCAAAAATATCAATTATATGAAATAAATAATATTCTTGGGATTTTTTGGGAAAATAAAATATTTTAACATTTTTATGAATTATTAAAAAAAGAATCAACTCAAAATCATTAAAACTCAGAGAGAAATTAATTTTTGAATCAATTAAACAAAATCACAAAATTCAAATATTTGAATTTGTGTAAAAGGCGCCAAGAACACAAGCAAGAACACGCGCGTTTTTCTGGGTTTGGCTGATTTGCGTTTTCCATCCAATCTCACTGAATACGTAATCATATCATGCAATCCACATATCATTATGCTCGTCTCCACCTCACGATCATGTCTATAACACTTAATTTCATTTAAATTAAACATAAAACATGAAATCACGAAGAAACCTCAAGAACCCTAATTTTTGCATGAAGGCTAAGATTTTTGATACACGATTCAAACAATGCAATTAATTGAGGGAAAACATTCCATGCATGATTATGAACATATGGCCAAATTATTGTGCGAGGAAATATGCATAGATTGAGAGATGACCAAGTATGTGCTTACCTCTAGGCCGTGACAGCAAGAGCAATGTGATTTTTGATTTGGAGGTGTTACAGATGAGTGGTGATGATCTAAACAGCTTCCCTACACCCTATGGAGTGTGTTTGAATGCTTGGACCTGATTGAAAATGGCTAGAACAATTTGTGGTACCTCAGCTGCAACTTGATTGAAAATTTGAGCAACCAGCTGGTGATTTTGTGAAATTGGTGTTTCAGAAGTGATCTAAGTGTTTGATCAGCTCATATGTGATGTATGTGAGGTGTGTGAGTGACTGGTTTGATTGGAAAAGCTCTCAAACTCAAAACCCGATAGCTACCTTGCTAAGAAAGGCATTTTTGCCAAGTGAAAGAGATTTTGAGGAAAGCATCTGTTAGATGGCTTTGGTGTACTCAAACTGATCATAATTGAGCTCTATTTATAGTATAGCAAGTTTATTTTGGGATCCACAGTGAATGGCAACTGCAACAGGTGTTTGTTCAATGTTGGCCAATGGAATTTCAAGTCTCCTCTAGCCATTGACTAGAGGTTAGGGCACAGAGCTTTGGTTCCCTTGGTCTTGAATAAGTCTTGACTGATTTCAGATGAGAATGGCTCAGTCCATGCCACCTTGATGCTTCCATTGAATGCTCCAATCGAAATTTGAAGTCTTGTCCCTATTTTGGCCATTCTACGTTCAACATGTTATTTCTTGTTCCATGGACTTTGGAGACTTGGCTCAGTGATTGTCCCCTTTAGATTCAATCCTCTGAGGTGTCCAAGTAGATAGGAGCAATTGGATTTGGCTGAGTTTGGAAAATCAAGCAAAGTTGCAAATTCTGCCTTGCCTTGACAGATTTCAGTAAGGCAACTTTCCAATGTCATATCTCATGACTCAAATGGAATTTGGCAATGTTCTTGGTCATTTTGGAAAGCCCTTACATCATACAACAACTGTTTGAACATGTTTAGTTTTGATCTCTTTTGAATCCAAGTGAAAAATCCCCCTACATTTGGCAAAAAGTGAAGACAGATTTGAACTTAGTGAAAATTTCACTAAGTGTTGGAAAAAGTGACATTTTCATTTTTCAACCATTTTGATCACTCCATAACTCAAAATCCTTAATGAATTGGAGTTAGGTCTAGTTGAGGTTTTTGTAGAGGGTAATGAGAGCTACAAATCCATCTTTGGATGAGAGAAAATGGCCTTGTGGTTTAGGAGTTATGATCCTCCAAAGTTGGTACCTTTGTCACTTTATTTTTAACTTAGAAAATTTTCTAAGTTTTTATGGTTACCCCTTTTACAAGTTATCCAACTTTTCTTATTTTTCTTGATGAATGATGATTCAAATCATAAATTAACATCATTTTAGGGTTAAAAATCCATTTTGGTGAAAAATCTCAAAAAGTCAAAGTTGACTTTTGTGCACAGTTGACTTTTTATCAGATGAATTCTAAATTGTGCAATTCTTCAGGAAATCATGTCCTTGACCTAAATCAAACTTGATGGACATGTTCCATGGGTGTCATAGGGTATATTGAGGCATGTCCTAGGGTTTGGGACCTTGTCCTGGTCAAAAGTAAAAGTTACAGTTGACTTTCCTCGCGAAACCCTAATTGTGGTGCAGATGAAATTGAGAATTGTTGCTCAAGCTTCTTGGATTAATCCATTGTTCCAAATGGATCAATATAGTTCATTAGAGACCCTCAAACCCTCTCTTGAGGTCTTGGTTCATGATTTGCACCAAAAGTCAACTTAGGGGTGAATTAGGTCAAGAAACCCTAATTCCTGATTTTTGAGGTATGCATCCCCTGAGTCAAAATTGATTTGATGAATGGGTCCATGAGGTTCCATGGAGTATATTAGGTTATGTTTTGGGACATTGGCTCATGCCCAGATGAAAAATTTCCATTTGGAGGACCCGGTCGACCAAAACCCTAATTTGGTGACCCTGTCGATCTTGAGACTTGATCCACCTGGAAGGGAGCAGCTTTGTGCTTAATCCTTGGAGTGGGAGTCCTTTTTTGATCTTTTGTGTATGTTTAGGAGGTTAGACAAGTTGAAGATCATGTCCTTCCTTGATTGATCCTTTGTCTAAGGCTCTGAGAGGGCTTGAAACCCTAATTTTGATTGTAGTGGATGCTCACCCATCTTTGGGGAGACTGATGAAATAGGATGGTTCCCCCATATTGTGATGATGATTTGTACAATGATGGGAAATCTTAGTGGTCAAAATTTGGGGTATGACAGATGCCCCTATTTAATCTTTTTGGACCCGAAGGTGTGAATGACGAAGGTATTCGGGCATTCGGGGTGCAAGAGGATTAAATATCAGAATACCCGAAATTTTGATGGTGGTTGTGAATGGTAGCTTACGCATTCATCTTATTTAGCTAAGCAATGATGCTTAGAAAAGGTAAAACTTCCCCTCGATCCTGGTCTTCAGCCAAGGAACTGGTCTCAGTTTCTGGAGTAAACTTCCCCTCGATCCTGGTTTCCTACCAAGGAACTAGTCTTAGTTTCTCTTGTTAACTTCCCCTCGATCCTGGTTTCCTACCAAGGAACTGGTCTCAGTTTCTGAAATGAACTTCCCCTCAATCCTGGTTTCCTACCAAGGAACTGGTCTCAGTTTCTCTTGTTAACTTCCCCTCGATCCTGGTTTCCTACCAAGGAACTGGTCTCAGTTTCTGAAATGAACTTCCCCTCGATCCTGGTTTCCTACCAAGGAACTGGTCTCAGTTTCTTTTGTCAATAAACTCAATTGACAAAGGGACGCTATTCGTAGCGGTTTTCCTCAAACTTCTCGCCGAATTTTCCTGGGGAGACGCCATTTGACGGAAAAAGTTTTGATGTCTGACTTGCTGGGGAACCCAGCCGTCCGAGTCATAGAGTTGCACAAACTTCTCTGTTGGAGACGCCATTTTCCGATTCTACTGGAGGAAAGCAGGTCTCTTGGGAGACTGCTTTCGCTTGGGATCTTACATCATACTTTTCTCGGGATCTTCCCGGAGAAATGCCATATGATGGGGTCCAATTTTGAGGTGCCGATGACTTTTTCATCAGCGATCTTTTCAGAGCAAAACTGGCGTGCTGCCGAATCTCTGATTACAAGGCTTTCTCTGTGGATTTTCCTTAATCCGGGAAAGCAAGGATATCATCTTCAATGGCGAAGAGTGATGTTTATTGAAAGTTTTCTCTGGCTTTTCAGAGGTTCAAGTTATCAAAGTGGTCAAGGACCAACTTCTTTCCAGAATTAAACTGGAAGCGAGGTTGTTCAGACACAGTATTTCCTGACGAGGCAAGAACTGACAACTCGATTGAGAGGACTTCTACCACTAGGGGACAAGACCGACTAGAGTGATAGTGATGCAATATGAAATGTGAATGCAAATCAAAAAATGCATGATGTATGTATGTTTGTGCGGACAAAACTGACGCGACATACAAACTGACGGGTGAACACGACTGGATACTCGGCCATCGCGGGGCGTATAGAAATATCGCTGGTTCAAAATAGCAATTCCACCTTGCTTAGGAGAGATAGTCCCGATTGGGGACTATCGTTGATCGGGCTTAGGAGAGATAAGAACTCGGCCGAGGTGTGTCAGAAACAAGGTCTCTGGCACAGTTGATCCCTTCATTCAGGCGTACTGGGCCTAGAAGGAGTACTTTGATTCTGCACTTTGAAGTTCGAACACCTTTGGAGACGCAATCGACGTTCTTTCAATGTTCAACAACCAAAAGAAATGCCATCTTTTATTAAAAAGCAGAAAAAGTTTTAACAAGTAAATTCATTTTTGTTTTATTTCAAGAATCGTTAATCATGTTAACAACGTCATTCTGTAAAGCTAAAACAAATAAGAAGTACAAACAAAAGCACAAAAGCTCAAATTTTATTGATAAGATGAAGATCAGCCAAACGCGTGATCCCAAAGAGTATATACAAAGTTTGAAAATGGTAATTTACAGGGGAAAGGGCTACGTTGAAACATAACGACCACTATCCTTCTACCAACTTTAAATTCGGGGCATCCTGAGCTTCTGTCGAAGATGACCTTGACTGGAGTTTTCCTCCGATGGATGATGTAACTGCTGCTGAGGGACTTACCGCTGTTGAACATAGTTACTTGCCATTATCCCTAATTTTTGCCTGGATTGTACTATGAGATTTCCAATCCATCGGGATGATTTTTTTCATGTCTCTAACTTTTGCCTGGACCGCCCTTTCTGGTTTTCAATCCACCGAGACGTTTTTTTTTTTTTTAGTTTAGGAGAAGTATTTCTTGACTACATCAACATTCGTGGGGTAGGCAAATTCCTCTCCGTCCATGGTTGCAAGTCTCAAGGCACCGCCTGAGAAAGCATTCGTGACCACATAGGGGCCATCATAATTTGGGGTCCATTTGCCCCGAGAGTCAGTGAGAAATGATTGTATCTTCTTGAGCACGAGGTCTCCTTTTCTGAAGATTCGGGGTCGAACCTTTTTGTCGAACGCCCTCTTCATTCTTTGCTGATACAATTGATCGTGGCACAGTGTCGTGATTCGCTTCTCTTCTATCAGATTCAATTCGTCGTGTCGACTTTGATACCATTCAGCTTCGGTGAGCTTAGCTTCCATCAATAATCGGATTGACGGGATCTCTACTTCTATGGGGAGCATTGCCTCCATGCCATATACTAAAGAGAAAGGGGTTGCCCCTGTTGAAGTGCGGACAGATGTGCGATAACCGTGAAGAGCAAAGGGTAGCATCTTGTGCCAATCTTTATAGGTTACAACCATCTTTTGAATGATCTTTTTGATGTTCTTGTTAGCCGCTTCTACCGCTCCGTTCATCTTGGGTCGGTAGGGAGATGAGTTATGGTGTTCGATCTTGAACTCTGCGCACAACTCTTTCATCATCTTATTGTTCAAGTTAGATCCATTATCAGTAATGATCTGGCTCGGAACACCATAATTGTAGATGATATTGTTTTTGATAAATTGGACCACCACTTGTCGGGTTACATTAGCGAATGACGCTGCTTCGACCCACTTGATGAAATAGTCAATGGCTACTAGGATGAACCGATGTCCGTTTGAAGCCTTGGGCTCAATCATGCCAATCATGTCGATTCCGTATATGGAAAAAGGCCACGGGGAAGAAAGAACTTTGAGATGTGATGGCGGTACATGAATTTTGTATGAGTATATCTGACACTTGTGACACCTCCTCATGTACCTATAGCAGTCGGATTCCATGGTCAACCAATAGTACCCTGCTCTTAGGATTTTTCTCGCCATTGTGTGTCCGTTGGCATGAGTGCCAAAGGATCCTTCATGAATTTCTTTCATAAGCATGTTTGCTTCTGGTCTGTCGACGCATCGGAGCAAAACCATGTCAAAATTCCTCTTATAAAGAGTGTCACCGCTCAGGAAGAAGTTTCCAGCCAATCTTCTGAGGGTTTTTCTGTCTTTTCTGAGTGCCCCAGATAGGTACTCTTGTTTCTGAAGGAAGCATTTGATATCGTGATACCAAGGTCTGCTGTCTATGACTGCTTCAATCATGAAGATATAAGCGGGTCATTCAAGGCGCATTATATCGATCTTAGGTATGTCATTCCATTGACCTACACTAATCATGGAAGAGATAGTGGCTAATGCATCAGCCATGTGATTCTCATCACGAGGGATGTGGTGAAACTCGACTCTGTTGAAGAAGGGTAACAATCTTCTTGCGTAATCTTTGTATGGAATCAATCCTGATTGGTATGTGTTCCAATCTCCTTTTATTTGATTGATAACCAGGGCTGAGTTGTCGTATGCGTCCAAGTTTTTGATCCTTAAATCAATCGCTTCCTCGAAACCCCTAATACAAGCTTCGTATTCGGCCTCGTTGTTCGTACATTTGAACGTAAGTCTGGCGGTGAAAGGAATGTGGGTACCCTGAGGGGTAACAATGATTGCCCTAATTCCATTTCCGTAATGATTAACTACTCCGTCAAAGATAAGTCCCCATTGGGAACCTGGTTCTGGCCCTTCACTAGGTAACGGTTCATCGCAATCTTTCATCTTTAGATACATGACATCTTCGTCAGGGAAGTCAAACACGATTGATTCCTGATCGTCAATCGGTTGATGAGCCAAATGATCGGCTAAAATACTTCCCTTAACGGCTTTCTGAGCGTGGTACTCGATGTCGTACTCTGATAACAACATCTGCCAACGGGTAATTCTTCCCGTGAGAGCAGGTTTTTCAAAAACGTACTTGATTGGATCCATTTCAGAGACCAACTAAGTAGTATGACAAATCATGTACTGGCGAAGACGTTTGAGTGCCCAAGCCAAAGCACAGCAAGTTTTCTCGAGCATCGTGTACCAAGTTTCGCAGTCGGTGAATTTCTTGCTTAGATAGTAAATGGCAGACTCTTTCCTTTTGGTTTCGTCTTGTTTGCCAAGTACACATCCCATTGAGTCCTCTAGGACTGTGAGGTAAATGATCAGTGGTCTCCCTTCCACTGGAGGTGATAGAATCAGAGGATTCAACAGATATTCCTTGATACTGTCGAAGGCGGTTTGGCAATCTTCTGACCAAACGTAATCCTGGTTCTTTTTCAGTAATTTGAAGATTGGCGCACAAGTGGTGGTCATAAGGAATATGAATCTGGAGATGTAATTCAAACGTCCCAGGAATCCTCTTACTTGTTTTTCAGTTTTTGGAGAAGGCATTTCTTGAATGTCCTTGACCTTGTCAGGATCAACTTCAATTCCTTTCTGGCTGACGATGAACCCTAGTAGTTTCCCTGAACGGACACCGAAGGTGCACTTGTTGGGATTCAAGCGGAGCTTGAATTTTCTTAGACGTTCGAACAATTTTGACAGATGTTCAACGTGTTCACTCTCTGTTTTTGATTTTACAATCATATCATCGACATACACTTCGATTTCTTTGTGTATCATGTCATGAAACAGACTAGTCATAGCCCTTTGATAGGTTGCCCCGGCGTTCTTCAAACCGAACGGCATTACCTTGTAACAAAAAGTACCCCATGGGGTAATGAATGAAGTTTTCTCCATGTCTTTCGGCGCCATTTTGATTTGGTTATAGCCCGAGAATCCATCCATGAAGGAGAAAACTTTGAACTTTGCTGTACTATCTACCAGCATGTCAATGTGTGGTAAAGGAAAGTCGTCCTTTGGACTTGCCTTGTTCAAATCCCTGTAATCAATACACATTCTGACTTTTCCGTCCTTTTTGGGAACGGGTACGATGTTGGCTAACCATTGAGGATACTCAGATGTGGCGAGGAAACCCGCGTCAATCTGTTTCTGTACCTCCTCCTTGATTTTGATGGCCATGTCCGGGTGAGTGCGTCTCAACCTTTGCTTTACTGGCGGACATTCCGACCTCAATGGTAAGTGATGTTCCACGATGCTTGTATCCAACCCTGGCATATCCTGATAGGACCAAGCGAATACATCGGGGAATTCTTTGAGAAGCGTTATCAAACCCTCTCTGGCAGTTGGACTGAGCAGTGCCCCAATCCTGATTTCTTTTCTCTCTTTTTCTGAACCCAAGTTTACTGTTTCCAACGGTTCTTTGTGAGGTTCAACAGACCTTTCCTCTTGTCTGAGTAGTCGGAAGATTTCTTCTGGAATTTCGTTGTCATTTTCTTCTTCAGCCTCGAATACCGGGAACTCAAAGTTGGGCGAAGGCATCGGATCGTATGTTTCAACGGGGTTTAAAGCAAGCAATCTGCATGACATAATGATTCGTGTTTAGAAGAGATAGAGGAAAATGCAAGTGTGTGCAGTGTATTTGTTTTATTACTGCTTGTTTTTATGATTGAATTGTTTTTTAGGATTACCATTTTCTGAAAAAGCAAAAAGAGAAAATAGCAATTAATGCGGAAATTACAGAACGACGTTATTTTATTAATGAACAAGTCGGATCTTGAAACTACAGCCCTATAAATCAAAACTCTGTCGCTTTGGGCGAAGCAAAGAGGGAAAATTTATAGAAAGTGAGCCCTATCAAAACATCAGTTTCACCTGGGCAGGGTGAAAGGTTTAAGATGGCAATTACTTTGACTGATGAACGACCTCCGGAACCTCGACGGCAACCGATTGGCGGCGAACTCCTCGGTGAATCACAAAGTCTGGCACCTTCCTTGATTTGTCTTCAGAAATAACGCTGATTTCTGTTGGAGCAGGATCGTTGGAATCTGTTTCCCAGGCAGAATTGTCGTAGGAGATTTCCTCAGTTGTATTTTGCATAGCATTGGTGCTCTCAACTGTATCTCCCCATCCAGTTGGCTGGATATCTTCGAATCTTATACGAGAGCTTTCAGGAGCAGTGTACTTGACCATAAAGTCGTATTTTCCACTTGGTTGTCCCAGGGTGTCCCACACTTCTTTGGAACTGGAGGAGTCATCTCTCTCGATGACGTTGACCTCGGGAAAAGCATAGTTGATGAATTCAAGTCCTGCGAACGTTGCGAATTCATCTTCATGTTGAGTAGTTTCTGAATGACCTGAGTGTTGATCTCATGACATGGTGGGGACACAGGTATTCTGTTCAACGACGGTCAACTGAGTTTCATTGTTCGGCTGACTCTCTTGCCCCAAGTTTCCTGGATAAGGTTGCCACATTGGCAGACCATCCATTGGGCCATAGTAGTTGTGATCAAAGTTGTCTTTCATCAGAGTGTCTTCCTCTAATGAATTTGGTGGAGCACGGCATCCTTCTGGATCACAATCTCCATATATCATTTCGACATCTGATCTTAGTATAAATCTCGGACTTTCTGTAGGAAAGCAAAAAGGCATAGACACCTCTTGTTGAGACATATAACCGTCCTTATTGAGATAGGACTTCCATTCTTCATCCGTGTCAGAGGGATCTTCCTCATTGATAGCATGTACCACCTGAGACACCGGGTGAAGGAAACCTCCACTGTGGAAGAAGTTTTGAAGTGGATGAAGACTTTCATCGTTGGCAGCTGTCTGGGTACAGGTTGCAGAAAAACCAAGGACCTTCTTTGTCTTATTGTCAGTGGGAATGACGAGCGGTCCCCATCCGGTTGTATCGGTACTCTCGACCACTTTGATAGCATCTTTGTATGAGGAAATCGAGGTTCCTCCTTTGAAATGATTGTCCTTGCTCACCGACAATGCTTGGAACTGCATTCCAATAACCTCCTCGGGTTCTATACCAGTAGATGATGACAAGTTGCTTACGAGCAAGGCCTGTTCTCCACAGACTGTGACAAGTTGATCGTTCTTGATGAACTTTACCTTTTGGTGGAGGGTTGACGTAACCGCTCCAGCCTGATGTATCCAAGGTCTTCCTAATAAACAACTGTATGTTGCCCGAATGTCCATGACCTGGAAAGTGACTTGGAAAGTGTGAGGACCAATAGTTATGGGAAGATCAACTTCGCCGATAACCATTTTTCTGGATCCGTCGAATGCTTTGACGACGACCTCGCTTGTTCTCATCGGAGAGCCTTTGAATGATAACTGCATCAAAGTAGACTTTGGCATAACATTCAGGGCTGACCCTGTGTCTACCAGTACGCTGGCTAAAGCATCGTCCTGGCAGTTAACTGTGATATTGAGTACCATGTTATGACGGCGACCTTCTTCAGGTAATTCCTCATCACTAAATCCCAAATTATTGCAAGAAGTGATGTTAGAGACAATACTATTGAACTGTCTGATTGTTACATCCTGTTCTACAAAGGCCTGCTCCAAGACTTTCTGTAGAGCCTCCCTGTGCGCTTCTGAACTGAGTAACAGTGATAACACAGAGATCTTTGAAGGAGTTTGTAACAGTTGATCAACAATGTTATATTCACTCCTTTGGATGAGCTTCAACATCTCATCATTTTTCGAAATGTCGGGATTACTAGATTGACTGACTGGTGGATCGGGAGCTTCTGTCTGAAGTTCCTTTTCCTTGTTAACTTCCCCAACCCCTCGGTTGAAGATTCTACCACTCCGTGTTACTCGACTGATGTCTGCAATGTTCACAATGGAGGGTAATGGAATTTCCTTTCCATTCTCAATTATCGTTGCACCGTATTTGTAAGGGATAGCCTTAGTTGATTCATACGGTAGTGGTCCCGGCAGATAGATGACTATGGGAACCTTCTGATTTTTATGACCATCGTAAGTAATCTCGATCCGTTCCTGGTTGGGAACTTTAGATTCGTCAAGTAGAGGAATGATGGTAAAAACATCCTTGGTCCTATGATGACCAGAAATTATGACAACGTCCTCAATTTGATCGGCGAGGTAGTTTGGCGTCCAGTCGATAGGTCCAGGACCCGGATATGGACGAATTTCTCCACGATCCACCTGACCCTGAAGAGCCGCTCTCACAAGGTAACACCCTTGGTTACTTTCCGAACAGACGCTACAACGGTCGTAATTGTGTAGTGGCACCTGGCCACGCCCACTTTGAATACAATGTAACCTCACTAGGTTACCTTCCATTGATCGGACATCCTGACTTTGACGCCGGGTAGGATTCCTGTTATTGATACTAATTTGCTGAGTATCTTCATCCATGTAGATTGGCATCCACCAGTGATTTAACAAGTGCTAAAGTGCCTCTTGGACAACGGTACAACCTCGATCGTTTTTGCAACCCGCTTTACAGCTTTGATAGTCATGTGATATTAAGAATCCAAGTCGGACCTGCTCAGCATGTAACTCTACCAGGTTGGTATACAACACGCGAATGTCAAAGATCTGAACCATGTTGATCTGATAGGAATTCCTATCATGGTAGTCTTGGATCCATCCAAGATCCATCTGACGCTGGAGGGCCTCTTGTATGAAAGAGCATCCCTTTTTGTTTACCGAGCAAGTCAGATAGGAATTGTAATCGTGCCGCGGCAAATTATGATACTGGCTTTGCCTTGAGTGCTTTGCCACCAAGTTGACACTCATTGCACGGATGTCGTGGTTCTGAATGACATTGGAATTCGTGTAAACCATGTTAACTCCACGAACTCGGTGTTCTTGGATCCATCCGAGATCCATTTGTTCCTGTAGAGCCGCTTGCACTACAGAACATCCTTGGTTATCTTTAGAGCTGATATCACACTGATGATAGTTATGAGGTGGCACATGGCCATATCCACTCTGTCGATAATGCATCTTGACCAGATTGGTCTTTAACAAGAGTACATCGTAAATTTGATAGACATTGTTAATCTCTTCCTCTATCAAATTGACCGTAGCTTTCTCATGTTGAGGCAGCGGGTTCGTAAGAACATTAGGATTCGTATCTTTGAAAGATAAGAGCCCGCTCCTAACAAACTTTTGTACGTCGGACTTGAAATTAAGACAAGTTTCTATGTTATGCCCTGGACCTCCTTGATGATAAGGGCACGTCTGATCCACCTTAAACCAAAAAGGTGGATTTTCTGGTACTATAAGAGGGGACTTAGTCTGAATGTACCCCTTGGCTAACAGTAATGGAAACAGCTCTGCGTACGTTACGGGTATAGGATCAAATCCTGGTGGCCGTGTTGTACGGTTGTTGTTGTATTGGGGACGAGCCTGCTGAAGAGGCTGTTGTGTCCTTTGCTGATCAGGTTGGCTCTACGCAACCTGAGGTTGATACTTAGGAATAGGCGCAGGGCTAATAGCAGGAGTCACAACTGCTACTGGTTGATATCGTCGCCTTTGCTTTCCAAGAGAGATATTCCCAATATCTTGCTCTTTTTTCTTAGGGAGAGTACTACCATATTTTTTAGTACCGCTCGATGATCCAGTGTCTTTTACCAAACGTCCTTCTTGGACGGCTTCCTCAAGACGTACACCCATGCCCACCATTTCGGTGAAATCACTGGGCGCACTGGCAACCATTCGGTCATAGTAAAACGAGCTTAAGGTCTTTAAGAAGATCTTTGTCATCTCTTTTTCCTCAAGAGGTGGACAAATTTGAGCGGCAATTTCATGCCACCTTTGAGCATACTCCTTAAAGGTTTCCTTGTCCTTTTGCGACATTGATCTGAGTTGATCTCTGTTGGGTGCCATGTCCAAATTGTATTTGTATTGTTGGACGAAGGCAGTACCAAGATCTCTGAAAGTGTTGATCGTAGCACGGTTTAAACCCATGTACCATTTGAGTGCGGCACCGGTTAAACTATCCTGAAAGTAGTGAATCAGCAGGTCCTGATTCTCCGTCTGAGCTGACATCCGTCGAGCGTACATCACCAGATGGCTTTGAGGGCAAGAGTTAACCTTGTACTTTTCAAATTCGGGCACTTGGAACTTGTGCGGGACTTTCACATTGGGGACCAAGCAGAGATCTGCGGCGTCCTTTCCAAATAGATCCTGACCACGAATGGCTTGCAGTTCCTTCTGCATTTCCAGGAACTGTTCCTGGAATTCATCCATTCTATCGAACATAGTTTCCTTCTTACCAGAAGGTGTTGGTGGAATCTGTCCTTCCGGGACAGTGTGCACCACAGGGGGTGGTACCGTGACTACGGCAGTAAATCTTGGCGTTTCCCGAAGTTTGTAACCTTCAGGAGTCTTCAGTATGCCCCTAGCATCTTCGCTTTCCCGAAGTTTGTAACCTTCAGGCCCAGCGGCTTCTGTTGTGATTCCCTGATCTTCAGTGATCGGCGGAACATATCCTTTCGGGATATAGTTAACAGGCATACCCCAAGGACGATCTTTCGGCATTTGATACCTAGGATCATACTTCTCCACGATGGACGTTGAGGTGATCTCGGAGATCACAGTCCATTGTAGCTGAGCTTCTGCCATGGCTTGCATGTCATTACGAAGCTTTCTCATATCCTCTCTTAGAGCGTCGATCTCTTCTTTCAACTCTCTATTTTCTTCCTCAAGATCATCCATCATTTTCTGACAATTGGCCCGAGTATTGTACGAATGAGACAGTTTGACTCTAGAATCGAGACACAAATGTGAGATTCGTAAGGAAGAAGAATACGCGATGTGAGAATGATAAATGCAATGATTATATTAATTTTTCTTTTGGTTTAATCAAAATAAACTTCGACAATTAGATTGCAAATATCAAACAGTGGGGAAACCCCTTTTTATTGAAATTCAAAGGATTACAGAAATGGAAATACAGTAGATTACAAAGTGCAAAAACAGAAACCTAAGCTAATGGGTCCCGAGTCCTCTCTGAAGAGAAATCGGGTGCTGACTCTGGTACTTTCCTTTTCTTTGGCCGGGGCTCTTGGGCCGTTGTCGGGTTGTCATTCCTTTGCCAGGTGAAAGGAGTGAGCAAATTCCTTTGGTCATCTTGATTCTCTACAGCATGTTGCTCCAAAATCTCAATCAGAGCATCTTTCTTTTTCAGTAATTGCTGTATTTTGATGCACTCTATGTCGAGGGTACGGTACTTGATCTTCCAAGACCTTCTCTCCTTCTGAACTTTGTTGAGAGTAACCTGAAGCCTTTCAGTTTCTGTCATGAAGTACATGACAGATTCCTTTGGCGGAAGAATTCCCTAACGAGGATAAGGCATCTTTAGCTTGAGAGCCCTAGTTTGTACCCAATGGAGATAAGGCTCCACTGAGACACAGTCCGGTTTTCCCAGAGACTCTCGTCCTTTCTTATGAACATGTTTCCAAGCGTGCACTATTTCCATCTTTAGTGCTCTGTCATTTTCTCCTTCTTTGAAGAAAAGACCTTCCAGATGAACCCCCCGTGGGATGTGTCTCATCGGGTATCCAAATTGACGGCGAACCAATACCGGATGGTAGTTGATTCCTCCTTTAGTTCCTATGAGGGGTACGTTGGGGAAGTTTCCACAACGATCAATGATCCTGATTCCCTCATAAATCCTATTACACCAATCTATATCAGAGTTGGTAAGAGACATGATCTTCTGCGACCAACGTAAGGCACTCTTGCAATCCCAGAAAGCAGCAGACTTGGGCAAGTGGGAAATAAACCATTTATAAAGCAAAGGTACACAACATGTGATCTCCCCTCCACTGTACAAATTTCCTAAAGTACAGAATGATACGCATCTGCGAGCAAAGTCGGCATAGGGTTTCCAATAAGAAAAACCTTAATGGAGTTGATATCGACGAAGTTATTGATGTTGGGAAACAAAAATAACCCGTAGGTGAGCAAGACAAAGATGCTTTCAAAAGCAGTGATGTTTCCTATACTGGCAAAATATAGGGCCTTCTTTGTCAAGAACTGGGTTGGCAAACCTTGGATGCCACCCTTAGCGGTCATGTGAGTCCTGACCTCAGACTCGTCCAAATGAATTGCTCTTGCAATGGTCTGATTCTTTGGAATTTCTTCCAGTCCAGAAAATGGAGCTCGATCAGTGATATGTAGATCGATCAGATGAGAATACTCCTACAGCGTTGGTGCTAGCTGGTAATCCGAGAATGTGAAACAGTGATAAATCGGATCGTAGAACTGAATGAGCACATCCATGATTCCCTCAATCACATGGACTCTTAACAGTGGTAGCAGACCTCCGTGCTTGGCTCTGAAAGCCTCAGGGTTAGTGATCATCTTTGCTAACCTTCTCAAATTCTCTAGCTTTGGAATCTTGAAGGTATACCTATGGGTTCTCCTTCTACCGAAATCCATTAGCGTAATCTTCTTCTCTGATATTTGCAATCACAGTCTTAGTTTAATTTGAAAAATAGAGAGACCAGAAGAGAATATTTTTTGAATGTTTTAATGTTTTTTAGATGAATGCATGAATGCAGCACACAAAAACATAGAAAAAACATGGGGTCAAAGGGTCGTTGTCATGAAGTCAAGGCTCTACCCATCCCCAAAGGTTTATACTAGGGTGATTTTTGTACATGTACTCATTATCATCAGCTCCTCCCAGGAAAGCAAAACAACAAGCGGATCGCCAGCGAGTTGTAGTGCAATCTTAGAGTAAGTGCCATTCACCGAGAATAGATCACCAGCCTCAAATGAGGGTAGTATCGTGTAACAACTATTTCCGATAGTTTTCGCACTACGAAAGGGTTTGGCTCCTCAGCTTCTCAGACTTAACAACCGGCCCATTGTCTGGGTAAGAGAATGGGTTGCGTTGGTCAGCCTCCACTGAGGTTGATGGTCGACCCCGTCGCCATCACTTATCTTAAGTGTATACTCAATCTTTCCGCATACGGCATTACCCGCATTCCCATTAGCAGTAAAATAAACATGTATAGCAATTAGGAAAAGCAGTATATATATTTGTTCTAAATATCCTAGACCTTTGGAGCTAAGGATCCTAAGTTCCTAACAGAAAATGGGTTCCCCGGCGGAAGCCCCAATCTGTGGCATTCACAAAAAAAGGAGAAAGAAGTTTGACAAAAAAGAGCCCCACGGTGGGCGCCATTTTTCTGTAGCGAGCGATTTTGGACGCGGTTCTTAAGCGCTGGTCGCTCTCTGCGGTTTGAGCTTAAACTACAGGTCGATTCATTTTTTATCCTATTGTAAGCTGAATAAGGAAGGGAAATAAATGTCTCCAATTAACCCTGCTTGCATACTGAGTTTAAACAGCGGTCTGTTAGGTTACGAATGCTATCAATGTGGGGGGGCCCTTGTACTGGTTATTTGTATTTTCACCAATACGGTTCTTCTTTCTTTCTAGGATCTTCTGGCGGGGAACAAGTGTTAGGATGTTATGACTGATGCTTTTGAATGTGAGAGTATGGGATTTGGTTTTTTTGTTGATTGTGCTCGCTAAGATTTTTCTTTCAATCTTATGCCTACGTATTCCCGTTTACCAAAACAGGGAAATCAGAGCGTTCGTAGTTCCTCATATTCTATGGGAGGAAATGGCTTTTTGGTGTCTTGTTCAAAGCCCAAGACGTGAAGCGAAAGGTGATTTGTATCTTGATCAAAGCCCAAGATGTGAAGCTGAAAAGTCTATTTGTGTCTTGTTCAAAGCCCAAGACGTGAAGCTGAAAAGTCTATTTGTGTCTTGTTCAAAGCCCAAGACGTGAAGCTGAAGGACCTCGACTTTAGAGAGAATTTGTCATCTCTAAAGAAGGGTTTGTCTGTCACAACTATTGGGTGACTGGTTATAAAGGAGAATTACTTTAACCGGGATATGTGAATCCGGCAATGCCATAATTTCCTTTATAGGGGATTTTAACCTGGAGGAGAAGACTTTAACTCAGTGTAGAGCAATGCTATCTTTCCTTAGGAATTTCTCATGCTAAAAGAGGGACAGTGGCATGGATGTAGATAAACCAGAGGCTTGCCGCTTATAGCGATTAGATGAAGGGGAAGGAGTTGTTGATGTTTGTGTACTGTGAACGAGGCACAACTTTGATGCTAAAAGGTTGATTGGATCAACCAGTGGTTTTCTTATACAAAGCCTAAGAGGAGGCTAATATGTGTTTCGTACAAAGCCCGAGAGAGAGGCTAAAAGGTTTTTGACTCGATGATAGAGTCTTTTGGTATCTCGTATAAAGCCTGAGATGGAGGCTATTTGACTCAACAAGAGAGTTTTTGTATCTCGTACAAAGCCCGAGATGGAGGCTAAAATTCGTTTGGCTCAATAAGAACCTTTTTATATCTCGTATAAAGCCCGAGATGGAGGCGAAAGGGGTGATTGACTCAACGAGGGAGTCTCTTATGTGTCTCGTACAAAGCCCGAGAGAGAGGCTAAACGTTGTTTGACTCCGCTGGGTTGAATCATTGTACAAAGCCCAAGAGGAGGCTATGGTGGCTGTTTCAGTTGAGTGACAGGTCCAGTATACTGATTTTGAAAGAGAAAATCAGTTCTTATATGAGCAACACTATACTCATGGATTTGGTTTGAGGACCCGGGTTATTCCTGTTCTTTAAGGAAGCAGGAAATCTGAAGGGTATTGAGACTGTCCGAGTCTGCGGGTTTCCTTCCTATTTAACGAAGGGGTCGCTTGAGAATGTCTTTGAGACTCAAGGAGATTAGACTGCCCAAGTCTAGAGTTTCGCCTTTTGTACTATGCTGAGAAACAGTAGTAGACTCTTGGAAAGACTGTTCTATGCAGATGACTAGGTTCTGTTCCTACACCTCTAGGAGGTCATCGGGACAATTTGTACGAAGCCCAAGAGGAGGCTGGAAACTTTTAAGAAGCCTGAGAGGTCCTTGTATGAAGCCCAAGAGAAGTTTATCATTCCCGGAGGAAGAGATCATTATACGAAGCCTAAGAGGAGGCTGTGAATACTTCTAAGAAGTCGTAGGGTCCTTGTACGAAGCCCAAGAGGAGGCGGGGTTGCTTTTAGGAAGCCTGTAGGTCCTTGTATGATGCCCAAGAGGAGGCCGATGCTTTTAAGAAGCCCGTGGGTCCCCAAACCCCGAGAAATTCAAGGCAATGCTATTCACCGAGAATAGATCAAAGTCAGGAAAGTTCGAGAATTTGGAAGAAACTCAAGAGATGCCATTCACGGAGAAAATATCATCTTTAGGGAGTAGAGTTTCTTGACAAGTGCTTTTAAGAAGCCTGTGGGTCCCCAAACCCCGAGAAATTCAAGACATGCCATTCACCGAGAATAGATCAAGCCAGGAAAGTCCGAGAATTTGGAAGAAACTCAAGAGATGCAATTCACGCAGAAGAGATCATCTCTAGGGAATAGAGTTTCTTTGACAACTTCTACAAGTGACGGTCTATGAAAGGGTTCACCGAGAATGCTGCCTTTCATGTCTCCATATTGTTTAACCCCAAGAGGAGGGAAGACTGTGTCTGGTAATCCTATGGGGATCTAGTATTGACTATTTAAGAGTGATCAACGGGCTTAATGCTAGACGTAGTTGCTGGGGAAACTCTAAATATCTATACTATTATTACACAGTTGATATGAGTTTATGAAAGAAGACTTACAGTGAAACAGCCCCACAATACAGTTATATGTATATGAAAGCGGTAAATGAAAGCAATAACCACTTACTCGGTTGTAGAGCTTCCATGTTGTTTGGTTAGTTGTTCAACAAAGAAAGATTGAAAACAACAGTATATTCAAAATCAAAGGAGAAAGTGCTTTGAAAAAGAAAGGTTTGGGGCTTACAGCTCAGGGGGAGGCCCAAGGTTTTATCAGTGAGCGCACTGTTTGAATTTGTACAGAGGGACTTATACAAGTGACTGAGGCCCAAAAAGTTTTCTGTACAAAGGGATGGGTCTTACACTCTCTCAAGAGGCCCAAAAAGTTTAAAGAAAAAGAGTGGGGCTTATAACACGAGGGTAGGCCCAGTTGACTTTTCGTTTAAAAATGGCGATCGCGCCGAGGTTTTCTTTTAACGCAAAGGGACTTATACAATAAGTGAGGCCCAAAATGTTTTGGTTAAAAGGGGATTGGGTCTTACACTCTAATAGAGGCCCAAAAGTATTTTGAATGGGTCTTATAGCTCGAGGAGATGCCCAAGGTTATTTTGAAAAGGCGACGATCGCGTCGTTGGTTTTTGACGGTATCTGGACTTATACAATACACTGAGGCCCAAAAATGATTTGGTCAAAAAAGGATTGGGTCTTACACTCTATCAAGAGGCCCAAAGTGTTTTGAAAATGATTTATGAGGGTTGAATTAATCCAAAACCCTAATTTGTTTTCAAAAATGTATTTAATTGAATAAAAATTCAATTAAAATGATCAAAATTGTTTAACATATGGAAAACAAATTGTGATCTTGGATTAATGCTTCAAAAATTAAGTATTGACCTACAAAATAATTAGAAAGCATTAAAAGTTGCAAAATCAAGGTGGAAAAAATATTTCAAATGTTAAAAACAATTAAACATTAATTCTTTGCAAAAATATCAATTATATGAAATAAATAATATTTTTGGGATTTTTTGGGAAAATAAAATATTTTAACATTTTTGTGAATTATTAAAAAAAGAATCAACTCAAAATCATTAAAACTCAGAGAGAAATTAATTTTTGAATCAATTAAACAAAATCACAAAATTCAAATATTTGAATTTGTGAAAAAGGCGCCAAGAACACAAGCAAGAACACGCGCGTTTTTCTGGGTTTGGCTGATTTGCGTTTTCCATCCAATCTCACTGAATACGTAATCATATCATGCAATCCACATATCATTATGCTCGTCTCCACCTCACGGTCATGTCTATAACACTTAATTTCATTTAAATTAAACATAAAACATGAAATCAAGAAGAAACCTCAAGAACCCTAATTTTTGCATTAAGGCTAAGATTTTTGATACACGATTCAAACAATGCAATTAATTGAGGGAAAACATTTCATGCATGATTATGAACATATGGCCAAATTATTGTGCGAGGAAATATGCATAGATTGAGAGATGACCAAGTATGTGCTTACCTCTAGGCCGTGACAGCAAGAGGAATGTGATTTTTGATTTGGAGGTGTTACAGATGAGTGGTGATGATCTGAACAGCTTCCCTACACCCTATGGAGTGTGTTTGAATGCTTGGACCTGATTGAAAATGGCTGGAACAATTTGTGGTACCTCAGCTGCAACTTGATTGAAAATTTGAGCAACCAGCTGGTGATTTTGTGAAATTGGTGTTTCAAAAGTGATCTAAGTGTTTTATCAGCTCATATGTGATGTATGTGAGGTGTGTGAGTGATTGGTTTGATTGGAAAAGCTCTCAAACTCAAAACCCGATAGCTACCTTGCTAAGAAAGGCATTTTTGCCAAGAGAAAGAGATTTTGAGGAAAGCATCTGTTAGATGGCTTTGGTGTACTCAAACTGATCACAATTGAGCTCTATTTATAGTAGAGCAAGTTTGTTTTGGGATCCACAGTGAATGGCAACTGCAGCAGGTGTTTGTTCAATGTTGGCC
Source organism: Lathyrus tuberosus (assembly GCA_022829125.1). Lineage (NCBI taxonomy): Eukaryota > Viridiplantae > Streptophyta > Magnoliopsida > Fabales > Fabaceae > Lathyrus > Lathyrus tuberosus. The sequence goes on along the minus strand of JALAZF010000502.1, from coordinate 2,855,044 downwards.
AATTGAATTTCAAGTCTCCTCTAGCCATTGACTAGAGGTTAGGGCACAGAGCTTTGGTTCCCTTGGTCTTGGATAAGTCTTGACTGATTTCGGATGAGAATGGCTCAGTCCATGCCACCTTGATGCTTCCATTGAATGCTTCAATCCAAATTTGAAGTCTTGTCCCTATTTTGGCCATTCTAGGTTCAACATGCTATTTCTTGTTCCATGGACTTTGGAGACTTGGCTCAGTGATTGTCCCCTTTAGATTCAATCCTATGAGGTGTCCAAGTGGATAGGACCAATGGGATTTGGCTGAGTTTGGCAAATCGAGCAAAGTTGCAAATTCTGCCTTGCCTTGACAAATTTCAGCAAGGCAACTTTCCAATGTCATATCTCATGACTCAAATGGAATTTGGCAATGTTCTTGGTCATTTTGGAAAGCCCTTACATCATACAACAACTATTTGAACATGTTTGGTTTTGACCTCTTTTGAATCCAAGTGAAAAATCCCCCTACATTTGGCAAAAAGTGAAGACAGATTTGAACTTAGTGAAAATTTCACTAAGTGTTGGAAAAAGTGACATTTTCATTTTTCAACCATTTTGATCACTCCATAACTCAAAATCCTTAATGAATTGGAGTTAGGTCTAGTTGAGGTTTTTGTAGAGGGTAATGAGAGCTACAAATCCATCTTTGGATGAGAGAAAATGGCCTTGTGGTTTAGGAGTTATGATCCTCCAAAGTTGGTACCTTTGTCACTTTATTTTTAACTTAGAAAATTTTCTAAGTTTTTATGGTTACCCCTTTTACTAGTTATCCAACTTTTCTTGATTTTTCTTGATGAATGATGATTCAAATCATACATTAACATCATTTTAGGGTTAAAAATCCATTTTGGTGAAAAATCTCAAAAAGTCAAAGTTGACTTTTGTGCACAGTTGACTTTTTATCAGATGAATTCCAAATTGTGCAATTCTTCAGGAAATCATGTCCTTGACCTAAATCAAACTTGATGGACATGTTCCATGGGTGTCATAGGGTATATTGAGGCATGTCCTAGGGTTTGGGAGCATGTCCTGGTCAAAAGTCAAAGTTACAGTTGACTTTCCTCGCGAAACCCTAATTGTGGTGCAGATGAAATTGAGAATTGTTGCTCAAGCTTCTTGGATTAATACATTGTTCCAAATGGATCAATATAGTTCATTAGAGACCCTCAAACCCTCTCTTGAGGTCTTGGTTCATGATTTGCACCAAAAGTCAACTTAGGGGTGAATTAGGTCAAGAAACCCTAATTCCTGATTTTTGATGTATGCATCCCCTGAGTCAAAATTGACTTGATGAATGGGTCCATGAGGTTCCATGGAGTATATTAGGTTATGTTTTGGGACATTGGCTCATGCCCAGATGAAAAATTTTCATTTGGAGGACCCGGTCGACCAAAACCCTAATTTGGTGACCCTGTCGATCTTGAGACTTGATCCACCTAGAAGGGAGTAGCTTTGTGCTTAATCCTTAGAGTGGGAGTCCTTTTTTGATATTTTGTGTATGTTTAGGAGGTTAGACAAGTTGAAGATCATGTCCTTCCTTGATTGATCCTTTGTCTAAGGCTCTGAGAGGGCTTGAAACCCTAATTTTGATTGTAGTGGATGCTCACCCATCTTTAGGGAGACTGATGAAATAGGATGGTTCCCCCATATTGTGATGATGATTTGCACAATGATGGGAAACATTAGTGGTCAAAACTTGGGGTATGACAGTATGGTATTAATGTATGTTGTTGTGGGTAGCCTTCGTGGCGTGAATCCTAGTGTTGTGAGTACATTGTATGATTGCAGGATTGTTGTGGCTGATGGTGAGTAATTCTTGATGTGAATTGATATGAGTTTATATGCTAAAATGCTAATTGTTGTGGTTTGTGGATTATGATGAAATGCATTGTTTTGGGTTTGATTGCAATGCATGATTATTGATGTTGAGATGGTTCATATGGTTATATATGTATATGCATTTGATTGTCATGAGTCATTTGTATGCCAAGCATCATGATATGCATCTTGTGATGTCGTGTGCCCTTGTGGGGTGTGAGCGACGAAACGATTCCAGAGGGAATCTGTTGTAACGGTCGTGTGCCTTATACAAAGAGGACCTAAAGTGACGTTATAGACAATCGTGTGCCTTATACAATGAGGACCTAAAGCGATCGGATCGTGTGCCTTATACAAAGAGGACCTAAAGCGATCCATAAAATTTGTGTGCCTTATACAAAGAGGACCTAAAGCGACGGGGAACATCGTTTGCCCGACGGGGAGTTACACTAAGTAACAAGAGATGATTCCAATAATTCCTGAGTGAATTAATGATGAGAATGATGGATGGAATGGTACCGCATTACATTGCATAGAGTCGTTGTGTCGGTCTTGTGCATTTGCATAAATCATGAATGGATTGATTATGTGTGGTAAATTGTAAATTGATTGATTATGCGTTGAGCTCGTGATAGCATTGGTGATTTGATATGCATTTGTGATAAATGCATTGGTTATGGATGATATGTTTTATGTATAGACATATGTTATGTTTTGTGGGGATGTTGTACATTACAATGATTGTATTAATTCTCTATGGTATGCTATATATGAATATATGTGATGTGGTGGTATGTTTCCATATGTCATAACTTTGGTATGCCTTATGTGTGAATATGTGATTATGTTGGTATAATTGATATATGCTATGTGGTTGGATTATTAGGAATATGTTATGTATCTGTGGCATGCTATATGTATTAGTATGTGATGCTTGTGGTGAGAATAATTATGCATGTGAATTTATATGTGTTGCATATTATTATACAATCTGGATTTAGTTGTTATTTTTCACCCTTCTGTTGTGGTTTGATGCTCTATGAGGCATTTGCAGATTTGTATCTTGGAGGCTTTTGTGAAGATTAGTTCTCCCTCCTTTTGTCGTTCTGTCTGCTCTGATACGTAACACGGGAGTCGGGGAACGATTTTGTTATATATGTATACATTTGTTGGATCTATTTTGTATTACCTTTGTATGAATATGTTGATGTTATAAAACAATTTATTTTGTAAAATAAGTCAGTTATGGATCTTTCCGCTTTATTCCATAATTGAACTTTCCTTTTGTTGGAAAAAGTTTCCCTTTTAGGTTTATTCTATTTTGTGTTATGTATCAAATTTATGAGCAGGGATTGTGTTTTCTTTCTTTAAATGTGGCATCCTTGTTTCTGTCTAAGAATAAAATTTTATTCACTCTGATTTATTTATGTATTATTTATTCGCGATGGGAATTGGGGTGTTACATTAGTGGTATCAGAGTAGGTCGGTCCGTCTGGCCAAGTTGTTGAGTCAGTTGGTGTGACAGTTGAATACTGTCGATGTTATTTGTTCCTTAGTATGAGATATGTGTGTGAAACACTGTCAGTACTTTCTAGTTTTCTAATCCTTTGTCTGTAGGATTTAGAATGAGATAAGTGGGGGAGAAGCCGGTGCTTCTCCAAGTTGCTTCAGTTGTGGAGCGTTGGTTGCAAGATTGTAAGTGTTGTTTGGACAGTGTTGTTCTCGGTTCCAGAGGGAATGCGGAGGTAAGGTTTATGTCAACTAAGGATTTGTGCCTTAGGTAGTTTTGTGCACAAGATGCAAGAAATGCTATTATAGTTTGGTAAGGATGGTTTATGCCCCCATCATGATTGTCGTCTGTCTATTGACAAATTGAGGAACTGATCACCCTTAATCTCTTATTGATAGCAGACGAAATTATGTTGGATGGAATAGACGTGTCTTTCCGGCTTTGATAGTGTGTGCAATGAATTGTTTGGAATTAAGAAAATGATTACGGATTGTTTTGTTGAGTCGATGAAGATTCTTATATCGGAAGATGAGGCGGATTAGAGGTTTTGGTATGTTGGTCAAGTTGGGAAGTCATTGAGAGAGAACGGTTGGGTATTGTTAAAGGTTGTTCCCAGAGGTAGAGTGTGAACTCAAATTTGACGAAGGTGAAGATTTGAGGTTTGGATCTGCTAAGTAAGTAGAAGAAATTTTAGGAAGTGATACTTAGATGTTGGTCATGTTTGTGATGATAGTGTTCTAGAAATTGGCAGGAAAGCCACAGTGATGGGTCGTCAGTTGTGCATGGTTTTCAGATGTGTTTTTGGATGAAACATTAGTGTGTCGACTTGAAGAGGTCCAACATGGTTGGTAAGGAAAAGGATGATAGCATGAGGTTGCGTGTTAATCAGTGAGTAGTATGGAAACTTGCGGTTGTGTTCTGGATAGTTTGAGTTATGAATTGTGACGAATTGCGAACGATTTGAAGTTCCTTAATGGTATTAATTTTGTTATAAAATGTGGTAACCATAGATTGTTAAGCTATTTTGGATAAATTTTTTCGAGCTCAGAATGAATTTTGAAGGTTGTATATGTTATGGTTGTGGAGTATATGAATCGTTTCTTCCATACTTGTTTGAATAAGTTTATAGTGATGTTTATTGGATGATATTCTGATTTATTTTAAATCAAAGGATGAGTATGTAGAGTATTTGAGGATTGAGTTACAAGGGTTGAAAGAGAGGGAGTTTTCTGCTAAATTATCGAAGTGAGAATTTTGATTGAAAGAGGTTAGTTTCTTGGTTATGTTATTTCCGATGATGGTATTGTTGTGTATGCATCCAAAATAGATGCAGTTCTACATTGAGAGACTCCGAAGTCGGTTGAGATTAGAAACTTTTGGTCTTAGTTGGTTGTGAAGTGCGAGAAAGACACGAGAAAGGGGGGTTTGAATTGTGTATTTACTCTTTTTGTAACTTTTCGCATCTTGTTAATTTGATGCTCAAGAACCTTCAATGTTCATTGAGAGATTCTGATCTATTAACTAAAGAGTATGAGAATCATATAAGTTCTGTTCATAAGATACAATACTCAGAACTTACAGTGCGAAAGCTTATCAGAGATAGGCTGCAAGGTTCTAACTTGCTTAATGTGAGGTTCTGATATTCAAGGCAAAAGCATAAATAGAGATACTAAACAAGAGAGTAAAGGACACACGATATATCCTGGTTCACCACGCGGGCTAATCCATTCCACCCTCCTCAGGTGATTTCGCCTTGAACACAAGGACTTAATCCACTATAACCAAATCATGATTACACTTGCACGGGCAACAGCCGGTGACTAACCACTTTCACAGTCGCACTGTGACTAACAACCCAATGAACCGTTCAGGGATCTAACAGGATATAACGTTCATTGACCGAGCAGACCCCACTGCTTGGATTTCACAGCTAGCCGTTCAGGGATTCATCACAATGAATATAACGCTACTGACCATATTTTAGGATTTTCCACAATGACCCTCAGCCATTATCATCTCAAGTATCTGATCACCATGTGATCTACTCAAGGGCCTCAACTGACAGCTGAACCGTTCAAGGATCCCATTAGGATATAACGTTTACTTGAGGAGTCTCAATTCATCTAGTTGAATTGGCAAACTGGAGATTACAAATTGTGCTTCTTAATAAGCAAGTTTCTCCTAGGTTTAAGTACAAAGAACACACACATGTGTTCAAGCAAGTTTTGAGCAATCAGCTCCTTGCTTTCCTAAGAAACTACAAAGATGTATTTAGATATAATGATAGTTGACATCTTGTAGATCTTCTTCTTCGTCGTCTTCTGGTTGAGCAAGTTTTGAGCAGTAACTCCTTGCTTCAGATCTTCAATGTAGCTTTGACGAGAAGGTAGGTTGATGACTTGACTGATCTTCAATTGTTGTCTTCTTCATCAATAGCTTCTATTTGATTGTTGTTGTTGTGTTAATTTGTTCTTTGGAGATTCAACAACAATTTCCATGAGTGAATTAATGACAGCTTTGAATATTCTAAGTGTTACAACGAGAACTCATCGTTGTTGCTATCTTCACACAATGACTTGGTCAATTTTGTAGATGAACATTTAGTTCGTAATTCTACAAGTGATCGACACATCAGAAGCGAAAACTCTTTCCATTAAATATGCATTAGAAATATAGCTGTTAGAGAATACTAATAGCTGTTTGAAAAGGAGACGTTGTGATATAATGAGTTGTACTGACACATCTTCTTTTTGCAGAGGAGGAAGTGACCAGATATATTTTCTTGGGCAGTGTGTATATTTAACTCACAACGGTAATATTTAGACTTCGAAACTTCAGTGGCTTCTGATGTTAATTTGATGAAGCCTGAGTGGAGTCTTTATAGCAAAATATTTGATGCTTCAAGTCTTCCGTTAATTGAAGAAGTCCATTAGGAATCAGTCTTCAGAACTTCACCACTTGGTCTTTTAAGAGCGTTATCCTTTTCTGCTTTAAGTCTTCCGAATCTTCAGAGCTTGTCTTCAGAGTCTTCAGAACTTCTTGTTTGAGACGTTGATCTTCAGAACTCGTCAGTCTTCAGATTCTTTCTTCACTTGGTCTTCAGCGCCTTCAGCCATCAGAACTTTAAGTCATAGGAGTCTTTAGAACTTTGGTTCTTTCTGAGTGTACTTCTTCAGAAGCTTCTCTATCTTCAGAATCTTAATCACTTTCAAAGAGCATCCACAAGAGCATTGCAACAGCAATCTTGGCATCCTTGGATCTGGCTGATTATGACTAGATAAATAAGCGTTCTTGCTTCTTTGCGAATTTAGTCACACATAGTAACTTCACATATACATATATTCAATCATAGTACATCTGGCTGGTGTATGTTGGTTCTGATGTCTTTAGTTCTTATGATCTGTACACAACACAGGTTAGACCATAAAATGGTTCTTTCACAAATACTTATTATTATCATCAAAACATAGATTGACTTATAGAGACAATTCTTGCTCTCACAGGTTGTTACTGCAGGTTATGGAAGACTTTGCTAAGTTAGTGCTTCTGTTATCTCAGTTGACTTGCAAAGGGTGAGTCGTTTGTTTTGGATGTTCGTTGTGAGTAAGTTTTAGTGAGCTGAAGAGAAGAATGACTACGGCTCCAATTTTGATTCTGCATGATCCTAATAAACTGTTTTTGGAATATTGGGATGCGTCCTTGATGAGTGTAGTTAGTGTGTTAATGCGAGAGGGTAAAGTCATTTCTTATGTTTTAAGACAATTGAGGATTCATGATTTCAAGATGGTTGCGGTTACTTTTGTGTTGAGAATCTAGAGGAATTATTTTGGGGGTGTGAATTGACATCTGATAGCATGAGGCTTGGTATGTTAAAGGTCACCAATGATTTTCTGTTGACCGTTAGCGAGAAACAGAGGTTGGATGTGAAATTTGTTGAATTAATGACGGTTGGAGATAAAGGTGTAAATGGTGACTTTAAAGTGGATGATCAGGGTGATTTGAGATTCCATGGTAGAATTTGTATTCTTGATGGTTCGGAATTGAAACAGATGATTTTAGAGGAAGGACACCGGAGTAGTTTGAGTATACATCCGGAAGCTAATAAAATGTATCAAGATTTGAAGAAGATCTTTTGGTGGTTAGAGAATTAGAGTTGGTTGAGCAGTTCAGAGACTTGATTCTGGTGTGTAAGCTAACACAGCAGAGTGTGAGGTTGGGTATATTAAAAGTGAACAGTGATTTTTGGTGAATATGAGAAAGAGTTAGACTTTGGACGTGAGATTGATAGTTTTGATGGTTACGAGTCATTAGAGTGGTGTAGCGGAAGCGTGATGTGGCACAATTCGTATATGCGTGTGTGACTTGTAAGAGTTCATAGGTGAAACATTGAAAACATGTAGGGATGATGAGACCATTGGACGTTTCAGAATGGAAGTGTAAGGTGAAAGGTTTAAATATTATTCATGGGCTATTATGTAGATGGATGTTTTGGTTATGTGTTCGATTGGTGAATCGTAGCATTGTTGTAATATGTTGTGTGACAAGGATGTTGGTATTGTGGTTATGTAGAGGTTGTTGAAACGATGTTGGGTCATGGGACTTTACGTTCTTGTTTGAGTTGTTGCCTCGTTTCTATCGTGATGGTTCGAGTGCGAGTAGCTAATCCCTTTGTGGGAGATTAGGGGAGTGTTACCCGGGTGTTGGTAACATGGTTTTCCTTGAGTCGTGAGTTAGTCGTCAAGTGCATTGTATGGGCTTTGTATCTTGTTGTTGTAGTTGTCGTCGTTGTCGTGTCGTTGTTGTAGCTGCTGTTAGCAAGGTGGTTTGTCAGTTTGTGTTATTCGTGGTGTGCCTTTTGTTGGAATGATAGTTTGTTAGTCGGATGCGAGAGTCGTATCTGGAGTTGTTCGTATCAGTTATATTTTCGAGGACGAAAATGTCTAAGTGGGGGAGAATTGTAACACCCTGTTTTGTCTGATTTATTTAATCGAGTCGATTTAATTATTTTCATTTTTATATTATTTTATTCTTGACTTTTATTTGACAATATATTATTTTTCATCGTTATTATGTTTTATCGCGTTTTGAGAGCGTTTGCGAGATATTTGAGCTGAGGGGTAAAATAGTCTTTTTAGGGGTTTAGATATTTGTTATTATAAGAAAGAAAGAAAAGAGAGTTTAGAGAGAAAATAGAGAGAAAGAAAAAGAGAAGAGAGAAAGGAAGAGAAGGGAAAAGAAGAGGAAAATTTGGGATAAAAGAAATCATCCGTTCAAGCGTTATTAATCGGGTAAGGGTGAGAAGTTTCGATTATATCTTGCTTGTGTATGTATATGTGTTGTTTGTTGTAATTGTTTTGGTTGTTTCACAACTTTTTTCTCATTGATAAATTGATGAACAATTGATAGAAATCGATGTCTTCACGGTTGAAACTCGATATACACTGCGTAGAATACTTGTTGTTATGTTTGGAACATGTTTTGGTGGATATATTGTGATTTAGAAGTGTTTGATGAGGGATTTTGGCCCCATATGACCTATATTGACGTTGCTGAGAATTTCTAGGTTCGCAGGTTTGCTTTGCGAACCAAAGCGAAGGGGAAAGCGAAGGTTCGCCCAGAAGTTCGCATTGCGAAATTTATGCTGTTTTTTCTCTACCATGGTTCGCTGGGGGTTCGCATTGCGAATAGGAAAGCGAATGTGACAGATTTTGCATTTTGTTTCCTTCATAACTTTTGATCCGTAACTCGGATTGAGGCGCGGTCGGATGTGTTGGAAAGCTAATGAAATATTCTTTCTATTATGTTGAAGCATGTGATAAGTTGTTGTAATTATTGTGGCCTTATGGCAAAATACTTTGTTGACTTGAATACAAATGTATGGTATTAATGTATGTTGTTGTGGGTAGCCTTCGTGGCATGAATCCTAGTGTTGTAAGTATCATTGTATGATTGCAGGATTATTGTGGATGATGGTGAGTAATTCTTGACGTGAATTGATATGAGTTTATATGCTAAAATGCTAATTGTTGTGGTTTGTGGATTATGATGAAATGCATTGTTTTGGGTTTGATTGCAATGCATGATTATTGATGTTGAGATGGTTCATATGGTTATATATGTATATGCATTTGATTGTCATGAGTCATTTGTATGCCAGGTGTAATGCCCCGAATTAATTAAAATGTTTGTTTAATTAATTTTATTATAGAATTGTGTGAATATTATGATTTTGGATGGCTTTAATGAAAATCTATGATTTAAGTGAAGTTGGAATTATTTTGAGAATTTTTGAACAAGTTAGATTAATTAAATTAGATTTGTTTAACTAGAAAATAGAGTAGAATTGGTGTTGGATGAGTTCATGGGTATTTTAGTAAAAGGTGGAGGTTTAGTGAGGGCAATAGAGGAAAATCATAAAAAGAGGTCAAAGGGTTTATACGGATGCATTAGGGTTTTGGGAATTCACTGTTGCATTGCGTTTGGAAAAGAGACAGAAAGAAGAGAGGAGCAGTTAGACTTGGAGATTTTTGCAGAAAGGATTGAAGAACACGAAGAAGAAGATTCAAGGCTAAGGATTTACTCAGGTATGGGGAGTGTAATTGTGTTATTATAGTTGATTTAAGCTTTAGGCAATTGTAGAACGTTTGGAATAATCAATCGATGAGGGATTGTGGTAGAAGCCTAAGTAGATCAGACAGAAAAATGTCTATATGTGGAGTACAGTGAGAAACTGATAACTGACTGTAGGTAGGAGTTATTGAGAGATTATGAGAAATTATAAAACCTAGATGATAGAGGAATCAAGTGAATGGATAGGTTATTTGGAACTTTCGTGAAATTATTGACGGATTGGAAGGGGAAGAAAAAGAAAAAAAAAAAAAAAAGGGATTTTTAGGGGGTGTGGCGCAAGCCACATGAACTCAGTGGCGCCAGCCATATTTTACAAATGGTGGTGCAAGCCACCAAGGAGTAAAGGTAGGGGTGGGCAAGCCACCCATTAAGTGGGGAAATTGTATTTTTTTCTTTTTAGTTTTCTTTTAACAACTGTAACTTTTGTTTTATTAATCCAATTTCGATGCCGTTTGAAGCTATGAAAAGGTGGTGAAATAATCTATAATATGGCAAAATAAAATAAATTATAAAGTGTAATCTTCTAATGGAAATTTATAGGTTAAAGGAATGGGTATTTTGTGTTGATATCCCAGTAAGTTACATGTCCGTGTGAAATTGCAGAATTTTGTGTAGCAGTGATTTAGTTAATATTAGTGATAATGAGATGATAATATTATGATGATGATGGAGAGATTTTGAGGTTTTAATATGCTATCATAATGTATTGATGTTCTGTGATGAAATTGGCAGTGGGTGTGTTGTGTGTGGAATCTTTCATTTATGCCTGAAAGTGATTTTTTTGGTGTAGATTATATTAACATGCTACTGTTTGATCATGACATACGTGTTATGATATATGTGAAGAGTATATGATAGTTCTGATGATGATTATGCTGTGTTGACTGTGATGATGATGTCTGCTTGGTGTGATGAATTGTGGTGATTGATTTTATGAATGATGATGCGTTTGACTAGCAGTGGTCGTGTTTTGGTGAATTATTACGCATCATGCATTCATAACATATTTTTAGGACAATTGTCCAGTGAAGTTTGCAGGATGAATATCCAGTGAAGTTGTAGGACTTATAGTCCAGTGATGGCCTTAATCCCATGGTGTGGATTAAGTGCAATTTATGAAGTGCTCTGGTTCCAAGTGGGAACCGATCCTATTGGTGGGGATCTTTGGAGATTGAAGATGACTAAGTCATCAGTGAAGTTTTGGTACCGCATGCATGTTGCATTTCATGATTGGTGGCATTGCATAATGTTGTTGTTCCTTGAGGATTTTTTATTGATTTCTGATAAGTGATGTTATGACAGAAAATATGGATTCACTGTTGTGTTTTATCTATAATTTACTTGCTGTATGATTTATATGATGTTATGACAAAAACAAGGAAATGTGTGAAGTTACTGTTGAGTTATATTATTGAAGTAATATGCTGCTATGAGTTACTTGCTGTGGTGTTGCTGTTGTTCAAATTATTAATACTACTATGCCTTTTACTTACATCTTTTATAATGATTATGATTTACTCACCCTGCCTGTTGAATGTTTCCCCTATCTGGACAACGCGCAGGTAATCCGGAGTAGCTATAGACGCATTAGAGATTTAGCTTCGGAGTCATTTATTTATATTTTGGTGGATTAGAAGGTGTCTTGCTCTGATATATGTAACATCGGGGTTGGGATCGTCTGATTGGAACATCTGCATTATTTCCCTTCTGTTTGGTTATTGTTGGAGATTTATGTATTGTTTCCATGAATTTTATTTAAATGTTGAATTTTGAGTTATTGTTTGATGAAGTTATGATGAAGTATTTTAGTAAAGAATTTGAGTCTAAATTTTCCCCTGTGAAGATTAATTTAAATGCAAAATTTTCTTGGAGAATGATAATTATGAAATATTTTGAGAACCCATGTTACGGAGCAGGAATATATTTATGATGTGATTTTATGGAATGAAGTGTGACACCCTTTCTTGTGAAGATACTCTGATTATTTATTTAAATTATTGTGTGAAAATGTTGTGGGGTAGAAGGGTGTTAAATTAGTGGTATCAGAGCAGGTCGGTCTGTCCGGCCAGGTTGTTGAGTCTTTAGTGTTTAACAGTAGAATTATTATGGAATTAATTCTAACCATTGTGACTATTCTTATGTTGAACAGAACAATGTCTGGAAGGAATGATGTTGCACTTGCTGCTGCTTTGCAGGATGTTGCTCAGGCTGTGCAATAACCCCGTGCTGGTGAGAATGATGGGTCCCGTATGTTGGAGACGTTTCAGAGGAATAAGCCGCCTACTTTTGAAGGTCGATACGATCCCGATGGAGCACAGGAGTGGCTCAAGGAGATTGAGAGGATCTTTCGACTCATGGATTGTTCTGAGGCGCAGAAAGTGCATTTTGGGACGCATATGCTGGTGAAGGAAGCTGATGACTGGTGGGTCGAGACTCGTTATAGGTTGACGGTAGCAGGTGAGGCTATTACTTAGGTTATGTTCAGCAGGGAATTTCTAAGGAAATATTTTCCTGGGGATGTGCGCGGAAATAAGGAAATCGAATTCCTAGAGCTGAAGCAAGGGAATTTAACTGTGACTAAATATGCTGCGAGGTTTGTGGAACTGGCAAAGTATTATCCACATTACAGTGAGGCAACTTCTGAATTTTTGAAGTGCATCAAGTTCGAGAGTGGTTTGCGTCCAGAAATCAAATAGGCAATTGGGTATCAGAAGATTCGTAGGTTTGCAGACTTGGTGGATAGCTGTAGAATCTATGAGGAAGATAGCAGAGCTTTTTCGGCTCACTACAAGAGTTTGAGTGAGAAGAGAGGAAAGCAACATCAAGATCGTAGGAAGACTTACGATGCTGATAAGGGAAAGAAGAAAGTACATAAGGAGAAAAGAACAAGTGGGGGAGGAGCTCCCGCTTCTATCACGTGTTACAGGTGTGGTGAACGAGGTCATCGTTCCAATGAATGTGAGAACAAGGTGCTGAGGTGCTACAAGTGTGGAAAAACTGGTCATCGTGCTCCTGAATGCAAGAATGATGGTCCAACTTGCTTCAATTGTGGTGAACAGGGTCATATCAGTACCCAGTGTCAGAAGCCAAAGAAGGAGGTTGCTGCTAAGACCAATGGTAGAGTGTTTGCTCTGAGTGGGACAGAGAACTCCAAGAAGGACAACTTGATTTGAGGTACTTGTTTCATTAATAATGTTGAGTTAGTTGCTATTATTGATACTGGTGCTACTCATTCATTTATTTCGCTTGAGTGTGCTAATAGGTTGGGTTTGAAATTATCTGATATGAATAGTAGTATGGTGATAGAGACGCCTGCTAATGGTTCTGTTACTACTACCCGTGTTTGTTTGAAATGCCATCTGACCATTTATGGGTGGAGTTTCTGGATGGATTTGGTGTGCTTGCCTTTACACCAAATTGATGTCATCCTTGGAATGAACTGGTTGGAATTCAACTACGTTCATATCAATTGTTATGCTAAGACCGTGGAGTTTCCTATGTTTAGTGATAACGGTGAGTCGATGTTTTTGTCTGCTAAGAAAATGGGTGAACTTCTAGAAGATGAAGCCTTGATGTTCGCAATGTTTGTATCACTGCAAGTTGATCGTGATGTTACAAATGTCGAACTACCAGTCGTCTGTGAATTTTCTGATGTATTCTCGGATGACATAAGCGATTTGCCTCCAGAGCGGGAAGTAGAGTTTGCAGTGGATTTGATACCAGGCACAAGTCCGGTGTCGATGGCTCTGTATCGGATGTCAGCTTCTAAGTTAAGTGAATTGAAGAAGCAACTAGAAGAGTTATTAGAGAAGAAGTTTATTCGACCAAGCGTTTCTCCGTGGGGCGCTCCAGTATTGTTGGTTAAAAAGAAAGATGGTAGTATGAGATTGTGTGTTGACTACAGACAACTGAATAAAGTAACTATCAAGAATAAGTATCCACTTCTGAGGATCGACGACTTGATGGATCAGGTAGTGGGGGCTTGTGTATTTAGCAAGATTGATTTGAGATCTGGTTATCATCAGATTCGTGTTAAACCAGATGATATTCCGAATACCGATTTTAGGACGAGATATGGTCACTATGAATACACTGTAATGCCATTTGGTGTGTCCAATGCACCTGGTGTGTTCATGGAATATATGAATCAAATTTTTCATGAGTATCTAGATAAGTTTGTGGTGGTTTTCATCGATGATATTTTGATATACTCCAAATCAGAAGAAGAGCACGCAGAGCATTTGAAGATTGTGCTGCAGGTGTTAAGAGAGAAGAAGTTATATGCTAAACTGTCGAAATGTGAGTTCTGGTTAAAGGAAGTAAGTTTCCTTGGACATGTAATTTTAAGTGGTGGGATTGTTGTGGATCCCGCGAAGATTGATGCTGTGTTGCAATGGGAGACTCCGAAATCTGCTACTGAAATCCGAAGTTTTCTTGGATTGGCAGGTTATTATCGCAAGTTTATTGAAGGCTTTTCTAAGTTGGCTTTACCTTTAACGCAACTGACGCGGAAGGGTCAAGCATATGTGTGGGATGTGGCTTGTGAGGAGAGTTTTGTGGAACTAAAGAAGAAGTTGAGGACCGCTCCAGTATTGATTTTACCTAATCCAAATGAGTCCTTTGTGGTATATTGCGATGCATCGAAGATGGGTCTTGGTGGAGTGCTAATGCAGAATGGACAGGTTGTTGCTTATGCGTCGAGACAACTAAGAGTTCATGAAAGGAATTATCCTACACATGATCTAGAGTTGGCAGCTGTAGTGTTCGTACTGAAAATTTGGCGACACTATCTTTTTGGTTCGAGGTTCGAAGTGTTCAGTGATCATGAAAGCTTAAAGTACTTGTTTGATCAAAAGGAGTTGAATATGAGACAGAGAAGGTGGCTTGAATTATTGAAGGATTATGATTTCGATTTAAATTACCATCCTAGAAAAGCAAATGTAGTGGCTGATGCGTTGAGTAGGAAGTCGCTGCATATGTCAATGCTTATGGTGCGTGAGTTGGAATTGATTGAGCAGTTTAGAGACATGAATTTAGTGTGTGAGGCCAATTTTGATAGTGTAAAATTGGGAATGTTGAAGCTGACTAGTAATATTCTGGAAGAAATTCGAGCAGGTCAGAAATCCGATTTGAAGCTGGTGGATCAGTTGACGTTGATTAGCCAAGGTAATGGTGGGGAGTTCAAAATTGATGAAAATGGTGTGATGAGATTCGGAGATAGAGTGTGTATTTCGGATATTCCTGAATTTAAGAAGAGTATTCTTGAATAAGGACATAGAAGTGGGTTGAGTATTCATCCCGGTGCTACAAAAATGTATTAAGACTTGAAGAAGTTATTTTTTGTGGCCTGGAATGAAAAAGGACGTTGCAGAATTTGTTTATGCTTGCTTGACTTGTTAGAAGTAAAAAATTGAACATCAGAAGCCTTCGGGTTTGATGCAACCACTGAGCATTCCCGAATGGAAGTGGGATAGCATTTCAATGGATTTTGTGATGGGTTTGCCGAGGACTGCGAAGGGTAATGATTATATTTAGGTAATAGTAGATAGGTTGACTAAATCGGCTCATTTCTTGCCGATGAAGATTAATCATCCTATTAAGAGGTTGGTTGAGCTGTATATCGATGAGATTGTGAGGTTGCATGGAATACCGTCGAGTATCGCGTCGGATAGAGATCCGCGTTTTACGTCAAAATTTTGGAGAGGTTTGCAAGATGCTTTGGGTACTAAGTTGAGGTTGAGTTCTACTTATCATCCGCAGACAGATGGACAAACTGAGAGGACTATCCAATCTTTGGAAGATTTGTTGAGAGCGTGCGTGTTAGACCAAGGAGGAGCTTGGGATGGCCATTTACGTTTGATTGAATTTACTTACAACAATAGTTTTCATGCGAGTATCGGTATGGTACCGTATGAGGCGTTGTATGGGCGAAGGTGTAGGACACTGTTGTGTTGGTATGAGTCAGGCGAGAGTGTCGTGCTCAGACCTGAAATTGTGCGAGAGACAACTGATAAGATTAAGATGATTCAAGAGAGAATGAAAGCTTCACAGAGCCGTCAGAAGAGTTATCATGATAAACGAAGAAAGGAACTAGAGTTTCAAGTGGGTGATCATGTATTTCTGAGAGTTACACCGATAACTGGGGTCGGTCGAGCTTTGAAGTCGAGAAAACTTACACCGCGATTTATTGGTCCATATCAGATTTCAGAGAAGATCGGTGAAGTGGCGTATTGGATTACCTTACCACCGTCACTTGCGAATCTTCATGATGTGTTTCATGTGTCTCAATTGAGGAAATACATTCCGGATCCTTCGCATGTGATTCAAATGGATGACGTACAGGTGCGAGATAACTTAACTGTTGAAGCATCGCCAGTGCGAATTGAAGGTCGGGAAATGAAGCAATTGTGGGGCAAGGATATTGCCTTAGTGAAGCTACTGTAGGGTGGACCAGCTGGAGACAGTTTGACTTGGGAACGCGAGGATCAGATGAAAGAGTCCTACCCATTCTTGTTTGCATCAGAAAATTTCCGAGGGCGAAAATTCTTTTAAGTGGGGGAGAGTTGTAACGCCCCAAATTAATTAAAATGTTTATTTAATTAATTTTATTATAGAATTGTGTGAATATTATGATTTTGGATGGCTTCAATGAAAATCTATGATTTAAGTGAAGTTGGAATTATTTTGAGAATTTTGGAACAAGTTAGATTAATTAAATTAGATTTGTTTAACTAGAAAATAGAGTAGAATTGGTGTTGGATGAGTGCAAGGGTATTTTAGTAAAAGGTGGAGGTTTAGTGAGGGCAATAGAGGAAAATCATAAAAAGAGGTTAAAGGGTTTATACGAATGCATTAGGGTTTTGGGAATTCACTATTGCATTGCGTTTGGAAAAGAGGCAGAAAGAAGAGAGGAGCAGTTAGGCTTGGAGATTTTTGCAGAGAGGATTGAAGAACACGAAGAAGAAGATTCAAGGCTAAGGATTTACTCATGTATGGGGAGTGTAATTGTGTTATTATAATTTATTTAAGCTTTAGACAATTGTAGAATGTTTGGAATAATCAATCGATGAGGGATTGTGGTAGAAGCCTAAGTAGATCAGACAGAAAAATGTCTATATGTGGAGTACAGTGAGAAACCAATAACTGACTGTAGGTAGGAGTTATTGAGAGATTATGAGAAATTATAAAACCTGGATGATAGAGGAATTGAGTGAATGGAATGGTTATTTGGAACTTTCGTGAAATTATTGATGGACTAGAAGGGGAAGAAATAGAAGAAAAAAAAAGAAAAAAAAAGGTTTTTTAGAGGGGGTGGCGTAAGCCACATGAACTCAGTGGCGCCAGCCACATTTTACAAAGGGTGGCGCAAGCCACCAAGGAGTAAAGGTAGGGGTGGCGCAAGCCACCCATTAAGTGGGGAAATTGTATTTTTTTTTTTTTAGTTTTCTTTTAACAACTGTAACTTTTGTTTTATTAATCCAATTTCGATGCCGTTTGAAGCTATGGAAAGGTGGTGAAATAATCTATAAAATGGAAAAATAAAATAAATTATAAAGTGTAATCGTCTAATGGAAATTTATAGGTTAAAGCAATGAGTATCTTGTGTTGATATCCCAGTAAGTTACATGTCCCTGTGAAATTGCAGAATTTTGTGTAGCAGTGATTTAGTTGATATTAGTGATAATGAGATGATAATATTATGATGATGATGGAGAGATTTTGAGGTTTGAATATGCTATCATAATGTATTGATGTTCTGTGATGAAATTGGCAGTGGGTGTGTTGTGTGTGGAATCTTTCATTTATGCCTGAAAGTGATTTTTTTGGTGTAGATTATATAAACATGCTACTGTTTGATCATGATATGCATGTTATGATATATGTGAAGAGTATATGATAGTTCTGATGATGATTATATTGTGTTGACTGTGATGATGATGTCAGCTTGGTGTGATGAATTGTGGTGATTGATTTTATGAATGATGATGCGATTGACTAGCAGTGGTCGTGTTTTGGTGAATTACTACGCATCATGCATTCATAGCATATTTTTAGGACAATTGTCCAGTGAAGTTTGCAGGATGAATATCCAGTGAAGTTGTAGGACTTATAGTCCAGTGATGGCCTTAATCCCATGGTGTGGATTAAGTGCAATTTATGAAGTGCTCTGGTTCTAAGTGGGAACCGATCCTATTGGTGGGAATCTTTGGAGATTGAAGATGACTAAGTCATTAGTGAAGTTTCGGTACCACATGCATGTTGCATTTCATGATTGGTGGCATTGCATAATGTTGTTGTTCCTTGAGGATTTTTGATTGATTTCTGATAAGTGATGTTATGACAGAAAATGTGGATTCACTGTTGTGTTTTATCTATAATTTACTTGCTGTATGATTTATATGATGTTATGACAAAAATAAGGAAATGTGTGAAGTTATTGTTGAGTTATATTATTGAAGTAATATGTTTCTATGAGTTACTTGCTGTGGTGTTGCTGTTGTTCAAATTATTAATACTACTATGCCTTTTACTTACATCTTTTATAATGATTATGATTTACTCACCCTGCCTGTTGAATGTTTCCCCTATCTGGACAACGCGCAGGTAATCCGGAGTAGCTATAGACGCAATGGAGATTTAGCTTCGGAGTCATTTATTTATATTTCGGTGGATTAAAAGGTGTCTTGCTCTGATATATGTAACATCGGGGTTGGGATCGTTTGATTGGAACATCTGCATTATTTCCCTTCTGTTTGGTTATTGTTGGAGATTTATGTATTGTTTCCATGAATTTTATTTAAATGTTGATTTTGAGTTATTGTTTGATGAAGTTATGATGAAGTATTTTAGTAAAGAATTTGAGACTAAATTTTCCACTATGAAGTTTAATTTAAATACAATTTAAATGCTGAATTTTCTTGGAGAATGATAATTATGAAAACTTTTGAGAACCCGTGTTACGGAGCAGGAATATATTTATGATGTGATTTTATGGAATGAAGTGTGACACCCTTTCTTTGTGAAGATACTCTGATTATTTATTTAAATTATTGTGAGAAAATGCCGTGGGGTAGAAGGGCGTTACACCAAGCATCATGATATGCATCTTGTGATGTCGGGTGCCCTTGTGGGGTGTGAGCGACGAAACGATTCCAGAGGGAATCTGCTGTAACGGTCGTATGCCTTATACAAAGAGGACCAAAAGCGATGTTATAGACGATCGTGTGCCTTATACAAAGAGGACCTAAAGCGATCGGATCGTGTGCCTTATACAAAGAGGACGTAAAGCGATCCATAAACGTCATGTGCCTTATACAAAGAGGACGTAAAGCGGCGGGGAACATCGTTTGCCCGACGGGGAGTTACTGAGTGAATTAATGATGAGATTGATGGATGGAATGGTACCGCATTGCATTGCATAGATTCGTTGTGTCGGTCCCTGTGCATTTGCATAAATCATGAATGGATTGATTATGTGTGGGAAATTGTGAATTGATTGATTATGCGTTGAGCTCGTGATAGCATTGGTGATTTGATATGCATTTGAGATAAATGCATTGGTTATGGATGATATGTTTTATGTATAGACATATGTTATGTTTTGTGGGGATGTTGTACATTACAATGATTGTATTAATTCTCTATGGTATGTTATATATGAATATATGTGATGTGGTGGTGTGTTTCCATATGTCATAACTTTGGTATGCCTTATGTGTGAATATGTGATTATGTTGGTATAATTGATATATGCTATGTGGTTGGATTATTAGGAATATGTTATGTATCTGTGGCATGCTATATGTATTAGTATGTGATGCTTGTGGTGAGAATAATTATGCATGTGAATTTATATGTGTTGCATATTATTATGCAATCTGGATTTAGTTGTTATTTCTCACCCTTCTGTTGTGGTTTGATGCTCTATGAGGCATTTGCATATTTGAATCTTAGAGGCTTTTGTGAAGATTAGTTCTCCATCCTTTTGTCAGTCTGTCTGCTCTGATACATAACACGGGAGTCGGGGAAAGCTTTTGTTATATATGTATACATTTGTTGGATCTATTTTGTATTACCTTTGTATGAATATGTTGATGTTATAAAACAATTTATTTTGTAAAACAAGTCAGTTATGGATCTTTCCACTTTATTCCATAATTGAACTTTCCTTTTGTTGGAAAAAGTTTCCCTTTTAGGTTTATTCCATTTTGTGTTATGTATCAAATTTATGAGCAGGGATTGTGTTTTCTTTCTTTAAATGTGCCATCCTTGTTTCTGTCTAAGAATAAAATTTTATTCACTCTGATTTATTTATGTATTATTTATTCGCGATGAGAATTGGGGTGTTACATAGAGCAAGTTTGTTTTGGCTGCAATAGTGAATGGCAACTGCACCAGGTCTGTGGCACATTGTGATCAAATGGAATCTCAAGTCTCCTCTAGCCATTGACTTGAGGTTAGATCACAAGCTATGAGTTCTATGGTTCAGGGATAAGGCTTGACTGAACTTGGATAACATTTTCTTGATGAATTCCACCTTTATGCATCAGTTAAATGCTTGGAAACAAAATTGACCATTTGGAAGAATCTTGAATTTTATGAGTGTCATGCCTAAACATAGATCCATGGACTTGTGAGGCTGGTGAATCAGTGTTTGTCCCTTGGTTGTTCCCCCTTGAGGTGTGCAAATGGATAAACATGCTTGTTATTGCACAAATTGATTAATTCGAGCAACAATACACAAATCTGCCTTGCAAAAATCAGTGAAAATGCCATTTTCAATGGATCATATCTCCTTGCTCAGGTTGAGTTATGGGAGGCTCTTGTACTTTTTAAAGATCCCTTATATGGTACTATCGATGTATGATCATAGTTTGTCTTGAAACTATTTGGATCCCATTGAAAAATCCTCATGAACATTGGTGTTCAGGGTTGAAAAAGTGTGTTCTTCATTTTTGTCATTTTGATCACTCCATAACTTAAAATCCATGAAGAATTGGAGATTGATGTAGTTGAAGCTTTTTTAGAATGTAGGAAGACCTACAAATCAGGCTTTGGATCACTCAAAATGGCTTCTTGGTTCACAAGTTATGATCCTTGGAAGTTGGTACCAAAATCATTCAAATTTAGTAACTTAGAAAATTTCTCAATTTTTCAAGATTACCCCTGTTACAAGTTATCTTGGTTTCTTGATCAATTCTGGTTCAAATGATATTATAAGTCATATTTTATGAAAATATGAGTCATAAGGATCATTTTTGCCAAAAAAGTCATGTTTTGACTTTTGGCTCAGAAGCGATTCGGCGCGTAAAAACCCTAATTCCCGACTTTTGGGGAATGCATCCTCTGAGGGTAATTTAACTTTTCCAATGGATTCCTAGGATTATTTTGAGCATATTGAGTCACATGTTGAAGTCTTGGCTCATCCTCTTGTGAAAATCTCACTCTGGAGGTTCCAGTCGTCCAAAACCCTAATTTGGCGACATCGAGTGTTTCGAGGCTCAAAACACTTGGAATGTCACAACTGTGTGCTTGATTTTTGATGTGAGGGTCCTCTTGATCCTTTGTGGATGTTTTACGAGGTTAGACAAGTTGAAGATCATGTCATTTCTTGATTGATCCTTTGCCTAAGTTTTCTGAAAGGGTTCAAAAACCCTGATTCTTGATTGTAGTGAATGCTCAATAATCCTTGAGGAGATTGATGAGGTGTGATGGCACATCCATATTGTGGTAGTGATCCTCACAATGATTGGAAATCTTGGTGGTCAAAATTTGGGGTATGACAAATGGCAACTCCCTCAATTGGTGTTACAGTTAAAGAACACTTGTTGGAACAGCTTATAGATGATATTTGGAGAGTGTTGTTTGGCTTTGAGAGTGATTGAATCAAGACATGGCTAGAAAAATGCAGAAAAGTCAAAATTTGAGGTTTTGATGGTTCACTTTCTGATTTTTGTGATTTGAGATGAAGGTGAGGATTTAGACACCTCCAATGGATGATTTGTGATGTGTTTGGATGGTTGTTTGAGTGGTTTAGGCTCTGGTTTTGAGAATTTCAAGTTTGATCCTTGAAACTTTGAAATTTGAAGTAAGAGAGGGAGAATGAGAAAATAAGGATTTGGTATTATTTTGGTGTGTCTTGAATGATCAGAAATGATCCCTATTTATAAAAGAACAAGTTTGTTTTTAGAGGAATAATGAATGGATGAGGGAGCATGATATTATCCAATGGATTTTGTCATGTAGCATGACTTGAAGTCTAAGGTACTACAAGTCTCCTCTAGCATAGCTATATCTTGACTCAAATTCAATTTTTGCAGGTTTGAACACTCATGGTTTTGGACTAAATCTGAACTTGTGTGACTTGATCCATACCAATTCAAAGTACCACATTAATGCATGAGAATAAAACTTATGTTCCATAGCTTGTCATCATTACTTTCACATGCAAAAGGATAGGATTCTTGACTCAATGGTCCAAGTTTGAAGATATCAAGTGATTCATCAAGATTCCCTCTGATCTTGGAAGAGGGCAAAGCTTGTAAGATGATAAAATTGAAGATGAGAATCGTGTGGCACAAGAAATGCACAAAATATGTCTTGAAAATCAGTTTGAGCAAGGCATGTTGTGAGGTTCATAACTCCTTGCTCAAATTGAATTAATGAGAGTTCTTGTACTCTTTGGAAAGCTTGTATATCATACTTCAACTTTGATGTTTACATTTGGTCTTGATTCCTCTTGGATCATAATGAAAAGTACCTCCAAAGTTGGGCAAAACATGAGACAGATTCTGTCTAAAAAATTCTAAGTGTCAAAGTAGAAATCTCATGAAACCCTAACTTTATGGCCTTATAACTCAAAATCTAGGCATTTTTTGGGGGTACCTATGTTTGACAATCTTGTTGTATGTAAGATGAGCTATCATTTGAGCTTTAGATGGGAGAAAATGGTTGCTTGGATCACAAGTTATGGCCTTGCAAAGTTGGGTAAAAACCATTATTTTCCATAACTTAGTAAAATTTCAAGTTTCTCAAGGCTGCTCTTTTTGCACGTAACCTCACTTTTCTTGATTTTTTTTATTGATGATGATCCAAATCACAATTTAACATTATTTTTGACTTAAAGAGGTCATGTTTGTCAAAAAAATTCAAAAGTCAAACTTGGTTTTGATCACAGTTAACTTTTTGTATCAGATGAATCTTAAACTTTGTGATCCTATATGAAATCAAGTCCTTGGGCTAAATTGAACCTAATGGATGGATTCCAAAGATGTTTTTAAGTGTCTTGAATCATGTCCCAAAGTTTGAGATCATGCTTTGCTCAAAAGTCAAAGGTTTGGTTGGCTCTTTTTTTTTTCTTCAGAAACCCTAGTTTGTGGTCCAGATGAATTTTAATCCTTGTATTGCTTATGAACCAAGTTATTTGAATCAATTCAATCCTGTTAATGGATCAATATGATGTATTTTAGGTCCTTAAACCATACCTTGAGGTCTTGGCTCATGCCTTGCTCCAAAAGTCAACTTAGGGACTGAATT
Organism: Lathyrus tuberosus; assembly: GCA_022829125.1. Classification (NCBI taxonomy): domain Eukaryota; kingdom Viridiplantae; phylum Streptophyta; class Magnoliopsida; order Fabales; family Fabaceae; genus Lathyrus; species Lathyrus tuberosus. The sequence continues at coordinate 2,831,520 of JALAZF010000502.1, read as the reverse complement.
AGGTCAAAAACCCTAACTCCTAATTTTTTATGGATGCATCCCCTGAGGCTATTTTTAACTTATGAATGGACTCATAAGGTTCTTTTGAGCTTCTTGAATCATATGTTAAACTATTGGCTCATACTCCGATGAAAATTTCTCTCTAGAAGCCTTGGTCAACCAAAACCCTAATTTGGTGACACTAATGATCTTGAGGCTTGATCAACTTGAAATGTTGCATTCTTGTGTTCATTCTTGATATGGGAGACCTCTTGATCTCTCATGGATGCTTGAGAGGCTTGACAAGTTCAAGATCATGTCAATTCTTGATTGATCATTTCCTTGAATGGTCTGAGAGGGCTTAAAACCCTAATTCTTGGTTGAGGTGAATACTCAACAATCTCTGAAGGAATTGGTGGGGTATGAAAATAACCTATATTGTGGTGATGATTTGCACAATGATGTGAAATCTTGTGGTCAAAATTTAGGGTATGACACTTATTATCATTAGTATTTTGTTACCTTGCTCATACTATTTTTAAACAAAAGTTGGATACTTTAGGTTCAAAGCTAAATCAATTTCACTCCCTGTGGGTACGATCTCTTATTTTATTACTTGCTGCAATCAAACATACATGTATACTTGCATGTGACACCCTTGCTTTAAATCAGTATTACAAAGTAAACACGTAAGAAAGCACGAACACCTATGTAAAAGGGATTCACCTCCTACACTCTGGACTAGCTAGAGGGGATAACCCCGTACCACCACTTTTGTTCTGTGGATTGTTGTGTTTATTCACGTATCTTTCTCTATAGGGTTTTGATTAATTTAATCATACACTTATGATGTTTACAGTAATACCCATTGGTCCTTCCTATATTTTCATGACAATTGAAAAAGAATTTGGTGAAAAATTTTGTTATTGTTATAAGAAAGGATTACATGATAACATGGATATTTCACGTATGATTAAAACTACTTGACCAAAGCAAACTTGTAGTTTTTTATTCATCTAGGTGGTCTTGGGTTAGCTTATTCCTGTGGGCTCTATGTTTTGTTGGTATTGTTCTTTGATTATGACTAGATTATTATTTGGTTGTGGTCACATGCATTCACCAATTTAGAATAATTCATGTTGTAGTTGTTGGGGTGTTGGCCCTTCCCTATGACTACTGATCATCGTCATCTCTAAGTGTTTGCCAAGGTGTGATACATTAACTTCTGATGTTCTTTTTTCTCTTTTCTAATTGATGTTGCTTCTTGGCTGAATTTTCGCACCTTGTGTATTCTCCAGGCTTTAGATAGGTCATCATATATTGTTAAAGGCTTGTCATGGAAGTGTAGGGAGGCCACATCCCTAACATCATGGTGAAGGATCATCCTAGAATGCAATTGTAAACTCTCTTGAATGGGACTAATATTAACTGCAGGTCTACATTCCTAGTATCCTTTCCTACTCTGAGGGTAACCAATAGCTCTATATATATCCCTAGGGTCGGGTCACACTGTTGTTGAAGGATTGAAGGTTGGAGCTCATGTATGGAAATAAATTTTCTTTCCTAAGACCATGCTTCACAAACTTTTCTACATACATGATGTCACACGGGCTTCCTCCATCAATGAGGATTCTAGACACGTCAAAATTGGCCATGGTTGTCGTTATGGCCAGAAGAAAAAGTTCATTCAAGATACCACCCAATTTCTCGTTATCCTTGAACCCAGGAATGGGTCCTCTGGTTTCCTTTTAGGGGATATTCCTCCCTCCTTATTAATTGCCACCAATTCTGCAATCCTTCATTTGATTGTACCTTTTAGTGAGGATCTTTGGTCTTAGAAGACCTCTTGTGATTGATGCCACAATTTGACTTTTCCCTTTCTAGTCTTCTTCTCCGCCATCATTGTTGTCCTCTTAGTCAAATTCACAATTTTGATCATATTTTTGGGGGATGTCTTTTCCTAGAAAGGGGGTTGTTTCTTGCTTGGGGACTCGTTTAAGTTCTTGTATTATTTCCTTCTGACATGATCATTCTTTTGACCATCCTCTTGTATGTATCAAATTATCCTTCTTTTCTTAATCAACTCTTCAATTATGTCTTTCAAGTGTACACATTCGTCTGTATTGTGCCAATTGATTTTATGGAAATGACATAATCTAGTCTTATCAGTTCTATCTGATTCCTTTACTCGGTACATGTTTCTTATTTCGTCTTATTTAAACTTAGTTTAGCGCACTCCTGTAAAATATGTTATCTCGGTGTGTTCAAGGGAGTGTGGGGTGAGAACCTTGCACGGGTTCCCCGATCTCCTTCATCCCAATATAGATTGAAATTTCTCTCTATCGGTCGACTATTAGCCAAGTTTCCTAAACCTCGACCATTTTCCACTTCTTGAGCCAAGAGATTTTCTTCATAATTAATGTAGGTTTGAGCTCTAACTGGGAGATTACTTAAGCTTCTGGCCCATTCTAACCCTAGCTTTTTGCAAAACATACAACCTGCATTTTGTTCTTTCTCTAATATCCAACACTTTAACCCATCATTTGTTCTCTTACCTTTACATCTACCTTGGTGAACCGGTCTATGTACTGCCACAAAGTTTCCTTTTTTTTTCTAGATTCCGTTGAAGACGAAAATAGTTGTGACTTCCGATTTTTGTGCGGTGAATTTGGAGGTAAAATACTCGTAAAGTTCCTTCCAATAGTTGATGTACCTGTCTGTCAGAGTCTTAAACCATGCCATAGCGGCTCCTTTGAGGGTTAAGACAAAAATGTCATTTTATTACACCCTGAACTTGGTGATCATTGGGCATAGTGTCCACTTGGTCAATGTGCTTGTCTGGATCCCCTGTCTAGTCGTAGTGGCCCAACTTTAAGGGGGTTTTCGTGAGATTTTGAGATTCCTATATCAAGGATTTGTATGGAAAGTGGGATCCTTTTTCAACTAAGAATTTGAGTTTCCTCATCAGGTATGTCTTCCACCGTGGGGTAGCTCAGGGGTGATTGTTGAGGATGCCGTGTTTTCAAATTTGACCTTACAATTGAATAGTCTTCTTTTGACCTTTGTCGATTCAGAACAACTAGTATTATTAATAAGGTTTAATATCTTTTTTGGTCATGTATGTTAATTTCGAGGTTCATTTTGATCTATTAACTTTAAAATGGTTGGTTACTCTTTAAAATGTGTTATGTTGGTTTTTTTTATCTAATTAACAATGAATTTAGCAATTAATTTTTAAGTTTTTCTGTTGTTAATTTTATAAAATAATACTAATATAACACGCTTTTGAAGAATTAAGAAATGAACATAAATATTTTTTAAATTAAGAAACTAAAATCAACATACGAAACTAAAAATAATATTAAACCTATTAATAATTATTTTAGCTTTCAATTAGAAAAAAGTTAGTTTTGAAAATTATGCCGAGTGCCTCTTTTATTCCATGATAAGAACATGGGAGAATCGAAAAGATCGATACAAGACAAAAGTTGAAAAAGGGGAGAATTCTTAGTGGGCATTGAGGAAAAGTTATCATAAGTATCTTGTACAAAATAAAAAAGATATGATAAATATCTTTAGCTGTCCTAATAGTGGTTGTTCGTAGGATAAAAAGGTTCTAGGATATATCTTTTGTTCTACCACTACAAGTGGTTGTTCGGAAGATAAAAAGGAAAGGATGTCCTAACTACAAGTGGCATCTCTAATAGCCAGAACTAAACTGATAGGTAAAGATTCTTTAGGGGTGTTTGTTTTGTGGATACAAATATTATTTTTAAGAATGAAATATTAGAATTCACATATTTTTTTTGTTTGTTTCAAATTTTAATATTTTATATTTGGGTATTTTTTATTCTCAAAAATAATTTTTGTTCATGAATTTTTTCATTTTTATTTCCATGTCAAAGGATGAGAATCTTACATTCCCATAAAATATAAAATAACCAACCATAACTTCTCACTCCCGTGTTATTTTAGCACATTTATTTTTTAATTTTTAATTTTTAAAATTTAATTAAAATAAAACTTAAAAATATTTCTTGGAATTTTATTCATTTGTCAAACACATTGATGGGAATAAATTTTCTGGCAATTATATTTCTAAGAATGATATTTCCGAAATTATAATTTTAATCCATCAAACAAACACACCCTTAGTATTTAAAAATAGTTTTAATCATTTTTATAAAAAAAAAAAAAAAACTTTTTATTCTCTAATCTTTTTAAAAAAAAATATATCTACTAATTTAAAATTTATTAACTAAAATCTCACGATAATTAAAATGACAAACAGATATATCTTAATCAATCTTAATCAATGTGCAAACTGTTACTCCACTGAACTATAAAATGTTGAGGGTTTCTTAATACACCACCCATGTTTTTAAGCACCACGTGAATTTCCATTTTTGCCCCTTGATTTCGGATGTGCATATTCGGACGCACCAATTTTTTAAAAAACGTTGATGTGTTCCGGATATACACATCCGAAAAAATTTCGGATCTGCAGATCCGGAAAAAATAAGAACTTTAATTTTTTTTTTAAAATCGGTTTTGTTGGTTGATCGCATATGTTAATATATCGTCGCAACTTAATATACATTCGACAACATCCATATATAAAATAAAATGATATATATACATAATAAACCTCTGTCAAAATATAGTACATACATGTAATAAAAATAGAATACATAAAAAAAAACTACTGCGTATGGCAAGGATCTCTCCTGGCTCCCCTGCTCCTCTGCCCCGACCTGCCGTCCTGGCTCGATGTCTGCGGTACTGAAGTGCCCCCTGAGCAATCTCAATAATCCTATCCACGGCAAGTCTGGCACCAGAGCCCTCAAGGAGGTGACCGTCCGCAATGGCCGCCCGCTATCTGCTCTATCTCACGACAGCGAGGTAGGACATCCTGAGTATGGTCCAGCCAGTAATATCTCCTGATGAGCAGGTCTGAGTGGCGATCTCTCAGCAGTGGGCACCATGCATGGGTGTGAGACGGTGTAGAACCACATGATGTACCCGACAACAACGCTCCAATCTCTCGGCGCTCTGGTCTCCCGAGCCTCTTCCGGTACCAAGTGGGACTGGAAGTCAGCATATATCTCATCTATCTGAATGCGGGTCAAGCCTAGAGGAGCAGACTCATGAGGTATCCTGGGGATCGTCTGCGTGTAACCGAACTGGTGCAAGACGCGCTCCGGCAGGTATCGAGCAGTAATGGTCAAGCTGCATGCCAACCATCCTGAGAACAACGAAACCTCATCGAACCGGCGCGTCACACGGTGATCGGCATATGGGTGATAAAAAAACGTCCTCAACAGCCATCCGATCAAGATACACTCTGTAGGGGTCGGGCGCCTGGTTCCCTCTGAGCAGGAGAAATGCAGCAGCACGTGGCATATCCTCAGTGTACCCGTCGACGCTCCCCCAACCAGTAATCTTGGAAAAGTATTGTAATATCCACGTCTGAAATGGAAAACATAACATCGGTGTCAAACATTATAATGAATATAGAAAGAAAAGAAATGAAAAAATGACTTAGAATATTAGATTAGACTATTTTTTCAATACAATATAAATTTTAATAATTTTTATATTATAAAATGTATTATTTAATTAGACTATTTTTTTCAATACAATCTGAATTTTAATAATTTTTATATTATAAAATGTATTATTTATATATTTAATATTTTATTGATATTTGGAGATTATTGACTGTAAATATTTACACCCACGTCTAATTAAATCACATAAAAATACTTCTTCTTTTAGATTAGTTCTTGAAATATCTTTACAAACATTTATATAGCCTAATTTTTTGAATGCATATGTAATGCAATACACGGTTTGTTCATGGCTATTAATCTCATGCTAAAAAATTTAAAAATTATATATATGAATCGCCTCACAATATAAATTTTTTATGTCCATCACTTAGAGTATCTCCAATGGTACTATTTATTTCTAGATTTTTTGTGACATTCATTAAACTATATTATGTTGAAATAACTCATTCAATTTTCATTTCAATTATATAATTCTAGATAATTTATATTAGGTTCTATAAATTTATCTTATATATTAATATTTTATTTATATTAGTTTTTAAAAAATATATAATATTAATTTTTTAAAAACTTCAGTGTAAAAAAATTCGAGTGTAAGAATTTGAATGTAAAAAATTTTGAATTATCATAATTTAAAAACAAAATAATTATTTAAGTAACAAAAAAATAAAAACACATAAAATTAACATGGCAATAATTATTGTTATTTTATTAAAAACAACGTTGCGTCCAACGATTTTTCAACATGGAGAACCCCAATGGTATTTGGATTTGAAAAATATTGCTTCAGAGTGGAGAATTTGGGGAAAAAAACTCCCATTGAAGTTACTCTTAATGCTCCCACAACTTAAAATGTATGGGTCTGTGTCTGTCCGTAAAAGTCTGCAGAAAATTGTATAAGGCGAGGCGGTTAATGTGTGAGGTGCGAGCTTAAAATTTTAGTCTATCTAAAAAAAAGTGGTGGGCATGCGAACACTGCACCTTTTTAGTCTAAAAATCACAAAAATTTACATTAATTTTTGCACCTTAAAAATATTGGACGGAGCGGGACAAACATATTAAAGGGTGTGGGTCTAAATCCTTAACAAGTTTTGCAATAACTTTTAGTTAAAATTGATGGGTCCTCCCTAAGTGTCACCATTAGGCGTCTCCCCCTTTTCTCTCAAGCTGTAGACTTCTATTTATACTAAACTAGGCCATAAGTCACCAATAATTTACACTTATTTTGAGCATAATTGCAACTTAACATTAATCATAAAAGAAATGGAGGTTATAGATGCCTAAAGGTCACAAACTTAGCCAAGAAGTCAAGAATTCGTAATTGCCTGAAGTGCTTACAGGGGTTGTGTCAGGGAACACATGTTGGTCGTGTTAGCCTCAGGTTTGATATATGGAGGGGGCTTCAAGGGGCAACACGACCCGTGTCATGGGACACGACCATGCCGTGTTTTTCTCGAACATTTTGCATTGGAAGTGCTTTGTTTCATGCAATCTTCGGCCTTTTTCATCCCGATTCACTCCATTGACCTCATATTTCCTTAAAACACAAAAGGAAGAAAAAACACATAAAAGCGAACTAAAATGGTGCAAACACACATAAAATTGGAAATAAGATAAGCAATAAAAACGATGCATTTACCCACTATCAAATACCCAAAAACTTGAACTGTTGTTTGTCCTCAAGTAACAAGCTTGCTTAGAAAGAATTAAGATCAAACGTTTTTTGTTCTTCAAGAGCTCAAAAGATGAAATCATTGATACTCATATGTGGCTTGTCGTTCCGATCAACTAAGACTTATGTTCTCCCGTACTTACCAACACAAAAAGTATTATAAGAACATAAAACATTTAAAAGTTTCTCTTTTAGTCACCTCTCTAGCTCTGCTTTAGACTTTAGTTTCTTTTCAATTTTCCCTTCCTTTTTGTTATACAATCAATTTAAGGCATTTTTAAAATAATAATAATCATCATAAGTATGAGATCGATCAAGAGAAGATTTTTGTTTTTGCAAATGAAATTTTTACACACTTTTGCGTGTTTATTATTGACCATTATGATTCATTGTTGGGGTTCGACCACCATTGGGCTAAATACCGGGTGAGGGCTACCCAACTTAGAGGGTGTAGTCGCCTTTTACCGCTATTTTTCATCTCTTTTTTTATTTTATTTTTTTATATTTTTTCTTTCTCAATCGATCATCAATAATAAATGAATCAAATGTATGTCAGAATATCTATATCAACAAATTAGAAGGTACTTCTCAAAATCTAAGCACTATGGTACAAAACACGCACTAAACTCGTGACCTACTCTTGAAACTAATGGTGTTCAAGTAATACCAATTTAATCAAATTTCTAGACCCCTTAAACATAGCCAATTATTATTCCAATCCTATATACTTTCTCAAATATTTTTCAAAATCACAAGCTTTTTCGGATTTTTTTTTCACAACTCAATTTTTGGGAATCTTAACATGCAATTTATTAAAACCAAATTATCCTAACAACATAAATCACACAACAAATAAATAAAAAAATGCAAAAAAAAAAGAAAGGGAAATACCCCCCCCCCCCCCCACCCCCCCCCCCCCCCCCAAACTTACACCGGACATTGACCTCAATGTTCTAAATCAGGTAAGGAGAGGTAAAGAAAATATTCACAGACACCTCACTAAGGAGGTTGGAAGCGCAATAGAAGGGATAATTTTTATAAAGTTTTACTCTTTTTGCCTTATTCTCTTGAGTTTTCCTTTCTTTATTAGAGAAAATCATACCTACAAAATGAAATAACATAAAAGGCGTTAAGAAATTAAAAGTGTGGGTTGCCTCCTACAAAGCGCTTTGTTTAACGTTGTTTTAGCTCGATGGTTCATGAGTGTCACCATGCCCATTTATTCAACCATCTCTGATGTCCACTTCTCTTCTTTTTATTTTTCCTATGGGGTGGTTTATACTTCTGAACTATGAGGGTATTTTTAAGAGATTTGTCTTTATTAATTCAACTTTTTCATCTCCCACCTTATGGGTCAGCCTTCCCGTCTTAACATTAACCATTTCCCCGATTTCATGGTCCTCTAATTTAATCTCTTTAGATGGGACCTCAACAAATATTTTCATAGATATTTTGGACTGGTCACCTACCTTAGTCTCCATAAATCTTTGCGGGAAAGGAATCGGTGGCTTGTAGGGAGGAGGAGCAACATAAGGTGCATCCTTCTCTACCTCTTTGACAACCTCTTTTTCTGGCAATCTCTAGCTTTTCCTTATCAGAACTATCCTCAAACTCTTTATAATTCTCCTCGAAATTCTAAATTTGTTTACCATTCATGGTTGTTACAAAATTCACATGTCTCTCATGGAAGGGTGCTAGAGGGGTGTGTGCAAGTTAGGAGATTTGTGTCTACAATGCCTTGCAGTGAGTCGCGAGGGACTCTACCAAAGTGGTTAGCTGCTTAAGGGCCTCATTTGTGTGGAAGTTTTGGCTTATAAAATCTCCATTCTAGAGAGATTGCATCACCAGAAATTTTTTTATCATGGATTCCATATTAGAGCGATTTTGCGTCGCCACAAAATTCTTCATTAACAATTCAAGGTTGGATTTCCCAAAGGTAGTAATTATGTCATATTGTGACCATGCAGTTCCACGATGGGCTAGGAGGAGTTAGTGTAAAGGAAGTTTGGGTGATTTCCCCATTCCAAATTATAAGTTTCGAAGTATGGGCTTACTAAGATATTGTTCATGTGATTGCCCATCTCAAGAATCATTATGTGAAAATGGACTTTATATAAAAATAAATTAAAATAAAAGAAAAGATAAAATTACCTTAGTCTAAACAGCGTTGAAATAAAAATTTTGATATCACAAAAATCCCCCCAGCAACGGCGCCAAAATCTTGAGGTTGTGTAAACCGTAACTGCATGGTTGTGTCAAGTAATACAAAAGTTCGATCCCACATGGAGATACGTGATTACCACAACTATGCTTATCTAAGGTGATCGCAAGTGGTTAATTTGATGCAGATTGAAAAATAAAGTTTTAACCGTTAATATAAAATAAGACTAGGAATTACGATTCATCCATCTAGACTCACCTCAACGATTTGTGTATGTTTTGAATTACGAGAAGTTCTTAAGAAATTTTTATAGAAAATAAGATAAATATGTGTGTCACCCACTTTCGTGGCATGCACATCTAAATGTGCTTCAAGCAAAACTAAGTAAATCAATTAAGAGCGCTACGTCTTGTCATGTGATAATGCATCTTAATTGTTTCTCAACTGAGATCAAGTCGCCTTGCCATTGGCTCCCCGAACTTAATAGTTTAGTAGCTTGCTTTAGGATGTCGATTCATTATCTTTCGATACATGAACGACATCTCTATTGACTTTGCTTTAGCAACCGTCATAGACGAGAAAATAGTACTTGCGTTCTAAAACAAATAAAGCCTAAACATCCTGTAATTTTAAAGACATAAATTTAGTAGAGATTCGTCATAAAATGGACTCACATAAACCCTTGTCCCTAAGAATTTACTCACTCATGGTGAGATGAACAACAACAATAATAGAGAATAGAAACATCACATGAAAAGTAAATGATTAAAGGTAAATAAAGTAAATTACAAACTATCAATAAGAATCTAATAACAATATTATAAAATGCTCAAAGTTTCAATGCAAACAAGCTTAAAGCTCAAATACTTAAGAGAATAACAAGTTTTGCAAGGATTTTTAGTGAAAAGTGGTGGATCCTCCCTAAGTGTCACCCTTAGGTGTTTCTCCATTTTCTCTCAAGCTCTAGGCCTTTATTTATACTAAAATAGGCCATAATTCACCAATGATTTACACTTATTTCGAGCATAATTGCCACTTAACACTAATTATAAAAGAAATGGAGGTTATAGATACCAAAGGTCACAAACTAAGCCAAAAAGTCAAGAATTCGCAACTTCCTAAAGTGCTTACATGAGTCGTGTCAAGGAACACGAGCTGGACATGTTAGCCTCATGTTTGATGTATGAAAAGGGCTTCAAGGGGGCAACATGGCCCGTGTCATGGGACACGGCTAGACCGTGTTTTCCTCACATTTTGCATTGAAAGTGTTCCGTTTCGTGCGATATTCGTCCTTTTTCGTCCCGATTCGCTCCATTGACCTCTTATTGCCTGGAAAACACAAAAGGAAGACAAAACATATAAAAGTGAGCTAAAATAGTGCAAACACACATAAAAACAAAAATAAAACAAGCAATAAAAATGATGCATTTACCCCCTTTCAGCTAGGTCGATAGCTAACTTGTTACCGAAAAATGAGTTCATTTTCTTTGGTTCCATGATCTTGAGCTTTTCTAGAAGAATCTTTATCCATGCTACTTGACATGCAAACACGTACTCAGCTTCACACGACGACAAATCAACAATGTTTTGCTTCCTTGAGCTCTAAGAGATTGGAGCGCCTTTGATCATGAATATGTAGCATGCAATACTCTTCTTCTTGTCTTGATCTCCACTAAAATCTGAATTGGTGTAGCTATATACCTCTGCATCTGCGTTGGTCTTCTTTTTCCTTGGCATCAACACACCATTATCAATCATACCTTTTATGTATCTCAACACTCTCTTAACTACTATGAGATGACATTCTTGGGATTTCTCCATGAATCTGCTCAACAACCTGATACTCTAACAAGTATCTGGTCTGGTATTGCAAAGATACCTCGAGGATCCAATGATTTGTTTGTACAGTGTTGCACGTACAAACTCATCATTTGTATCCTTCCTCTACTTTACTCCTGTCTCCAATGGCGTGGTAGCTACATTATAGTTGATCATCTTAAACCTTTTCAAGATATCTTGAGCATACTTCTTTTGATGTAAGAACATTCTTTCACCTGTATCTTTGATCTCCATCCCTAAGAAATATGACAAATTCCCTAGGCCAGACATTTCAAATTCCTGCATCAGCTTCGATTTGACTCTTCTTATCTTAGCTTCATTTGCACATGTGTTCAACAAATCATCTACATACTAGCATAAAATGATTCGAATTTCACTCTATGCATCATTAACATATACTTCATGTTCAAAGACAAGTTTTATGAAACCTACTTCGATCAGGAAATTATCTATTCCCTTATTCCAAGCCCTTGAGGCTTGCCTCAATCCATATAGTGCCTTCCTCAATCTATACACCTTCTGTTCTTGCCCTTTGATTTTGAATCCTGGTGGTTGAGTAACATTGGCCTCTTATTCCAATGGTCCATTTAGAAATGTTAACTTTACATCTAATTTATGTATCTTTCACCCTTTATATGTAACAATTGAAACCACAATCTTGATTGTATCCAACCTTGCAAGAGGTGCGTAGACTTCGTCGAAATCAATAACAGGTTTTTGCAGAAAACCTCTTGACACCAGTCTTGCCTTATGTTTGGCAATTTTACCGTTTGACCTTTGTTTCACCTTGTAGACCCATTTCACACCAACTAGCTTCTTGCTAGATATTTTAACAATTATTATTCTTTTTTATTACCCTAAGTTCTTCTTTCATGGATTTCGACTAATTTGAATCATTCATGGCTTGATCCAAATTAATTGGTTCTACTTCAACCATCATCATTGCTTCTTCTTTGAGATCATCATTTACATCAATTGCTTGATCTGAAAATCTCTCATATCCAGCTAGCCTTGTCGAATCAGTTCTATTTCTAGTCAATCTTCTAACATTCTACTCAAGTGGTTCTCCCTCTTGTGTTTTTGTGGCCTTATTATGTTGATCTTCTTGTTCAAATATAGTTGCGAATGTTTCTTGCTCATGTCAAACTGACTCCTCAGACCAGTTCCAGCCTTTACTTTCGTCCACTAAAACATACTTACTGATCACCACTTTATCATCTTTTGGTGAATACAATTTGTATGCACCAGTCGAATGATAACCTATGAGTACCATTGCCTGACTTCAATCATCTAGATTCTTCTTCAATTGTTTAGGTACATACATGAAACACATTGATCCAAATACTCTAAGATGACTAACATTTGGCTTTAGTCCTGTTCAGGCTTCATAAGGTCTTCTCGACTATCTTCTTGGTTGGACATCTATTTAGAATTAATATTATTGTTAAAGCTGCTTCACCCCCAAAATCTCTTTGCATTAATTTAGCTTTCAAGATGCTTCTGGTCATATTCAATATACTTTTATTCCTTCTCTCAACTATTCCATTATGTTGAGGTGTATAGGGCACAATTACTTCATGCTCTATACTTCCTCATTGAAAAATCTAGTAAATTCTCAAGAAGTGTATTCACCTCCACCATTAGTTGGTAGTTTCTTTAATTTTCATTCACTATGATTTTTGACGTGCAATTTAAACTTCTTTAACTATGTGAATACCCCACTCTTCTTCTGAATCAGATAAATCCACATATAGTTTGTGAATTTATCTATGAAAGTTGGGAAATAGCAGTTAACTCCATTCGACCTTGCTTCAAAAGCCCCACATACATCAGAATGAACAAGCTCCAACTTTTATTTCGACTTCATGGGCAAGTCATGCTTGAATACTTTCCTAGTCTGCTATGCTTTTTATCATTCCTCACACAGCTAACTTGATTTTTTCACTTGAGGTAATCCATACACAATTTTATTCAGATTGAACATAGCTAAACTTATGAAGTTTAGATGTCCATACCTGTGATGCCATGGCCAATTCTTGTCTTCTTTTGCAGTCGAAGAAAGACATTTGTGATCAACCCCATTGATCTCAACCTTGAAGGTTTTGTTATCTGCTAATGGTGCCTTTAAAATCAACCTTCCTTCACCATCATGCACCTTCATCTGATAGTTTTCCAGCTTCATGTTGTACCCTTTTGCAAGTAACTGGCCTATGCTTATCAAATTACTTGTTATCAAAGGTACATACAACAAATCAGTGATGTCTGCCTTTCGACCATATTTTCTAACCACAAATATGTTTTCTTTTCTACTTGTTGTGACATGTCTGCCATTTGAAAACTTGATCACTTTTTTAACTGATTTATCTAACTTGGTAAACCAGTTTTTATTTCTAGTCATGTGATTACTACATCCTGAATCTAGGTACCACATATTGTCACGTTCATTGCTCGATTGATTATTGGCCATGAGTAACATATCATCAGAGTCACTACCTATAGCATGTGCATATTTCACTTCTTCATTATCTTTTGCTCTTGGCTCTTTTTTCCTTCGACTATCTCGATCATAATGACCAAGTCCTTGACAGTTGTAACACCGCACCTCCTTCATGTAAACTTTATTCCCATAATACTTTTTGTTCATGCCTTTATTGGTTGAATAAGAATGATTCTTTGAATTTTTGCTTGACTTTTCATCATTAGCAAGATTCTTTATCTGTTTCACCTTCTCTTTTCCAAACTTCTTGAAGAATCTTGCTTGCAGTGTCTGTTCAACCACCTTCTCCCTTTTCAAGTTCCTCTACTTCAACCTCATCTCACGAGCTTCCAATGAAGCTTGAAGTTCTTCCAACTTCATCTCAGCTAGGTTCTTTGACTCTTCCATAGAAACTACAATGTAATCAAAATTTGCAGTAAGAGATCTCCACACTTTCTCTATCTTTTCCAAATTGCTGATCGATTAAGCGCATGCGTTCATCTGGTTCATGATTAACATTAATCTTGAGAAGAAATCATCAACTAATTCATCTTATTTCATCTTTGTTATCTCAAACTACTTTCTCAACATCTGCAACTTCACCCTTTCATTTATCATCTCTGTAGTACAAGTTTTTCAACTTGTCTCATGCTCCTTTGGACGATTCTTCTTCAATAATCTTCTCGAATATGTTAGGATCCACACACTAATGAATAAAACATAAAGCATTTCTAAATTTCTTCCTTTGATCCTTGTGCGCAAATCTCTGAGCATCGTCTGCATTTGCTTTCAATGCCAATACTCCATAATTCATAATTTCAGCCACATCTTGAAATCTGAATATGACCTTTATTTGCGCAACCCACCTCTCGTAGTTCTCACATTTGAAAACTAATAGATTTGCTGGAAATTGCATTGATACCAACTTTTTGGAACAATTAGGGTTTGAAGAAGAAGAAAAAAAGAATAGATGTGTGTGAGAGAGAGAGATGGGAGAGATAAACAGAATTGTAAAAGCTAGAATTTTATTGAGTAAAGTTGTTGCTCTTTTACATCACACGACACCTTTATATAGACAATCGAAACACAAAACAAAATCATACAAGTTTTAACCTATTGTATTCGACTTTTTTGAATACAGACTTACACCTAGACAACAACTCTATGCCATTTTTTACTTTCTCAAATACAGCTCACTCTACAGCTACTTCGACTAAGTCACACAACCATGTCGAACACTGACTGCTTACTGAAATCATGAACTACACCTTCTAACAAAGATGAAGTGGTTAAGTAATGGACTGACAATCTAAACTCACTCAAACATAAGGTCTGCAAGGGGCGAAATGGTTGAGATATAAAACCACCTCTTAAAAACACATTAAGAAAATATTAAAAAACAACAGACATAATTTTTCTACAAACTCTACAATATAGTTCGCCTAAGTGCATTTCGTTCTTCAATTAATTAGACAACAATTTAAAATGATATAACATAAAAAACATCTCTCTCTCTCTCTCTCTCTCTCTCTCTATATATATATATATATATATATATATATATATATATATATATATATATATATATATATATATATGAAATTCTGGTATCAGACGTGTGATGTTAAGGTGTGATGTCACAACAACACACTCTGTACAATGGACAGCAATAACAATAAAATAACACCAAGAATTGTTGACCCAGTTCGGTTACAACCAACCTACTCTGGGAGCTACCAAGCCAGGGATGGAATTCACTACTTGTAGATATAATTTACAGACTCAACGACCCGTTGACAATCTCCTAAACTTATACTCTACTAATGACTTCCTACCTAAGAAACCACTTAGGTATGAGAACACCACTCAATCCCGTACAAACACTCAAAGAACCCACTTTGAGTACCCTTGATCTTACTTCACAGCTTCGATCAAATCAAACAACTCTCTTTGCTTCACAGCTTTAGAGAGGACAGAAACTCAACACCTATTCAAACCCTAGAATAGTGTAAATACAAGTACTTTAAACAAACTCTAGACACTAAGCCTTCTGCTCTTGATCTTCTGAATGTTTTATGTACTTTTTCCTTTGGTCTTGTACGCTTTATATAGCTCCTGAATTGGGCTTGGACTTGTCACAATATTTGATCAGATTTGTTAATTAAAACTGAATCTTCAAAACAGATTTTATCCCCAAAATCTTTTTAAATCTTCAACCTTTTAATTCTCCAACAGACCTGCAATCAAATCTCCCATGTAACAGAAAATATCTATCCCAAGATATTCTCATCCAATGAGTTAACCACTCTCCACAATTCCAGCTAATACGCATGCCCTAATAACATATCCTGCTGTTATTAATTCTGCAGGTCTGATGTTACAACATCTCCTGTGTGACATCAGACATCCAACTTCAGCATTTAACAACTTAACACAGCCCAGTGTTAAGACTTCAATGTTACAACATCAGCACCTTGACATCAACATTGAATAACCTTTGTTTTACCAAAATTCCAGCCAATCCAGGAACTATCAATCTCCCCCTTTGGCTAATTTTGGCTAAAACAATCTCTGCACTCTGCAATCACTTCTGCACTCTGCACCTTCAGAGATTTCAGCAGCGGAATAATCTTCAATCAATTTGAAACTCATTAGCAGCGGTTTGACACTTTGCATAGTCTTCATCACTTGATCTGCTGCAGCACCATCTTCATTATTGACAACAGCCAATTGGTGCTCCTTCTTGAAAACATGAACCAGCATCACAGCTGTTCAGTAGCTCATAATGTACAGCAATTTAATCATTTACTCCCCCTAGATGTCTGCTTGGCTGCACTCTTCACATATCATGATATCTTCAAAACTCCCCTCTTTAACTGCATTACCACTTTTCAACTAAACACCTTTTAGCAGCATCAATCTATCTCCCCCTTAATCTCTGCATCTCATCAGCAGCATATGGCAATAATCCTCTTGACTATCTTGGCTATGTTCTCCCCCTTTTTAGCCATAATTAGGCAAGCTTCTATAAGAAGTCTTATTAACTATAGTCAGTATACCCTAGCTCTCATTGTTAGCCTCTCAGTTAGTAAACAGGCAAAACAAATCATAGAAGGAAACTAAAAGCATAAACAGTGCATAAAACAGCACAAAATTCAAGTTACAAAACCAAGCACATTAAGTGCTAAAACAAATACAGAAAATAAAGCTAACCCTACTAAAATAGAAGGCAATCATTAAAAGCTTGAATCTTCTGAGCTGAGATCATCATTATTGTCTTCATCAATAGCATCCTTCCTTGTGTTGACAACTTTACCTTCCTTTGTTGCCAATCTCAAAGCCATGACAAGTCTTTCAAATTTTTGTTTCCTTTCAGTACTAACTCTTATGACTTCATCTAACTCCTTGCAAGCCTCCTCTAGTTCTGTAATCACCCCAGTCTTGGCTGGTGACTGTTGTGATGTTGAAGCAGATGTCTTGACATTGTTAGGAACATGTTTCAACTTGTAATGAAGTAAGAAGGCAGGCTTCCTTTTGCATACTTCATCTGAATGCTGTAGAATTCCAGGATGTTGAGACACGATAATCCCACAAATGAGATAGGGAAAAGCAATGTGCATCTTCACAGCATTTGTAGCAACATGCTTAATAGTATGATCATAGATGTAGGAGCCATAGTCAATTCTTTGCTTTGTCCCAACTGCATAGATTATCTTCCCCAATTCAACAGAAATTGTGGTCTTGTGACTAGTAGGAACCCAGTTGGCAATACCTATTCTGTGCAGAAAAGCATATTTGACACTCAACAAACTGGCTAACAGCTTTCCTTCTACGGGCCAAAAATCTACACGACCAGCAGTGATTTCTCTGCATATAACATTGTTGGAGGCTTCTAATTCCCCATAATCTTCCTCATTTCTTCCTAAGTAGGCATTGATCATCTCAGGAGAAAACCAGACACACTTACCCCTGAGGGTAACTCTTCTAAAAGTTCGGCTCTTACTGTCATTTATCGCTTCAGGTATATTCACTATGAACTCCCTGACCAGTCTATCATAGCAATCAGCCAACCCTGACACAGTTCTTATGAGACCAACAAGCTTAATTAGGTCAATAATTTCAGTAGATTCTAAGTCTTTTGCTACAACCTCTCTTTCCAGAGCTACCTTTCTTAGGCTCACACACTTCCACAAGGAGGCACTTCTGGCACTGTGAGATGAGGTGTTATCAGGCACTTGATTTGTAGCAGGGTTGATGTCTTGAGCATCACTCTCAGAATCTGCCTCCTCCTTGATTCTCCTCTTCTTGCCAGACCTGGCACCTTTGCTCCATGACTTGGGACAGTCTGTAGATGAAGTCCTTTTCTTATCCTTCCCTCTTCCAAATCTATCATCATCAGATGAGTCCTCAATCTCTATAACCTCAACCTGCTCCTTCCCTTTACCCCTGTGGCTTTCATTCCTAGGGGATGATGTTCTGACATCAAGACTGACATCAGTGTCATCAGGATCTTCACCTTTAGCTTCTTGACTAAGGGCCTGGCTTTGAAGATTTTTGTCCTCTCCTTGAGAGTCGACTTGTTCAGCAGGCATTTGCCTTAGAGGGACGGAAATCCCTTTCACCCGTATCCCCTTCTCAAGGATTTTGGTGGCAAGCTGTTCCAAATGCTCATCTACATCAAACTTCTCCTCAACAGCTTGAGAGGATGATGACCTAGCTTCAGGTTTATTAACCGTTGTCGAGGGTTTAGGGTTACCTGACTCGGGAAGAGCACTGGAAATGAGTTCTTCGAAAGAAACCCCAGTTCGTATCTGCTCAGAGTTCTTGGAAGGGACAGACATCGTTCCTTTATGATAGACTAGGTTTGGAGAAGAACCTTCTATTCTATTGAGATTTGGGGAGATGAAACGTTGCGATGAGAATGCTTTGGTAAGTCTTGATGTGGTATCAATATAGTAAGGCGCCTGATTTTGAATACTCTTTAAAGACCAATTACTAATTTTCTCCCTCCATAAAGACTTTCCTTTTAAAACATTCACATCTGAACTTGTTAACTTTGAGTGACCTTTCAGCATCCTGATGTCATAGTCTGATGTTATAACATCAACTTGTACATCACTAGTTGAATCTCCTTCAAGAGAGGTCCACTGATAACAGTTGTCTTTGGTTCTGGTACCCTTCATAATAACCTGATTATGTTCATCAGAAACCACACACCCATCCTTAGTGCAGTTTACCCTGTAACCTTCATCACACAGCTGGCTTATGCTGATCAAATTTGCACTTAAGCCATTGACAAACATAACATTGTCAAGTTCAGGTCTACCATCACCTTGCACTTTCCCAACTCCTGCAACAACACCTTTTTCTCCATTGCCAAATATGACCTCATGAGAGGGGCAAGGTCTAAGATTATCAAACATGGATCTACATCCAGACATGTGCTTGGAACACCCACTGTCAAAATACCATGTTCCTTCTATATCACCCATGTGAGCCAATAAGCACTTCACCTTCTCCTTAGGTACCCATTGTTTAACAAATTTGGGCCTGTGCTTTCTCCATCTGTTTTGGGGCTGAGGGTATCCATGCAGCTTGTAGCAAGAGTACTGCATATGTCCAAATCTTCCACAATAATAGCATCTCACCCTTTCATCTCTGAATCTTCTGCCATGATGAGATTGCCTATGCTGCCATCCATGATGTGGTCTCCTCCTACCATAACTGCTCTGCCATCTATTATGTTGATGTCTTCTCCCATAAGACGGCTGAGAATGTTGTTTCCTGGATTGTCTCCCATGATGGTGTGGCTTTCTTCTTCCATATACATAAGGAACAGCATTGGTGTATCCATTCCCATAACCATACCAGTTGTCCTGATGTTGAGACATCTGATGAGACATGTGCTGTTTGAACTGAGCAGCTTGCATGCTCTCATGGTATTGAGGGGGCATATACTGACTAGCTCCCTGTGGCTTCTTTCTCTTCTGATAGGGACCAGTCTTCTTCTCAGTCTTCTTAGGTTGTGAAACATCAGGTTTCTTAGGGGTAGGATCCTGCTTCTTTGGCTGATGTTGAGATGAAAGTTGTGACACTTCCTTCTTTGATCCTGAAGTGCTTCCTTCTGCAGTTCCCTTGTCCTCAGCCACATAACCTATCCCAGCTTTGTCTCCAGCAGCTTTCTCTGACTGAAGGATCTTGTCAAGTGTGTCTGTACCACAGCTCAGCATCCTAACAGACTTGGTCATTTGATCAAGGTGAGCTCTAACTAGCACCACTTCATTTTCCAGAATAGTCTTTTCATTTTCAAGCTGAGCAATTTGTTTCTTGTGGCACTTATTTTCTTGACAAATCTCAGCACTCTTTAAACACAACTCTTGATAGGTGGATTCCAACTCCTCATAAGTTACTTCTCCATCACTAGAATCATCATCAGAAACCACAGCTCCTGTTAAAGCTCTCACATGCTTTGCTGACTCGCCTTCACTTTCACTATCAGAGTCAGACCAGGAAACTGTCATGCCCTTCTTCTGCTTTTTCAAGAAGGTGGGACATTCTTTCTTGACATGTCCATACCCTTCACACTCAAAGCACTGCACTCCTTTATCTTGGGCAGTTTTCTCTTCATCCTTGTTGCTGGTGTCAGAAGCCATGTTCTTGACATTAGGCCTGGAGTTATTATTCATTCTCTTGAATACTTTGGTGAACTGTCTTCCTAACATCACTATAGCCTGGGATAGATCCTCCTGGGATTCAGATTTCTTCCCTTTCTCTTCTTCACCATTTGTCACCAGGGCTATACTCTTTGGCTTCTTTTCTGGTTCTTCCTCATTCAACCCAAGCTCAAAGGTTTGAAGAGATCCAATGAGCTCATCAACTCTCATCTTGCTGATGTCTTGTGATTCTTCAATGGCAGTAACCTTCATCTTATACTTCTTAGGTAGGGACCTAAGAATCTTCCTTACAAGCTTTTCATCTGACATCTTCTCTCCAAGAGCACTAGATGCATTGGCCAGCTCAAGAACACTCATGTGGAAATCATGAATAGTCTCATCTTCCTTCATCTTCAGGCTTTCAAATTTAGATGTTAAAATCTGAAGTCTTGACATCTTGACTCTAGATGTTCCTTCATGAGTAGCCTGCAAGATATCCCATGCTTCTTTAGCAACTTCACAGGTATTGATTAACCTGAAGATATTCTTATCCACTCCATTGAAGATGGCATTTAGAGCTTTGGAATTTCCAAGGGCGAGCTCATCTTCCTCCTTGGTCCATTCTTCTTCAGGTTTTAGCTTAGAGGTGCCTTCTTTATCTTTACCAGCATCATCATTCTCACATACAATAGGTGTTTTCCACTCTTTAATAACAGCCTTCCAAGCCCTACTGTCCAAGGATTTTAAGAAGGTGGTCATCCTTGGCTTCCAATAG
Source organism: Lathyrus tuberosus (assembly GCA_022829125.1). Lineage (NCBI taxonomy): Eukaryota > Viridiplantae > Streptophyta > Magnoliopsida > Fabales > Fabaceae > Lathyrus > Lathyrus tuberosus. Next base: position 2,810,392 of record JALAZF010000502.1, on the reverse strand, counting down.
TCATAATTGGATCTATCCAAAATAGGGGGTCTGTTGACGAATCCTCCAACTTCTTTGTCCATCTTTTCACCAGAAAGTAACTTCCCTAGATCTCACCCAGAGACAGACAGAATGCCTGCTCTGATACCAATTAAAATTCTGGTATCAGACGTGTGATGTTAAGGTGTGATGTCACAACAACACACTCTACACAATGGACAGCAATAACATTAAAATAACACCAAGAATTGTTGACCCAGTTCGGTTACAACCAACCTACTCTGGGGGCTACCAAGCTAGGGATGGAATTCACTACTTGTAGATATAATTTACAGACTCAACGACCCGTTGACAATCTCCTAAACTTATACTCTACTAATGACTTCCTACCTAAGAAACCACTTAGGTATGAGAACACCACTCAATCCCGTACAAACACTCAAAGAACCCACTTTGAGTACCCTTGATCTTACTTCACAGCTTCGATCAAATCAAACAACTCTCTTTGCTTCACAGCTTTAGAGAGGACAGAAACTCAACACCTATTCAAACCCTAGAATAGTGTAAATACAAGTACTTTAAACAAACTCTAGACACTAAGCCTTCTGCTCTTGATCTTCTGAATGTTTTATGTACTTTTTCCTTTGGTCTTGTGCGCTTTATATAGCTCCTGAATTGGGCTTGGACTTGTCACAATATTTGATCAGATTTGTTAATTAAAACTGAATCTTCAAAACAGATTTTATCCCCAAAATCTTTTTAAATCTTCAACCTTTTAATTCTCCAACAGACCTGCAATCAAATCTCCCATGTAACAGAAAATATCTATCCCAAGATATTCTCATCCAATGAGTTAACCACTCTCCACAATTCCAGCTAATACGCGTGCCCTAATAACATATCCTGCTGTTATTAATTCTGCAGGTCTGATGTTACAACATCACCTGTGTGACATCAGACATCCAACTTCAGCATTTAACAACTTAACACAGCCCAGTGTTAAGACTTCAATGTTACAACATCAGCACCTTGACATCAACATTGAATAACCTTTGTTTTACCAAAATTCCAGCCAATCCAGGAACTATCAATATATATATATATATATATATATATATATATATATATATATATATATATATATATATATGATTATTTCTATTTCTCTCTTGATTTTCATCTTTAATGATTCAACAACTTACACACATTTTACAAATACGTACTGAAATCAAAACGCACCCTATTTAACATTAAAAATCTGATTTCAAAATATTAATTTCTAAAAAAAAAACAACAACAATTAAAGTAAACAAATTTTGTATTTGAATTTGAGTAGTAAAACTAACTCAAAGTCATAATTATTTATGATTGAATCAAAAGTGAAAATCGATAGACTCCCTGGAAATTGCATTGATACCAACTTGTTGGAACAATTAAGGTTTAAAGAACAAGAAGAATAGAAGAGATAAGAGAGACAGAGAGAGAGAGAGATCAAGAGAGAGAGAGAGAGAGAGGCGGAGTTGTAAAAGCTAGAATTTTATTGAGTGAAGTTATTGTTCATTTACATCACACAACGCCTTTATATACACAATCGAAACACAAAACAAAATCATACAAATTTCAACCTATTGTATTCGACAAATTTCAACCTATTGTATTCGACTTTGTCGAATACAGACTTACACCTAGACAACAACTATATGTTATTTTTGACTTTCTCGAATACAACTCACTCTGCAGCCACTTCGACTAGGTCACACAACCATATCAAACACTGACTACTTACTGAAATCATGAATTACAACTTCTAACAAAGGTGAAGTGGTTAAATAATGGCCTGGCAATCTAAACTCACTAAAACATAAAGTTTGCAAGTGGCAGAATGGTAGAGATATAAAACCACCTCTTAAAAACACATTATGAAAATATTTAAAAACAACAGACATAATTTTTCTACAAACTCAACAATACATTTCACCTAAGTGCATTTCGTTCTTCAATTAATTAGACAACAATTTACAATGATATAACATAAAAAAACATATCTCTCTCTCTCTCTCTCTATATATATATATATATATATATATATATATATATATATATAGAGAGAGAGAGAGAGAGAGAGACGTAGTATTTTTACACATTTTAATACTATATGTAGTAGTTTTACACATATACGTAGTATTTTTACACATTTTAATAGTTTTTTTATAGTTAATAAATTAAATCAGTTTAACAGTTAAATTGACAGTTATTAGTAGACATATAAATATGTAAAATTTAAATATAATTTAATATTCTATCATTTTATTTTAACGTAAAATAAATTATTCAAAATACATGTAAGTTTCAACTATTAAAATATATAATAATGAATATTTTAATTATTTAAAATTTATAAACATAATTATTATAATAATATTAAACAATTAAATAATTGATGTAATTTCATTTTAATTTTATAAACAATTAAATATTAGGCTTAAATGCATTTTTTGTCCACCTATTTTAAAGTTTTTAAAAATTTAGTCTTCTTATTTTAAAAATCAGCTTATTAGTCCTTGAACTTTTGGGATTTGGTTGGTTTTTCTACAAACTCTACAATACATTTCATCTAAGTGCATTTCGTTTCTCAATTAATTAGACAACAATTTACAATGATATAACATAAAAAAAACCTCTCTCTCTCTCTCTCTCTCTCTCTCTCTCTCCACACACGTTATGTAGTAGTTTTACACATATAGGTAGTTTTTTTATAGCTAATAAATTAAATCAATTTAACAGTTAAATTGATAGTTATCAGTAGACATATAAATATGTAAAATTTAAATATAATTTAATATTCTATCATTTTATTTTAACGTAAAATAAATTATTCAAAATACATGTAAGTTTCAACTATTAAAATATATAATAATGAATATTTTTATTATTTAAAATTTATAAACATAATTATTATAATAATATTAAACAATTAAATAATTGATGTAATTTCATTTTAATTTTACAAATAATTAAATATTAGGCTTAAATGCACTTTTTATCCACCTATTTTAAAGTTTTTAAAAATTTAGTCTTCCTATTTTAAAAATCAGCTTACTAGTCCTTGAACTTTTGGGATTTAGTTGGTTTTCCTTCACTTTTAATTTCGTGGCAGTGATGATTGAGATAAAATAATTATTTTTAATTGCATTGATGATTAAATTATTTTATTATTTAATTATTAAATTAGTAAATTATTTATTTAATTATTAAATTAATTAATTATTTATAATTTTATTTATTAATTTTTGGTTGGTAGAATTTTATTTATTAATTATTTAACGCAAATTTTAAAAAGATAATTTTTTGGGCTTATCATCCACTCAAGCCCACAAGTTTTAACAAGCTTAGTTTGTCTAGTCTATATAAACACTAAATTTTTTATGCAAAAATCGATGTGGGACTATACCTAATGACTATATACTTCACAAACTTTAAAACTTTCAGGTTTATATACTCAACTACCTTCCTGCATCTATAACCATTTTATTTCTAGTTGCTGCATCTATAACCATTTTATTTCCCAAATAAAACATCCAAATGTACTCTAATACTAATACTAATACTACTTAACTCTATCTAACCATCAAAATGGTAATACGTAATGGTTATATTTAGAGTTTGAGAAAATGGTAATAGCCTGCAAACATAATGTTATCGTCTAAAACAGTATGAAGAATAATGTAAAAATGACACACTAAAAATTGTAGACATATCATATCAAAGTTAAATTTGTAAGAGGCCCCAACGCCACCATCGCGACTTTTCCTGGGTTAGCTTTTGTTTGGTTAAACAAAAAATCATCTGCTGATTCTTCAATAGGTTTCCCGTTTGGTGGAGGAAAATTTTGGTTGCCAAGTCCATCTGTACTAGGGGTGTTCGTGGTTCATTAACTGCATTGAACCGAATCACATTTATGGTTTGGTTCAGTTTGCAATAACCATTTCAATAAAAATTCAGTTAACGGTAAAATTGGTTACAATTCAATTAAAAACTAGTTTAGAACTAGTTTATATTTATAAACTAGTTTATAATTAATTTACAATTTTGGCAAAATAACCCTTTTGGTCCCTTAACTTTACACCAGAGTCCAATTTGGTCCCTTAACTTTAAAAAGTGGTGAAGTCGTCCCTTAACTTTTAAAATGGTCTCATAGTAGTCCTTGTCGTTAGTTTGGTCAAACGTCCGTTTATTAACCCTTACGTGGCAGGTGACATGGAAAATAGAATATCGTCTTCTTCCTTGGCTTCGTTTCCACTCGTTTCCCCTATTTCAGTGGTTAGGGCAAATAGATTTCATCTTCTTTCTTTACAATTCCACTCAAAATTAAAAGTTTGGATTTTGGGAAACATGAAATTGGGTAGTTCTTCAGAATACAGAATACACAATTTCACAGAAGCAGTCATAAACTGCAGTAGATATACTCACAGAGCATAATATGTTCACAACCATAATATGTTAACAACAAAAGCACCAAAGTGTGATTATGCGTGTGAAAACCTCTGGTGAAGTTTTGTTCTATGTGAATTTCTAATACTGTTTACAAACCTTCTTCATATGTAGCATTGGGTTGTTAATTGCAATATTGATGATTTGGTGAGTGATAATATTTTTGTTGTCTTGATAACATCCTGCATAAGGCAGAGTTACTGATGTTTGTGCCTTTTTTTGGGGGGAGAGAATTTTCAAGGAATCCTCCCAAGTGTCGTGAATTCTCACCGGTGGAGAGAGGTCCATATTTTAAAAAAAGAGAAAAAAAACATATAAATTAAGATGTTATATTATTGATTGACAACATTATGAAGAATTCTCTTCGGACTTGGTATCCATTAAACGTATTTTTCAATGCTCAAGTTTTACCTTGATCAATACGCATACTTGTACAGAAGTATCATACAGAATTATATCCAAGAAAGTCAGAAAATATTTAACAATGCATTGTAGGAAAAAATATTGAATGTTCATTTTCTTTCCTAAATCTGATGAGAAATTCTATTCCTACCAGGTCCAAGGAAGGTGTTATTCCTTCTGGAAGTTGCAGAAGCTCCGCTCAATATCTTCCTAAGAATATATCTCATGTAATATGTATTACGAGAGTGTTGACACCAGCTTAACATCTAAGAATGAGAAAAAAATATAGGACTTAAGAATCGTCATACCAAGGTAAACTCGAGAATGAAGTTGGACTGTCACATGCAAACTTTTCCAAGGTAAAACTGCAAGGACTAGCCCTGTATTCAGGTGTTGTAAAGACGGTGAAAGGAACAGTACAAAGAAACAGATGATACATCATTCAAAAATAATAGTTAGACACAAGTAACAGTACAAAGAAACAGATGAAATCACCTTGAAACCCATGATCATTCTAATTTTACCTCAACAAGCTTGAACTGTCTCTTACATCTTCCGGAAATAAATTTTGCACGTTGAAGTTCGCATATGATCTAAAACAATAACGACCACACAAAAATATAAGCAAATGCTCATCCCACAATAGAGCATGTATCTAAGAATAATGTCCATACCTTGTCCTACTAGCACCACAGAAGTTAAAATCATCATCTAATTGGTCTGTGGAAAATGAAGCCAATGGCTCTGAAGATAAAGAAAAAGAGCATAGCAATACATTGTCTTTGGCTATAGCTTCGCCGTTCTTGTTTTGTTTAAATGAACACCACAGTTACTCAGGAAGTAATACATTGTCTTTTCTATCTTTGACAGGCTTATGCAGTCCATCGTCTAAAAGCTCTAGTAAAATCTCAGTGTTTATAGTGCCGACCTTGGTGACAGCTTTAGAGCGCCTCTCATGAGCAACCATCGCATGCTTAGATTCTATTATCGCCATATTCTTCTTCTGTTTCGGGCTTTTTCGAAAATGCCGCTTCCACACTCAGGTCTGCCTTTTTGCTGGAGAAATGGTACAACATCATCCTTGCGAACATGATTATGATGACACACGGGATCATCATGGGTGCTGCTTTTTTGGATGCTTTTCATCATTGTGAAGATGCCTTTTGTTTGTTTTATATGGTTGGCAGAAACAGAGATATCATGTATCTATGATGATTATGTTCATGTCCTTGTTTGTTTGTATTGATATAATTTAGTCGTGTGTAAAGGCTTATGACTTGGATGATTTTATGAAACTTGTTTTGTGGTTCTCTCACTCAGAAATAGTATGCTATGACTTTTCATGTTCTATAGATTATTTTAATGCTTCAAAGTTTCCACGTCACCCATACAACGCCCACCTGGCCAATGATTTCAAAAAAGGACTAACGGAACCTAACAGAAGGATAAACGTGACACATTTTAAAAAGTTAAGGGACGACTTCGCCACTTTTTAAAGTTAAGGGACCAAATTGGACCCTGGTGTAAAGTTAAGGGACGAAAAATATTATTTTCCCTACAATTTTAAACCAATTATAAATTTTGAACTCTTTTAAAACCAAATTTTTTAACTTCATAAAATTTTAAATTTTTTTATAGTAAAAAAAAAATATTCTTGAAAATATTTATTTTCAATCTTTTTTTTATTTTCATATTTTATATTTTTGAAAAAAAATAATTTCTCGTTTTTCCAAAAAAAAACTTGCTTTTTCATATTTTTGAAAAAAAAAACTCATTTTTCACATTTCCAAAAAAAAAAAAACGATTTTTTGGATATTCTAAAAAAATATTAAATTTTCGTAACCCGATTTTTTCATATTTTCAAAAAAACTCGATTTTTTCATATTTCCCAAAAATCTCGATTTTTTTCATATTTTCGAAAAAACTCGACTTTTTCATATTTTCGAACAAACTTGACTTTTTTATATTTTCGAAAAAACTCGATTTTTTCATATTTATGAAAAAACTCGAGTTTTTCATATTTAAAAAAAAAACTCGACTTTTTCATATTACTGAAAAAACTCGACTTTTTCATTTTTCCGAAAAAACTCGATTTTTTCATATTTATGAAAAAACTCTACTTTTTTATATTTCCGAAAAAAAAACTCGATTTTTTCATATTTCTGAAAAAACTCGACTTTTACATATTTCTAAAAAAACTCGACTTTTTCATATTTCGAAAAAACTCGACTTTTTTATATTTCCGAAAAAACTCAATTTTTTCATATTTTTGAAAAAACTCGAATATTTCATATTTTCGAGAAAACTCGACTTTTTCATATTTCCGAAGAACTCGAATTTTTTATATTTCCGAACAAACTTAACTTTTTCATATTTTCGAAAAAACTCGATTTTTTCATTTTTTTTCGGAAAAAGTCAATTTTTTCATTTTTATGAAAAAACTCGACTTTTTCATATTTTCAAAAAATCTCGACTTTTTCATATTTCAAAAAATAAATCGACTTTTTCATATTTCTTAAAAAACTCGAGTTTTTCTTTTTTTCGAATCATTTATATAGAAAATACAATTGATCGGCCGGTTTCAATCGTGTAGTACAAATATCAATAGATCTCACTTTTTTAGGGGATGAAATTCCATAATTCTCTAAGATTAATCAAAACTAAACACATATACACTTTGTGAATCTTGTGATGAGCATGCCATTAATATCAGTAAGCATAGGATATGTTCGTGATGTCAATAATCAAACAAATAAATATTGGTGCATGCATGCATATGCCTTTAGTTAGAAAAAAAGCACGACTCCAATTTGTGATGAGAACATATCATATTCCTATTTGGTGCGTCTCGTGTGTCACGTTTCATAAAACCAATATTCAAAACGGTCACAATTTTGATTTTAAAATTTGGTATTTGACATTAATCAAGTTTTTTTCGCAAATATAAAAAAGTTGAATTTTTCATAAATATGAAAAAGTCGAGTTTTTTCAGAAATATGAAAAATTCGAGTTTTTTTTCAGAAATATGAAAACTCGATTTTTTATATTTCTGAAAAAATTAGATTTTTTTTCTTCGTATTTTTAAAAATAAAATCGATTTATTGTATTTCCGAAAAAAATCGATGTTTTGTATTTTCGCAAAAAATCGATTTTTCGGACAGAATCGATATTAGTTTTTTTCAGGAAAAAAAATTATTTTCAAGAAATAAAAAATGTATTTTCTAGAATTTTTTTTTTATTTTCAATTTTTTTTAATTTTCAGAATTTTTTTTACTTTCAATATATTTTTTATTCTTTTTATTAAAAACTAATTAATTTATATATTAAACCAATTTATACAAGAAAATTGGTTCTGAACCGGTTTTAAACTGAATTCAAATTGTTTTAATTAAATAGTTCAGTTCATTAATTATTTAAATGGTTCAGTTTTTTTTATAGTATAATCCAGTTCAATTCAAGTATACAATTCAGTTAACCATATTTTTGAACACCCCTAATCTGTACCATGAACAAAATCTGCAATGCAAAATTTCGTCTTTTTTTTTATAAAATTGACATGGATTATACAAATTAGTCAAATCAAATACCAAGATTTATTGCAAATTTACTAATTGCACACTACAAATTTTAAAGTGATCTTATTAGTGGACACATTCTTATCAAATATATTTTTCTTCCCATTTCAAAGTGATCTCATCAGTGATAACATCACAAACACACAAAGTGAAGCTCTACTATTTTCATGACCTGAATTTATGGAGAATTTGAGAGCTTACAATTTTTAATGTAAACAAGTATAAATTTTCTATGCATTGTAAACTATAGCAGGGTCAACATCAAGAATGGAGTTTATTTGCTTGTCCCACATCATTTTTTAGATAGAATTTTAATGTATATAAAGTTAATTCATGCTTAATATTTTAAATTGAAAAATTACTATGAAATATGGGCCATGAAAGCTGGCCCAAAATGACCCTTTAAAAATTTTGATTAACATGAGTTAAAAAATAATTAAAATTATAAATTATTAATTAATTTAATAATTAAATAATAAAATAACTTAATTATCAATGTCAAATAATTAAAAATAGTTTTTTTATTCCAATGATCACGTAATTAAAAGTGAAGGGGGAACTAACTAAAACTCAAGTAATGTAAAATTCAGAAATTAAAAAATTGATTTTTAAAATAGAAGATTAAATTCTAAAAAACTTCAAAATACAGGAATGAAAAGTGGATTTATACCTAAATATTATTAAAAATGTTAAATTTGATTCGATGTTAATATTTATTCCCTGAAAAACAGAAAATAAGAAAAACATAACCAAATGCTACTGTATGTAAGCATTTTCTTGTCGAAAGAATAGTATATATGTCATTCAAGAATGTCAATACATACAGTAGACAAAGTGTAAGGTTCCACTCCGATCATTTTTATAAAAAATATATTTTTTTTTTTATTTATTAAATAATTAATATATCTAATTTATAATGCAGATCAAATATATTAATTATTTAATAAATCTAAAAAAATAAATTATTTTTTATAAAATAGACAGGAAGAAGTAATATTCTTACAAGCTTCTTAGGCTTTTTCTTCTTCATTTAAAAGGGAAATTCAATAGGACTAAAGTTGAACATCCCCACGTGATCTCAAGTGGTTCTCGTAGAATTTAATCTTTTCGACAGAATGTAATGAGATTCCTAATAGGAGGCCAAGCAGATAAACAAACTGAGGACATAAATCAAAGACGAGTTAATTTCTAACCGATATTAACCAATCAATGTTGCAGTTCTTTAAAATATATTCTAAGATACTGAACTTTTTTAATGCAGCCAATCATATGTCAAAACGTTTTCAGTCACTTTCACTTGGAAAGTTTAGGCTAGTGTGACGAATTTGCTCATACATTACGGAAGAAAAAGCGTTTTTTATGTTTTATTTTGTATTCTTTTTAACATACATACGGCTAGATGGACAACTTTAATTAGTTGTTATTTTAGCATGTCTAACACTTGCTTCTGACGGATGTCAAAACAGGTTTGATGTATCGAACATGAATATTTTACCTGTATTTATTTTGTGATGAGTCAAGGTTTTAAATATGAATCTTCTAACATATATGTTTTGTTCCATCCTTTTTTTTTTTTGACGTGAATATTGACGTGAAATTTTGTGATTTTTAAATTTAAAATGCAAGATTCTCACGTGTTTGCGTCGTACAACCTTCATTTTTTTTTTTGTAGAGTGGGCAATGTTTAATCTCTACATTTTTAATATGACCGCTTCGTACCATCCTGTTTTTTTTTACGAATTTTGTTGGGCGGACCTAAAGGGGGACATACATGCGATATTGAATACATAATTCCCTTCTTTATATCGGGATACGAGAAACAACGTAATAATAACTACTCTGATATAATAACTATTCTGCAAGTTATAAGATAATACATACTCCATCTATCTCAAGTCATTTAACACAAATTAAGAAACACAATTAATTTAATATGAAAAAGAGAAATCATTTGTAACTTTACAATATCATCCTTTATTTATTACACATGAAAAAGAAATTTAAATAATTAGAAAAAAATAGTAATAAATAATATATGGTATATTATAAAAATATCAATTAATCTATAATATAGGAAAATTAATGGTTATGGAAAACCATTAATTAACCCTTATAATTTGCTTGCCATGTCAGCAAATAAGGGGTTATTTGAGTCCAAAATCAACTATTTCCAACCAACTTAAGCACTAATTGAAACGGAACTATTATTTTTACACTACATACACCACTAATTTTCCAACTGGTCGATGTACACTACCTAATAGTTCCAATTTGTAACTAATTGTAATTGATTTGGGGTATTGATACATGCACCCCACTTTTTGTTTGAAAAAACAGGCTGGATTTTGAAACTGATGTAGAAAATTCTCTCTCTTCTTCGTTGTCTCTGTGTCTTCTTCTTCCTCCTTCCTTATGTTGGTATTATTTTTTCTTCAACTTTCTTCTCCTTCCTTTTCTTTGCAAGTATTTTGGTGTAAGTTTCTTCTTTCCCCTGTTATCTTTCTCCATTTTACCTAAATGCATTTCGATTGTTTTTAATGGGTGTTGTTATTTACATATCTAACATGTTTACAACGAAGAGTATGCCATTTTGTGCGGTTTTAGTAATGGATTTCTGGTGGTGGAAGGAGTTTTCTGTAGCGAGTTTGGTGGTGGTCGGATTCAGAATTGTTGTTTTATGAGTTTTGTATATTTCTGCAACCTTAAATGTCATTAGTTATGGAGGAACAAATGCCTCCCTACTTTTTGGCTGATATGGGTCATACAAACAATATACATGCATCTAAATTTTTCTACTGCCATTATTCAAGAGCTGAAGCATCTTGATGAGGAGAAATTAATGACCTAAACCCCTGTTGTTTTTGCTCATGACTTATTTTGTTTCGTAATTTAAGTATGGTTGATATGGAATAATATGATTGTGGATAGTTGACAATTTTTTGGTAGGTTTTGGATCCTGTGATTGCTCTTTTTGGGGTGAACTTAACTGGGAGACGATATATTGCTGAACGACAGGTCTATTAGTATGTCATATACATGTAATAACAGGTTCTTAGCAAATCATTTCACAGGGACGATCACAGTTGTCATTTGAACTATGTGGAGCAGCAACATGGAGGTTCATTAGTTGCCCTACTGGAAATCACAGGGGGTAAGGGTGTTGTTCATCAGTTGTCATTTCTTATTTTTATTTCAATGTCTATGGTTTGATCATTGTTTTGTTGCATTTTATGTGCTGAGATTATCCTACAGTGCAGGAGGCTATGTTTTCATCCATCTTTCTTAAGGAAATTTGTCAATTTTGTTCTTAGGATGGTGGTTGGCGACACAAAGAAGTCACATGCAACAGGACAGAAGTTGCATTGCATCTTCATGTTTACAACCTTAAGAGGTATACCTTTGGCATTATTATAATGATGATGAAATAAATACCTGCTGTTTGGGTAGTAAAATATGTGTGGTATTTAAAAAATTATAACCCCTTCCATATCATGTTTAGGGAACCAGTCCTCTTCATTACATTTTCTTTGAAGTCTTGCAACATCAACAACAAGTCACCAGCTAGGCTATTTCCTACTCGCATTGATTGAAGGTTACGACTTTTCAAGTGATACCATAAGCAGTAATTTTCAATTTTCTTTGAGCTTATTCTCTATTATTGTTGTGTTGTTGGGGTTTGACGTCTGGGCACAGACTATCTTGGTCAACTTGGGCTCTGCACCTAAAACTAATGAATTGAGTTCTGGAGTACTAATTTAGCGAAGCGAGCTATATGCAGGTTTATGATCAAGACACATAAGTTCTTCTCAACAATGACAAGTTAAGCATGTATGAAAGTGTTTCCTTCACGTTGGATCCATCAAAGCTATGGAGCATAGAACTAATACTGCAGGCAAGTGTAAGGCACAGACAATACTACAAGTGCACGCACATGCAAGTATCATACAGAAACATATCCAAGATTTTGGCATTTGTAAACATATCAAGTGTAGGCACTGGCAATACTAAAAGTGTAAGATATTGGGTGAAAGCACAGGAATAGTTTTTTATATATAGTACTTAATCCTACAGTGTTTTTTTATTAACTAAGCATCTATTCTTACTGGACATATTTTCAGACTTTCAGTTTGAAGCTGGTGAAGAGGGTTGATAGACCCCAATACAAGGTGAGCTCCCCTATTAACTAAGTCTTACTAATCTTCATAAGGACCATAGGATGTTTGAAGCATAACCAATGCTTTGCTTATGATATTCTTGGTTTACACTGCACATCCTACAGTACACTTTAGCCAGGCTTGGGTATGCAGAGGAGCATGACACAATTGTGTTGGCGCTGACATATAACTATGGCGTTACTGAATGCACTAAGGGAAATGCTTATGCACAGGTTAGTTAACAATTAGATATCCTTCTAGAAACTTAAACTGGTATCTTCACATTTCTGCACTACTTGATATAATTTGTGTGGTCTATATAACAGGTTTCTATTGGCACTGATGATGTATACAACAGTGCTGAGCTGTGTTATATTTAGGATTAACCAGCTAATAATAGAGTCATAGGTATTATATTTATGAATTGTCTATGAATTGGCATATGAGAATCTGAGGATTTTTGTAGTTGAAGTTGATAGAAAAAGGAATTTGTGCAGGATATAGAGGTATTTGTGTGTTATGGACAGAGACATGTTCTCAAGTTTGCTCAGTATACTGGAGCTCATGCTATTGCTGGAAGGCATACTCCTGGAACCTTCACCAATCACCTTCAACCTTCCTTCAGTGAGCCCCGTCTTTTCTTTACCATTAACCTTTGTTTATTTTTGTATTTTAGTTTCACTGTATTTGGTTGTAAATATAATTTATGTTATATCTTTTGTATTCTTAAGCATACTTTTCATTAATTTAATATCGTTGCTTTGTTCCCTTTGATAGTCAATGTTACATACTAAATGTGTGTTATTTTATGCATGCTTTGTTTCTAATTGTATGTTGTGGGGAAGCCAATCAAAGAAGCCGCTGTTGGAAATATTCTTACTATTGCATTTTCTGATACTGATTCTCCGATGTGGTATGTTGATATTGGAATTCCTGCCAACAACAACGGAAAACTCAATAAATGAAACGGGTCTGAACCTGGTGTCCAGTGCCTTGATGAATAACGAAGTTGGAGTGGTACTACATTACCCTAATTACATATCTGGTTTAACATATACTCACAAACTATGTAGCAGATTGATCCTTTGGTACCCCAACATTCTGCTCTTATTCTGTATTATTCTGTGAGTTACTTGAGTAAGTCACGATATTCAAGTTGTTTTATTAATATTAATACTGATGAGTGTTTATAATATACATGGTTACTTATTATTACTGTAGAAACCATTTAAGTTTCACAAAAGAAGTGATTATTGTATTATAACGAGATCTTATTGATGATATATAAGATGTCCTGGAGGAATAAATATGTCTGTCTTTAAAATTTCAGAATACGGTGGAGGAAGATGGACACAACCTGCGTGCTATCACTAATCAGCTATGGACATATGCATTTTTTTTGTGGAGCATTCAAAGACATGGTACATGTTAATCCTTTCTAATATTGAGGTGTGAGCGATCGGATGGATCGTGTGCCTTAAAAATAAGAGGTGTGAGCGACGGGGAACATCGTTTGCCCGACGGGGAGTTACATTAAGTAACAAGCGATGATTCCAGCAGAGTTCCTGAGTGAACTGGTGACGAGAAATAATGGATAGATGGTACCGCATGTGCATTGCATAGAGTCGTTGTGTCGGTCTCTGTGCATTTGCATAAATCATGAATGATTTGATTATGTGTGAGAATTGTGAATGGATGCATTTTGTGTGGAAAATCATAAATGGATTGATTATGTGAGGAAATTGTGAATTAATTGATTATGTGTTGAGATTTATGTTTGAATTGGTGAATTGATGTGCATGTGCGATAAATGCACTGGTTGTGGATAATATGTCTTATGTGTAGGCATGTGCTATGTGATGTGGTGGTGTGTTTCTATATGTTATGACTATGGTGTGCCTTATGTGTGAATATGTGATTATGTTAGTATAATTGGTTTATGTTATGTATATGTGGCATGATATATGTGTTAATATGCGATGATGTGGTGAGAATAACTATGCATGTGAATTTTTATGTGTTTGCATATTATTATGCAATCTTGATCTAGTTGTTATTTCTCACCCTTCTGCTGTGGTTTGTTGCTCTATGAGGAAATTGTAGATCAGTGTCCTGGAGGCTTTGTGAAGATTAGTTCTCCATTCTTTTGTCGGTCTTGGTGTCTGCTCTGATACGTAGCACAGGAGTCGGGGAACGATTATGATACATATGTATATAATTGTTGAGTATATTTTGTATTACTCGTGTATGTATATTTTGACGTTAGAAAATAATTTATTTGTAAAACAAGTCAGTTATGGATCCTTCCGCTTTATTCCATAATTGCACTTCATTTTGTTGGAAAAAGTTGCCCTTTGAGGTTGATTCCATTTTGTGTTATGTATCAAATTTATGAGCAGGGAATGTATTTTCTTTCTTCAAATGTGGCATCCTTATTCCTGTCGGAAAAATAAATTTTTAGTTACTCTGATTTTATTTATGCATTAGTTATTCGCGATGGGAAGTGGGGTGTTACATTAGTGGTATCAGAGCAGGTCGGTCCGTCCGACCAAGTTGTTTAGTCAGTTGGTGTGGCAGTTGAATACTGTCGATGTTATTTGTCCCTTAGTACGTGATATGTGTGTGAGACACTGTCAGTGCTTTCTGGTTTCCTAGTCCTTTGTCTTCAGGTGTGAGAATGAGATAAGTGGGGGAGATGCTGGAACTTCTCCAAGTTGCTTCAATTGTGGAGTATTGGCTCAGTGTGCCGTTAGTTGCAAGAGTGTAAGTGTTGTTTGGACAGTGTTGTTCCTGATTCCGGAGGGAATGCGGAGGTAAGGTTTATGTCAACTAAGGATTTGTGCCTTAGGTAGTTTTGTGCATAAGATGCAAGAAATGTTATTATAGTTTGGTAAAGACAGTTTATGCCCCATCATGATTGTCGGCTGTCTATTGACAAATTGAGGAACTGATCACCCTTAATCTCTTGTTGATAGCAGACGGGAATTATGTTGAATGGAATAGACGTGTCTTTCCGACTTTGATAGTGTGTGAAATGAATTGTTTGGAATTAAGGAAATGATTACGGATTGTTTGGTTGAGTCGATGAAGATTCTTATATCAAAAGATGAGGCTGATTAGAGGTTTTGGTATGTTGGTTCAGTTGGGAAATCATTGAGGGAGAATGATTGGGTTTTATTTAGGGATGCTTCTCAGAGAATAGAGATTGAACTTAATTGGACAACAGTGAATAATTGAGGTTTATATCTGCTAAGTAAGTAGGAAACTCTTGGTAGATGGGACTAAGAGGTGTGTTTTGTCCGTGATGGTAGTGTTCTGGAAATTGGCAGGAAAGTCACAGTGATGGGCCGTCAGTTATGACTGGTTTTCAGAGGTGTTTTTGGATGAAACTTTAGTGTGTCAACTTGAAGAGGTCCAGCATGATTGGTAAGGAAAAAATGATAGCAGGAGGTTGCGTGTTAATCAGTGAGTAGTATGGAAACTTGCGGTTGTGTTCTGGATAGCTTGAGTTTTGAATTGTGACGAATCACAAACGATTTGAAATTCCTTGAGGGTATTGAGACTATGGAAATCTTGAGAAAACCCTTAGACGTGGATGTAATATTTGAGAATTCATTTTGGTTGGTTGTAGATACAAATTGGAATTTGTGGGATTGGATGGTCAAGAGAAGAAAAAACTGGGTATGGATTAATGACAGTTGAATAAGGTAACGATTGAGAATAAGTGTCCACTTTCAGGAATAGATGATTGGAATGGTTTGGTTGAGTTGATTGAAATTACAATTGTTTGGAATGTTTGATAAGAGTGGTGAATTGTGTGAGTTGAGGCTTTGATCGATTTAATGTGATTGGTTAGGTTTGTTATCCTCGGAATAGGTTGTTATTTACTCGGTTAAGCTTGTATGTGAGTAACCAGTTACCCAGTGAAAAGTTTTGCAAAAGCTTTAAGGATTTATATGTTTTGGATTTTGGTTGGGAATTGCAACGTATAGTGATGATATTTGGTGTTAGTAATGCGTCTCTAATGTCTACGGAGTAGAGGAATCGTATCTTCCATATTTAATTGGATAAGTTCGTAGTGGTTTTGATTGAGGATATTCGGATTTGTTATAAACTCAGAGGAAGAACGAGTAAAGTGTTTGGGATTTGAATTACAAGCGTTGAAAAGAGACGAACTTCTATGCTAAGTTATTCGAGTGAGAATTTTGGTTGAAAAGGGTTAGTTTTTTGGAAATGTTATTTCAGATGAGAGTATGGTTAATGGATCCATCGGAAGTAGATGTAGTTCTACATGAGAGGCTCCGAAGTTGGTTAAGGAGATTAGAAAATTTTGGGCTCAGTTGGTTGTTACAGAAGGCTATGGAAGACTTTGCTAAGTTCGTACTTCGGTTATCCCAGTTGACTTGCAAAGGGTGAGTCATTTGTTTTGGATGTTCGTTGTGAGTGAGTTTTGGTGAGCGGAAGTAGAAGTTTTCTACGACTTCAGTTTTTATTCTGGATGATCCTAATAAACCGTTTGTGGGGTATTGTGATGTGTCTTTGATGAGTTTAGCCAGCGTGGTAATGGAAGAGGGTAAAGTCGTGGCTTATGCTTTACGACAATTGAGGATTCATAAAAGGATCTATACTATTCTGGATTTGGAATTGGTTGCGGTGGTATTGTATTGGAATAATTGGAGGTATTATCTTTATGGTTCTAGGTTCGAAGTGTTTGGTAATCACGAGAATATTGAGTACTTGTTTGGTCTGAAGGAATAGAGTATGAGACAACGAGGAGGGCTGGAATTCGTGACGAGTTATGAATTTGGCTTGGATTATCCTTCAAGAAAAGCTAAGGTTGTGCCTAAAAAGTTAAGTCGAAAGTTGTTATGCATGTCTATTTTGATGGTCAGAGAATTAGAATTATTTGAGCAGTTCAGAGACTTGTGTCTGGTGTGTGAGGTAACACAGTAGAGTGTGAGGTTGGGTATATTGAAAGTGAACAGTGATTTTTGGAGAATATGAGGAAGAGTTAGACTTTGGTCGTGAGATTGATAGTTTTGGTGGTTACGAGTAATCAGAGTGCGCAGCGGAAGCGTGATGTGGCACATTTTGTATTTGTGTGAGGGACTTGTAAGAATTCATAGGTTGAACATTGAGGACATATAGGAGTGATGAGACTATCAGACGTTGTGGTTGGATGTTCGATTGGTGAAGCGTAGCATTGTTGTAATATTGTTGTGTGACAAGGATGTTGGTATCATGGTTATGTAGAGGTTGTTGAAACGATGTTGGGTCGTGGAACTTTATGATCTGGTTGTGTTTCGGTTCAAGAGTGAACCTGTGTGTGTTCGTAACTTGAGTATTCTTTGAGTTGTGAGTTGGTCGTCAAGTGCATTGTATGGGCTTTGCATCTTGTCGTTGTAGTTGTTGTCGTTGTTGTGGTTGCTGTTAGCAAGGTGGTTGGTTTGTTGTGTTATTCGTGGTGTGCCTTTGGTTGGCCTGTTAGCTTGTTGTCGCTCCCGGGATTTTCATCCTAGTACAAACGCGAAAGTGGCACCGAACAGAGTCGCCAGCAATGTGTATTTATCCCAAGAGAGGGAAAGGAAACACCGCGTAAACCTGAGAGAAAGGAAAAGCATGGTCTTGCGACCAAGAGAAGTGGGTAAGGGAGTCGGTTACGCGAGAGGAAGGTATTAGCACCCCCTCACGTCCATCGTACCCGATGGGATCCACGCTTGCTTGTCTCGATCAAAGGGTGTAAGAAAGGAATACTGAGAAAGAACTGAAAAAGGAAAGGAGAAAGAGAAACAAATGTAGGGAAAATAAAAGAAGTGCTCGCATGGGCCCTACCCCACTGCCTACGTATCTCATCAGGAGCATGAGAATCAGAGCGACGTAGTTCCCCTCACTAGGGATGAATTGTTTGTGTTTTTTAGAGAACGGCTGACGTTCTAGCTCAGGTGTTGCAGGCTCGCTGGTCCGAGTGCGTTACCATCTTGCAAGAGAACGAGTAGAAGCGCGTTCGTGCGTTGAGAGTGAATGAGGTGAGAAAAGAATTCCCGAAGGAAAGACGTTATTGTTTGTTTTTGTCTTTTAAGAGTTTTTTCATTTGTTTGCATATGATAGTGTATCTGAATCTTAGTCATTGGAATGTGTACATCCTCACATTCCAAGATGGAATGGGTAAGAAAGCACACTAAGAGTGAAGAAGACCCCCACACTTAGTTCCAATTGTCAAGGTTCAAACACACTAGCATACTTGTGTTTATTAAGTGTTTTGTTGATTAAGAAATGAAGAAGTGTTTTTTATTATTTGCACCTTCAACAAGTATTGCATTTAAGTCCCTCATACAAGATCAAATGTTTAACACATTGACCCAAGATGGGCTATATGCTACACATTCTAAGATTACAAGAGAAGACCCCTTATAATCTTTTCTTTATATGAAAGGCCTAAATGCAATAAATGCATACCTTTATTATGTGTTTTGAATTTCCTTTGAGATGAGAAGATGAAAGACTCAAGAGAGGAGAAAAGGTAAAACCTATATGGACTAAGACTCAATCCTAATTGAAGATTAAAGGGAGTGATCCTAAAGGTTTGTGAGGTTTCAACCTAAAATCTAAAGAAAGAAAGAATTAAACAATTCACTTCCAAAGTAGAAGATGAATTGTAATTCAAAAGGGAAAGTGATGAGTTATTAAAAGAAAGCACATAAGTGCTTAACAAAACATGGAATTGTAAAAGAGAAAGGATAGAAGTTGAATGTGGATTCCTTATCCACACTCAATTGAAACTTACCAAAGCCCCTACATGGTTAGCACAATCACTTACAAGTGAAGTAAGAAAATATAATGAACAAATCAAATTCAAACAAGTTGACAAACAAGGTGAAATGAGATTGAATGCTATACATGCTTCCAAGTCAGAATGTAACTCATATTTACACAACCTAATGTTATCCTAAATGGGCATACTAAATCATGCAAACAAAATCTCAATCCAACAAGAAGCAAAGAAGAAAAGGTGAAGTGATGTGAATGTGGTTCATACTTGTGAAACAAGTGACTTAAGGTGCAAGATAAACATCAAACATGCAAAGATGAAACCCAAATGTCACAATCAGAAGTCAATTAACATGCTATACATCCTCAAACAAAACCACAACTCATGGCACAAGTGCCTTCATGATCAAGCAAACCAAACATGAGGCATGCATTCACAAAATGAACAAGTTAAACTTCATGCTTCAAACAAATAGCAAACATGCTTCAAAAATTATGACTTTCACCAATCAAACACCTTAAACACATGCCATTAACATATCAAGTCCACAAGCAATGGATCAGAACCAAAGTCACTCAACAATTAGGTCAAAGTCTCATGGAAGCTTCATGCATTCATGCTCAAAGCAACACATCAAAAGTCATCCAAAAAAGACTTAAAAATCATCTCATAAATCTCAAACATACCTCAACATATTGTGACCACAATGCAAAAAGAAAGGCATCAAAATCATTTTTTATGATCAAGAACAAAAATGCACAAAATCATATGTCACATTAAGTATGCATACAAATGGAAATTCAAAAGAAATAATGGAACAGGGGCAAAATGGTCATAAAATCAGAAAATAAAATCATGAAAAATTTCCTAAATGTTTTAAGAATACACATGAATTTTTGTGGAATTTTATTATGCATTTTAGTATTTTTAAAAATTGAAAATCAAACGCGTATGTAAAATGAAAATAAAAATAAAATGCAATATGAGAGGGGGGTATGAATATAGCAAATCAGCATGTTCAAATCACATGGGCCTCAAAATTGGGGGTGTGGATAGTATTCTGATTTGGGTCCATTTACGCGCAAAACACCATAACAAACATGCACCTTCAGTCAACAAACTTGACTCACTATTAACCATTGGATCAAGTCAAAGTCATGCTAAAGTCAAAGTAAGCAAGATCAAAGCTCATGCGTGAGGGAACATACTCATAACTATGTACTGCACCGCACCATGTTTAAATGAATCAGAAAATTGGCACATGACATGCACGCCCTTTTTTAATGTGCTGGCACGTTTTCACGCATTGGATCAACAAAATCACACGGCTGACATTCAAACTGGCAATGAAACCCTAGCACAAAGCTACCGGCCGGAGAGGGACCTCCGGTCACCTTCTCCGGTCACACACCACCGTCTGCAACTTCACATGTTCACAGAAATGTACAATACGCATACCAAAATGAAGCTGAGCTCATGTAGATCAAGAATGCACACTTATTTTTCACATATCAAGCACGTGCACAAAGAACAGAAGAGATCAAGTCCTGCCCTAAGTTTTCAACTATGCCTCTAAAGGCCTATCAACTAGCCAGACAAATTCTTGAGCTTATAAGAAGCCTCAAGAACCTGAAAACCACTTCAAATCAAGTCTATAATGGTGGAAATTCGTACCTGAAGATTTGAGACCTTGAGATGTTCTTCAGAAAACCAGAGATGCTGCTTCCTCTTTGAGCTTCTTTTGGCCAAATAAAGGCTTAGATGCAGTGGTGGATGATGATTCAATGGAGAAGAAATGAAATCCAAGCTTCAAAACCAGTTGCAAGGTAGTGAAATTGAGAAAGAATCAGAGAGATTCTGAAGTGAAAATGAGGAAATGAACAAGGTGAAGCTCGAGAATCAATGGCAATGGTGAGATTGAGAGAGAAGAAGAGCAAGTTTCTGAAGTGAATGTGTGAAAAATGAAGTTGGAAATGAAATTTGAGAGTGTGATTTTTATTTATAGTGTGAGCTAACCATGGTTTAATGAGTGGAGTTAACTGAGTTGGATGAGTTAAAGTGAGTGCACCCTAACTAACTGAGTCAAGTTAGTTAGGGGCGAGTTATTGAGGCTGAGTTATGGTGAGGTCAAGCTCATGACAGTTATGGTGGAAGGGAGAAAAGGAGAGTGAAGCTGCCAATCTGTGCATCAGAAACTTGCTAAGCAAGTTTGTTCCTTCTATTCTCATGTATGGCACGTGACAGTGTGCATTATGTAAGTAACTTGTGCTTGGTTGAAAGAGGAAACAAAAGTGAGGAGGTGTTTGTGGTGTGACTGAACCAAATCATGCAGCATGTCATCAATGTATCAGTGTCAACATATGGTGGTTTATGGAGGTTTTTCTCTCTACTCAATGACTGCCTTAGGGAGTTTATGGGTTCATTTGAAAGAGGGTACATTGGGGAACAATATTGGTTTGAAAATTGAAGTGAAATGAGGTCTCAAACATGTCTAAAAATAGCTATGAACACAATGGTTCACAACTGGTTGGTGGGCGTGGCAAAAGGTTGGCTGGCAAGGCAATTGGGCACACAAAATTTCAGCACAAACAACATGACTTTGAACCCTCCAAACTATCTCATAACTTGGTTAAATCAAAATTTTCACAACATCAACATTGAAGAGGACACTACAAGGAACAACTTTGATGTTGAAAAGTTTTTCATTTGAGGCCTTTAACCATGAGAAAAATGAGTGGACATTTGGCCCACCAACTGTTTGTTAAAATGATTGCGCGCGTGACCTGAAAATCTTGGTCATGACCTAGTTTTGAACCTACTTTCCTCCAACTTTGATCAATCATATCTCTCTCAATTTTTATCCAATGGAGATGTTCTACACATGGATTTGAAGCTTAAAACAAGATCTTTCATTGAGGCAGAGTGGATTTTTCATTTGGTGCTCCAAATTTAAATGGCCTTGGTTCAAATTCTGATGCAAAATGGCCAAAACTTGCTATTTTTAGTAACCCTTCTTCATCCAAAAATGGCAACTTTCCACATCTTGATTTTTTCATGATTCCTTTGGAGTTTCTTGACCAAATTTTGTACATTGGACATATGTAACATGAATTTCATGATTTTGGCCTCAAAAAGTCAAGAGTTGACTTTTTCCTCTGATTATTTGACTTTGCCCCAATTTCTCTGATTCTTGATCTTTCTTCCAATTGAACCACTTCTAAAACCAATTGAGATGCAATCTTCCACACATATACACTTAAGAACATGTAGAATACCATGACAACAAGCTTTGTCCAAAAAATCAAAGATTCCCTGATTTAATGGGAAACCCTAGTTTTGACCCCCTTTGGTTAGGAGGAAATTGCACATCTTCCAAATCCAAATTCCTCAGAGTATGTTGTGTATCCTCTTAAAGGATGATGAGAAATGCCACTTGAGAATGATTTTGAATCAATGAGCTATCTCTTTTGAGGGTTTTCCTTCAATTTTTGAATCTCTTGCATAGTGAAAGATGTAGTGCTTCAATCTTCCATTGAATCTCACTTCCTTGAGGTTTTGGAAGATCAATTGAGATAGTATGAGACATGAGAGACCTCTTGGCTTGTCTAGAGCCAACTTGATTGACCTTTTTGTGCTTTGAATGATCCCTTGATTGTCCACCTTCCACCCGATCACATGCCCTGATGGTAAGAAGGATGCCATGCTTCATTTTTCTATGTTAAATGCAATGCAATGCTAATGAGATGGATATGACATGATAAATGATAATGCCATGCTATGATGCCAAAAGGGAAGAGCAAATTTTGGGGTATTACAGCTGCCCCTATTCAAGCGCTGTAGACCTGAATGCCTGAAAGCAATTGCTTTCGGACTTTCAAGGTATATAGTGATTGAATACCAAATATAACCAAAAATTTGCTCTGGATGATGAAGAATAACAGGGATATAAACCCAACGAGACTGCTGGATTGAGTCCTCGATGAAACGTCGGAGAGATCTGTCTTTTGAACGATGCCAGACGACTACTGGCTTGCCACGCTACTGGTGGACTTTAATACTGTCTTTTTGAACGACGCCAGACGACTACTGGCTTGCCACACTACTGGTGGACTTTGGAAATGTCTTTTATGCAATTCCAGACGACTACTGGCCTGCCACGCTACTGGTGGACTTTGCAGCTTCGTGCCACCCGAAGATGGACTTTTGCCAATCCACTGTTGGACTTTCGCCACCCGAAGACGGACTTTTGCCAATCCACTGTTGGACTTTGAGAATATGCCACCCTTAGATGGACCTTTGCCAATCCACTGTTGGACTTTCGCCACCCGAAGACGGACTTTTGCCAATCCACTGTTGGACTTTCGCCACCCGAAGACGGACTTTTGCCAATCCACTGTTGGACCTTTGCCACCCGAAGACGGACTTTTGCCAATCCACTGTTGGACTTTGAGAATATGCCACCCTTAGATGGACCTTTGCCAATCCACTGTTGGACTTTCGCCACCCGAAGACGGACTTTTGCCAATCCACTGTTGGACTTTCGCCACCCGAAGACGGACTTTTGCCAATCCACTGTTGGACCTTTGCCACCCGAAGACGGACTTTTGGAATTTTAAAATCGAATTACTCTCTGCCTCCGCGCCAGACATCTCTGCCGACTCTGCTGAGGAACCACAATCAATGATTTAATCTCGGAGACTCCTAAAAGGATAATATCTCTGCTGGCGAATGGATGAACAATCCGTCTGCTTCGAATTGTCAAGCTTGCCAAAAATAAATTGGACTTTAAGATATGAGGGAATGACGACTCTGGCAGGAATTATTCCATCTGTTTGGGGCTGGATTCTGGTCACAGCAACTCCGCTGGGGATGAGAATTCTTAATGACGTCCTGCTGGGGAAATGAGCCATTAAAACTCTGCTTGGGGATTTATTCAACCCAAGATCCTTTATAGGGATTATCAACCTTCTGACCCGGCTGGGGAAAGGCTGTACCATCCTTGTTGAGGAATAGATTCTGTCGATCTGATAAACCTCTGCGGGGAGAACGACAACTCAGCTGGGGAGTATTGCTGACAAGATTCGATGCTGACCTTTGTGGGGATACCATGACCAGAGATACGATCTTGCTGGATATCAGGGCTACTCTGCCAGGGATATGCAAATCCTGGTTAGAAAATTCCCCTGCAACTTGCTAGGAAAGAGTCCTTTGGGGAAACTCAAAGCAAATCCACAGTAGTCTGCTGAAGAATATGACTGTCAAGCTTAGGATAAGTACCACAATGCCCCATGTTAGGCGAGCTTCCCTTTAGACAATTCCGTAAGGGATGACGGGTTTATAACAAACTCTGTTGGAGAAAACTGCTTTAAAACGTCTCATGTTGGGGAATGCCTTTCGAGAGAATTTTACAGAAGACCAACTGTCCTCAAACTCTACTGGGGGTGATCAACACTTCATGCTGGGGAAACAATCATGCCCCATGCTTGGACAACACAACAATTCGTCCCCGCAAAGGATGTCATAAGAGGATTTTACAGAAGATCTAGCCTCTTCAAACTCTTGTGACTTCGCTGGGGATAATGACCATCAGTTTCGGTGTCGACGAGACCACTCTTTTGGGGAACCTGTGACCGTTATCGACACAGAAAAGCTTGTAGTTGTTGGAAGTACTGAATGAGAGAATCGACTTAATAAGATACAACGGTACCCGGTTGAACTTAATTCACTGAGATCGACCCGATGAACGCCGATCTCCTTACCCATAATTGCCCCAGTCTTTTGCGTGGGGTAATTGATTACTGGTCTTGTGCTTAAAATCATCTGCACCTGCTACCTACAACAAAAGAATATGCACACATGCCCCGAATATTGCGTGGCTAGAATCCACCATCCGGGAGTATTCAACATTCGAAGCAATTTCAAATGTTTTTTTTTCTGCGCATGTTATTGCAAGGCTGCCATGTTTTCAAATGCAATGTTTTATCAACAATTAGGACGTTTTTGCAAACAAAGCAATAAAACAAAAATGGAAAGCTTTTTACTGAAATTCAATTTATTGACTGAGAGCCCAGAATAGGCAATTACATCTGGAAGCAATCCCTGGAAAGAGGTGATCGCTGAAAATTGAGAAAAGAAACTATCCTAATGGCAATGTGAAAACGGAATTCCACTGAGTTTCCATTCTGTTATGACCAGTATGTCTTCGAAACTCCCCGACCTTGCCTTCTGAGGAATGATCAGACCGATTCCTATTCTTCAGAACGTCAGTTGTTCAAACGGTAATGGGTACAGATAACTCAGACTGCAGTCATTCGCTTAAATCCCTCTTTTGTGTGGACCGCCCTTTCAGGTTTTCGATCCACCAGGATACCCTTTTTTGCCTAAGTTGCCCTTTCGGGTTTTCAACTTACCGGGTGTACAAAATTTTTTCAATTATATCCCTAATTTTTGCCCGAACCTTATTCTGTTTTTGGTTCGCCGGGATGCCCTTTTTTGCCTGGATTTTTTTTATTTTTATTATCCAGCGGGTCTATTCATGCGAAGTATTTTTTGACTACGTCCGAGTTGACAGGGGATGGAAAGTCTTCGCCATCCATGGTTGTAAGCAATAAAGCTCCGCCCGAAAAGACCTTTTTAACCACGAATGGACCTTCATAGTTAGGAGTCCATTTGCCCCTGTGATCTGTATTGGGAGGAAGGATCCTTTTGAGTACCACATCTCCGACTTTATAAACCCGAGGACGCACCTTTTGGTCAAATGCCTGTTTCATTCTGCGCTGATATAGTTGCCCATGACATACAGCCGCCAATCGCTTTTCCTCAATAAGGCTCAACTGATCAAATCTGGCTCGTACCCATTCAGCTTCATCTAGCTTAACATCCATCATGACTCTGAGGGACGGAATCTCTACTTCAACCGGTAGCACTGCCTCCATACCATATACGAGTGAGAATGGGGTTGCCCCAGTGGACGTGCGTACCGACGTTCGATACCCATGCAAAGCAAATGGTAACATCTCATGCCAATCTTTGTACGTGACAACCATCTTCTGCACAATCTTCTTGATATTTTTGTTGGCCGCTTCGACCGCGCCATTCATCTTTGGGCGGTACGGAGAAGAATTGTGATGTTCGATTTTGAAGTCCCGGCATAACTCAGCCATCATCTTATTGTTCAAATTAGAACCATTATCAGTAATGATTCTTTCGGGAACTCCATATCGGCAAATGATATCCCGTTTTAAGAAACGAGCGACCACTTGCTTTGTGACATTGGCATAGGATGCGGCTTCAACCCATTTGGTGAAGTAATCAATTGCCACCAATATGAACCGATGACCATTGGAAGCTGTAGGCTCAATCTTTCCGATCATATCAATGCCCCACATGGCAAACGGCCATGGCGACGACATGATACTCAACGGATTTGGAGGCACATGCACCTTGTCTGCATAGATCTGGCATTTATGGCATTTGCGGGCATATTTGCAACAATCTGACTCCATAGTCAACCAATAATATCCCGATCTTAACAACTTTTTAGCCATTGCATGTCCTCCGGCATGGGTACCGAAAGAGCCTTCGTGCACTTCGATCATCAACAAGTTTGCTTCATGTCTATCCACACATCTAAGCAGGACCGTGTCAAAATTTCTTTTATACAGCACGCCATCTTTGTTCAAGAAGAAACTACCAGCTAACCTTCTCAACGTCTTCCTGTCTTTGGACGATGCCCCGGGCGGGTACTCTTGACTTTTTAAGAAACACTTAATGTCATAAAACCATGGCTTGTCATCAGACGTTGCATCTACCGCAAACACAAATGCTGGTCTGTCAAGGCGGGATACCTCAATCTTAGGTACATGGTTCCATCCTTGCACTTTGATCATGGAAGACAAAGTGGCCAAGGCATCAGCGAACCTATTCTCATCTCGAGGAATATGGCACAGTTTCACTGTTGTGAAAAATGTCAGCAATCTCCTCGTATAATCTCTATACGGCACTAGATTTGCTTGGTGCGTGTACCAACTCCCTTTCACTTGATTGATTACCAAAGCTGAATCACCGAATATATCAAGGGTTTTAATCCGTAGATTAATCGCCTCCTCGATCCCCATTATACAAGCTTCATACTCTGCTTCATTGTTGGTGCATCCGAAAGTTATTCGGGCAGTGAACGGCATATGAACACCTTCCGGCGTGATAAGAACTGCTCCAACTCCGCACCCATTCATATTGACAGCCCCATCAAACATCAGACTCCATTTGGATTCAGGGTCTGGCCCCTCCTCCGGGAGTGGTTCCTCACAGTCTTTAGCTTTGAGAAACATGATGTCCTCATCAGGGAAGTCAAACTTCATGGGTTGGTAATCATCCATTGGCTGTTGCGCAAGATAATCGGACAAGATACTTCCTTTGATGGCCTTTTGTGAAGTGTACTGAATATCATACTCTGTCAAGACCATTTGCCACCGTGCAACTCTGCCTGTCAATGCTGGTTTCTCGAAAATGTACTTGATAGGATCCATTTTTGAAATTAACAAGGTCGTGTGCCTAACCATATATTGCCTCAATCGCTTAGCGGCCCATGCAAGCGCACAGCATGTCTTTTCAAGCATTGAGTATCGGGACTCACAATCATTGAACTTTTTGCTCAGGTAGTAAATAGCATGCTCCTTCCTACCGGTCTCGTCATGTTGACCGAGAACACAACCCATGGAACCTTCAAGCACTGTCAGATACATTATCAGCGGTCTCCCTTCAACTGGAGGCATTAGAATCGGAGGTTCCTGCAAGTATTCTTTTATCTTATCGAATGCCAATTGGCAATCGTCATTCCACCTGACCGTTTGATCTTTCCTTAACAATTTAAATATTGGTTCACACGTGGCTGTTAGGTGAGATATGAACCTCGCAATGTAGTTCAATCTACCCAAGAAACCACGAACCTCTTTTTCTGTTCTCGGTTCAGGCATTTCTTGTATTGCTTTCACCTTAGCAGGATCAACCTCAATTCCTCTTTCGCTCACAATGAAACCCAGTAACTTTCCAGAACGCACCCCAAACGTGCACTTGTTTGGATTTAATCTCAGACGGAACTTTCTCAACCTTTCAAACAGCTTTTTCAGGTTAACCAGATGTTCCTCTTCTGTTCTCGACTTGGCAATCATATCATCTACATAACATTCGATCTCCTTATGAATCCAGTCATGAAACAATGTCACCATCGCCCGCTGGTACGTTGCCCCTGCGTTTTTCAACCCAAAAGGCATTACTTTATAACAATATGTACCCCACGGAGTAATGAACGTGGTCTTCTCCATGTCTTCAGGTGCCATCTTGATCTGGTTGTACCCGGAGAACCCGTCCATAAATGAGAACACTGAAAATTGAGCTGTATTATCGACCAGCACATCAATATGAGGTAGTGGAAAATCATCTTTCGGGCTAGCTTTATTGAGATCTCGATAATCCACACACATTCTCACTTTTCCATCTTTCTTCGGTACTGGCACGATGTTGGCTACCCATGGAGGATACTTTGTCACAGCAAGAAAACCAGCGTCCCACTGCTTCTGGACTTCCTCCTTAATCTTTAAAGCCATGTCGGGGTGAGTCCGACGAAGTTTCTGCTTGACTGGCGGACATTCTTCTCTCAATGGTAGCCTGTGCACGACAATATCTGTATCCAACCCCGGCATGTCTTGATACGACCAGGCGAAGACGTCAACATACTCGCGCAACATTTCCGTCAAAGTTTGCTTCACATCTGCTTGCAAGCTGGCACCAATCCTGATCTCTTTCTTGGCGTCCTTGGTACCAATATTGATGATGTCTACAGTCTCCTGATGAGGCTGGATGACCCTTTCCTCTTGTTTCAACAATCTGGCCAGTTCTTCAGAAAGTTCACAATCTTTCTCATCCCCTTCTTCGGCTTGATAAATCGGGTTGTCAAAGTCATACATAGGCATATCAAAATCGTTATCAGTGGTATCCGGAGGATCAAGTCTGCATGAACGGGTTCATGCCTTATTTTAGAATTTATTTTTTAAGCAAAACAAAAGAAAATGAAACATTGCCATTTTATATTTTTTTTTTGCAAAAATAAAAACTGAAAGACAGAGAACAACATTTGATTGCAAAACGTCCTTTATTAATGATTAAACATTGCAAATGCAACCATGGTGGCCCTACAAATGAATCTGTACGCCTTGGGCAGAGCGCAAGATTTTGTCATGCATTATGGTTAGAAAAAACAAAGAAAAATTACTCTGTCTGAAGAGTAACCCGGATGACTTCTTCAACGAACCAGTTCTGCACTTGTTGTCCCGAAGCATGAGGGCGTACCCAGTTGTCCAGGTCACAATTACTGTCAACACTATCCTCCGTGGCTGCACAAGACTGGTCCATGTAGATAATTCCCCCACTATTGAAAGTAATGGGTCCCCTGCTCCCCGCATCTGAAGTTGTAGAGGGATGATAACCAATACCAAATTTGTCTTCCTTCATTGGGGTCTCTATCAACCTGCCCCAACCTTGGGCGTTGCCTGCCCTGACGACTTCGACAGCTTGTTTGTAAGATGAAATGGAGGTACCAGCCCCAACTGGTACAGAAGAAGACTCAGGTGCATCGTCAATATTGACTGCTTCAAATGATTGGCACAGCATCTCATGAATTTCCCCATCCATTTCAATGTACTTGAACGTGGACAAGTGACTCACAAAGATGTCTTCCTCCCCACACACTGTCACAACCTGCCCTTCAAACTCATACTTCAGCTTTTGATGTAGAGTAGAAGTAACAGCCCCGGCTCCGTGAATCCAAGGGCGTCCCAATAGGCAGCTATATGCAGGTTGTATGTCCATTACATGGAACGTGGATTTGAATACCTGTGGTCCAATTTGTACGGGCAATTCCACCTCACCAAACACAGATCGTCTAGTTCCATCGAATGCTCTGACCACCAATTCACTAGGCCTTAAGATCAAACCATCAACTTCCAGCTTCATTAATGCCTTCTTGGGCAATACATTGAGTGATGAACCAGTGTCTACCAGTACATGAGATAACACTGCGCCCTTACACTCCATCGTGATATGCAAAGCCTTATTATGGTTTCTTCCTTCAACAGTCAAATCTCTACTTGTAAAGCCCAAGCCATGGCTAACATTAACATTGGAGATTACGCCCTCGAGCTGATTAACAGTAATTTCTTGTGGCACGTACGCACTCTTCAACACTCTCAACAACGCCTGTCGGTGCGCATCAGAGCACAACAATAGTGACAGGATTGAAATCTTTGAAGGGGTCTGATTCAGTTGGTCCACAATCTTATAATCGCTTTTCTTGATTATCTTCATAAATTCTTCCATTTCCTTATCAAAAGTAATCTTTGTCTCTGCTTCAGGTGTGGGCGCACTTTCAACCACCTGTTTACCCTTAGCCTTTGCTGCAGCTTCTGCCTCTTTATCACTTCTCAAGGTTTGGGGAGCGAACAACCTTCCACTCCTTGTAAAGCCCCCTACACCCCCTACATTATCAATATTTGGGCTGACTGATGACTCAACTTCCTGTTTTTTACCTTCGTAATATACATCTGCCCCATAGTGCCATGGGATAGCTTTCGTGGATGTGAACGGAATTGGTCCTGGCACCGTGATAGTGACAGGACTGGGCCCTCCTGGCGCAACACTCGCCACGGGAACTGCATTGACCGGCATTTGAATCTCAGCGGGAGTGTAATAGATGGTCACGGTTGATATCTCATCAGTGTCTTTCACGACTCTGTCGAACTGTAGACATCCTTCATCGATCAGATTCTGTAAACCCATCTTCAACTTATCACAGCCGTTCTCCTGATTCATACACTCAAAGCAATCTTGATTACAGCCCGGGAACACCTGTCCCTTCAATAAACGATCTTTTACAACCAACAAAGAAGTTTTCACTTGACGGATATCTGTCACCAGATTCAATCTCCTCCCATCTTCAATAGCGTACACATTTGCTGCGCTATGATCAGGCATGGGATGCTGAGTAATATTAGGAGCGGGAGAGAAATTGATGGCTTTAGCATCAATCAAATCTTGTACTTTATGATGGAAAGCCCAGCATTTTTCAATGGAGTGCCCCTGAGCACCTGAGTGGAACTCACAACGAGCATTAGCATCGAAGTTAGGTGGCAGGTTTCCAGCAACCGGAGCTTTCATAGTACGGAGTTCTACCAACTTTAACTCGAGTAGCCGGGGCAACAGCGCGGCATAAGTCATAGGGAGAGGATCCATCTTGCGATCCCTCTGTCTAGACCTTTGCTGGAAAAAAGGTTGTTGCTGTTGAACTTGTTGTTGGGGTTGTTGTTTCTGAACAGACGGTGTGGGGATTGTCACAGCATCTACCTGATAATAAGCTCGAGAACGCCCTCTGCCTCGTCCTCTAAACACAGCATTCGTATCACCTTCTCTTCTTTTCTGGTTACTAGCAAACGGTTTCTTCGTCCCCGAAGAGCCAGCCCCACTCACATCCTGGATCTTTCCAAGCTTTAACAGACTTTCTATTCTTTCTCCCGCAATCACAATATCAGCAAATCCAGTTGACGGACAAGCAGCTAATCTATCCAGATAGGCCCCTTGCAAGGTGCCCATGAACATATCTGCCATTTCTCTGTCTGACAAGGGAGGTTGAACCTGGGCAGCCATTTCCCTCCACCTCTGTGCATATTCTTTGAAACTCTCCTTGGCATTCTGGGACAATCCCTGCAATTGGGTGCGGTTGGGCGCCATGTCAATATTATACTGGTATTGCTTCAGGAACGCTTCTGCCAGATCTTTCCAACTCTTCACAGCAGCTCTATTCAACTTCATATACCAGGTCAAGGACGCCCCAGCCAGACTGTCCTGAAAATAGTGCATCCATAGTTTCTCGTCATCCGTATGGGCTGAAATCTTCCCAAAGTAAGCTTGAAGATGCGTTTGGGGACACGCATTGCCGTGATACTTATCAAAAGTGGGAGGCTTGAATTTAGGGGGAATTCTGACTCCTGAGACCAGCCCCAAGCTGGTAACATCAATACCCATAGAGTTCTTGCATTCTATGGCCCTGATCTTCTCTGCTAACTCATCATACCTTCGATCCCCTTGATTACCCACATCAGCATCCAGCAGAGTAAATTGGTCTTCCAGAGTATCCTCAAGAGTAACACCAGCATGCCTACCATTTCCATTACCCCGATTGTTACCACCAGGAGGAGGGTTGCCACCGGGAGGAGGAATGCCATGTCCCTGTGAATTGTCACGCTGATCACCTTCGGGCCCATTATCTGGACGCTCTACCAGAAGCCTCAACCTCTCCTGATTTTGCGCCATGCCAGTCATGAGGGTCATGAACTGGTCCATACGCGCCCTCATTTCCGCCAAATCACTTTGCACTTGATCCATGATTCTTACTTGATTCCTTCGCGTCGAATATCGGTGAATATGATTCTCCGCTATACTGCCTGAAACCAAATAAAGGTTAGAGACCCCGCAACGAGTACCTGAAAAGCAAGTAACAAAAAATGCAAAATGATATGCAATGCCATGCAATGCCATGTTTGTCATTTCCGAGGTGCTTTATACCCTGATTCCAATCCAACCACAGAAATCTGAAGACCAGAAATTGTGATATAAAGAGACGTGTCGTGGTCATGTGCTTGTGCGCAGCTATCTGATAAAGAATAATTCTGAATAAAACTGCTCATACTCATTCAACAAAATATTCAAGTACATTTAAGAAAGGTTCAACCGCAAATGCAATACAAGGAAAAAATGGATCCATCAACAAGCCTGATGGTAGCCATTAACAACAAAGTACAGGGAAAAGAACATCAATCTGACAATTCCACATCCTTCAGCTTATCACTTGAATACTTGATTTCCTCAAAAAGTATACGGGTACGCTGGTGATTCGGCTTTTCAATCATCTCTTTGATCAAGACATCCCTTTTCTCAAGAGCTTCAGTTAAAGAACCCATATGCAGCATAAGAGCTTCGTCATCACACACTCCTTTGTGTCTCTTTATGCCGGCTTGCTTCTTGAGTATCTCCCTTTCTATCATGATTTCTTCAAGCTCTTTCTTGGTATTCCTCAGTTGGCTTCTAGCTTCTTCTAACTGTTCTTGACTTTTACCGAGACTTTCCCGATACTTTCTCCTCTGCTCATGTGCCTTTTTAAGCTCCTCGTCTTTAGTCTTCGACTGATCCTTTAACTCGGCATTTTCAATTCTGACTTCATCCCAAGCTTGACGAAGTTGAGCTAATGAATCCTTGCTTCGGGCTAAAGCCTGTTTTGTAATCTTGTGAGCCTGACTAGTGTCATCTGCTCCCAGAGTAAGTTTCCGAAAGTACCGAGCTCGGTCATCAAAATCTTCCTCTTTGTCAGCCAAGGTTTTTTCCGCTTTCAAGGCTCTCTTTTCCAACTCTTTGTTGTCAGCTAGAGCTTTCTGAAGACATCTGCTCATTCCAGAATTCTCTATCTGCAACTCTCTGACCATTTTCTTCCACTTCTCACATTCTTCAATAGCCACCATAGTGGGTTGTTCTGGCTGTACTGCACATAACAGAGGTCCCCTTGAAAAGGGTAAAAGCAATTCCTTTACTTTCGTCTCCATCCATCTGTCATATTCAGGATAAGATCTACAATCTCCTTTTCCAAAAACTGCTTTTCCAATTTTGTGCTTATCTTTCCAAGCATTCACTACTTCTACCACCTTCGCATCTTTAGTTCCTGTAAAGAATAAAGATTCTTCCACATCCTGCTCTGTAGGAGGATATCTGGAAGCATACCCAAACTGTCGGATGGCCAAAACTGGATTATAATTAATCCCTCCTTTTCTGCCAATCAAAGGCACATTTGGAAAATTTCCGCATCTTGTGACAAGCTCTATTCTCAACAACCGGTGATCAAACCATACAATGTTATCAGCAGTTAAACTCATCAATCTTTTAGACCATTTCGCCACATCTTTGGTTTCCACAAAGGCACCTGTCTGAGGCAAATGTTTGAAAAACCAATGACTCAGCAGTGGAGTGCAACAACTAACAGATCCTCCCCTCCTTTTCTCATTCTTGTAATGCACGGAATGATAAAAATCTCCTAACAAAGTAGGGACTGGATTTTTAAGGACAAAAACTCTCGTTGCTTGCATATCCACAAAGTCTTGCTGATTGGGAAAGAAAACTAGGCCATATATGCAGAGAGCCAGAATGGAATTGTAAACCGTCCAATTTTTAGCACTTGCAGCCTCTTGGGCCTGTCCAGCCAGAAATTCTAAATGAAATCCGCTAACTCCATTTTTACTGCTCACACCACTCTTTATCAATGTTTGATCCATTTGTAAAGCAGCAACAATTTCTTTTACGCTGGGAGAACTACCAGAGAAGAATGGTATTGCCGACGTGATCGGAATTCCCAAAATAAATGAGAATTCTTCCAGTGTTGGCATCAAAATGTAATCTGAAAAAAGAAAGCACCTCAACGAAGGCTCGTAGAACTGCAGCAGAGTGTGTAAAGCATCATGCTCATACTTGGTGATTGTACGGACCATCCCAACCAAATTCCCGTAGCTCTTCTGAAACCTATCAAGAATACCCGGACCAGCCATATCTATAACTTTGAGCAATGAATCCAAGACAGGATCTGGAAACTTGTAAGACACATTGTTCTTTCTCTCGGCGACGATCTCTGTTGAACCCATGGATTGGAATCAGAAATGTATTATGCACCTGAAAATGACAAACATAACTGTTATGATATGATAATGCAATGCAAAAGGGCATGTGATCAGGTAATCAAGTGTCGGTGTCTGTATTGAACTGTGTGCACTGTGTCTCTGTACTGAGTCTGGCAATATCTGAGATGAACACTTAAATCACTGTCATAGGATACAATGTCTGAAATCATCATAGAATCACAAGTAAGGTAGGTAGGAGGCTGGGTTTCCTGCAAACCTGTAAACATCCCGCCCATGCTCACATGTGGTTCTTAGAAAATAAGGCTTGTCAGCTTCGGAGGTTTGAGAAGCAATAGCACATTCAGCCCGTAGGATACAATGCTATGCCAATCAAAGAGGTCGTCCACTGACTCCCCTTAGAAAATAAAGGTCATCCTATGCAAGTTCCAAAGTGGGCCCTCGGGTGCGAATGGGTTTGCCACAGAATGTGGTCTGCCATTGTCACCACTAAAGAGGGATATTTCCACTAAGGTCCTCATGATCGGTCACTAGAGTCGACAGCTCTCTAGATCTACATCCTGGAATACGCAAGATGCGTATGCCACGACGTGTCCCAAGATAGCCTCATCTAGCTGTGAATTTCGTGAACACCCAACGCACTCCAAACGGCACGTAGGTCCCACTACTCTCCACTCTAATTCTAAGTGTATACTCAAGCCTGTGTAATGGGCTTATCTCTCAGAAATCCCGCCCGCCAAACAGAAAACAACACAGTCCAGTATAGCATAATATATCATATGAAATGAAAATGCTAAAATACGGTAAATACAGTAATGTACAGTAAAGCAGTAAATAACCATACAATAAAACAGTAAATACAACACAACAGTAAACACCCAATGAAAGAAAAACAGACAAGCGCTAGGATTGACTCGCTTAGGGATGGACCAGCAATAGGTTTTGTCTGTCCCCAGCAGAGTCGCCAGCTGTCGCTCCCGGGATTTTCATCCTAGTACAAACGCGAAAGTGGCACCGAACAGAGTCGCCAGCAATGTGTATTTATCCCAAGAGAGGGAAAGGAAACACCGCGTAAACCTGAGAGAAAGGAAAAGCATGGTCTTGCGACCAAGAGAAGTGGGTAAGGGAGTCGGTTACGCGAGAGGAAGGTATTAGCACCCCCTCACGTCCATCGTACCCGATGGGATCCACGCTTGCTTGTCTCGATCAAAGGGTGTAAGAAAGGAATACTGAGAAAGAACTGAAAAAGGAAAGGAGAAAGAGAAACAAATGTAGGGAAAATAAAAGAAGTGCTCGCATGGGCCCTACCCCACTGCCTACGTATCTCATCAGGAGCATGAGAATCAGAGCGACGTAGTTCCCCTCACTAGGGATGAATTGTTTGTGTTTTTTAGAGAACGGCTGACGTTCTAGCTCAGGTGTTGCAGGCTCGCTGGTCCGAGTGCGTTACCATCTTGCAAGAGAACGAGTAGAAGCGCGTTCGTGCGTTGAGAGTGAATGAGGTGAGAAAAGAATTCCCGAAGGAAAGACGTTATTGTTTGTTTTTGTCTTTTAAGAGTTTTTTCATTTGTTTGCATATGATAGTGTATCTGAATCTTAGTCATTGGAATGTGTACATCCTCACATTCCAAGATGGAATGGGTAAGAAATCACACTAAGAGTGAAGAAGACCCCCACACTTAGTTCCAATTGTCAAGGTTCAAACACACTAGCATACTTGTGTTTATTAAGTGTTTTGTTGATTAAGAAATGAAGAAGTGTTTTTTATTATTTGCACCTTCAACAAGTATTGCATTTAAGTCCCTCATACAAGATCAAATGTTTAACACATTGACCCAAGATGGGCTATATGCTACACATTCTAAGATTACAAGAGAAGACCCCTTATAATCTTTTCTTTATATGAAAGGCCTAAATGCAATAAATGCCTACCTTTATTATGTGTTTTGAATTTCCTTTGAGATGAGAAGATGAAAGACTCAAGAGAGGAGAAAAGGTAAAACCTATATGGACTAAGACTCAATCCTAATTGAAGATTAAAGGGAGTGATCCTAAAGGTTTGTGAGGTTTCAACCTAAAATCTAAAGAAAGAAAGAATTAAACAATTCACTTCCAAAGTAGAAGATGAATTGTAATTCAAAAGGGAAAGTGATGAGTTATTAAAAGAAAGCACATAAGTGCTTAACAAAACATGGAATTGTAAAAGAGAAAGGATAGAAGTTGAATGTGGATTCCTTATCCACACTCAATTGAAACTTACCAAAGCCCCTACATGGTTAGCACAATCACTTACAAGTGAAGTAAGAAAATATAATGAACAAATCAAATTCAAACAAGTTGACAAACAAGGTGAAATGAGATTGAATGCTATACATGCTTCCAAGTCAGAATGTAACTCATATTTACACAACCTAATGTTATCCTAAATGGGCATACTAAATCATGCAAACAAAATCTCAATCCAACAAGAAGCAAAGAAGAAAAGGTGAAGTGATGTGAATGTGGTTCATACTTGTGAAACAAGTGACTTAAGGTGCAAGATAAACATCAAACATGCAAAGATGAAACCCAAATGTCACAATCAGAAGTCAATTAACATGCTATACATCCTCAAACAAAACCACAACTCATGGCACAAGTGCCTTCATGATCAAGCAAACCAAACATGAGGCATGCATTCACAAAATGAACAAGTTAAACTTCATGCTTCAAACAAATAGCAAACATGCTTCAAAAATTATGACTTTCACCAATCAAACACCTTAAACACATGCCATTAACATATCAAGTCCACAAGCAATGGATCAGAACCAAAGTCACTCAACAATTAGGTCAAAGTCTCATGGAAGCTTCATGCATTCATGCTCAAAGCAACACATCAAAAGTCATCCAAAAAAGACTTAAAAATCATCTCATAAATCTCAAACATACCTCAACATATTGTGACCACAATGCAAAAAGAAAGGCATCAAAATCATTTTTTATGATCAAGAACAAAAATGCACAAAATCATATGTCACATTAAGTATGCATACAAATGGAAATTCAAAAGAAATAATGGAACAGGGGCAAAATGGTCATAAAATCAGAAAATAAAATCATGAAAAATTTCCTAAATGTTTTAAGAATACACATGAATTTTTGTGGAATTTTATTATGCATTTTAGTATTTTTAAAAATTGAAAATCAAACGCGTATGTAAAATGAAAATAAAAATAAAATGCAATATGAGAGGGGGGTATGAATATAGCAAATCAGCATGTTCAAATCACATGGGCCTCAAAATTGGGGGTGTGGATAGTATTCTGATTTGGGTCCATTTACGCGCAAAACACCATAACAAACATGCACCTTCAGTCAACAAACTTGACTCACTATTAACCATTGGATCAAGTCAAAGTCATGCTAAAGTCAAAGTAAGCAAGATCAAAGCTCATGCGTGAGGGAACATACTCATAACTATGTACTGCACCGCACCATGTTTAAATGAATCAGAAAATTGGCACATGACATGCACGCCCTTTTTTAATGTGCTGGCACGTTTTCACGCATTGGATCAACAAAATCACACGGCTGACATTCAAACTGGCAATGAAACCCTAGCACAAAGCTACCGGCCGGAGAGGGACCTCCGGTCACCTTCTCCGGTCACACACCACCGTCTGCAACTTCACATGTTCACAGAAATGTACAATACGCATACCAAAATGAAGCTGAGCTCATGTAGATCAAGAATGCACACTTATTTTTCACATATCAAGCACGTGCACAAAGAACAGAAGAGATCAAGTCCTGCCCTAAGTTTTCAACTATGCCTCTAAAGGCCTATCAACTAGCCAGACAAATTCTTGAGCTTATAAGAAGCCTCAAGAACCTGAAAACCACTTCAAATCAAGTCTATAATGGTGGAAATTCGTACCTGAAGATTTGAGACCTTGAGATGTTCTTCAGAAAACCAGAGATGCTGCTTCCTCTTTGAGCTTCTTTTGGCCAAATAAAGGCTTAGATGCAGTGGTGGATGATGATTCAATGGAGAAGAAATGAAATCCAAGCTTCAAAACCAGTTGCAAGGTAGTGAAATTGAGAAAGAATCAGAGAGATTCTGAAGTGAAAATGAGGAAATGAACAAGGTGAAGCTCGAGAATCAATGGCAATGGTGAGATTGAGAGAGAAGAAGAGCAAGTTTCTGAAGTGAATGTGTGAAAAATGAAGTTGGAAATGAAATTTGAGAGTGTGATTTTTATTTATAGTGTGAGCTAACCATGGTTTAATGAGTGGAGTTAACTGAGTTGGATGAGTTAAAGTGAGTGCACCCTAACTAACTGAGTCAAGTTAGTTAGGGGCGAGTTATTGAGGCTGAGTTATGGTGAGGTCAAGCTCATGACAGTTATGGTGGAAGGGAGAAAAGGAGAGTGAAGCTGCCAATCTGTGCATCAGAAACTTGCTAAGCAAGTTTGTTCCTTCTATTCTCATGTATGGCACGTGACAGTGTGCATTATGTAAGTAACTTGTGCTTGGTTGAAAGAGGAAACAAAAGTGAGGAGGTGTTTGTGGTGTGACTGAACCAAATCATGCAGCATGTCATCAATGTATCAGTGTCAACATATGGTGGTTTATGGAGGTTTTTCTCTCTACTCAATGACTGCCTTAGGGAGTTTATGGGTTCATTTGAAAGAGGGTACATTGGGGAACAATATTGGTTTGAAAATTGAAGTGAAATGAGGTCTCAAACATGTCTAAAAATAGCTATGAACACAATGGTTCACAACTGGTTGGTGGGCGTGGCAAAAGGTTGGCTGGCAAGGCAATTGGGCACACAAAATTTCAGCACAAACAACATGACTTTGAACCCTCCAAACTATCTCATAACTTGGTTAAATCAAAATTTTCACAACATCAACATTGAAGAGGACACTACAAGGAACAACTTTGATGTTGAAAAGTTTTTCATTTGAGGCCTTTAACCATGAGA
The DNA here is from genome assembly GCA_022829125.1 of Lathyrus tuberosus. Lineage (NCBI taxonomy): Eukaryota > Viridiplantae > Streptophyta > Magnoliopsida > Fabales > Fabaceae > Lathyrus > Lathyrus tuberosus. The sequence goes on along the minus strand of JALAZF010000502.1, from coordinate 2,770,325 downwards.
AAAATGAGTGGACATTTGGCCCACCAACTGTTTGTTAAAATGATTGCGCGCGTGACCTGAAAATCTTGGTCATGACCTAGTTTTGAACCTACTTTCCTCCAACTTTGATCAATCATATCTCTCTCAATTTTTATCCAATGGAGATGTTCTACACATGGATTTGAAGCTTAAAACAAGATCTTTCATTGAGGCAGAGTGGATTTTTCATTTGGTGCTCCAAATTTAAATGGCCTTGGTTCAAATTCTGATGCAAAATGGCCAAAACTTGCTATTTTTAGTAACCCTTCTTCATCCAAAAATGGCAACTTTCCACATCTTGATTTTTTCATGATTCCTTTGGAGTTTCTTGACCAAATTTTGTACATTGGACATATGTAACATGAATTTCATGATTTTGGCCTCAAAAAGTCAAGAGTTGACTTTTTCCTCTGATTATTTGACTTTGCCCCAATTTCTCTGATTCTTGATCTTTCTTCCAATTGAACCACTTCTAAAACCAATTGAGATGCAATCTTCCACACATATACACTTAAGAACATGTAGAATACCATGACAACAAGCTTTGTCCAAAAAATCAAAGATTCCCTGATTTAATGGGAAACCCTAGTTTTGACCCCCTTTGGTTAGGAGGAAATTGCACATCTTCCAAATCCAAATTCCTCAGAGTATGTTGTGTATCCTCTTAAAGGATGATGAGAAATGCCACTTGAGAATGATTTTGAATCAATGAGCTATCTCTTTTGAGGGTTTTCCTTCAATTTTTGAATCTCTTGCATAGTGAAAGATGTAGTGCTTCAATCTTCCATTGAATCTCACTTCCTTGAGGTTTTGGAAGATCAATTGAGATAGTATGAGACATGAGAGACCTCTTGGCTTGTCTAGAGCCAACTTGATTGACCTTTTTGTGCTTTGAATGATCCCTTGATTGTCCACCTTCCACCCGATCACATGCCCTGATGGTAAGAAGGATGCCATGCTTCATTTTTCTATGTTAAATGCAATGCAATGCTAATGAGATGGATATGACATGATAAATGATAATGCCATGCTATGATGCCAAAAGGGAAGAGCAAATTTTGGGGTATTACACTTGTTAGTCGGATACGAGAGTCGTATCAGGAGTCGTTCGTCTCAGTTAGATTTTCGAGGACGAAAATGTCTAAGTGGGGGAGAATTGTAACGCCCCGATTTGTTTAATTGCATTTATTTATTTCATTTATGTGAATTTTGTGAAATGTGTGAATTTATTGTATTCTACCCGCTAATTGAGTTAATTGGTTAATTTCCCTGATAGGTAAAATATTTGCAATAAATTATAATTTCTTTTCAACTTTTATTTCCCGAAATATATTTCATCGGTATGTTTATGTTTTATCGCATTTTGAGAGCGTTTGCGAGATATTTGAGCGGAGGGGTATTTTGGTCTTTTGCTTGGTTATATTTTTCATAAAATAGAAACTTTGAGAGAAAAAGAGAAAAAAAAAAGAGAAAGGAAAGAAGAAAAAGAAGAAGAAAGAAAAGGGGAAGAGGAAAAAAGAGGAAAATCGAGAATAGCTCCGTTTTAAGCGCGATTAATCGGGTAAGGGTGAGAAGTTTCAATTATATCTTGCTTGTGTATGTATATGTGTTGTTTATGTATGTTTGTATGGGAGTTTTATTGGTTTTTCAAATATAGGGCGAAATGAGATAAATGAGTAGAAATCAATGTTTTCACGGACGAAAATCGATATAAATTGTGTTGTATGCTCTCTATATGTTTATGAACCATTGCTAATAATTGTTTTGCTGTTGGAAGTAATTCGGGTGAGAAAATATGATTTTTGGGTTGTGAAACAGCGCTGAAGAATTCTGGGTTTTCCTTGGTTCGCCTAGCGAACCTGGGGCGAAGCAGTAGCGAATGAATTTTTGCGGGTTCGTCTAGCGAACCAGTTAGTGAAGGTCAGCGAAGGTTCGCTACGTTGTTCGCCTAGCGAACTTTGTATCTTTTTGGTTCTGGTTGTTGCTGCCTTGGTTCGCCAAGGGGTTCGCCTAGCGAACTTTGTGTCTGTTTTTATCTGATAGTGGGTTCGCTGGACATTCGCCTAGCGAAGGTGGTAGCGAATGCTCGCTAGAGGGTTCGCCTAGCGAACATGGCTGTTTGTGTAATTTTGTTTTCTTCATAACTTTTGATCCGTAAGTCGGATTAGAGTGCGGTTGGGTGCGTTAGAAAGCCTGTAAATTGTTCTTTCTTATAAAAATGGTTTTGAGGTTGTTGGCCGATTAAATTATGTCAGGAATTTGGAAATGTGTCGTTGGTCGACTTTTACCGTCGTAACTGTGTGTATTTGATGTGTTATCATACAATATGTTCTTGATATATAACGTATGACTTGTGTACTGTTGTATGATGTGCACATATGTGATGAAATGTTGTTATGATGTGTTGTGAGTATCCTTTGTGGTGTGAATCCCTTGTGGAAGTAATTGTGATTGCATGATTGTTGTGATTTGTGATGAAATACATTGTTTGAAGTGTCTCCAATGCATGAATATTGATGATGATATAATTCATATTGTTGAATTGTGAATGTATGGAATTGATGCGTTGAAATATATGTATAATTATGGTTGCATATATGTGTGAAGATGCATTTGATTGTCATGAGTTCTTGTGTGTCAAGCATCATGATATGCATCTTGTGATGTTGTGTGCCCTAGTGGGTGTGAGCAACGAATTGATTCCAGAGGGAATCCTCTATAACATCGTGTGCCTTAAAAATAAGAGGACCTAAAGCGATCAGATCGGATCGTGTGCCTTAAAAATAAGAGGTGTGAGCGATGATTATAGACGATCGTGTGCCTTATACAAAGAGGTGTCAGCGATCGGGTCGTGTGCCTTATACAAAGAGGTGTGAGCGATCCATAAACGTCGTGTGCCTTAAAAATAAGAGGTGTGAGCGATCAGATGGATCGTGTGCCTTAAAAATAAGAGGTGTGAGCGACGGGGAACATCGTTTTCCCAATGGGGAGTTACATTAAGTAACAAGCGATGATTCCAGCAGAGTTCCTGAGTGAACTGGTGATGAGAAATAATGGATGGATGGTACCGCATGTGCATTGCATAGAGTCGTTGTGTCGGTCTCTGTGCATTTGCATAAATCATGAATGATTTGATTATGTGCAAGAATTGTGAATGGATGCATTTTGTGTGAAAAATCATAAATGGATTGATTATGTGTGGAAATTGTGAATTAATTGATTATGTGTTGAGATTTATGTTTGAATTGGTGAATTAATGTGCATGTGCGAAAAATGCACTGGTTGTGGATAATATGTCTTATGTGTAGGCATGTGCTATGTGATGTGGTGGTGTGTTTCTATATGTTATGACTATGGTGTGCCTTATGTGTGAATATGTGATTATGTTAGTATAATTGGTTTATGTTATGTATATGTGGTATGATATATGTGTTAATATGCGATGATGTGGTGAGAATAACTATGCATGTGAATTTTTATGTGTTTGCATATTATTATGCAATCTTGATCTAGTTGTTATTTCTCACCCTTCTGCTGTGGTTTGTTTCTCTATGAGGCAATTGTAGATCAGTGTCCTGGAGGCTTTTGTGAAGATTAGTTCTCCATTCTTTTGTCGGTCTTGGTGTCTGCTCTGATACGTAGCACGGGAGTCGGGGAACGATTATGATACATATGTATATAATTGTTGAGTATATTTTGTATTACTTGTGTATGTATATTTTGACGTTAGAAAATAATTTATTTTTAAAACAAATCAGTTATGGATCCTTCGGCTTTATTCCATAATTGCACTTCATTTTGTTGGAAAAAGTTGCCCTTTGAGGTTGATTCCATTTTGTGTTATGTATCAAATTTATGAGCAGGGAATGTATTTTCTTTCTTCAAATGTGGCATCCTTATTCCTGTCGGAAAAATAAATTTTTAGTTACTCTGATTTTATTTATGTATTAGTTATTCGCGATGGGAAGTGGGGTGTTACAGTCACAGCCCTTATTATTTAACCCTTCCTCCTGTTCTCTACTTCAGACACCACTTTTCAGAATAACCAAACTTTTCCAATGGCATCCAAACAAAATATCCAACCACCTGCCCCTATTCACGTCCCTACGGATACTGACCAACCACCTTCTCCAGAATTGCCACCACCTACGCCTATCCATTATCCTGTCGACCCCCAACCAACTCTGCAGGTTCAGGATAAAATTTTACTGCAGCTTATTATTCTCACTTAAATTAATTCTCCCTTATTTTTTCTTTCTGAAAAAATTGTTTCATTTTCTTAACGTCTACAGATCCAACATCATGTCGAAGCTACCGTCCACCTACAACCTGATACTCACATCCTGCCACCTACGGATGTTCAACCATTGCCGGATTTCGGGCATCGTGAACTGCACCAAGATGGACCCAACTTTCAACCAACTCTGCAGGTCCCTCCAGTACATTTCAGTTTTCCCTCCTTATCTCAGACGATCCGTATATTATTCATTTTTTTCATGTTAACACACACGGTATTTTCATATTCAATGAACTCAGTACTGCTACAATATCCTACAATACATCAGAATTTCTGTTTTCCCTGCATATCACTTGACACTATTCTTTTACTGGTTTTTTTACCGCTCCATAACCCTCCTCGAGTTCGACATTCAAGAAAGAGGAGAAGATCAACGACTTCTCCTTCATTCGTGAGCCGATGAGATATTGAATACATGGTTCCCTTTATTATATTGGTGTAACACCCATATATAAAACTCATACATCAAAGCATAAATGTTATATATGAATCCAAGTGTTTGGTACTGAAACACCATAAGCTCCTAGTTAACACATTATATATATTACATGCCCCAAAATACAACTAAAAGTTCTAAAGGCATAATATACATAAGATGTTCAAAAGATAAAAACTAAGAACTAGATCAACAATGATCTCAAAATAAACTCCGCTACGGAAGCGAGCCATCAAAAAGCAAGGAAAAGATCACACGACCTTATCCTTACCCTTCTCGGAACCTGAAGCACCTGAAACACATCAACAACGTGGGGTGAGATACATCAAATCTCAGTGAGTTCCCTATCTTATGGATTCTCTCGGATTAATAAGGTTCTAACAATCCTAACTCAAGTCCGGGGAAAGGGGAAAAGACTCTTGAGCTCACATTCAATTCTCACACTATATGGAAACATGCCATGAGTTCATCAACTCAAAAGTATCACTAATCGATAACCATACCAAGGTACCTCCTGTTCCCGTCCGCTTCTATGTCTAGAAGGCGACCCGAGTCATAGATCCTTGTAATCTACTTGACATACGAATGGATTCGGGTTCTACGGGCCATTAACCGTTATGAACCGTCACTTCACACGGGTCATTTACCGTCACAAGCATACACTCCATGGGCGCCATTCGTACAATACGGGGAATCAAACCTGCCAAGTAGTTGTGCATCCATTTCAGAGGAGTCCGAGACTCATGAAACTACCCTCAAGATAAACCGGTTACGATTACATGATCACATACAACAATACGATTATATTCAACAATCACAATACTATAATTCCTTAAGGCCCCTCATGCCTTTCTAAAATAACAAAGTTAACCACATGTTCCATACTAGTGTTTCACTCTTAACTAGGCCAATACTCGGCAAGGATGTATCTTCCAACAACATGTGCCCGACATCGCCATCTAGAGTTGTCTAAAATTTCTAGTTCCTTACTAGATTCTCCTATAGTTCAAGTTTGAGGTTTCCTCACTCTTCCTATATCATTTTCATATTTGCATGCATATTCACTTACAACCATGCTAAACAATAGTAGGATAGGCAAGACATATCATAATTGCATAGTAGAATAATATATAACAATTAAAGCATAAATATATCACTTTTGGAACTTTATCGATTATTTAATCGGTCCTTAAAATTGACATATTTCATCTCCATTGCATAGAATATCTTCTCGGCGTTACATCGATATAAAGAATGCCCGATTCCGATAAACGAATCAAAAGTTATGAATTTTCTCGTTTTGGAAGAAAACTTTAAGTCCCAGGGCGCGCTAAGCGTGCCCCTGTCCGCGCTAAGCGCGCAAGCTACTGCCTAGAGGGGTTGCAGGAATTCAACACCGCGCTGAGCGGGCTTCTGCGCGCTAAGCGCGCTCTACGAAACTCAGAAAAATACCTGTCATAACAGTTCAAAACCAATTCCTCTAGATCCTCAATACCAGTTCCAACAACCAATTAAAGGCATATTCAACATGTTTCTAACATAGTTTCATCATCAAACTTCATAAAACAAGTTTTCCATATGAACACCAAATTCTACATAAACCTAACATTTCCAAAATAATCAAAACCAATCCAAATTTCATAACAAGTATTGATAAACGATTCTACACATGTTATGATCATACTACGAGATATATCACTCACTTCAACCGTTAGAAACATCGATTTTTCGAAATAATCATTTTTCACCAAAAACTTAACTTATCTCAAACTTCATGAAATTCAAAATCAAAAGTTTCTAAACTAGAACCCACCTCTTAGATAAGACGAAGATGAAGAGAATGAGATGATTGGGCAAGGATTGGATGAATGGATGATGATTCTTGTTCTTGAACTTCTTGGTTTTCTCTTCTTTTTCCTTTCTCTCCTTTCTTTCCTTTCTTTTCCCTTATTTCCTCTTTCTCTCTCTATGTTACTATCTTTTTTCTCATTTTTTTTTTGTTTGGAAAAATGGGAGGAAAAGGAAATAAGTAGTAAACTAGTATTAGTAAATAATAGTACTAAATATCCAAAAAGTCTCTTAAGTCTAAATTAATAAAATACACCAGAGTCAGATAATATTAATTGGATTTATTCTAAGATCCACAGTTACTCTAATTATTTTATCAAATAATTTCTCAGAGTACACTGGGCTCAGTCGATCACAATGTAATATTATCCGGAGTAATAAAATACGGGGTATTACATCCTCCCCCCTTAAATAGAAATTCTCCCTCGAATTTAAAGATTACCTGAACAGATGAGGGTAAGCATCTCGCATTTCCGATTCAAGTTCCCAGGTTGCATCACCCGGATGCGTTACATCCCACTGCACCTTAACGAGAGAAATGTCCTTGTTCCTTAATATTTTTGTTTCTCTTCCCACAATGTGACTCGGTTGAGGTTCAAAAGTTAAATCTGCTTCTATTTCAATCGTATCCGGTAGAATCGGCTGAAGAAGATTTGGAACAAATCTCCGAAGTTGAGATACATGGAAAACATCGTGCATTTCCGACAGAGAAGGCGGTAAGGCCAATCTGTAAGCTACTTCACCAATCCTTTCTAAGATTTGATACGGTCCCACGTATCTCGGGCTTAACTTGCGTGACTTAAACGGTCCTTTCAATCTCAATCTAGGAGTGACTTTCAAAAACACACGGTCACCTTCTTCAAATTCTAAAGGTCTCCTTCAATTGTCCGCATAACTCTTTTGTCGATCTTGTGCTTGCTTAATTTTCTCGCGAATCATTCGAATCTTTTCCGTAGTCTCTTGGATAATTTTGGGTCCCAAAATTCTATCTTCACCAACCTCCGCCCAACACAAAGGTGTTCTACATTTTCTTCCATACAAAGCTTCATAAAGAGCCATTCTGATGCTCGCATGATAACTATTGTTATAAGAAAATTCAATCAATGGTAGTAGTTATTTCCAGTTACCCTTACTTCCTAGTACACAAGCTCTCAACATATCTTCCATGGTTTGTATTATTCGTTCAGTTTGACCATCCGTCTGAGGATGATTAGACGTGCTCAAACGCAACTCCGCCTCCATAGCTTGTTGAAAAACTTTCCAAAACCTTGAAGTAAACTTCAGATCTCTATCCGACACAATATTTGAGGGAATACTGTGCAATCTTACAATTTCCGCAATAAATAACCTCGCAAGATGACTTGCCTTGAAAGTAGTCTTCACGGCTAAGAAATGCGCAGATTTCGTTAGTCGATCCACAATCATCCAAATCGAATCATAACCACCTTGCGTACGGGGTAAACCTACTGCAAAGTCCATAGAAATACTGTCCCACATCCACACTGGAATGTCTAACGGTTGCAGCAACCCACCCGGTCTTTGATGTTCAATCTTAACTTGTTGGCACACCGCACATTCCGACACAAGGACCGCAACATCTCTTTTCATACCGGACCACCAATAGTCCTTCTTTAAATCTTGATACATCTTTGAAGAACCCGGATGTATAGTAAAAGCACCTTTATGCGCTTCTTCCAAAATCCTTCTTTTCAATGCCGCATCATTCGGAACACAAATTCTTTGGTCGAACATAATAATTCCGTCGGCAGCCTGGACAAAACCCGGTAGAAGTAATACTTCTTGCAACTTCTCGTCCAACATTTGACCTTGTTGAATCTCAACTCTTAGAGTAGAATTTACATTCAAATTTCCCATAATTACACCATCTTGAGTCCACACAAACTGAAGATTAAAATCTCTAAAATTCTCCAACAAAGCATATTCCAAAATAATCAATTTCGCACTATGAACTACTTTCCGACTTAATGCATCTGCTACCTTATTCACTTTTCCTGGATGATACTTTAGCTCTAGATCATAATCCTTTAAATATTCCATCCACCTCCTTTGACGCATATTCAACTCCTTTTGGTCAAAGAGGTACTTTAAACTCTTGTGGTCACTAAACATTTCAAAATGTACTTCATATAAATAGTGACGCCACACTTTCAAAGTAAACACCACCGCCGCTAATTCCAAACCGTGGGTTAGATAATTCTTCTCGTGAATTTTCAATTGTCGAGAAGCATAAGCCACCACGTGACTTTCTTGCATTAAAACGCCTCCTAATCCCATCTTAGACGCATCACAAAATACTTCATACGACTTGCTATGATCGGGAATAATCAGAACAGAAGCTGTAGTCAAACTTTCCTTCAAACTCATAAAACTTTGTTCACACGCCGAATCCCACGCAAAGGGGGCAATCCTTCCGAGTAAGCTTAGTCATTGGCAATGCTAATTACGAAAAGCCTTTGATAAACCTTCTGTAGTAACCTGCTAGACCCAAGAAACTTCTGACTTCCGAAGCATTTCTCGGCCTCTCCTAATTTATCACTGCTTCCACCTTCGACGGATCCACTGCTACACCACCTTGTGATATAACGTGACCAAGAAACTTAACTTAGAAAAAGTTGCTTCTCTTGCAACACGGATAAAACAATTCTCAGATGCTCTTCATGCTCTTGTGAAGTACGAGAATAAATAAGAATATCATCAATGAAGATTACAACAAATTGGTCCAAGTAAGCTTGAAATATATGGTTCATGTAGTTCATAAAACAGCTGGAGCATTAGTCACACCGAAAGGCATCACTAAGAATTCGTAATGACCATTGAAATTCTGGTACCATATATGTGATGTTAAGTGCGATGTCACAACATCAATATCAACTGTATGAACAAGACACTAAAAACCTGTGATGTTTATATGTGATGTTACAACAACACACTCTGCAATGTAAAACAACAGAAAAGCACAGAGTTGCACACAAGGATTATTCACCCAGTTCGGTTCAACAACCTACATCTGGGGGCATACCAAGCCAGGAAGGAAGTCCACTATTAGTAGTATCAAATTACAGACTCAACACACCAGTTGACAATCTACCTAATTCAATCACTACCGAATGACCCTTCTACCTAAGTCCTCCCTAGGTAAGAGACTCCATCTCACTCCCAATCATCGCAATGATGTCTAGCAGTCAACATCTCCGCCACTGCATCAACAGATTGATTACCAACAACTCTTCAACACATAGAAGACACATTGATATGACACCTCTTGGAGTTGCTTCAAAGCTTCCTCCAAGAACAATACAAAACTCATTACCTACAGGTTTCTGAGTTTGAACACAATGACCATCTCACAACCCGAGTGGTTCACTTTAGACAAAGCCCTAATGATCTACATCTTGGACCCGTACAAATTCTAGATTACAAGCATTCTATTTATAACCTTTTTCCCACTGGATTTGGGCCTTCAAATCTCAGCATATTAACTGCTACAAATTTGCAGAAGATTCTGCTACTAAATAGATCTTCAATTAAATCTTCAATCAAATCTTCAATTAAATCTTCATATCTTTTAGCCTTAAAAACAGCAACAAGATCTGCTCCAAATCTGATTGCAACTGAATATATCTTTACCAAGATATTCGCCTACAATCTCTCACTCTCTTCAGCAGAATATCTCTCCAATAACAGAAACACGCAGCCCTAATAAAACAACTCAAACTGATGTTTTAATGTTCTGGTATAGTGATGTCAAGACATCGCATGTGACATCACTCTTCAGCACTTTAACTCTTCAACAATAAACAACACCAGAATGTAACCTAAACATAACTGTAATGTTAGAAGCTCATGTTGAAACATCAACCATGACATTAACATTGTTTTACCAAAATTTCAGCCAATCACAAGAACTAACAATCTCCCTATTTGGCTAATTTTGGCTAAAACAAATATATAAACATTACAACTCAGATTACAGCCGCAATTACAACCCTACACTACTGTTAGAAGTCATCTGATCCTAACAATAATCATCAGTAGCTACTGTGTACAGCAACCATGGAGAATCATCTTCTTGGCTAATTTTGAATGATGTTAAGACATCACGTTGGACATAACATCACCATAGCACAACAACTTCATGCAGCACATCAGGACCTAAGAAGTAGAAAGTCTTGAAGTCATTTGGTGCACATGAGAAAGAAGATATCTGACACTCCCCCTCAACACAACACATTTCTTTTTCCTTCCAGGACTGACCCAGAACAACTGTAGAAGACTCCTCCAGAAAAGAAATGTTTGTCTATACATAAAAGACCAATGGTGGCATAAGATAATTCTGCACACCTTCATTGATCAGACACTGGGTTTAATCTGTGGCATAAGATGAAACTTAAGATGTGCCATTCTGCCAACCCAGGTAACTCAGAACACAAGTCACAACTGTGTTCATAACTCAGGACACAAGTCACAAAGACTCACCACCAACTTAAGGTTAGGACATCCTCTTTGACATCTATGAACCACATCTGAAACTGCAGACTCCAGACAAAGCATCTGCGCAAACCATTTAGCAAAACCCTTTCCTTTCTCCCCCTTTTTAGCCATAAATTGGCAAAGGAAGCCCTCACAGAACCATACCCAAGTAGTGCTCACCCAAAAACGAAAAAAAGCCATAAGACTTATGAAACAAGAACACTCACTGGCTGAAGGAGCAAAGAATAACCTCTATAAATAGCTGACCAGTTACTTTGGAATTAACGAGCCTTGAATAGTCAAAGTTCTTGGTCATAGAAACGCTATTTTAGGAACTAAAAACTCCATCCAAATTCAATGTCTACCATCCAAAACAGTCTTGACCACCTTTATTGCCTCTAACTGATTCTTACCATAGCTTGTGCCAAAACAGTTCCATGCATAGTCGAAGACACGTGTTTCACCTTATCCTTACACCACCGTCCAAAATAAATCCTTGTTTGGCTCAAGAAAAACATGTCCTGAACCATGTTCTGACATCTTAACACACAATGTCTGCTTGCTCACAACATTATCAATCCAAGACTTCCACAGAAGATTATACATTCCAAACCAATAAACTTTTCTTCAGACTTCTTCTCAGACGCATGTGCACACATGATTCACATGACTAGAACCAATAGTCTTAACAACCACTGCCAACAAACAGCCTAATGTCATAACATGTTATCTGACATTAGATTCTCATAAGAGGCAACCAGTCTCCACAAGCTTGATCATCATGCAAACTTCACAATATATGCACCTCTGCTGCAGAATCCAATAGACTAGTACTCCCCCTGTCATGGTTAACCAATGCTCTAGATGAAGATGAACATTTGAGCACACTTACTTAGCACATGCATTTTGGTACCATTGTCCCTTTCTCCAGAGGCAGTCATTCCCAATAATACTCTTCATCTTCAGATTTCCAATCAATCAATACCTGATCTACTTCAGTCTTCTCTACATTCTCCATCCAAGGCAGACCTTCTACTTCATCATTCTCCTGTAGGACTATGTAGACGCTCCTTAGGCATAATGTAGGCACCACGCTTCTGAACCAGAGCATAATCATCCTTCACCAAGGATATCCAACCAGATAATGTCCCATCATCACCATGGTTCTTGATATGCTCCACCAACTGGACTTACTATTGCATAGTAATCCAAAGAACTAGAGAATAAAACTCTCATCCACCTTCAAGAAGAATAATCTCCTTGAGTCTTCAACTCATCACCCTTCTGCCCAAGAGTAACTTGTTCCAAGATACTCCTAAAAAATAAACAGCTGCCACACTCTGATTATCTTGATTCTTTGAATCCACTCCTGAGATCAACCAAATGCCATAGTTTGATCACCTCATTCATAAATCCTCATGTTTGTCATAACTCTCGCAAAGATATCTTGATCCACCAAGGAAACTTGATCTTCAAGTCACATGTTCCACTTGCTCAAAAGCAAACACACTTAGACTCCCTAAATCATGGTCATGTAACATCTTCTCCTTCCTGCAGCTCCCGCAAACTGCCATGAGAACGATCTTTTTGAAACATCCTATCATTCCTGTGGATCTCCCTATCATTAGCTGATGTGCCACATCACCAGCTGAGACTCCTGATGTTAAGCTAGATGTCAGAACATTACGACATCCAACTGTTGAATTCAGCTCCTCCTTCTGCCACTCAGAAGAATCTCCTCCCTTCGCAGAAACAGATTTCCATGCTCTCATAGACTTGATTCAACAACCAAGTTTGAGTAGACAACCTCCATCCTGCTTCAGAAAATCCAAAGACTTCAAACCTATCACATCTGAATCTTCAGAAAATACGTAGTTCAAGACTACCCCATAGCTATACCAAAGACTGCCACTTCCCTTAGTAGAGCCGTCAGTAGAAAGCCAGAGATAACATCCACATATCCTCGACCTAGACCAGAAATAAACTGATCCAACCATCAAAACTATGATGTCTTCATAGTCTTTAGGTCGTTACACACCAACACACCATAAAGTAACTTCTCAACACTGCTGCAGTTCTGCACTTTTACATCAGACATATACATAGTCTCCCGTCAATGTATATTGTCATTAGTTAAATGCACAACATCTTAGATAAATGCTCAGCTCCCGTCAGAGTATTCACTATCGGTTATATGCACAACCTTATCAAAAGCAGACAAATACTCAACTACTGTCAAGCTATTTATCATATGTGATAAGGTAACCTTCTCACACACGGTACGACATTTGATATGGTCTGACATTCTTTTCCTGCACACTTGAGGCTCTAGCTGATCCCTCTTTTGTTAATCCACACCACTAATCACTTCAGATTAGGTAAGTGGCTTGACCTGATACTTCACCATGAGCACGACTAACTTTCTTTGGCTAGGAAAACAAGGAACTGAAATGATGTTTCAACATCAGTTCCGACATCAGTCTATATCACATTAACAACTGCTATGGCTTGGAGACAACACCTATAGTAAACCACACACATATCTCTTGCACACGAGAATATATCTACATCTGATCAACTTCCAAGATCAGACCAACAAAACTGCAGTAACTTGCATAACACACTCTTCCAAAAGCTTCTTCTTATAAGCACAAGGTTCAGACCTCTTGTCTAACTTAAGAGAGATAGCTGCCATCCTTCTGCATAAACAAACCATAAACAATCTGCTACTTCACACAAACTCTTGGAAGCATTTTCTCTATAAAATTATCCTCAAGGATCATCTCCTTCTCTTCTGCTATCAAGATTACTACCTTTTCTTCAACCAGCACATCTGAGATGCTATGACATTATGAACATCATCTCAAAAATTGTTCAACTTCACAGCTTCAGTGATCCTTCAAATCAGCTACATTCTAATAGGTCTTTGACTTAGCATTTAACATAAACTGCTAATATGTAGCGCGATGTCGAGACATTTGTATTGACATATTAAGCTCAGCTTATTTCTTGATGAAACATCCTCCTCATTAGGTCACCATAACTAAGCTTAAGAGATGACATATCAAGATCTTCACTCCCGCATGAAAGATTTGACAGTGAAACTCTTTTTGCTTTGGCTCTACCCTCTTCTTTCATCAGACTGGTCTTCAATGTCTGACTTGAAATATGTTCTTCTTCTGATCCTTCCATGTCAACCAGTATTTAGAAAATCCATTCACCTTATGAATACTTCTCTCCCAAACAAGGATATGAGATAATCCTCAAGTAACTTTGGCATCTCTAACCAACCGGTTGAAGCTGTCTTGCATAGACTACAACCAAAATTAGAGAATATCCTGCTGAGGAGACCAAACCCTAATGTCTTTCCAAGAGAATATCTTCCTAGAATCTCAACACCAGAGTTACAACAGATACCATGCAGCGGAACACATACCAACTCCTCAACAACCTTCAGGCACTACTCACAAATCCTTGCACACTATCAGCATAAATCACGTGCCAACAATACTATATTATGAATAGTCCATCCTTCACTCCAAGGGATCATCCAAACAACTCTCTTCCTTGCTCATGAACCAGAAAGTATCTTCCCTAGATCTCATCCAGAAACAGACAGGATGCCTGCTCTGATACCAATTGAAATTCTGGTACCAGATATGTGATGTTAAGTGCGATGTCACAACATCAATATCTGCTATATGAACAAGACACTAAAAACCTATGATGTTTATATGTGATGTTACAACAACACACTCTGCAATGTAAAACAACAGAAAAGCACAGAGTTGCACACAAGGATTGTTCACCCAGTTCGGTTCAACAACCTACATCTGGGGGCATACCAAGCCAGGAAGAAATTCCACTATTAGTAGTATCAAATTACAGACTCAACACACCAGTTGACAATCTACCTAATTCAATCACTACCCAATGAACCTTCTACCTAAGTCCTCCCTAGGTAAGAGACTCCATCTCACTCCCAATCATCGCAATGATGTCTAGCAGTCAACATCTCCGCCACTGCATCAACAACTTGATTACCAACAACTCTTCAACACATAGAAGACACACTGATATGACACCTCTTGGAGTTGCTTCAAAGCTTCCTCCAAGAACAATACAAAACTCATTACCTACAGGTTTCTGAGTTTGAACACAGTGACCATCTCACAACCCGAGTGGTTCACTTTAGACAAAGCCCTAATGATCTACATCTTGGACCCGTACAAATTCTAGATTACAAGCATTCTATTTATAACCTTTGTCCCACTGGATTTAGGCCTTCAAATCTCAGCATATTAACTGCTACAAATCTGCAGAAGATTCTGCTACTAAATAGATCTTCAATTAAATCTTCAATCAAATCTTCAATTAAATCTTCATATCTTTTAGCCTTAAAAACAGCAACAAGATCTGCTCCAAAGCCGATTGCAACTGAATATATCTTTACCAAGATATTCGCCTACAATCTCTCACTCTCTTCAGCAGAATATCTCTCCAATAACAGAAACACGCAGCCCTAATAAAACAACTCAAACTGATGTTTTAATGTTCTGGTATAGTGATGTCAAGACATCGCATGTGACATCACTCTTCAACACTTTAACTCTTCAACAATAAACAACACCAGAATGTAACCTAAACATAACTGTAATGTTAGAAGCTCATGTTGAAACATCAACCATGAAATTAACATTGTTTTACCAAAATTTCAGCCAATCACAAGAACTAACTACCATAACGGGTCCTAAATGCAGTCTTAGGTACATCAGAACTCTTCACCCGAATCTGGTGATAACCCGACCTCAAATCAATCTTCGAGAACACACAGGCTCCTTTAAATTGATCTAACAGGTCGTCTATCCTAGGTAAGGGATACTTGTTCTTAATGGTGACTTTGTTTAGCTGACGATAGTCGATACACAACCGCATCCCACCGTCCTTCTTCTTTACTAACAATACTGGAGCTCCCCACGGTGAGACACTAGGTATAACAAAATGCTTAGCCGTAAGCTCTTCCAATTGTTCCTTCAGTTCTCTTAATTCAAGCGGTGCCATCCGATACGGAGAAACGAATATAGGAGCCGTTCCCGGTACCAGGTCAATAGAAAATTCCACTTCTCTCACCGAAGGAAGAGAAGTGACATCTTTGGGGAAAACTTCTGAAATCTCACAGGCTACCGGAAATACACAAGACTTGAAGGTCGCTACTCCCTTAACTTCGGAAAAAACACAATTTCACACATTGCATTGACACAAAGGAGTGTGTTGCTTCACAATCAAATAAAACAAAACAAGGATGTCCGTTTACGAAACACGTACCCGCTATTAAAGAGTTGTCACTCTTCTTCCTCCTTGTATCCAAAGTGTGAACTCTTCCGGCATTCTTCCCTTGTGTCTGATTCCCATTCTGCGGGCAGTTTCTTGCCAAATGTCCCACTTCATCACAATGATAACACCTAGATGCTCCATCTCTACACTTCCCAAAATGATACTTGTTGCACAACCGGCACAAAGAAGGAGTATTAGGTTTACTACTTTGCACTTGTTTCCCTTTGAAGGTTTGTTGCCTTGGCCTAAACTGTGGGCTTGACCTCTCATAATCATTCCGGTTCGACCTACGCGAATTCCCTTCTGTCTGAACACTCCTCAAATCGTTCTCCATCACATAACCTTGTCGTAACTCTTGGAATTAAAATTCTCTTTGGATCCTTAAAGAACTAGGAAGGTACTTCTCCATAAAAGTAGCCTTGAATTGTTCCCACACTTTAGGCACACCTTGAATAGTCATAAAAGCTGAAGCAATATCCCACCACCTCTTAGCAGGACCTCTCAACGAGTGAGAAGCAAACGCTACCTTGTCCTCCTCCCTGCAGTGAAGTATCTGAAAGATTCTCTCTATCCCGACCACCCAATCGTGAGCTTTCACAGGATATACTCCACCATGAAATTCTAGAGGATTCATGCGGATGAAATCCAGGAAATTCCCACTTACAGTATCTGGAACAACCACCTGAGGATGAAAACCCCCATTCATGTGTCGTATCATCTGTTGCATGAATTGGTTCTGCTGCTGCTGCATCTGTTGCAAAAATTGATACAAGGGAGCATTCCCATCGCCGCCCGGCGGATTCGCCACGGGATGATTCGCTCCGGATCTACCACGGTTTCTGCGTCCGCCAGCCATGTTCCTAAACGTCATATAGATAGGATTAAGTTGATCAGGCTCAATACTATACATATAACACTTAAGACCAATGGCGACACAACGCATATGAAACGGAAAGAAATACTTATACTATTTCATGGCTAGGTCGAGGATACGACCTGCTTTAATACCAACTGTAACACCCATATATAAAACTCATACATCAAAGCATAAATGTTATATATGAATCCAAGTGTTTGGTACTGAAACACCATAAGCTCCTAGTTAACACATTATATATACTACATGCCCCAAAATACAACAGCTAAAAGTTCTAAAGGCATAATATACATAAGATGTTCAAAAGATAAAAACTAAGAACTAGATCAACAATGATCTCAAAATAAACTCCGCTACGAAAGCTAGCCATCAACAAGCAAGGAAAAGATCACACGACCTTATCCTTACCCTTCTCGGAACCTGAAGCACCTGAAACACATCAACAGCGTGGGGTGAGATACATCAAATATCAGTGAGTTCCCTATCTTATGGATTCTCTCGGATTAATAAGGTTCTAACAATCCTAACTCAAGTCCGGGGAAAGGGGAAAGGACTCTTGAGCTCACATTCAATTCTCACACTATATGGAAACATGCCATGAGTTCATCAACTCAAAAGTATCACTAATCGATAACTATACCAAGGTACCTCCTATTCCCGTCCGCTTCTATGTCTAGAAGGCGACCCGAGTCATAAATCCTTGTAATCTACTTGACATACGAATGGATTCGGATTCTACGGGCCATTAATCGTTATGAACAATCACTTCACACGGGCCATTTACCGTCACAAGCATACGCTCCATGGGCGCCATTCGTACAATACGGGGAATCAAACATGCCAAGTAGTTGTGCATCCATTTTAGAGGAGTCAGAGACTCATGAAACTACACTCAAGATAAACTGGTTACGATTACATGATCACATACAACAATACGATTGTATTCGACAATCACAAGGCTATAATGCCTTAAGGCCCCTAATGCCTTTCTAAAACCACAAAGTTAACCACATGTTCCATACTAGTGTTTCACTCTCAACTAGGCCAATACTCGGCAATGATGTATCTTCCAACAACACGTGCCCGAGCATCGCCATCTAAAGTTGTCTACAATTTCTAGTTCCTTACTAGATTCTCCTATAGTTCAAGTTTGAGGTTTGCTCACTCTTCCTATATCATTTTCATATTTGCATGCATATTCACTTACAACCATGCTAAACAATAGTAGGATAGGCAAGACATATCATAATTGCATAGTAGAATAATATATAACAATTAAAGCATAAATATATCACTTTTGGAACTTTCTCGATTATTTAATCGGTCGGTAAAATCGACATATTTCATCTCCATTGCATAGAATATCTTCTCGGCGTTGCATCGATATAAAGAATGTCCGATTCCGATAAACGAATCAAAAGTTATGAATTTTCTCGTTTTGGAAGAAAACTTTAAGTCCCAGGTCGCGCTAAGCGCGCCCCTGTCCGCGCCAAGCGCGCCCCTGTCCGCGCTAAGCGCGCAAGCTACTGCCTGGAGGGGTTGCAGGAATTCAACACCGCGCTGAGCGGGCTTCTGCGCGCTAAGCGCGCTCTGCAAAACTCAGAAAAATACCTGTCATAACAGTTCAAAATCAGTTCCTCTACATCCTCAATACCAGTTCCAACAACCAATTAGAGGCATATTCAACATGTTTCTAACATAGTTTCATCATCAAACTTCATAAAACAAGTTTTCCATATGAACACCAAATTCTACATAAACCTAACATTTCCAAAATAATCAAAACCAATCCAAACTTTATAACAAGTATTGATAAACGATTATACACATGTTATGATCATACTACGAGATTTATCACTCATTTCAACCGTTAGAAACATCGATTTTTCGAAATAATCATTTTTCACCAAAAACCTAACTTATCTCAAACTTCATGAAATTCAAAATCAAAAGTTTCTAAACTAGAACCCACCTCTTAGATAAGATGAAGATGAAGAGAATGAGATGATTGGGCAAGGATTGGATGAATGGATGATGATTCTTGTTCTTGAACTTCTTGGTTTTCTCTTCTTTTTCCTTTCTCTCCTTTCTTTCCTTTCTTTTCCCTTCTTTCCTCTTTCTCTCTCTATGTTACTATCTTTTTTCTCTTTTTTTTTTTGTTTGGAAAAATGAGAGGAAAAGGAAATAAGTAGTAAATTAGTATTAGTAAATAATACTACTAAATGTCCAAAAAGTCTCTTAAGTGCAAATTAATATAATACCCCAGAGTCAGATAATATTAATTGAATTTATTCTAAGTTTCACAGTTACTCTAATTATTTTATCAAATAATTTTTTAGAGTACACTGAGCTCAGTCGATCACAATGTAATATTATTCGGAGTTATAAAATACGGGGTATTACAATTGGTGTATGGGAAACAACATAAGTGGAGTTGTCTATTGAAGTAAAGTGGTTCGAAGAACAATGACCTTTAATTTTAATTTTGACGATAACAAAATACAAGAAAATAGTTTTATTTTGTAATATTTGTTTTACATGTAGAAAACTATTGAAACCTTTCAAATAAACTTGAACTCAAGAGACATATGACAACATATCGTCAGACACAATGATCAACAAGTGAATGTGGGAATGCATATGGTAAAGCATTGTTTGCGTACATTGTCTAAAGATCACTCTTAACTATCTTTAGATAATTATTACATCCTTATCCTTTGTTCAATGCTTCACTAAGCCAACTCATCATAATCTTCTAGTGAACACATCACAACGCAACAAAGTCTAACACTTTGATCCTCTATATAGAAGGCCAATCAATTATCCCCCACTGACCAATAAGTTTATATTTAAAAAATGTATCCTTTGAATATCAAATTTGATGATTTTCCTCTAAAATTGTTAAATCTAAATTGAGATACAACTTACGATGTACACAAGTTACAAAGGTACAAGTAATGTGTGGCAAATTTAGTAGTTAGTATAAGGTTGTATGAAATTACTCTCATAATTAGTACATTAGTCCACAATGGATCTAATCCCAATAAAATAGTTATATTTATCAAATGTCACTCAAAAAGAAAAATTAAGAAAAATTAAAATAATTTTACACAGAGACTCCTTAGGCTATGTTTGGCAAAACATTTTTTGAGCTTATAATTTATGGCTTATAGCTTATAAGCTCGTATGATAATAAAAGACATGTTTGGTAACATTCTTTTCACCGCAAGTTTATAGCTTATTTTTCAGACGCTATTTTAAATAGCGTTTTAACTTATAGCTTATAACTTATAATTTTTTCTTTCAATTTTACCCGTATTATTTTAACTAAAACCCACCATTATCCTTTATAATTTATTATAATTTAAAATAAAATAATAATTATTAAATATCTTTTATGTCATTTTATTTTATCAAATAATTAAACCGTTAATTTTACTAAACACTTCAATTAGCTTATTAACTATAAGTCATCAATCATCAGCTATAAGTTATAAGCTATCAGTCACCAGCTATCAGTCATAAGCTATAAACTATCAGCTAACTTATCAGTCAACTGCTATTTTTATCAAATAAAGCCTTAATAAGAAGTGAACAAAAGACAAAAAAAAAACTTTTCACTAATACAAATAATACATTTTATAACAAATCTTTCAATCTCACCCAAAAAAAAAACTAAGGTATAAGCAATGGGTGGACCACATTTTATTTTATTTTTTTAAAATACAATATATTCCTTTGATTGATTCACATAATCGAGAAGATAAATTAACTAAGGAACACACTTCAAATCCCAACAATTGCAATTTATGTTTTTATTTCTTTTATAATACCGTCATTATTTTTATTTTATTATTTTATTTAAATATTAAGTCATATATTCTTTCAATTAGTCTGTCAACCGAGGGGAAAGATTACTCAATTTTGTATATATAAGCATTTGTTCAGTATGTTTTTCCCTAACCTAACTCGTAAACATCATTTTCTGAGATAGATTCCAAGACAAAAATATTTTAAGGTTTCTTAATTAGTTATGAAAAATTTTCAAGGTTGTATGTTGTTGTTGTTGTTATTACATCCGTTCATTGAATAAACTAATTATATCAACCTTGAACAAAACATTTTTCTACATTGCAATCTATCTCATAAAATGACATTGTTGTTGTTTATTCCACCTTTTGCAATTCATTTTTATATTTGGAGATAATTTCTCAATATTGTCATCCATGACAAAAATTCAATGATTTAATTATTTTCTTAATTGACACAATTGAGAAACCTATTTCAACACAAAAAATGGTAGATGATAAAAGTCTGCAAGTGATATTCTTTATAGTTCACTATTATTTTATTGATTATGTAATTGAATTAATTTATTCTCTTAGGTGGGCTAACAACCGAGGGGAAAATCATTATTTTATTTTATTTTTATTTCAAAAATATATAACCTATTAGCCCGGTGTTTATAAATATCCAAGGAAAAAAGGACCTAGTTTTGTTTATAAACTAATATATGTCATCCATTTATAAATATCCAACACTTAAGACATTGTCAACACATCAATCCACAAGAAACACCAGTGATCCGCATGAAGCCTTCACATCAACAAATCAGAACTCGAACGTCACAATTATATATCATAGATGCTACATTGTTAAAGACAAACATTGATAATAAAAAATATTTGGATTGAAAACAATGAAGCTTAAAGAAGCGTGAAAACAATCTCTGGGCTGAATTGCAAAATTAGAAAAAGTATTAGTATAAGATTGATATTCCTTACATAATCTCTTGTCTTGTAACATGATAAATTATTTTCCTTATCTAACTTTTGTTAATTTTATACCAGAAACAAATGTATGTAAAGCCATTGAAAATATATTAAATTATTTGTGTTTGTGTTTAGAGAATAAGTTGTATCCATATTATTTGAGAAGACAAAGAGAATAAGTTGTAGTTAATTATTTGTGTTTAGAGATTTAAGGTATAGTCAGTTGGACTAGGATATACTACATTGAATTTGTAATTAGTTGGATTATAGTAAAAATCTCTCAAATTTGAGGGGACTGAAAGTAACTTTGAATTGTGAGAGTGAACTACAATAAATAAAGGCACTTTGTTATTGGGAACTACTTGTGTGAATCCTAACTCATCAATTTGTACACCATTTTTATTGGGAACTCAATTGCATTTAAATAAAGACACTTTGAAAATAACATAATCAATCTCCAAAATCTCCTCAATGAAACCATAGAATGCGGTGGTTGTCAAAATAGGATCTTATCTTTCGAACTAGAGAAATACAAGGATTCTGCGCCAACCATGACCCCACTATTTTGCATTGTACTACGATCATCTTTTGCTTTTGTATAAAAGGAATAATTAGAAATGTTGTATGTCATCCAAGTTATCACAATAAATTCTGGCATGTACGATAACCATTTAATTGTCTCAGATGCACAATCATCATTAGAAATCCTCATAATAAACCAACTTATGAATCCTTATTATGTCTTGTCAACAACAAGTTGTCGTTCATTCGGGGATATATTTTCTTTATAACTTTTTCGTGAGCAGCTATGTAAGGTTCAACTACACTAAGATTACTCAATATATAGAAATGTGCTTGAAGTACTACATCCCGACCCATTGACTTAACATTCAAACCTTGAGTACCTCTACCTTCAAATTGATGGGAAATTAAAACACAATAATAGACCAATACGCATCGGATATAAAATTCCCCAGACTTGTAGGAACCTTAAGGATCAACAACAAATATAAGATTACAAATCGAACAAATAAAGGCACAAAAGAACACCAATATTTTTAACGTGGAAAACCCCTCAATATGAGAGTAAAAATAACAATTCATCTAAACCAAAGAAATAACTCCACTATAATCAATTAAGGGTACAAGAGAGTCTTAAAGTGATTCACAAACTAGTGCTAACAACCGCAGATCACAAAGCAAACTAGCTTACAAATATGAATAAAAAAGATGAAAATTTTCCCAAATCTGTAGCTTCAGTGCGAAGCAGATAACTCTCACATTAGACCTTGTTTTGCAATTCTGACCGGTCAAAAGTTAGATACATGTGTTATGAACATGTCCTCCAAAATTGAACGAATCAAGGTTTGTCGATTTAGTCAGACTGGTTGCAGAAAAATGGGAATAAGTTTCTCTCCTCTTTTCTTTCTTTTGAATCATTGTTTTTTCTCTATCTCTCTCAACCTTAAATTGATCCTCGCCGCTTAAATAAGTGAGACAAATGGAATAATCATATTTGGGCCTTTCTCCACATAAGAAGGGAGCCCAAACCCAACAAATCTCCCAATAGAAATTCTGGCACGCAAATACCAGATGTCGAGACATATGTCATAACACTAGGAACAACAACAGCTTAATCACACAAGTAAATAATGCAGGAAATTAAATGACTGAAAAATGAAATCAACACCAGAATTGTTAACCCAGTTCGGTGCAACTCACCTACATCTAGGGGCTACCAAGCCAGGAAGGAAATTCACTATGATAGTATTAATTCAAAGCTAAACTCGTCCGTTTACAACTTCTTGCCTAATCCCTACCTTGTGCAACCTCAACCTAGACACCCTCTAGATATGAGATTCCCCTCTCACTTCCTCATCAGTCACAATCCCAGTGACAATCAACAATTCCACAAACACTAGAAGTAGCACACTTCCAAGACAATACTTGATTTTTCTTCAAAGCTTCAATCAAGAAAAATACACTCTTACTTAAAAGCTTTAGAGTGGACAAAGAACAATGAACAATCAGTCAACTTCAATGCATCAGAAGATACATTAGTGATATACAATTAACAAACACTAAACCCTAAAGACCAACCAAAACACGACTAATCCTTATTTCACAAAATCCTCACGTGTTGTCCTCTACTTCAATAGGGTTTGGTCTTTACTTTAAATAGCCTTCATACCTACTAAACTTGGGCTTCTTAAGGTGCACAAATAGCAGCAATCAGTTTAAACTGGCTGCAACTCATCCTGCACAATAAGAGGAGCAAAATACAAACTTTCCTAAAAAGGATCAAGGATCCTTTTTATGAAAAGTAATATAATCTGTCATAACAGAAAACCCCACAATATACTCCTATGAAAAACACAAGTGTGAATTATAACGCACTCAAAAATCACACTAAAAAATACCAAAATGGACATGCCCTAGCTATGTGGTATAACATGTCTTGGAACATGTCACAACATCATGCTGAACATGATGTCTGTCTGTCATGGCAGAACATCTGGTTTAACATCTTGCTAACGACATGTTGTTTTACCAAAATGTAGCTAATCCAAAAACCACAAAACTTACAATCTCCCCCTTTGGAAAATTTTGGCTAAAACAACCTTAGCACACATCAGAGGTACACAACAGAAACAAAACAAAACCAAGGAACCTCAAGAACCACAATGTTGTCAAACCAATAGAGACAACACAATGTCAACACATTAGGTCTGACATCACAAACTAACACAAGCTACATGAGAACATGTAAGCTATGTATAGACTGCAATCTTGCAGCAACAAAATAGACAGGTACACAACTCCCCCTGTCACATATAATCAGTACTCTCCCTGAAGGGGAAAACTAAAAACACATGAACTCTCATGTAAGTTCATACAGTGGAACTACACTTCAATAACACAAGCAGTAGCACAAGCACAAGCACACTCCCCATGAACACCACAACCTACTGCAGAGAATAATGCATTCTCCTAGACACAAAAAATGGTTCCACATTGGAAGCAACAGCAGCAAGCATGACAGATTATCATGCCCCCCTAAAAAGTTTCATACAGTCCAGCAACAAAAACAACTACTCTTCCTAAGCAGTAGTACAAACACGACATAAAGTCATGACATCTGATCTAACATCAGAAACAGTAACCAAAACGACACTTTATTCCCCATTTTTAGCCAAAAATTGACAAAAAGAAAATAGAGTAAATGTAAACAAAAATAAATGGAATCACACAAATGGAAGCACAAAAACACAATGCATAAAGCATAAGTCCTAATGGAAAACACACAATATTCTGATGGAAACAAAAAAACAGATGGAAGCACACACTGCTAGCAAAAAACAGATGGAAGCACACATTTCTTCATCAAATATGAAGGTTCCATGGTTTTAAGATTGACAACAATTTTGGTAAAACATGGAAAATTTGGAAAACATGTATCACATCCAGAAGTTGAGCAAGATGTCATGACATCTTGACCAACTGGTACAGCAGAATCTGCTGTTATGTTTCCTGACAGATGTTGTGACATGTTATACTAGAACTTCAGAACAATTCTACATTTTAAATCCTTGAAGATTTGATTTTGAAATATGATATTATGGATGTTTTGAGTTCTCATTCAGGCGTAGCTAAGCAAGGATATTTTAGAAACATTGTAGTTTTGGCTTGGTTTCATAAAAAGGATCTTGGAGACTTTTTAGGAAACTTTGAAGATTTGTTCCTATTTTTGTGGAGAAGATTGTGTATGTGGTTTACAACTGAAAGAGTGGATTTGATTGAAGAGTCCAAGCCCATTCTACTAGAGTATATATAAAGAAACCCACTAAACCTAATATCATGTGGAAGCATTATTGAAGAAACTGTGTGTGCACAAATAAGGATTTAGGGTTTAAGAGATCTTTTAGTGTGTTGTTGTATTGTGTGTCACTCATGTATCTTCTGATACATTGAAATAGACTAATTTTTAATTGTCAATTGTTCACTCTAAAGCTTTTAAGCAAGAGTGTATTGTTCTTAGTTGAAGCTTTTAAGCCAAACTAGGTATTGTACTTTGAAGTGTTTTTACTTCTGTTTTTGTGTTGTTGAATTGTCACTGGTTGTGACTTGTAGGAAGTGAGAGGGGATTCTCATATCTAGGAGTATCTTAGGTAGAAATTGCACTGGGTTAGGATTAAGTGAGAAGTTGTAAACCGAGATTGTTTAGCTTTAAATTGATACTATTAATAGTGGATTTCCTTCCTGGCTTGGTAGCCCTCAGACGTAGGTGACGTTGCACCGAACTGGGTTAACAATTGTTTGTGTTATTTACTACTTTCTTATTATGTGTTTACCTTGTTCTTTATCAGTTTGGATATTAGTGTCGTGACATCGCCTTCGACATCTCATATATGATACCAGAATTTTAAGATACCGTTTCATCAATGTTGCCGATATTAGTAGGAACATCCTTCCCCCTACTTGGAATATCCTCTTCTAAAGACACACCTTGGTCCTTAGCACAATCTGGATCCTGTTGTTTAGAAGAGCTAGACACATCACCAGGGGGACTAAAGATGGTGGCACCAATAGTAGCATTTTCTTGTGTCATAGATGTTTCAACATCTAACACATTTTCTGCCTTAACTTCTTTTAACACGGATACAACAAGTTTACGAATATTTCTATCGATAGCCATTTTCTCCAATTCATCTTTACTAGGGTTTTCAGTCGCAGGTTTAGAGATTTTCTCAGCAACCACCTTAGTGGTCCCAATTTTAATAGGGTCAACGTATAAGCTAGTCATAGTGTGAACCTTCTTAATCCCAAAGGAAGATGTAAAAAACTTACTCTTAGCATGGTTCTTCTTAGTCTTGGAAGGAGGGGTTCCGTCTCTTCTTTGTATGCTATCAGTGCATGGAACCATTGACAACGACATTAAATCAAGCACTTCCTCATTTGTAGCTCCCATAGCCGAGAGAGGATCAACTCTAACCTTTAAAGAAGACAAATCTTCAGTAGCATTTGTTGGGGATGAAGCGTGATGTTTAGATATCTTGTAGATGATTTGAAGAGAGTAGACAACTATATCCTTATTGAGTTAGAAGACAAACTAATTGGAGGGCAAAAACACAGAGGACAGAGAACAAATTTGAAATGTTTGAAATGATTTCCCTAGACAGATGTGTGCCACTTGATTGAAGAAAGAGAAAACTTTATTGGCCCACTTGATCAACATTAATTGACATAGATTTTCAAACGTGTATATTCCAGATTTACCCTTCAGTTTTTTAAACAGATTAGCATTCAACACTTTAGCGACAATGACTGCCAATTGCTGATTAGTCGTCACGTGTTCACGAACACCAATCTTGTTCTCTTCAGGTTCTGTTAAGAAGTGATGACAAATATCATGGTAGTGCTGAATGAGAATTTTTGAAATGATCATGGAACTCAGATTTAATGTCATGACACCTTTCTTGACATTATACTCTGTCAACATATGTTTCATGCATACCAGCTGACAACAATTGCTTCATAAGTTCACATCCTCAACAGTGGACAAGGTGACACTTTTTCCCTTCTTTTTGAACCAAAATATAAGAGTGTTCCCAAGGGAGAAACAACTTCCTGATGTGCTCTTCCTATCGCTACTTGCCCAACTAGCATTCTTGTACAGACTTTGATCCACACTCATACAGTTCTCATCATGCTCAACCTTGAGTTTTGGAATCCCTTCGAGAACTCCATTAGAGATGATCTTCTTTATACCATTATGATGTAAGTGGTCAAGACTTTGGTGCCATAGTTTAACTTTATCTTCCTTGAGTAGAAGACATGTGGGGAGACAACTCATTTTTTGAGGAACTTGCAAGTTGCAATTGTTATTAGATCTAACATCCTTCACAAGCATTTCATTTCCCTTTTTATCCCCAACACCGGCAGTAAAATTGTTAGTAGAGTAAGACCTAATGTATGCCAATAAATTCTTGTCACCTGTCACCAGCCTGGAGCACCCACTGTCTAAGTTCCAGTCTTCTCTGAGAGAGACGTGAGCTACAAGACAATTAGCAGCCTTGGGAATCCACTGTTTAGTAGTATCCTTTTTAGGTCTGGATTGCAGAACAGGTTTAGGATATCCATACAAATTGTAGAAGAAAGGTTTTATGTGACCAAAACGACCATAGTAATGACATCTCCAGCGATCAAATTTGCCTCTAGGTTGGTTTCTGCTATGATGTTGAGACATTTGATTCAACATCCTAGATCCAGGTTTAGCATGAATAAAGTATGTAGTAAGATCTTTCCCTATTTGAGTTTGATTATCAAAACCTATTCCATTCATATCTCCAGCCACTTTTCCTGCCTAAAGTATGTTCAAAATTCTAATAGACTTGGTCATGTTGTCAAGATTTGAACTTTATTTTCCAGCTTAGAGATAATTATCAGGTGTTTTTCTTTATCAGTCTGCAATTTGCATATGATTTTCTTTTGTTTTTCTATCATTTGGCAGACTTCTTCACTTTTAATAAATAATTCCTTGTATGAAGCAGCCAACTCATCATAAGGCAATTCTTCATCACACGAGTCTGAAGGTGCGAGAAAGACACAAGAAAGGGGGGGGGGGGGGGTTTGAATTGTGTATTTACTCTTTTGACAACTTTTCGCTTCTTGTCAATAAGACACTTTACGTTACATCAGAGTTCGTTGAGAGACTCTAACTTACGAAGTTATATTTAGACTTGGTAATGCTTAGAGCGTGAGAACCAATAAGAGTCTGAACACTGTGTACATCATTCAGAACTTGCAAAGCGGAAGCTTATCAGAGTTGCAAGGTTCTGACTTGCTTATGTAAGGTTCTGATCCTCAATATAGAAACATAAATAAAGACATTAAGCATAAGAGTAAAGAACACATGATATATCCTGGTTCACCACAAAGGCTAATCCAGTCCATCCTCCTCAGGTGATTTCGCCTTGAACACAAGGTCTTAATCCACTATAATCAATCTCGATTATAGATGCACGAGCACATAGCTGGTGACTAACAAACTGCACAGCCGCACTGTGACTAACATGCAATGAACCGTTCAGGGATTCAACTTAATGAATATAACAAACATTGACCTGCAGGTTCCAATCTCGCAAGATCTACTGCTAGGCTTTCACAGCTAGACGTTCAGGGATTCATCACAATGAATATAACGCTACTGAACCTATTTCAGGATTACCCACAATGACATCTCGCCATTGTCTTCTCGAGTCTCCGGTCACACTGACCACTCAAGGAATCCTAATTCACCAAGAATTAGTTAACAGGAGATTACATAGTTTCTTCTTAACAAGCAGATTACTCCTAATGTTTAAGTACAAAGAACACATAAGTGTTCAAGCAAGATATGAGCAACAGCTCCTTGCTATCCTAAGAAACTACAAAGATGTATAATGATTTGACAGTTGTTGACATCTTGTAGATCTTCTTCTTCTTCGTCTTCTTGGGTGAGCAAGCTTTGAGCAATAACTCCTTGCTTCAGATCTTCAATGTAGCGCTGACGAGAAGGTGGTTGATGACTTGACTGATTTTCAATGTTGTCTTCT
This sequence comes from Lathyrus tuberosus, assembly GCA_022829125.1. Taxonomy (NCBI): domain Eukaryota; kingdom Viridiplantae; phylum Streptophyta; class Magnoliopsida; order Fabales; family Fabaceae; genus Lathyrus; species Lathyrus tuberosus. The sequence continues at coordinate 2,740,657 of JALAZF010000502.1, read as the reverse complement.
TCATCAACAGCTTCTGTACCAATTTGTTGTTGTTGAGTTGAATGTTGATTTTAAGCTCCAACAACAATGGCCATGTGTAAATGGTGATAGCTTTTTGATATTTAAGTGTTACAACGAGAACTCATCGTTGTTGCTATCTTCACACAATGACTTGGTCAATCCATGAGTGATACATCCAATTGATGATCAATGGAATCGACACTTCAGAAGCGAGAACTCTTTCCTTTAAATAGCCCAGTAGAAATATAGCCGTTTGAAATACTGTTGGCTGTTGGAAAAGAGACGTTGTGTAATAATTAGCTGTACTGACTCATCTCCTTTTTGCTATGGGAGAAGTGACGGGATATCTTCTTGGGCAGTGTGTACAGTTGTTCACAACGATAATAATTAACTTCCAAACTTCAGAGGCTTCTGATGGTAATTTGATGAAGCATGAGTAGAGCCTTCTTAACAAGATATCTGATACGTCAAGTCTTTAGTCTTTTGAAGAAGTCCATTAGGAATCAGTCTTCAAAACTTCAGCACTTGTCTTTAAGAACATTATCCTTTACTACTTCAAGTCTTTCGAAACTTCAGAACTCGTCCATTAGGAATCTACCTTCAGAGTCTTCAACACTTGACCTTTGGAACTGTAATCTTCAGAACGCATAAGTCTTCAGAGTCTTTCTGCACTTGGTCTTCAGAGCCTTCTGCCTTCAGAGCTTCAAGTCATGAGAGTCTTCAGCACTTTGGTTCTCTATAACATTGTCTTCTTCAGAAGCTTCGCTATCTTCAGAATCTTAACCACTTTCAGAGAGCATCCACAAGAGCATTGCAACAGCAATATCAGCATCCTTGGATCTGATTGATCATGATCAGATACATAAGCCTTCTTGCTTCTTGCAACTTGTGTCACACATAGTAACTTCACATATTATCAATTACACACATTTGACAGGTGCTTTGTTGGATCTGATATCTTCTATGAATATGATCTGAACACAACACACGTTAGAACATAAAATAGTTCTTTCACAAATACGTACTGTTATCATCAAAACATAGATTGAATTGTAGAGACAATTCTTGCTCTCACAATCTCCCCCTTTTTGATGATGACAAAACCAAGTATTTTGATTGAATATTTTATACAGGGTAATCACCAAACAAACATATTCAGAGTCTGGAACAACAACTCCCCCTGAATATATTATCCTCAAAGCTTTATCTGTGATCATCTAGAATCTTATATGATCCAAAGATATACAGAATAACAACTTGAGTTGCCAGAACAAAGAATAGAAAAGGATTACTTCTCTATCTTGTCTATAAGAAAACAAAGAGTGTTTAGCATCTGGAATAGTTCATCAGAACTTCCATCTTCAGATCTTTAAAACTCAGTTCCTTTGTAGTCGTATCAGAGCTTATAATCTTCAGAGACATCTGAAGCATTTCTACTTTTCAGCAGATTCATTTAAGCACAAACAGAACAGTTCTTATCTAATAACATAACATCGCTATTCATCAGAGACAGACATTGTCTTTTGAGAAACTCCCCCTGAGTTTCAGACTTTGTGAAGATTTTAGATTTTGCAATTGAATCTTCTGGGTAGTCTCCCCCTAATTTCCATAAGTCAGATATTGGGATCTTCAGAATCGTAATTCAGGAATATGAGTTTTTAATCACCAATATGGAACATTACTTTTTCAGAGTTTGAATTTTGAACACAGGTCTTCATCTCAGAACCTTGTTACTGTCACAACTCAGTGGTTCATAAAAGCTTGATTTTTGATCAGATACCAATTGAAGGTTAATTTTTGTGATCAATCAACGCTTGATTCTGAAACTGGTACTCATGTTTTAATCTTAGTCTGATACTGAGTTATACCAGAGTATGTTATGTCTAATTCCAACTAAAGGAATTCTTTTCATACCACTTGAAGGGTATTACCTTAGTGCGCTGAGATTGATTCCAATGAAGGTATAAAAAAAACATTTCACAGCTTAGCTCTGATTGATATTAGTGCAGACTGAGTCTGATACCAATCTTTATGTATACTGAGTCTGATTACCATTTATTGATTTAGTCTGATACCAAATCATTTTCTTCTTAATTGGTTCTTTGCAGACATCAGAACTACTTGTTCTTGGATCTTCAATCCGGATCTTCAGACAGTTCTTGACTTCTAATTTTCACAATTCTTCTGAATAAGCATATTGAGATGTAGACTTTGTCTTGACTGCTTTCAGAGTTTTCTTCTTCTGATTCTTACGTTTTGAATCTCATATTCTTAGACAGCTTACAACTTCTGAACCAAGTGAGACAGAGATCAAGATAAACTTTGACTTTCAGACAGTTCTCAACTTCTGAACAATACTGGGTAGTGTAGCGCGAATTTTTGGACGTGGTTGCGAAGCACTTATCGTTTGGGGTACTACAACTCGATTAATTTTTTATCCTATTGAAGCTGATGAAGGAAGGGAAATAGATGTCTCCAATTAACCCTGCTTGCAAACTAAGTTTGAACAGATGACTGTTGATTTACAGATGCTACAAAGATTATGGGTCTCTCTTAGGTTATTTTGTTAAAATAGTGTCCAGACGATTGGTGGGAGGTTAAGACTGATGCTGTTCGATTGAGATGGGAAGGTATGGGATTTTGGGTTTTTGTTTAGTGTGCTCGCTAAGATTTTTCTTTCAATCTTATGCCTACGTATTCCCGTTTACCGAAATAGGGAAATCAAAGCGATCGTAGTTCCCCCTATTTTATGGGAGGAAATGGTGTTTTGGTGTCTTGTTCAAAGCCCAAGACGTGAAGCTGAAGGTAGTTTGTATCTTGTTCAAAGCCCAAGATGTGAAGCTAAAAGGGTTTGACTTTAGAGAGAATTTGTCATCTCTAAAGAGGGGTTTGTCTGTCACAACTGTTTATAAAGGAGGATTACTTTAACCGGGATGTGTGAATCCGACAATGCCATAATTTCCTTTATAGGGGATTTCCAACCTGAAGGAGAAGACTTTAACTCAGTGTAGAGCAATGCCATCTTTCCTTAGGAATTTCTCATGCTAAAAGAGGGACAGTGGCGTGGATGTAAATAATCCAGAGGCTTGCCGCTTACAACAATTAGATGAAAGGAAAGGAGTTGTTGATGTTTGTGTACTGTGAACGAGGCACAGCTTTGACGCTAAAAGGTTGATTGGATCAACCAGTGGTTTTCTTATACAAAGCCTAAGAGGAGGCTATTGGCCCAACAAGAGGGTGTTTTTTATGTGTCTCGTACGAAGCCCGAGAGAGAGGCTAAAAGGGTTGTTTTATACTCAACAAGGGAGTGATTTGTGTCTTGTACAAAGCCCAAGACGGAGGCTAAAAGAGAGTTGACTCAACAAGGGAGTCTTTTTTTTTTGTATCTCGTATAAAGCCCGAGATGGAGGCTAAAGTGTTGATTCAATAAGAACCTTTTTGTATCTCGTACAAAGCCCGAGATGGAGGCTAAAGAGTTTGACTCCGCTGAGGAGGATCATTGTATAAAGCCCAAGAGGAGGCTAGGGTGCTGTTTCAGTTGAGTGACAGGTCCAGTATATTGGTTTAAAGAGAAAATCAGTTCTTATATGAGTAATGCTGTACTCAAGAATTTTGATTCGAGGATCAGGGATATTTCCTTTTCTTTGAGGAAATGGGAAATCCAAAGGGTATTGAGACTGTCCGAGTCTACGGAGTTCCTTCATATTTTTGAAGGGGTGCTTGAGAATGTCTTGGAGACTCAAGGAAATTAGACTGTCCAAGTCTAGATTTTCATCTTTTGTACTATGCTTTGAGAAATAGTAGTAGACTCTTGGAAAGACTGTTGTATTAAGATGACTGATTTATGTTCCTATACCTTTAGGAGGTCGTCGGGATAATTTGGACGAAGCCCAAAAGGAGGCTGGAAACTTTTAAGAAGCCGAGGGACAATTTGTACGAAGCCCAAGAGGAGGCTATCATTCCCGGAGGAAGAAATCATTTATACGAAGCCTAAGAGGAGGCGGTGAATACTTCTAAGAAGCCGACAGGTCCTTGTACAACGCCCAAGAGGATATGGGGATGCTTTTAGGAAGCCTGTGGGTCCCCAAACCCCGATAAGTTCAAGACAGGATATTCACAAAGAATAAATCAAGCCAAGAAAATTCGAGAATTTGGAAGAAACTCAAGAGATGCCATTCATGGAGAAAAGATCATCTCTGGGGAATAGAGTTTCTTGACAAGTGCTTTTAAGAAGCCTGTGGGTCCCCAAACCCCGATAAGTTCAAGACAGGTTATTCACGAAGAATAGATCAAGCCAGGAAAGTTCGAGAATTTGGAAGAAACTCAAGAGATGAAATTCACGGAGAAGAGATCATCTCTGGGGAGTAGAGTTTCTTTGACAACTTCTACGAGTGACAGTCTGAGAAAGGGTTAAAAAAGAATATGCCTTTCACATCTCCATATTGTTTAACCCCAAGAGGAGGGAAGACTGTGTCTGGTAATCCTATGGGGATCTAGTTTTGACTATTTAAGAGTGATCAACGGGCTTAATGCTAGACGTAGTTGCCGGGGAAACTCTAAATATCTATACTATTATTACACAGTTGATATGAGTTTATGAAAGAAGGCTTATAGCGAAACAGCCCCACAATACAGTTATATGTATATGAAAGCGGTAAAAGAAAGCGGATAAACACTTACTCGGTTGTAGAGCTTCCATGCTGTTTGGTTAGTTGTTCAACAAAGAAAGATTGAAAACAACAGTATATTTCAAAATCAAAGGAGAAAGTGCTTTAAAAAAGAAAGATTTGGGGCTTACAGCTCAAGGAGAGGCCCACGGTTTTATCAGTGATCGCACTGTTGAATTTGTACAGAGGGACTTATACAAGTGACTGAGGCCTGAAAATTGTTTTTTGTACAAAGGGATGGGTCTTACACTCTCTCAAGAGGCCCAAAAGGTTTAAAGAAAAAGTGTGGGGCTTATAACACGAGGGTAGGCCCAGATGATTTTTTGTTTGAAATGGCGATCGCGCCGAGATTTTCTTTTAAGGCAAAGGGGCTTATACAATATCTGAGGCCCAAAGTTGTTTTTGGTAAAAAGGGGATTGGGTCTTACACTCTATTAGAGACCCAAAGAGTTTAAAAAAGGGAATGGGTCTTACTACTCGAGGGTAGGCCCAAAGTTTGTTTTTTCAATGGACGATGATCGCGTCGAACTTTTTGAAATACAACGGGACTTATACAATAAGTGAGGCCCAAGGTAGGTTTGTATTTACAAAGGATTGGGTCTTACACTCTATTAGAGGCCCAAAGAGTTTTGAAAATGATTTATGAGGGTTGAATTAATCAAAAACCATAATTTGTTTTCAAAAGGTGTTTTAATTGAATAAAATATTCAATTAAAATGATCAAAATTGTTTAACATGTGGAAAAGAAATTATGATCTTGGATTAATGCTTCATAAATCAAGTTTTGCCCTACAAAATGATTAGAAATCATTAAAATTTGCAAAATCAATAAGGAAGAAATATTTTAAATGTCAAAAACAATTAAAATATTAATTCTTTGCAAAAATATCAATTGTATGAAATAATTAATATTTTTGGGATTTTTTGATAAAATAAAATATTTTAACATTTTTGTGAATTATTAAAAAAAGAATCAACTCAAAATCATTAAAACTCAAAGAGAAATTAATTTTTATATCAATTAAACAAAATCCCAAAATTCAAATATTTGAATTTGTGAAAATGGCGCCAAGAACAGCTGAAGAACACGCGCGTTTTTCAGTTTTGCCCAGATTTGCATTTTCTATCCAATCTCACTGAATACTTGACTATATCATGCAATCCACATATCAATCTGCTCGTTTTCACCTCACGATCATGTTTATGACTATTAATTTCATTTAAATTAAGCATAAAATAAGAAATCACGATAAATCCTCAAGAACCCTAAATTCTGCATGAAGGCTGGGATTTTTGATACACGAATCAAACAAAGCAATTACTTGAGGGGAAACATTCCATGCATGATTATGAACATTTGGCAAAAGTATTGTGCGAGGAAATATGCATAGATTGAGAGATCACCAAGTTTAGGCTTACCTCTGGGTCGTGACAGCAAGAGCAAATTGATTTCTGAGTTGGAGGTGTTACAGATGAGTTGTGATGATCTGAACAGCTTCCCTACACCCTATGGAGTGTGTTTGAATGCTTGGACTTGATGGAAATTGGCTGGATCACTTCATGGCATCTCAACTGCAACTTGGTTAAAACCTTGAGCAATTGACTGGTGATTCTGAGAAATCAGTGTTCCAGATGTTGTTTAAGTGTTTGATCAGCTCCTATGTGATGTATGTGAGGTGTGTGTGTGATTGGTTTGAGTAGAATTGCTCTCTAATGAAAAACCTGATAGTGACTTGCTAAGAAAGGCATTTTTTAGAGTGAGAAGTGGATTTTGAGAAAGGCAAGTGTTGTAGGCCTTTGGTATACTTAAACTGATCACAATTGAGCTCTATTTATAGTAGAGCAAGTTTGTTTTGCAAGGAATAGTGAATGGCAACTGCTGAATAGGGTTGGCCAATGTTGGCAAATGAAAATCCAAGTCTCCTCTAGCCATTGACTAGAGGTTAGGACACAGGCTGCTGGTCCCCTTGGTCTTGGATAAGTCTTGACTGAATTCAGTTACTAATAGCTCAGTCCATGCCACCTTGGTGCTTCCATTGAATGCTCCAATCCAAAATTGGAGTCTTGTCCCTATTTTGGGCAATTCTAGGTTTAGCATGCTATTTCTTGTTCCAAGGACTTTGGGGGCTTGGCTCAGTGATTGTCCCCTTTAGATTCAATCCTCAGATGTGTCCAAAGTGATGACAAGGCTTGGAATTGGCTGATTTTGGCAAATCGAGTAAAAGTACAAAATTCTGCCTTGCCTTGGCAGATTTCAGCAAGGCAGCTTGCCAATGTCATATCTCATGGCTCAAGTTGAATTTGGTGATGTTATTGGCCATTTTGGAAAATTCTTATATGATACAACAACTGTTTGATCATATTTGGTTTTGATACCTTTTGGATCCAAGTGAAAAATTCCCCTACATTTGGAAAAAAATAAGGCAAATTCTGACTTAGTGAAATTTTCACTAAGTGTTGGAACAAAGTGACTTTTCTTGATTTTGATCACTCCATAACTCAAAATCCATGAGGAATTTGGACATAGGTCAGTATGAAGCTTTTGTAGAGGGCAATGAGATCTACAAATCAAGCTTTGGATGGGGAAAAATGGCTTTGTGGTTTAGGAGTTATGATCCTCCAAAGTTGGTACCTTTGTCACTTTATTTCATAACTTAGAAAATTTTCTAAGTTTTTATGGTTACCCCTTTTACAAGTTATCCCACTTTCTGTGATTTTTCTTGATGAATGATGATTCAAATCATACATTAACATCATTTTTGGGTTAAAAATCCATTTTTGTGAAAAATCTCAAAAAGTCAAATTTGACTTTTGTGCACAGTTGACTTTTTATCAGATGAATTCCAAACTGTGCAATCCTTTATGAAATCATGTCCTTGACCTAAATAAAACTTGATGGACATGTTCCATGGGTGTTATAGGGTATATTGAATCATGTCTTAGGGTTTGGGAGCATGTCCTGGTCAAAAGTCAAAGCTACAGTTGACTTTTCTCGCGAAACCATAACTGTGGTTCAGATGAAATTAAAACTTGTTGCTCAAGCTTCTTGGATCAATCCATTGTTCCAAATGGATCATGTCTTAGGGTTTGGGAGCATGTCCTGGTCAAAAGTCAAAGCTACAGTTGACTTTTCTCGCGAAACCATAACTGTGGTTCAGATGAAATTAAAACTTGTTGCTCAAGCTTCTTGGATCAATCCATTGTTCCAAATGGATCAATATAGTGTATTAGAGACCCTCAAATCATGTCTTGAGGTCTTGGTTCATGATTTGTCCCAAAAGTCAACTTAGGGGTGAATTAGGTCAAGAAACCCTAATTCCTGATTTTTGATGTATGCATCCCCTGAGGTTAAATTGACTTGATACTTGGGTCCATGGAGTATATTAGGATATGTTTTGAATCATTGGCTCATGCCCAGATGAAAATTTCCATCTGGAGGCCCTGGTCGACCAAAACCCTAATTTGGTGACACTGGCGATCTCGAGGCTTGATCCACCTAGAAGGGAGCAACCTTGTGCTTAATCCTTGAAGTGGGAGTCCTCTTGATCCATTGTGAATGTTTGAGAGGTTATACAAGTTGAAGATCATGTTATTCCTTGATTGATCCTTTGTCTAAGCACTCAGAGAGGGCTTGAAACCCTAAGTTGCTGTTATAGTGGATGCTCACCCATCTTTGGGGAGACTAATGAGGCATAATGATACACCCATATTGTGATGATGATTTGCACACTGATGGGAAATCTTAGTGGTCAAAATTTGGGGTATGACAGATGCCCCTATTTAATCTTCTTGGACACGAAGGTGTGAATGGCGAAGGTATTCGGGCATTCGAGGTGAGAGGATTAAATATCGGAATACCCGAAATTTTGATGGTGGTTATGAACGGTAGCTTACACATTCATCTTCTTTTACTAAGCACTAATTCTTAGAAAAGGTAAACTTCCCCTCGATCCTGGTCTTCAGCCAAGGAGCTGGTCTCAGTTTCTGAAGTAAACTTCCCCTCGATCCTGGTTTCCTACCAAGGAACTGGTCTTAGTTTCTGATTTGTGAACTTCCCCTCGATCCTGGTTTCCTACCAAGGAACTAGTATTAGTTTCTGAAGTAAACTTCCCCTCGATCCTGGTTTCCTACCAAGGAACTGGTCTTAGTTTCTTTTGTCAATAAACTTTATTGACAAGGGACGCTATTCGTAGCGGTTTTCCTTCAAACTTCTCGCCGAATTTTCTTGGGGAGATGCCATTTGAAGGAAAAAGTTTTGATGTCAGACTTGCTGGGGAACCCATTCGTCTGAATTGTAGAGGTACACAAACTTCTCTGTTTGGAGACCCTATTTGTCGATTCTACTGGGGAAAGCGAGTCTCTTGAGAGACTGTTTCCGTTTGGGGTCATACATCATACTTTTCTCGGGATCTTCCCGGAGAAATGCCATATGATGGGATCCAATTTGAGTTGCCGATGACCTTTTCATCCGTGGTTTTTTTGGAGAAAAACTGTTGTACCACCGAATCTCTGATTAGGAGGCTTTCTCTCGGGATTTTCCTTAATCCGGGAAAGCAAGGATATCATCTTCAATGGCGAAGAGTGATGTTGACTGAGGGCTCTCTGGTTTTTCAGAGGTTCAAGTTATCAAAGTGGTCGAGGAGCCAACTTCCATCCAGAAATAAACTGGAGGAGAGATATTGTTCAGACGCAACCTTTCCTGACGAGGAAAGAACTGACAACTCGATTGAGAGGACTGTTATCACTGGGGGATAAGGCCGACTAGAGTGATGGTGATGCAATATGAATGTGAATGCAAATCAATAATGCATGATGTACGTATGTATATGCTGACAAAAATGACGCGACATACAAATTTATAGATGAACATGACTGGATACTCGGCCATCGCGGGGCGAAGAAGTACCATTGGTCCAAAAATAGGAATTCTACCTTGCTTAGGAGAAGTAGTCCTCGCGGGGAACTATGTTAGTCGGGCTTAGGAGATAAGAACTCGGCCGAGGTGTGTCAGACGAAACAAGGTCTCTGACGCAGTTGATCCCTTCATTCAGGCGTACTGGGTTAGAAGGAGTACTTTGATTCTGCACTTTGAAGTTCAATTGCTTTTGGGGAAGCAGTCGATGTTCTTTCGATGTTCAACAGTCAAAAGAAATTGCCATCTTTATTTTAAAAGCATAAAAAGTTTGACAAGTAAATTCATTTTTGTTTTATTTCAAGAATTGTTAATCATGTTAAAAACATCATTCTGTAAAGCTTAAACAAGTAAGAATTACAAACAAAAGCACAAGGGCTCAAATTTTATTGATAGGATGGAAATCAGCCAAACGCGTGATTCCAAAGAGTATTTACAAAGTTATAAAATGGTAATTTACAGGGAAAAGGGCTACGTTGAAACATAATGACCACTATCCTTCTACCAACTTTGAATTCGGGACATCCTGAGCTTCTGTCGAAGATGACCTTGACTGGAGTTTTCCTCCGATGGATGGTGTAACTGTTGCTAAGGGATTTGCCCCTTTGTTGAACGTAGTTACTTGCTGTTATCCCTAATTTTTGCCTGGATTGTACTTTGAGATTCCAATCCACTGGGATGATTTTTTTTATTTTGTCTCTAACTTTTGCTTGGACCGCCCTTTCGGGTTTTCAATCCACCGAGACGTTTTTTTAGGCGAAGTATTTCTTGACTACATCAACATTTGTGGGGTAGGCAAATTCCTCTCCGTCCATGGTTACAAGTCTCAAGGCGCCGCCTGAGAAAGCTTTCGTGACCACATAGGGGCCGTCATAATTCGGAGTCCACTTGCCCCGAGAATCAGTGAGAAAAGATTGTATCTTCTTGAGCACAAGGTCTCCTTTCCTGAAGATGCGAGGTCGAACCTTTTTGTCAAACGCCCTCTTCATTCTCTGTTGATACAATTGACCGTGGCATAGTGCCGTGATTCGTTTCTCTTCGATCAGGTTGAGTTCTTCGTGACGACTTTGACACCACTCAGCTTCGGTGAGCTTGGCTTCCATCAACACTCTGATTGATGGGATCTCTATTTCTATGGGGAGCACTGCTTCCATGCCATATACTAGAGAGAAAGGGGCAACCCCTGTTGAAGTGCGGACACATGTGCGATAACCGTGAAACGCAAAGGGTAACATCTCGTGACAGTCTTTGTAGGTTACAACCATCTTCTGAACAATCCTCTTGATGTTCTAGTTAGCCGGTTCTACCGCTCCGTTCATCTTGGGTCGGTAGGGAGATGAGTTATGGTGTTTGATCTTGAACTCTACGCACAACTCTTTCATCAACTTATTGTTCAAGTTAGATCCATTATCTGTAATGATCTAGCTCGGAACACCATAACGGCAGATGATATTGTTTTTGATAAATTGGACCACCACTTGTCGGGTTACATTAGCGTACGATGCTGCTTCGACCCACTTGGTGAAGTAATCAATGGCGACCAGAATGAACCGATGTCCGTTTGAAGCCTTGGGCTCAATCAAGCCAATCATGTCGATTCCCCATATAGAAAAAGGCCATGGGGAAGAGAGAACTTTGAGATGTGTTGGCAGTACATGAATTTTGTCAGAGTATATCTGACACTTGTGACACCTCCTCATGTACTTGTAGCAGTCAGATTCCATGGTCAATCAGTAGTACCCTGCTCTTAGAATTTTTCTCGCCATTGTGTGTCCGTTGGCATGAGTGCCAAAGGATCCTTCATGAATTTCTTTCATCAGCATGTCTGCTTCTGGTCTGTCTACACATCGAAGCAAGACCAATTCAAAATTTCTCTTATAGAGAGTATCACCTCTCAGGAAGAAACTACCTACTAGTCATCTGAGGGTCTTTCTATCCTTTCTGAATGCCCCAGGAGGGTACTCTTGTTTCTGAAGGAAGCATTTGATATCGTGATACCAAGGTTTGTCGTCTATGACTGCTTCAATTGTGAAGACGTAAGTGGGCCTTTCAAGGCGCATTATGTCGATCTTAGGTATGTCATTCCAATGACCTACACTAATCATGGAAGATAGAGTGGCTAATGCATCAGCCATGTGATTCTCATCACGAGGGATGTGATGAAACTCAACTCTGTTGAAGAAGGGTAGCAACCTTCTCGCCTAATCTTTGTAAGGAATCAATCCTAATTGGTATGTGTTCCAATCTCCTTTTATCTGATTGATAACCAGGGCTGAATCACCATATACGTCCAAGTTTTTGATCCTTAAATCAATTGCTTCCTCGAGACCCATGATACAAGCTTTGTATTCGGCCTCGTTGTTTGTACATTTGAACATAAGTCGAGCGGTGAAAGGAATGTGGGTACCCTGAGGGGTAACAATGATTGCCCCAATTCTGTTTCCGTAATGATTAGCTGCTCCGTCAAAGATTAGTCCCCACTGGGAACCTGGTTCTGGCCCTTCACTAGGTAGCAGTTCATCGCAGTATTTCATTTTTAGATACATAACATCTTCGTCTGGGAAGTCAAACCCGATTGATTGTTGATCGTCAATCGGTTGATGAGCCAAATGATCGGCTAAAACACTTCCTTTAACGACTTTTTGAGCATGGTACTCTATGTCATATTCTGATAACAACATCTGCCAACGGGAGATTCTTCCTGTGAGAGCAGGTTTTTCAAATACATACTTGATTGGGTCCATCTCGGAGACCAACCAAGTAGTGTGACAGATCATGTACTGGCGCAGATGTTTGGCTGCCCAAGCCAAAACACATCAGGTTTTCTCGAGCATCGTGTACCGATTTTCGCAGTCGGTGAACTTTTTGCTTAAATAGTAAATGACAGACTCTTTCCGTTTGGTTTCGTCCTGTTGGCCAAGTACACACCCCATTGAGTCTTCCAAGACTGTGAGGTAGATGATCAGTGGTCTTCCTTCCATTGGGGGTGATAGAATCGGAGGATTCAACAGATATTCCTTGATACTGTCGAAGGCAGTTTGACAATCTTTTGTCCAAACGCAATCCTGGTTCTTTTTGAGTAACTTGAAAATCGGCGCGCATGTGGCGGTCATGAGGAATATTAATTTGGAAATGTAGTTCAAACGTCCAAGGAATCCTCTGACTTGTTTTTAAGTTTTCGGAGAAGCATTTCTTGAATGGCCTTGACCTTGTCAGGATCAACCTCAATTCCTTTCTGGCTGACGATGAACCCTAAGAGTTTCCCCGAGCGGACACCGAAGGTGCATTTGTTGGGATTCAAGCAGAGTTTGTATTTTCTCAGATGCTCAAATAATTTTGACAGGTGGGTCACATGCTCCTCCTCTGTGTTAGATTTTGCAATCATATCATCGACATATACCTCGATTTCTTTGTGTATCATGTCATGAAACAGAGTAGTCATGGCCCTTTGATAGGTTGCCCCGATGTTCTTCAAACCGAACGGCATTACCTTGTAACAAAAGGTACCCCATGGGGTAATGAACAAAGTTTTCTCCATGTCTTTCGGCGCCATTTTAATCTTATTATAGCCCGAGAATCCATCCATGAAGGAGAAAACTTTGACCTTTGCTGTACTATCGACCAGCATGTCAATGTGTGGTAAAGGAAAGTCGTCCTTTGGACTTGCCTTGTTTAGATCCCTATAGTCGACACACATTCTGACCTTTCTGTCCATTTTGGGAACGAGTACGATGTTGGCTAACCATTGAGGATATTCTGATATGGTGAGGAAACCCGCGTCAATCTGTTTCTGTACCTCCTCTTTGATTTTGATGGCCATGTCCGGGTGAGTGCGTCGCAACCTCTACTTTATTGGAGGACATTCCGATCTTAACGGTAAATGATGTTCCACTATGCTGGTATCCAACCTTGGCATATCCTGATAGGACCAAGCGAATACATCAGGGAATTCTTTGAGAAGCTTTATCAAACTCTCTTTGGCAGTTGGACTGAGCAGTGCCCCAATCCTGATTTCTTTTTTCTCTTTTTCCGAACCCAAGTTTACCATTTCCAACGGCTCCTTATGAGGTTCAATGGACCTTTCCTCTTGTCTGAGTAGTCAGGAGATCTCTTCTGGAATTTCGTTGTCAACTTCTTCTTCAGCCCCAAATATCGGGAATTCAAAGTCGGGAGATGGCATCGGATCGTATGTTTCAACGAGGTTTAAAACAAGCAATTTGCATGACGTGATGATTCATGTTTAGAAGAGATAGAGATAATGCAAGTGTGTGCAGTGTATTTTTTTATTACTGCTTGTTTTTGTTATTTGAATTGTTTTTTAGGATTACCATTTTCTGAGAAAAAGCAAAAAGAGAAAACAGCAATTAATGAGGAAATTACAGAACGACGTTATTTTATTAATGAACAAGTTGATTCTTGAAACTACAGCCCTATAAAACAAAACTCTATCGCTTTGGTCGAAGCGAAGAGGGAAATTTATAGAAAGCGAGCCCTATCACAACATCCGTTTCACCTGGGCAGGGTGAAAGGTTAAAGATGGCAATTACTTTGACTTATAAACAATCCTTGGAACATCGACAGTAACCCACTGGCGGTGAACTCCTCGGTGAATCACAAAGTCCGGCACCTTCCTTGATTTGTCTTCAGAAATGACGCTGATTTCTGGTGGAGCAGGATCATTGGAATCTGTCTCCCAGGCAGAATTGTCGTAGGAGGATTCCTCAGTTGTATTTTGCATAGAATTTGTGCTCTCAGCTGTATCTCCCCATCCTGTTGGCTGGATGTCTTCGAGCTTGATACGAGAGCTTTCAGGAGCGGTGTACTTGACCATATAGTCGTATTTTCCACTCGGTTGTCCCAAAGTGTCCCACACTTCTTTGGAACTGGAGGGGTCATCCCTCTCGATGACGTTGACCACAGGAAAAGCATGGTTGATGAATTCTAGTCCTACAAACGTTGCAAATTCATCGTCATGTTGAGTAGTTTCTGAATGACCTGAGTGTTGATCCCATGACATGGTGGGGACACAGGTATTCTGTTCAATGATGCACAGCTGAGTTTCATTACTCAACTGACTTTCTGGCCCCAAGTCTCCTGAGTAAGGCTGCCTCATTGGCAGGCCATCCATCGGGCCATAGTAATTGTGGTTAAAGTTGTCTTTCATCAGAGTGTCCTCCTCTAATGAATTTGGCGAAGCACGGCATCCTTCCGGATAACAAACTCCGTATATTATTTCAACATCTGACCGTGGTATAAATCTTGGACTCTGTGCGGGATAGAAAAATGGCGTAGGCACCTCTTCCTAAGACATATAACCATCCTCGGTAAGATAGGACTTCCATTCTTCATCTGTGTTAGAGGAATCCTCCTTATTGATAGCATGAATTGCCCGAGGCACTGGGTGAAGGAAACCTCCACTGTGGAAGAAGTTTTGAATGGGATGAAGACTTTTATTGCTGGTAGTTGTCTGAGTACAGGTTGTAGAAAAACCAAGACCCTTCTTTGTTGTATTGCTAGTAGGAATGACAAGCTGTCCCCATCCTATTGTATCGGTACTCTCGACTGCTTTAATAGCATCTTTGTATGAGGAAATCGAAGTTCCTCCTTCGGATTGATTGTCCTTGTGTAGCGAAAGCACTTGGAACTGGGTTCTGATTATCCCTTCTGGTTCCACATAAGTGGATGACGATAAATTGCTGACGAGCAAGGCCTGCTCCCCACAGACTGTGATCAGTTGGCCGTTCTGAACGAACTTTAGCTTTTGGTGGAGGGTTGAAGTGACCGCTCCAGCCTGATGTATCCAAGGTCTTTCTAATAAACAACTGTACGTTGCCCGGATGTCCATGACCTAGAAGGTGACTTGGAAAGTGAGAGGACCAATAGTTATGGGAAGGTCAACTTCGCCGATAACCATTTTTATGGATCCGTCGAACGCTTTGACGACGACCTCGCTGGTTCTCTTTGGAGGGCATTTTAATGATAATTGCATCAAAGTGGACTTCGGCATAACATTCAAGGCTGACCCTGTGTCTACCAGTACGCTAGCTAAAGCTTCGTCCTGGCAGTTGACTGTGATATTGAGTGCCATGTTATGACGGCGACCCTCTTTCGGTAATTCCTCATCACTAAATCCCAAATTATTGCAAGAAGTGATGATAGAGACAATACTATCGAACTATCTGATTGTTACATCCTGTTCCATAAAGGCTTGCTCCAAGACTTTCTGTAGAGCCTCCCTGTGCGCTTCTGAACTGAGTAACAGTGATAATACCGAGATCTTTGAAGGAGTCTGTAACAGCTGATCAACAATGTTGTATTCACTCCTTTGGATGAGCTTCAGCATCTCATCATTGTTTTTCGAAAGGTTAGGATTACTGGATTGACCGACAGATGGATCGGGAACTTCTGTCAGAAGTTCCTTTTCTTTGTTGGACTCTCCAACTCCTCTGTTGAAGATTCTACCACTCTGTGTTACTCGACTGACGTCTGCAATATTCACGATGGAGGGTAATGGAATTTCCTTTCCATTTTTAATTGTTGTTGCACCGTATTTGTAAGGGATTGCCTTAGCTGATTCATACGGTAGTGGTCCCGGCAGATAGATGACTATGGGAACCCTCTGGTTTTTCTCACCATCATAAGTAATCTCGATTCGTTCCCGGTTAGGAATTCTTGATTCGTTAAGCAGAGGGGTAATGGAAAAAAAATTCCTGGTCCTCTGATGATCAGAGATGACGAAAACGTCCTCAATTTGATTAGCAAGGTAGTTCGGCGACCAATTGATGGGTCCAGAACCTGGATATGGGCGGATCTCTCGACGATCCACCTGCCCCTGGAGAGCTGCTCGCACAAGGTAGCACCCTTGATTACTTTCTAAACAGACTCCACAACGTTCATAGTTGTGTGGTGGCACCTGGCCATGCCCACTTTGAATACAATGTAACCTCACTAGGTTAGCTTCCACGAGTCAGACATCATGACTTTGACCACGAGTATGATTCCTGTTATTGATACTAATTTGCTGAGTATCCTCATCCATATAGATTGGCATCCACTAATTATTTAACAGGTGCTGAAGTGCCTCCTGGACAAGGGCACATCCCTGATCATTTTCGCAACCCACTTTACAACTGTGATAATTATGTGAGATCAGGAATCCGAGTCGGACCTGCTCAGCATGCAACTCTACCAAGTTGGTATTCATCAAGCGAATGTTGAAGATATGAACCATATTAATCTGATAGGGATTCCTATCATGGTAGTCTTGGATCCATCCAAGATCCATCTGACGCTAGAGGGCCTCCTGTATGAAAGGGCATTCCTGTTTGTTTACCGAGCAAGTCAGACAAGAACTGTAATTGTGCCGCGGCAGATTATGATACTGGCTTTGCCTTAAATGCATTGCCACTAGGTTGAGATTTATCGCATGGATGTCGTGGTTCTGAATGACGTTGGAATTTATATAGACCATGTTAACTCCACAATCTTGGTGCTCTTGGATCCATCCGAGATCCATCTGTTCCTGTAGAGCTGCTTGCACCACAGAACATCCTTGATTGCTTTTAGAGCAGACATCACACTGGTGATAATTATGAGGTGGCACATGGCCATATCCACTCTGTCTACAATGCATCTTGACCAGATTGGTCCTTTACGAGAGTACATCATAAATTTGATAGACGTTGTTAAATTCTTTCTCAATCAGGTTGACTGCAGCTTTCTCATGTTGAGGCAGTGGGTTCGTGAGAACATTGGGATTCGTATCTTTGAAAGATAAGAGCCCACTCCTAACAAGCTTTTGCACGTCAGATTTGAAATTGAGACAATTCTCTATGTTATGCCCTGGTCCTCCTTGATGATAAGGGCATATCTGATCCACCTTAAACCAAAAAGGCGTATTTTCTGGTACTGTAAGAGGAGACTTAGTCTGGATGTGCCCCTTAGCCAGTAGTAACGAAAATAGTTCTGCGTACAACATGGGTATAGGATTAAAACCCTGGTGGCCGCGTTGTACGGTTGTTGCTATATGGAGGACGAGCCTACTGAAGAGGCTGTTGTGTCCTTTACTGATTAGGTTGGCTCTGCGCAACCTGAGGTTGATACGTAGGAATAGGCGCAGGGCTGATAGCAGGAGTTTCAGCTGCTACCGGTTGGTACCGTCGCCTTTGCTTTCTGAGAGAGATATTCCCAATATCTTGCTCTTTTTTCTCAAGGAGAGCACTACCGTATCGTTTTGTACTACTTGATGATTCAACATCTTTTACCAAACATCCTTCTCGGACGGCTTCCTCAAGACGAACTCCCATACCGACCATTTCGGTGAAGTCACTCGGCGCACTAGCAACCATTATGTCATAGTAAAATGAGCTTAATGTCTTTAAGATGATTTTTGTCATCTCTTTTTCCTCAAGAAGTGGACAAATATGAGCGGGAATTTCACGCCATCTCTGAGCGTACTCCTTAAAGGTTTCCTTTGCCTTTTGTGACATTGATCTGAGTTGATCTCTGTCCGGTGCCATGTCCAAATCGTATTTGTATTGTTGGACGAAGACAATACAAAGATCTCTGAATATGCTAATCGTAATACGGTTTAAACCCATATACCATTTGAGTGCGGCACCGGTTAAACTATCCTGAAAGTAGTGAATCAGTAGATCCTAATTTTCTGTCTGAGCTGACATTCGTCGAGCATACATCACCAGATGGCTCTGAGGGCAAGAGTTACCCTTGTATTTTTTAAAGTCGGGCACTTGAAATAAATCCTTCTGCATTTCCTTTCTGGCTAACGATGAACCCTTAGAGTTTCCCCGAGCGGACACCGAAGGTGCATTTGTTGGGATTCAAGCGGAGTTTGTATTTTCTCAGACGCTCGAATAGTTTTGACAGGTGGGTCACATGCTCCTCCTATGTCTTATATTTTGCAATCATATCATCGACATATACCTCGATTTCTTTGTGTATCATGTCATGAAACAGAGTAGTCATGGCCCTTTGATAGGTTGCCCCGGCGTTCTTCAAACCGAACGACATTACCTTGTAACAAAAGGTACCCCATGGGGTAATGAACAAAGTTTTCTCCATGTCTTTTGGCGCCATTTTAATCTGATTATAGCCCGAGAATCCATCCATGAAGGAGAAAACTTTGAACATTGTTGTACTGTCTACCAGCATGTCAATGTGTGGTAAAGGAAAGTCGTCCTTTGGACTAGCCTTGTTTAGATCTCTGTAATCGAAACACATTCTGACTTTTCCATCCTTTTTTAGAACGGGTACGATGTTGGCTAACCATTGAGGATATTCTGATGTTGCGAGGAAACCCGCGTCAATCTGTTTCTGTACCCCCTTTTTGATTTTGATGGCCATGTCCGGGTGAGTACATCTCAACCTCTGCTTTACTGGCGGACATTCCGATCTTAACGATAAATGATGTTCCACGATGCTGGTATCCAACCCTGGCATATCCTGATAGGACCAAGCGAATACATCGGGGAATTATTTGAGAAGCTTTATCAAACTCTCTTTGGCAGTTGGACTGAGCAGTGCCCCAATCCTGATTTCTTTTTTCTCTTTTTCCAAACCCAAGTTTACCGTTTCTAACAGCTCTTTGTGAGGTTCAATGGACCTTTCCTCTTGTCTGAGTAGTCGGGAGACCTCTTCTGGAATTTCATTGTCAACTTCTTCTTCAGCCCCAAATACCGGGAAACTCAAAGTCGGGAGAAGGCATCGGATCGTATGTTTAAACGGGGTTTAAAACAAGCAATCTGCATGACGTGATGATTCGTGTTTGGAAGAGATAGAGAAAATGCAAGTGTGTGCAGTGTATTTTTTTTTTACTGCTTGTTTTTTAATTGTTTTTTAGGATTACCATTTTCTGAGAAAAGCAAAAAGAGAAAACAACAATAAATACGGAAATTACAGAACGATGTTATTTTATTAATGAACAAGTCAATTCTTGAAACTACAGCCCTATAAAACAAAACTCTGTCGCTTTGGGCAAAGCGAAGAGGGAAATTTACAGAAAGCGAGCCCTATCAAAACATCCGTTTCACCTGGGCAGGGTGAAAGGTTAAAGATGGCAACTACTTTGACTTATGAACAATCCTTGGAACATCAACTGCAACCCATTGGTGGCGAACTCCTCGGTGAATCACAAAGTGTGGCACCTTCCTTGATTTGTCTTCAGAAATAACGCTGATTTCTGGTGAAGCAAGATCATTGGAATCTGTCTCCCAGGAAGAATTGTCGTAGGAGGATTCCTCAGTTGTATTTTGCATAGCATTTGTGCTCTTAGTTGTATCTCCCTATCCAGTTGGCTGGATATCTTCGAGCCTTATACGAGAGCTTTCGGGAGCGGTGTACTTGACCATATAGTCGTATTTTCCAATCGGTTGTCCCAAGGTGTCCCACACTTCTTTGGAACTGGAGGGGCCATCCCTCTCGATGACGTTGACCTCAGGAAAAGCATAGTTGATGACTTCTAGTCCTGTAAACGTTGCAAATTCATCGTCATGTTGAGTAGTTTCTGAATGACCTGAGTGTTGATCCCATGACATGGTGGGGACACAAGTATTCTGTTCAATGATGCTCAGTTGAGTTTCATTACTCGGCTGACTTTCTGGCCCCAAGTCTCCTGGGTAAGGCTGCCACATTGGCGGCCATCCATCAGGCCATAGTAATTGTGGTCAAAGTTGTCTTTCATCAGAGTGTCCTCCTCTAATGAATTTGGCGGAGTACGACATCCTTCCGGATCACAACCTCCGTATATCATTTTGACATCTAACCGTGGTATAAATCTTGGACTCTGTGCGGGATAGAAAAATGGCGTAGGCACCTCTTCCTGAGATATATAACCGTCCTCGTTAAAATAGGACTTCCATTCTTCATCCGTACTGGAGGAATCCTCCTCATTGATAGCATGGATTGCCTGAGGCACTGGGTGAAGGAAACCTCCACTGTGGAAGATGTTCTGAATGGGATGAAGACTTTCATTGCTGGTAGCTGTCTGAGTACAGGTTACAGAAAAACCAAGACCCTTCTTTGTTGTATTGCTAGTAGGAATGACAAGTTGTCTCCATCCTATTGTATTGGTACTCTCGACCGCTTTAATAGCATCTTTGTATGAGGAAATTGAAGTTCCTCCTCCGGATTGATCGTCCTTGTGTAGCGAAAGCGCTTGGAACTGGGTTCCGATTATCCCTTCTGGTTCCACATAAGTGGATGACGATAAATTGCTGACTAGCAAAGCCTGTTCCCCACAGACTGTGATGAGTTGGCTGTTCTGGACGAACTTTAGCTTTTGGTGGAGGGTTAAAGTGACCGCTCCAGCCTGATGTATCCAAGGTCTTCCTAATAAACAACTGTACGTTGCCCAAAAGTCCATGACCTGGAAAGTGACTTGGAAAGTGTGAGGACCAATAGTTATGGGAAGATCAACTTCACCGATAACCGTTTTTCTGGATCCGTTGAACACTTTGATGACGACCTCGCTGGTTCTCATCGGAGGGCCCTTGAATGATAATTACATCAAAGTGGACTTCGGAATAACATTTAGGGATGACCCTGTGTCTACCAGTACGTTGGCTAAAGCATCGTCCTGGCAGTTGACCGTGATATTGAGTGCCATGTTATGACGGCAACCCTCTTCAGGTAATTCCTCATCACTAAATCCCAAATTATTGCAAGAAGTGATGTTAGAGACAATACTATTGAACTGTCTGATTGTTACATCATGTTCCACAAAGGCTTGCTCCAAGACTTTCTGTAGAGCCTCCCTGTGCGCTTCTGAACTGAGTAACAGTGATAACACCGAGATCTTTGAAGGAGTCTGTAACAGCTGATCAATAATGTTGTATTCACTCCTTTGGATGAGCTTCAGCATCTCATCATTGTTTTTCGAAAGGTCGGGATTACTGGATTGACCGACTGATGGATCGGGAACTTCTGTCAGAAGTTCCTTTTCTTTGTTGGACTCTCCAACTCCTCTGTTGAAGATTCTACCACTCTGTGTTACTCGACTGACGTCTGCAATATTCACGATGGAGGGTAATGGAATTTCCTTTCCATTTTTAATTGTTGTTGCACCGTATTTGTAAGGGATTGCCTTAGCTGATTCATACGGTAGTGGTCCCGGCAGATAGATGACTATGGGAACCCTCTGGTTTTTCTCACCATCATAAGTAATCTCGATTCGTTCCCGGTTAGGAATTCTTGATTCGTTAAGCAGAGGGGTAATGGAAAAAAAATTCCTGGTCCTCTGATGATCAGAGATGACGAAAACGTCCTCAATTTGATTAGCAAGGTAGTTCGGCGACCAATTGATGGGTCCAGAACCTGGATATGGGCGGATCTCTCGACGATCCACCTGCCCCTGGAGAGCTGCTCGCACAAGGTAGCACCCTTGATTACTTTCTAAACAGACTCCACAACGTTCATAGTTGTGTGGTGGCACCTGGCCATGCCCACTTTGAATACAATGTAACCTCACTAGGTTAGCTTCCACGAGTCAGACATCATGACTTTGACCACGAGTATGATTCCTGTTATTGATACTAATTTGCTGAGTATCCTCATCCATATAGATTGGCATCCACTAATTATTTAACAGGTGCTGAAGTGCCTCCTGGACAAGGGCACATCCCTGATCATTTTCGCAACCCACTTTACAACTGTGATAATTATGTGAGATCAGGAATCCGAGTCGGACCTGCTCAGCATGCAACTCTACCAAGTTGGTATTCATCAAGCGAATGTTGAAGATATGAACCATATTAATCTGATAGGGATTCCTATCATGGTAGTCTTGGATCCATCCAAGATCCATCTGACGCTAGAGGGCCTCCTGTATGAAAGGGCATTCCTGTTTGTTTACCGAGCAAGTCAGACAAGAACTGTAATTGTGCCGCGGCAGATTATGATACTGGCTTTGCCTTAAATGCATTGCCACTAGGTTGAGATTTATCGCATGGATGTCGTGGTTCTGAATGACGTTGGAATTTATATAGACCATGTTAACTCCACAATCTTGGTGCTCTTGGATCCATCCGAGATCCATCTGTTCCTGTAGAGCTGCTTGCACCACAGAACATCCTTGATTGCTTTTAGAGCAGACATCACACTGGTGATAATTATGAGGTGGCACATGGCCATATCCACTCTGTCTACAATGCATCTTGACCAGATTGGTCCTTTACGAGAGTACATCATAAATTTGATAGACGTTGTTAAATTCTTTCTCAATCAGGTTGACTGCAGCTTTCTCATGTTGAGGCAGTGGGTTCGTGAGAACATTGGGATTCGTATCTTTGAAAGATAAGAGCCCACTCCTAACAAGCTTTTGCACGTCAGATTTGAAATTGAGACAATTCTCTATGTTATGCCCTGGTCCTCCTTGATGATAAGGGCATGTCTGATCCACCTTAAACCAAAAAGGCGTATTTTCTGGTACTGTAAGAGGAGACTTAGTCTGGATGTGCCCCTTAGCCAGTAGTAACGAAAATAGTTCTGCGTACAACATGGGTATAGGATTAAAACCCTGGTGGCCGCGTTGTACGGTTGTTGCTATATGGAGGACGAGCCTACTGAAGAGGCTGTTGTGTCCTTTACTGATTAGGTTGGCTCTGCGCAACCTGAGGTTGATACGTAGGAATAGGCGCAGGGCTGATAGCAGGAGTTTCAGCTGCTACCGGTTGGTACCGTCGCCTTTGCTTTCTGAGAGAGATATTCCCAATATCTTGCTCTTTTTTCTCAAGGAGAGCACTACCGTATCGTTTTGTACTACTTGATGATTCAACATCTTTTACCAAACATCCTTCTCGGACGGCTTCCTCAAGACGAACTCCCATACCGACCATTTCGGTGAAGTCACTCGGCGCACTAGCAACCATTATGTCATAGTAAAATGAGCTTAATGTCTTTAAGATGATTTTTGTCATCTCTTTTTCCTCAAGAAGTGGACAAATATGAGCGGGAATTTCACGCCATCTCTGAGCGTACTCCTTAAAGGTTTCCTTTGCCTTTTGTGACATTGATCTGAGTTGATCTCTGTCCGGTGCCATGTCCAAATCGTATTTGTATTGTTGGACGAAGACAATACAAAGATCTCTGAATATGCTAATCGTAATACGGTTTAAACCCATATACCATTTGAGTGCGGCACCGGTTAAACTATCCTGAAAGTAGTGAATCAGTAGATCCTAATTTTCTGTCTGAGCTGACATTCGTCGAGCGTACATCACCAGATGGCTCTGAGGGCAAGAGTTACCCTTGTATTTTTTAAAGTCGGGCACTTGAAATAAATCCTTCTGCATTTCCTTTCTGGCTAACGATGAACCCTTAGAGTTTCCCCGAGCGGACA
The DNA here is from genome assembly GCA_022829125.1 of Lathyrus tuberosus. Taxonomy (NCBI): domain Eukaryota; kingdom Viridiplantae; phylum Streptophyta; class Magnoliopsida; order Fabales; family Fabaceae; genus Lathyrus; species Lathyrus tuberosus. The sequence continues at coordinate 2,716,725 of JALAZF010000502.1, read as the reverse complement.
CCGAAGGTGCATTTGTTGGGATTCAAGCGGAGTTTGTATTTTCTCAGACGCTCGAATAGTTTTGACAGGTGGGTCACATGCTCCTCCTATGTCTTATATTTTGCAATCATATCATCGACATATACCTCGATTTCTTTGTGTATCATGTCATGAAACAGAGTAGTCATGGCCCTTTGATAGGTTGCCCCGGCATTCTTCAAACCGAACGACATTACCTTGTAACAAAAGGTACCCCATGGGGTAATGAACAAAGTTTTCTCCATGTCTTTCGGCGCCATTTTAATCTGATTATAGCCCGAGAATCCATCCATGAAGGAGAAAACTTTGAACATTGTTGTACTGTCTACCAGCATGTCAATGTGTGGTAAAGGAAAGTCGTCCTTTGGACTAGCCTTGTTTAGATCTCTGTAATCGAAACACATTCTGACTTTTCCATCCTTTTTTAGAACGGGTACGATGTTGGCTAACCATTGAGGATATTCTGATGTTGCGAGGAAACCCGCGTCAATCTGTTTCTGTACCCCCTTTTTGATTTTGATGGCCATGTCCGGGTGAGTGCATCTCAACCTCTGCTTTACTGGCGGACATTCCGATCTTAACGATAAATGATGTTCCACGATGCTGGTATCCAACCCTGGCATATCCTGATAGGACCAAGCGAATACATCGGGGAATTATTTGAGAAGCTTTATCAAACTCTCTTTGGCAGTTGGACTGAGCAGTGCCCCAATCCTGATTTCTTTTTTCTCTTTTTCCAAACCCAAGTTTACCGTTTCTAACAGCTCTTTGTGAGGTTCAATGGACCTTTCCTCTTGTCTGAGTAGTCGGGAGACCTCTTCTGGAATTTCATTGTCAACTTCTTCTTCAGCCCCAAATACCGGGAAACTCAAAGTCGGGAGAAGGCATCGGATCGTATGTTTAAACGGGGTTTAAAACAAGCAATCTGCATGACGTGATGATTCGTGTTTGGAAGAGATAGAGAAAATGCAAGTGTGTGCAGTGTATTTTTTTTTTACTGCTTGTTTTTTAATTGTTTTTTAGGATTACCATTTTCTGAGAAAAGCAAAAAGAGAAAACAACAATAAATACGGAAATTACAGAACGATGTTATTTTATTAATGAACAAGTCAATTCTTGAAACTACAGCCCTATAAAACAAAACTCTATCGCTTTGGGCAAAGCGAAGAGGGAAATTTACAGAAAGCGAGCCCTATCAAAACATCCGTTTCACCTGGGCAGGGTGAAAGGTTAAAGATGGCAACTACTTTGACTTATGAACAATCCTTGGAACATCAACTGCAACCCATTGGTGGCGAACTCCTCGGTGAATCACAAAGTGTGGCACCTTCCTTGATTTGTCTTCAGAAATAACGCTGATTTCTGGTGAAGCAAGATCATTGGAATCTGTCTCCCAGGAAGAATTGTCGTAGGAGGATTCCTCAGTTGTATTTTGCATAGCATTTGTGCTCTTAGTTGTATCTCCCTATCCAGTTGGCTGGATATCTTCGAGCCTTATACGAGAGCTTTCGGGAGCGGTGTACTTGACCATATAGTCGTATTTTCCAATCGGTTGTCCCAAGGTGTCCCACACTTCTTTGGAACTGGAGGGGCCATCCCTCTCGATGACGTTGACCTTAGGAAAAGCATAGTTGATGAATTCTAGTCCTGTAAACGTTGCAAATTCATCGTCATGTTGAGTAGTTTCTGAATGACCTGAGTGTTGATCCCATGACATGGTGGGGACACAAGTATTCTGTTCAATGATGCTCAGTTGAGTTTCATTACTCGGCTGACTTTCTGGCCCCAAGTCTCCTGGGTAAGGCTGCCACATTGGCGGCCATCCATCGGGCCATAGTAATTGTGGTCAAAGTTGTCTTTCATCAGAGTGTCCTCCTCTAATGAATTTGGCGGAGTACGACATCCTTCCGGATCACAACCTCCGTATATCATTTTGACATCTAACCGTGGTATAAATCTTGGACTCTGTGCGGGATAGAAAAATGGCGTAGGCACCTCTTCCTGAGATATATAACCGTCCTCGTTAAAATAGGACTTCCATTCTTCATCCGTACCGGAGGAATCCTCCTCATTGATAGCATGGATTGCCTGAGGCACTGGGTGAAGGAAACCTCCACTGTGGAAGATGTTCTGAATGGGATGAAGACTTTCATTGCTGGTAGCTGTCTGAGTACAGGTTACAGAAAAACCAAGACCCTTCTTTGTTGTATTGCTAGTAGGAATGACAAGTTGTCTCCATCCTATTGTATTGGTACTCTCGACCGCTTTAATAGCATCTTTGTATGAGGAAATTGAAGTTCCTCCTCCGGATTGATCGTCCTTGTGTAGCGAAAGCGCTTGGAACTGGGTTCCGATTATCCCTTCTGGTTCCACATAAGTGGATGACGATAAATTGCTGACTAGCAAAGCCTGTTCCCCACAGACTGTGATGAGTTGGCTGTTCTGGACGAACTTTAGCTTTTGGTGGAGGGTTAAAGTGACCGCTCCAGCCTGATGTATCCAAGGTCTTCCTAATAAACAACTGTACGTTGCCCAAAAGTCCATGACCTGGAAAGTGACTTGGAAAGTGTGAGGACCAATAGTTATGGGAAGATCAACTTCACCGATAACCGTTTTTCTGGATCCGTTGAACACTTTGATGACGACCTCGCTGGTTCTCATCGGAGGGCCCTTGAATGATAATTACATCAAAGTGGACTTCGGAATAACATTTAGGGATGACCCTGTGTCTACCAGTACGTTGGCTAAAGCATCGTCCTGGCAGTTGACCGTGATATTGAGTGCCATGTTATGACGGCAACCCTCTTCAGGTAATTCCTCATCACTAAATCCCAAATTATTGCAAGAAGTGATGTTAGAGACAATACTATTGAACTGTCTGATTGTTACATCATGTTCCACAAAGGCTTGCTCCAAGACTTTCTGTAGAGCCTCCCTGTGCGCTTCTGAACTGAGTAACAGTGATAACACCGAGATCTTTGAAGGAGTCTGTAACAGCTGATCAATAATGTTGTATTCACTCCTTTGGATGAGCTTCAGCATCTCATCATTGTTTTTCGAAAGGTCGGGATTACTGGATTGACCGACTGATGGATCGGGAGCTTCTGTCTGAAGTTCTTTTTCTTTGTTGGACTCTCCAACTCCTCTGTTGAAGATTCTACCACTCCGTGTTACTCGACAGATGTCTGCAATATTCACGACGGAGGGTAATGGAATTTCCTTTCCATTTTCAATTGTTGTTGCACCGTATTTGTAAGGGATTGCCTTAGCTGATTCATACGGTAGTGGTCCCGATAGATAGATGATTATGGGAACCTTCTGGTTTTTCTGACCATCATAAGTAATCTCGATCCGTTCCCGGTTGGGAATTCTTGATTCGTCAAGCAGAGGGGTAATGGCAAAAACATTCATGGTCCTCTGAGGATCAGAGATGACGGCAACGTCCTTAATTTGATTGGTAAGGTAGTTCGGCGACCAATTGATGGGTTTGGAACCTGGATATGGGCGAATCTCTCAACGATCCACCTGTCCCTGGAGAGATGCTCGCACAAGGTAGAACCCTTGGTTCCTTTCCGAACAGACTCCACAACGTTCATAATTGTGTGGTGGCACCTGGCCACGCCCACTTTGAATACAATGTAACCTCACTAGGTTAGCTTCCACGAGTCAGATGTCATGACTTTGACGCCGAGTGGGGTTTCTGTTATTGATACTAATTTGCTGAGTATCTTCATCCATGTAGATTGGCATCCACCAATGATTTAACAAGTGCTGAAGTGCCTCCTGGACAAGGGCACATCCCTGATCGTTTTCGCAACCCGCTTTACAGCTGTGATAATTATGTGAGATCAGGAATCCGAGTCGGACCTGCTCAGCATGCAACTCTACCAAGTTGGTATTCATCAAGCGAATGTCAAAGATCTGAACCATATTGATCTGATAGGGATTCCTATCATGGTAGTCTTGGATCCATCCAAGATCCATCTAACGCTGGAGGGCCTCCTGTATGAAAGAGCATCCCTGTTTGTTTACCGAGTAAGTCAGACAAGAACTGTAATCGTGCCGCGGTAGATTATGATACTGGCTTTTCCTTGAGTGCATTACCACTAGGTTGACATTCATCATACGGATGTCATGGTTCTAAATGACGTTGGAATTCGTATAGACCATGTTAACTCCATGAACTCGGTGCTCTTGGATCCATCCGAGATCCATCTATTCCTGTAGAGCTGATTGCACCACAGAACATCCTTGATTGCTTTTAGAGCAGACATCACACTGGTGATAATTATGACGTGGCACATGGCCGTACCCACTCTGTCTACAATGTATCTTGACCAGATTGGTCCTTAACAAAAGTACATCATGAATTTGATAGACGTTGTTAAATTCTTTCTCAATCAAGTTGACTGCAGCTTTCTCATGTTGAAGCAATGGGTTTGTGAGAACATTGGGATTTGTATCTTTGAAAGATAATAGCCCGCTCCTAACAAGCTTTTGCACGTCAGATTTGAAATTGAGACAATTCTCTAGTTTATGCCCTGGCCCTCCTTGATGATAAGGGCATGTCTGATCCACCTTAAACCAAAAAGGCGGATTTTTCGGTACTGTAAGAGGAGACTTAGTCTGGATGTGCCCCTTAGCCAGTAGTAACGGAAATAGTTATGCGTACAACATGGGTATAGGATCAAACCCTGGTGGCCGCGTTGTACGGTTGTTGCTATATGGAGGACGAGCCTGCTGAGGAGGCTGTTGTGTCCTTTGCTGATTAGGTTGGCTCTACGCAACTTGAGGTTGATACGTAGGAATAGGCGCAGGGTTGATAGCAGGAGTTTCAGCTGCTACCGGTTGATAACGTCGCCTTTGCTTTCCGAGAGAGATATTCCCAATATCTTGCTCTTTTTTCTTAGGGAGAGCACTACCGTATCATTTTGTACTACTTGATGATCATGCGTCTTTTACCAAACGTCCTTCTCGGATGGCTTCCTCAAGACGAACTCCCATGCCCACCATCTCAGTGAAGTCACTGGGCGCACTGGAAACCATTCTGTCGTAGTAAAATGAGCTTATGGTCTTTAAGAAGATCTTTGTCATCTCTTTTTCCTCAAGAGGTGGATAAATCTGAGCAGCAATTTCACGCCATCTCTGAGCGTACTCCTTAAAGGTTTCCTTGTCCTTTTGTGACATTGATCTGAGTTGATCTCTGTCCGGTGCCATGTACAAATTGTATTTGTATTGGTGGAAGAAGGAAGTACCAAGATCTCTGAATGTGCTAATCGTAGTACGGTTTAAACCCATGTACCATTTGAGTGCGGCACCGGTTAAACTATCCTAAAATTAGTGAATCAGTAGGTCCTGATTCTCCGTCTGACCTGACATTCGCTGAGCGTACATCACCAGATGGATCTGAGGGCAAGAGTTACCCTTGTATTTTTCAAAGTCGGGCACTTGAAATTTGTGCGGAACTTTCACATTAGGGACCAAGCAGAGGTCTGCGGCGTCCTTTCCAAATAAATCCTGACCGCGAATGGCTTGCAGTTCCTTCTGCATTTCCAGGAATTGTTCCTGGAATTCATCCATTCTATCGAACATAGTTTCCTTCTTACCAGAAGGTATCGGTGGAATCTGTCCTTCCGGGACAGTGTGCACCATAGGGGGTGGTACCGTGACTACGGCAGTGAATCTTGGCGTTTCCCGAAGTTTGTAACCTTCAGGAATCTTCAGTATGCCCCTGGCATCTTCGCTTTACCGAAGTTTGTAACCTTCAGTCCCAGCGGCTTCTGTTATGATTCCCTGATCTTCAGTGATCGGCAGAACATATCCTCCCGGGATATAGTTAACAGGCATGCCCCAAGGACGATCTTTCGGCATTTGATACCTAGGATCATACTTCTCCACTATGGGCGTTGAGGTGATTTCTGAGATCACAGTCCTTTGTAGCTGAGCTTCTGCCATGGCTTGCATGTCGTTACGAAGCTTTCTCATATCCTCTCTCAGAGCATCGATCTCTTCTTTCAACTCTCTGTTTTCTTCCTCAAGATCATCCATCTTTTTCTGACGATTGGCCCGAGTATTGTATGAATGAGACAGTTTGACTCTAGAACCGAGACACAAACGTGAGATTCGTAGGTAAGAAGAATACGCGATGTGAGAATGATGGATTATATTAATAGTTTTTTGGTTTAATCAAAATAAACTTTGACAATTAGATTGCAAATATCAAACAGTGGGGAAACCCATTTTTATTGAATTCAAAGGATTACAGAAATGGAAATACAGTAGATTACAAGGTGCGAAAACAGAAACCTAAGCTAATGGGTCCCGAGTCCTCTCTAAAGAGAAATCGGGTGTTGACTCTGGTATTTTCCTTTTCTTTGACAGGGGCTCTTGGACCGTTGTCGGGTTGTCATTCCTTTTCCAGGTGAAAGGAGTGAGCAAATTCCTTTGGACATCTTGATTCTCTATAGCATGTTGCTCCAAAATTTCAATCAGAGCATCCTTATCTTTTAGTAGTTGCTGTATTTTGATGCACTCTACGTTGAGGGTGCGATACTTGTTCTTCCAAGACCTTCTCTCCCGCTGAACTTTGTTGAGAGTAACCTGAAGTTTTTCTATTTCAGTCATGAAGTACATGACAGACTCCCTCGGTGGAAGAACTCCGTGACGAGGATAAGGCATCTTTAGCTTGAGAGCTCTAGTTTGTACCCAGTGGAGATAAGGCTCCACCGAGACACAATCCAGTTTTCCTAGAGACTCCCGTCCTTTCTTATGAACATGTTTCCTAGCGTGCACTATTTCTGTCTTTAGTGCTCTATCATTTTCTCCTTCCTTGAAGAAAATACCTTCCAGCTGAACACCCCATGGGACGTGTCTCATCGGGTATCCAAATTGACGACGAACGAGAACTGGATGGTAATTGATTCCTCCCTTAGTTCCTATAAAGGGTACGTTGGGGAAGTTTCCACAACAGTTAATGATCCTGATCCCATCATAAATCCTATTACACCAATCAATGTCAGAGTTGGTAAGAGACATGATTTTCTGCGACCAACGTAAGGCACTCTTGTGATCCCAAAAAGCAGCAGACTTAGGTAAATGGGAGATAAAACATTTGTAAAGCAAAGGTGCACAACACGTGATCTCCCCTCCGCTGTACAAATTTTCTAAGTGTACAGAATGATACGCATCTGCGAGCAAAATTGGTACAGGGTTTCCAATGAGAAAAACCTTAATGGAGTTGATATCGACGAAGTTATTAATGTTGGGCAACAGAAATAACCCGTAGGTGAGTAAAACAAAGATGCTTTCAAAAACAGTCACGTTCTCGATACTGGCGAAGTACAGGGCTTTCTTTGTCAAGAACTGGGTTGGCAAACCTTGTATGCCACCCTTAGTGGTCATGTGAGTCCTGACCTCAGACTCGTCCAAATGAATTGCTCTTGCAATGGTCTGATTCTTTGGAATTTCTTCCAGTCCAGAAAATGGAGCTTGATCGGTAATGTGTAGATCAATCAGATGAGAAAATTCCTCCAGCGTTGTTGCTAGCTGGTAATCCGGGAATGTGAAACAATGATAGACCGGATCGTAGAACTGAACGAGCGCATCCATGATTCCCTCAATCACATGGACTCTTAGCAGAGATAGCAAACCTCCATATTTGGCTCTGAAAGCCTCTTGGTTTGTGATCGTCCTCGCCAAACCTCTTAAATCCTCTAGTTTTGGAATCCTGAAGGTGTACTTATGAGTTCTCCTTCTACCGAAATCCATTAGCGCAATCCTTTTCTCTGATATTTGCAATCACAGTCTTAGTTTATTTTGAAAAGACAGAGAGACTAGAAGAGAATTTTTTTGAATGTTTTAATTTTTTTTAAATGAATGCAGGAATGCAGCACACAAAAACATAGAAAAAACATGGGGTCAAAGGGTCGTTTTCATGAAGTCAAGGCTCTACCCATCCCCAAAGGTTTATACTAGGGTGATTTTTGTACCTGTACTCAAAATCCTCAGCTCCTCCCAGGATAACAAACAACAAGCGGATCGCCAGCGAGCTGTATGAAATCTTAGAGTAAATGCTATTCATAAAGAATAGATCATCATCCTCAAATGAGGGTAGTATTGCGTGACAACTATTTCTGATAGTTTCCGCACTACAAAAGGGTTGGCTCCTCAGCTTCTCAGACGTCACAATTGGCCCATTGCCTATGAGAGGGAATGGGTTGCATTGGGAAGCCTCCACTAAGGTTGATGGTCGACCTCGTCGCCATCACTTATCTTAAGTGTATACTCAATCTTTCCACATGCGGCATCACGCGCATTCCCATTAGCAGAAAAATAAACACAAATATCAATTAGGAAAAGCAGTATATATATTTGTCCTAATGTCCTAGACTCTTTTTAAAAGCTATGAATCTTATGTTCCTGACAGAAAATGGCTCCCCGGTGGAGACGCCATTCTGTGGTTCCTTCCCCACTTAAAGGTTTTTACCTAAGATCCTAGTGAAGTCGACAAAAAGTCCCACCCCAGAAAAGAAAGAAAGAAAGAAAGGCCCCACGAAGGGCGCCACCTTTCGTGGAAATTTTTAAGGTTTCTACCTAAGACATGTGAAGAGAACAAGATCTCGTTGTCCCCAGCAGAGTCGCCATTTTTCTGTAGCGCAAATTTTTGGACGTGGTTGCGAAGCACTTATCACTTTGGGGTACTACAGCTCGATTCATTTTTTATCCTATTGAAGCTGATGAAGGAAGGGAAATAGATGTCTCCAATTAACCCTGCTTGCAAACTGAGTTTGAACAGATGAGTGTTGATTTATAGATGCTACAAAGATTGTGGGTCTCTCTTAGGTTATTTTGTTAAAATAATGTCCGGTCGATTGGTGGGAGGTTAAGACTGATGCTGTTCGATTGAGATGGGAAGGTGTGGGATTTTGGGTTAGTGTGCTCGCTAAGATTTTTCTTTCAATCTTATGCCTACGTATTCCCGTTTACCGAAACAGGGAAATCAGAGCGATCGTAGTTCCTCTTATTCTATGGGAGGAAATGGTGCTTTGGTGTCTTGTTCAAAGGCCAAGACGTGAAGCGAAAGGTAATCTATATCTTGTTCAAAGCTCAAGATGTGAAGCTGAAGGGTCTATTTGTATCTTGTTCAAAGCCCAAGATGTGAAGCTAAAAGGTGTTGTCTTTAGAGAGAATTTGTCATCTATAAAGAGGGGTTTGTCTGTCACAACTGTTTATAAAGGAGAATTACTTTAACCGGGATGTGCGAATCCTAGCAATGCCATAATTTCCTTTATAGGGGATTTCCATCCTGAAGGAGAAGACTTTAACTCAGTGTAGAGCAATGCCATCTTTCCTTAGGAATTTCTCATGCTAAAAGAGGGATAGTGGCATGGATGTAAATAATCCAGAGGCTTGCCGCTTATAGCAATTAGATGAAAGGAAATGAGTTGTACTGTGAACGAGGCACAACTTTGATGCTAAACGGTTGATTGGATCAACCAGTGGTATTCTTATACAAAGCCTAAGAGGAGGCTATTGGCCCAACAAGAGGGTGTATTTTATGTGTCTCGTACGAAGCCCGAGAGAGAGAGGCTAAAAGGATTGACTCAACAGGAGAATCTTTTATACTCAATCAAGAGAGTGTTTTTGTGTGTCTCGTACAAAGCCCGAGAGAGAGGCTAAAAGGTTTTTGACTCAACAAGAGAGTCTTTTGTATCTCGTACGAAGCCCGAGATGGAGGCTAAAGTGTTGATTCAATAAGAACCTTTTTGTATCTCGTACAAAGCCCGAGATGGAGGCTTAAGAGTTTGACTCCGCTGAGGAGGATCATTGTATAAAGCCCAAGAGGAGGCTAGGGTGCTGTTTCACTTGAGCGACAGGTCCAGTATATTGGTTTAAAGAGAAAATCAGTTCTTATATGAGTAATGTTGTACTCAAGGGTTTTGATTCGAGGATCAGGGATATTTCCTTTTCTTTGAGGAAATGGGAAATCCAAAGGGTATTGAGACTGTCCGAGTCTACGGGGTTCCTTCCTATTTTTGAAGGGGTGCTTGAGAATGTCTTGGAGACTCAAGGAAATTAGACTGTCCAAGTCTAGATTTTCATCTTTTGTACTATGCTTTAAGAAACAGTAGTAGACTCTTGGAAAGACTAATCTATTAAGATGACTGATTTCTGTCCATATACCTTTAGGAGGTCGTCGGGACAATTTGTACGAAGCCCAAGAGGAGGCTGGAAACTTTTAAGAAGCCGATGGACAATTTGTACTAAACCCAAGAGGAGGCTATCATTCCCGGAGGAAGAAATCATTTATACAAAGCCTAAGAGGAGGCGGTGAATACTTCTAAGAAGCCGAAGGGTCCTTGTACAACGCCCCAGAGAAGGCGGGGATACTTTTAGGAAGCCTGTGGGTCCCCAAACCCCGAGAAGTTCAAGACAGGCTATTCACAGAGAATAGATCAAGCCAGGAAAATCTGAGAATTTGGTAGAAACTCAAGAGATGCCATTCCCGGAGAAAAGATCATCTCTGGGGAGTAGAGTTTCTTGACAAGTGCTTTTAAGAAGCCTGTGGGTCCCCAAACCCCGATAAGTTCAAGACAAGCTATTCACAGAGAATAGATCAAGCCAGGAAAGTCCGAGAATTTGGAAGAAACTCAAGAGATGTCATTCACGGTGAAAAGATCATCTCTGGGGAATAAAGTTTCTTTGACAACTTCTACGAGTGACAGTCTGAGAAAGGGTTCAAAAAGAATCTGCCTTTCACATCTCCATATTGTTTAACCCCAAGAGGAGGGAAGACTGTGTCTGGTAATCCTATGGGGATCTAGTTTTGACTATTTAAGAGAGATCAACGAGCTTAATGCTAGACGTAGTTGCCGGGGAAACTCTAAATATCTATACTATTATTACACAGTCGATATGAGTTTATGAAAGAAGACTTACAGCGAAACAGCCCCACAATACAGTTATATGTATATGAAAGCGGTAAATGAAAGCAATAACCACTTACTCGGTTGTAGAGCTTCCATGCTGTTTGGTTAGTTGTTCAACAAAGAAAGTTTTGCCATACAAAATGATTAGAAATCATTAAAATTTGCAAAATCAATAAGGAAGAAATATTTTAAATGTCAAAAACAATTAAAACATTAATTCTTTGCAAAAATATCAATTATATGAAATAAATAATATTTTTGGGATTTTTTGATAAAATAAAATATTTTAACATTTTTGTGAATTATTAAAAAAAGAATCAACTTAAAATCATTAAACCTCAGAGAGAAATTAATTTCTGAATCAATTAAACAAAATCACAAAATTCAAATATTTGAATTTGTGAAAATGGCGCCAAGAACAGCTGCAGAACACGCACGTTTTTCAGTTTTGCCCAGATTTACATTTTCTATCCAATCTCACTAAATACTTGACTATATCATGCAATCCACATATCAATCTGCTCGTTTTCACCTCACGATCATGTTTATGACAATTAATTTCATTTAAATTAAGCATAAAATAAGAAATCACGATAAATCCTCAAGAACCCTAAATTCTGCATGAAGGCTGGGATTTTTGATACACGATTCAAACAAAGCAATTACTTGAGGGGAAACATTCCATGCATGATTATGAACATTTGGCAAAAGTATTGTGCGAGGAAATATGCATAGATTGAGAGATGACCAAGTTTAGGCTTACCTCTAGGTCGTGACAGCAAGAGAAATTGATTTCTGAGTTGGAGGTGTTACAGATGAGTTGTGATGATCTGAACAGCTTCCCTACACCCTATGGAGTGTGTTTGAATGCTTGGACTTGATGGAAATTGGCTGGATCACTTCATGGCATCTCAACTGCAACTTGGTTAAAACCTTGAGCAATTGACTGGTGATTCTGAGAAATCAGTGTTCCAGATGATGTTTAAGTGTTTGATCAGCTCACATATGATGTATGTGAGGTGCGTGTGTGATTGGTTTGAGTGGAATTGCTCTCTAATAAAAAACCCGAAAGTGACTTGCTAAGAAAGGCATTTTTGAGAGTGAGAAGTGGATTTTGAGAAAGGCAAGTGTTGTAGGCCTTTGGTGTACTTAAACTGATCATAATTGAGCTCTATTTATAGTAGAGCAAGTTTGTTTTGCAAGGAATAGTGAATGGCAACTGCTGAGTTTGGTTGTTCAATGTTGGCAAATGAAAATCCAAGTCTCCTCTAGCCATTGACTAGAGGTTAGGACACAGGTTGCTGGTCCCCTTGGTCTTGGATAAGTCTTGACTGAATTTAGTTCCTAATAGCTCAGTCCATGCCACCTTGGTGCTTCCATTGAATGCTCCAATCCAAAATTGGAGTCTTGTCCCTATTTTAGGCAATTCTAGGTTTTGCATGCTATTTCTTGTTCCAAGGACTTTGGAGGCTTGACTCAGTGATTTTCCCCTTTAGATTCAATCCTCAGATGTGTCCAAAGTGATGACAAGGCTTAGAATTGGCTGATTTTGGCAAATCGACCAAAAGTGCAAAAATCTGCCTTGCCTTGGCAGATTTCAGCAAGGCATCTTGCCAATGTCATATCTCTTGGCTCAAGTTGAATTTGGTGATGTTCTTGGCCATATTGGAAAACCCTTATATGATACAACAACTGTCTGATCATATTTGGTTTTGATACCTTTTGGATTCAAGTGAAAAATCCCCCTACATTTGGAAAAATATAAGGCAAATTCTGACTTAGTGAAATTTTCACAAGTGTTGGAACAAAGTGACTTTTCTTGATTTTGATCACTCCATAACTCAAAATCTATGAGGAATTTGGACATAGGTCAGTATGAAGCTTTTGTAGAGGGCAATGAGATCTACAAATCAAGCTTTGGATGGGGAAAAATGGCTTTGTGGTTTAGGAGTTATGATCCTCCAAAGTTGGTACCCTTGCCACTTTATTTCATAACTTATAAAATTTTCTAAGTTTTTATGGTTACCCCTTTTACAAGTTATCCCACTTTCTTTGGTTTTTCTTGATGAATGATGATTCAAATCATACATTAACATCATTTTAGGGTTAAAAATCTATTTTTGTGAAAAATCTCAAAAAGTCAAAGTTTGACTTTTGTGCATAGCTGACATTTTATCAGATGAATTTCAAACTGTGCGATCATTTATGAAATCATGTCCTTGACCTAAATCAAACTTGATGGACATGTTCCATGGGTGTTATATTGTATATTGAATAATGTCTTAGAGTTTGGGAGCATGTCCTGGTCAAAAGTCAAAGCTACAGTTGACTTTTCTCGCGAAACCCTAATTGTGGTTCAGATGAAATTAAAACTTGTTGATCAAGATTCTTGGATCAATCCATTGTTCCAAATGGATCAATATAGTGTATTAGAGACCTTCAAATCATGTCTTGAGGTCTTGGTTCATGATTTGTCCCAAAAGCCAACTTAGGGGTGAATTAGGTCAAGAAACCCTAATTCCTGATTTTTGATGTATGCATCCCCTGAGGTTAAATTGAATTGATACTTGGGTCCATGAGGTTCCATGGAGTATATTAGGATATGTTTTGAATCATTGGCTCATACCCAGATGAAAATTTCCATCTGGAGGCCCTGGTCGACCAAAACCCTAATTTGGTAACACTGGCGATCTTGAAGCTTGATCCACCTTGAAGGGAGCAGCCTTGTGCTTAATCCTTAAAGTGGGAGTCCTCTTGATCCATTGTGGATGTTTGAGAGGTTAGAAAAGTTGAAGATCATGTCATTCCTTGATTGATCCTTTGTCTAAGCACTTAGAGAGGGCTTGAAACCCTAATTTTGATTGTAATGGATGCTCACCCATCTTTGGGGAGACTAATGAAGTATTGTGGTTCATCCATATTGTGGTGATGATTTTCACAATGATGGGAAATCTTAGTGGTCAAAATTTGGGGTATGACACTCTCCCTATGAAAAAAGAGTAGGATATTGGGAACATCTCTCTCGGAAAGCAAATGCGACGGTACCAACCAATAGCAGCTGTAACTCCTGCTATCAACCCCGCGCCTACGTATCAACCTCAAGTTGCACAGAGCCAACCTAATCAACAGCAATATCAACAAAGGACATAACAGCCTCTTCAGCAGGCTTGTCCTCCATACAACAACAACCGTACAACGCGACGACCAGGGTTCGACCCTATACCCGTATCGTACGCAGAACTATTTCCGTTACTACTGGTCAAAGGGCACATCCAGACCAAGGCTCCTCTTACAGTACTAGAAAATCTACCTTTTTGGTTTAAGATGGATCAGACTTGCCCTTACCATCAAGGAGGACCAGGGCATAACATAGAGAACTGTCTCAGTTTCAAATTTGATGTGCAAAAGCTTGTTACGAGCGGGGTCTTGTCTTTCAAAGATACGAATCTGAATGTTCTCACGAACCCGCTGCCTCAACACGAGAAAGCTGCAGTTAATTTGATAGAGGGAGAGTCTAGCGACAACTATCAAATTCACGATGTACTCTTACTAAGGGCCAACTTGGTCAAGATACATTGTAGACAGAGTGGATATGGTCATGTGCCACCTCATAATTATCACCAGTGTGATATCTGCTCTAAAAACAATCGAGGATGTTCTGTGGTGCAATCAGCTCTAAAAGAACAGATGGATCTCAGATGGATCCAAGAGCACCGAGTTCGTGGAGTTAACATTGTTTTTACAAATTCCAACATCATTCAAAACCACGACATCTGTGCGATGAATGTCAATTTAGTGGCGATGCACTGAAGGCAAAGCCAGTATCATAATCTACCGCGGCATGAGTACAATTCCTGTCTGACTTGCTCGGTAAACAAACATGGATGCTCTTTTATATAAGAGGCCCTCCAGCGTCAGATGGATCTTGGATGGATCCAAGACTACCATGATAGGAATCATTATCAAATCAACATGGTTTAAATCTTCGATATTCGCTTGATGAATACCAGACTGGTGGAGTTACATGCTAAACAGGTCCAGCTCAGATTCCTGGTATCACATGATTATCAAAGCTGTAAGGCGGGTTGCGAAAACAATCAAGGCTGTGCCCTTGTCCAAGAAACACTTTAGCACTTGTTGAACCACTGGTGGCTTCCAATCTATATGGATGAAGACACCCAGCAAATTAGTATCACTAACGGGAATCCTACTAGATATCAAAGTCAGGATGTTCGGTCGATGGAAACATACCTTGTAAGGTTACACTGTATTCAAAGCGGACGTGGCCAGGTGCCACTGCACAACTATGAGAGGTGTGGAGTTTGCTCAGTGGATAATCGAGGGTGCTACCTCGTACGAGCAGCCCTTCAAAGTCAGTTGGACCGCAAAGAGATTCAACCATGGTCAAGTTCTAGATCTGTCAACTACCTCGCTGATCAAATCAAGGACGTTGTCATAATCTTCGATCATCAGAGGGCTAGGGATGTTTGTGCCATAATCCCTCTACTTGAAGAATCGAGAGTTCCCAACTGGGAACGGATCGAAATTACGTACGATGGTCAGAAAAATCAGAAGGTTCTCATAGTCATCTATATACCGGGACCACTACCGTATGAATCAACTAAGGCTATCCCTTACAAGTACGGTGCAACAACAGTCGAGAATGGAAAGGAAATTTTATTACCCTCCGTCGTGAATATTACAGACATCAGTCAAGTAACACGGAGCGGTTGAATCTTCAACAGAGGAGTTGGAGAACCTAACAGAGAAAAGGAACCTCAGACAGAAGTTCCCAATCCACCAGTCGGTCAATCCAGTGATCCCGACCTTTCAAAAAACAATGATGAGATGCTGAAGCTCATCCAAAGGAGTGAATACAAAATTGTTGACCAACTGTTACAGACTCCTTCAAAGATCTCAGTATTATCACTATTACTTAGTTCAGAAGCGCACAGGGAGGCTTTACAGAAAGTCTTGGAGCAAGCCTTTGTGGAACAGGACGTAACAATCAGATAGTTCGATAGCATTGTCTCAAACATCACTTCCTACAATAACTTGGGATTTAGTGATGAGGAATTACCTGAAGAAGGTCGCCGTCATAACATGGCACTCAATATTACAGTCAACTGCCAGGACGATGCTTTAGCCAACGTACTGGTAGACACAGGGTCAGCCCTGAATGTTATGCTGAAGTCCACTTTGATGCAATTATCATTCAAAGACCCTCCGATGAGAACCAGCGAGGTCGTCGTCAAAAATTTGACGGATCCAGAAAAACGGTTATCGGCGAAGTCGACCTTCCCATAACTATCGGTCCCCACACTTTCCAAGTCACTTTCCAGGTCATAGACATCCGGGCAACATACAGTTGTTTATTAGGAAGACCTTGGATACATCAGGCTGGGGTGGTCACTTCGACCCTCCACCAAAAGCTAAAGTTCGTCCAGAACGACCTACTCGTCACAGTCTGTGGAGAACAGGCCTTGCTCATAAGCAATTTATCGTCATCCACTTATGTAGAACCGAAGGGGGTAATCGGAACCCAGTTCCAAACGCTTTTGCTACACAAGGACGATCAATCCAAGGGGGGAACTTCGATTTCCTTGTACAAAGATGGTATCAAAGCGGTCGAGAGTGCCAATACAACAGGATCGGGGCAGCTTGTCATTCCTACTGACAATAAAACAAAGAAGGGTCTTGGTTTTTCTGCAACCTGCACCTAGACAGATGCGAACAATAAAGGTTTTCATCCCATTCAGAACTTCTTCTACAGCGGAGGCTTCCTTCAACCAGTGACTCAAGAAGTGCATACCATCAATAAAGATGATTCATCCGATACAAAGGAAGAATGGAAGTCCTATCTCAATGAGGACGGTTATATGTCTCAGGATGAAACGCAGACTCCCTTTTGCTTTCCTACACAGAGCCTGGGATTTATACCCCGGTCAGATGTCAAAATGATATAAGGAGATTACGATCCGGAAGGATGTCGTGCTCCGCCAAACTCATTAGAGGAGGACAATTTGATGAAAGACAACTTTGACCACAACTATTATGGCTCGATGGATGGCCTGCCAATGTGGCAGCCTTACCCAGGAGACTCGGGGCAGGAAAGTCAGCCGAACAATGAAAATCAGCTGAGCATCATTGAAAAGAATACTTGCGTCCCCACCATGTCAAGGGATCAACACCCAGGTTATCTTGAAAGTACTCAGCACGACGATGAATTCGCAAACTTTTCCGGACTAGAATTCATCAACTATGCTTTTCCTGAGGTCAACGTCATCGAGAAGGATGACTCCTCCAGTACCAAAGAAGTGTGGGACACCTTGGGACAACCGAGTGGAAAATTTGACTTCATGGTCAAATACACCACTCCTGAAAGTTCTCGTATCAGGGTCGAAGACATCCAACCAACTGGATGGGGAGATACAACTGAGAGTACAAATACTACGCGAAATACGAGTGAGGAATCTTCTTACGACAACTCTAATTGGGAGACTGATTCCAATGATCCTGCTCCACCAGAAATCAGTGTCATTTCTGAAGACAAATTAAGGAAGGTACCAGGGTTTGTGATTCACCGAGGAGTTCGCCGCCAATGGGTTGCTGTCGATGTTCCGAAGATCGTTCATAATTCTAAGTAATTGCCATCTTTACTTTAACCTTTCACCCTGCCCAGGTGAAACGGATGTTTTGATAGGGTTTACTTTCTGTAAATATCCCTCTTCGCTTTGCCCAAAACGACTGAGTTTTGTTTTATAAGGCTGTAGTTTCAAGAATCGACATAATCATAAATAAAGTAACGTCGTTCTGTAATTTTCGCATTAATTGTTGTTTTCTCTTTCTGCTTTTTCAGAAAATGGTAATCCTAAAAAACAACTAAAAAAAAACAATAAACAAGCAGTAAACAAAAAAAACATTGCACACACTCTTGCATTCTCTCTATCTCCTCTAAAAAAATCATCACGCCATGCAGATTGCTTGTTTTAAACCCCGTTGATACATACGATCCAATGCCTTCTCCCAACTTTGAGTTCCCGGTATTTGGGGCTGAAGAAGAAGATGACAACGAAATTCCAGAAGAGATCTCCCGACTACTCAGACAAGAGGAAAGGTCCATTGAACCTCACAAAGAGCCGTTGGAAATGCTAAACTTGGGCTCAGAAAAAGAGAGAAAAGAAATCAGGATTGGGGCACTGCTCAGTCCAACTGCCAAAGAAAGTCTGACGAAACTTCTTAAAGAGTTTCCCGATGTATTCGCTTGGTCCTATTAGGATATTCCAGGGTTGGATACCAGCATCGTGGAACATCATCTACCGTTAAGATCAGAATGTCCGCCAGTAAAATAAAGGTTGAGACGGACTCACCTGGACATAGCCATCAAAATCAAAGAGGAGGTACAGAAACAGATTGACGCGGGTTTCCTCGCTACATCAGAATATCCTCAATGGTTAGCCAACATCGTACCCGTCCCGAAAAAGGACAGAAAGGTCAGAATGTGTGTCGACTATAGGGATCTAAACAAGGCTAGTCCAAATGACGACTTTCCTTTACCGTACATTAACATGCTGGTAGACAGTACAACAAAATTCAAAGTTTTCTCCTTCATGAATGGATTCTCGGGCTATAACCAGATAAAAATGGCGCCGAAAGACATGGAGAAAACTTTATTTATTACCCCATGGGGTACCTTTTATTACAAGGTAATGTCGTTTGGTTTAAAGAATGTCGGGGCAACATATCAAAGGGCCATGACTACTCTGTTTCATGACATGATACACAAAGAAATCGAGGTATATGTCGATGATATGATTGCAAAATCTAAGACAGAAGAGGAGCATGTGACCCACTTGTCAAAACTATTCGAGCGGCTGAGAAAGTACAAATTCCGCTTGAACCCCAATAAGTGCACGTTCGGTGTCCGCTCAGGGAAACTTTTAGGATTCATCGTCAGCCAGAAAGGAATTGAGGTTGATCCTGACAAGGTCAAGGCCATTCAAGAAATGCCTTCTCCGAAAACTGAAAAACAAGTTAGAGGATTCTTGGGATGTTTGAACTACATCTCCAGATTCATATTCCTCATGACCGCGACATGCGCGCCAATTTTCAAATTACTGAAAAAGAACTAGAACTGCGTTTGGACAGAAGACTGCCAAACCGCCTTCGACAGTATCAAGGAGTACCTGTTGAATCCGCCAATTCTATCACCTCCAGTGGAAGAAAGACCACTGATCATATACTTAACAGTCTTGGAAGACTCGATGGGTTGTATGCTTGGCCACTAAGACGAAACCAAAAGGAAAGAGTTTGCCATTTACTATCTGAGCAAGAAATTCACAGACTGCAAAACTCGGTACACTGTGCTTGAGAAAACTTTTTGCGCTTTGGCTTGGGCAGCCAAATGTCTTCGCCAGTACATGATTCGTCACACTACTTGGTTAATCTCAAAAATGGATCCAATCAAGTATGTATTTGAAAATCCTGCTCTCACGGGAAGGATTGCCCGTTGGCAGATGTTGCTATCAGAATATGACATAGAATACCATGCTCAGAAAGCCGTTAAGGGAAGTATTTTAGCCGATCATTTGGCTCATCAACCGATTAACGATCAAGAATCAGTCGGGTTTGACTTCCCAGACGAAGATGTCATGTATTTGAAAATGAAAGATTCCGATGAACCGCTACCCAGTGAAGGGCCAAAACCAGGTTCCCAATGGGGACTAATCTTTGATGGAGCAGTTAATCATTACGGAAACAGAATTGGGGAAATTATCATAACACCTCAGGGTACCCACATTCCTTTCACCGTTAGACTTACATTCAAGTGTACAAACAACGAGGCTGAATATGAAGCTTGTATCATGGGTCTCAAAGAAGCGATCGATTTGAGGATCAAGAACTTGGACGTATATGGCGACTCAACCCTGGTTATCAATCAGATCAAAGGAGATTGGAACACTTACCACTCAGGACTGATTCCTTACAAAGATTACGCGAGAAGGTTGTTACCTTTCTTCAACAGAATCGAGTTTCATCACATCCCTCGTGATGAGAATCACATGGCTGATGCATTAGCCACTCTCTCTTCCATGATTAGCGTAGGTCAATGGAACGACCTACCTAAGATCGACATAATGCGCCTTGAACGGCCCGCTTACATCTTCACGATTGAAGCAGACATAGATGACAAACCTTGGTATCACAATATCAAATGCTTCCTTCAGAAACAAGAGTACCCACCTAGGGTACTAAGAAAAGACAGAAAAACCCTCAGAAGGCTAGCAGGTAGTTTCTTCCTGAGCTGTGATACACTCTATAAGAGAAACTTCGACATGGTCTTGCTCCGATGTGTAGACAGACCAGAGGCAAGCATGTTAATAAAAGAAATTGACGAAGGATCCTTTGGCACTTATGCCAACGGACACACAATGGCGAGAAAAATTCTGAGAGCAGGGTACTACTGGTTGACCATGGAATCCAATTGCTACAAGTACATGAGGAGGTGTCACAAGTGTCAGATATACTCCGACAAAATTCATGTACCGCCAACGCATCTCCAAGTTCTTTCATCCCCTTGGCCTTTTTCCATATGGGGAATCGACATGATTGGCATGATTGAACCTAAGGCTTCGAACGGACATCAATTCATCCTGGTAGCCGTTGATTACTTCACTAAGTGGGTCGAAGCAGCGTCATATGCCAATGTAACCTGACAAGTCGTGGTCCGCTTTATCAAAAACAATATCATCTGCCATTATAGTGTTCCGAGCCAGATCATTACTGATAATGGATCCAACTTGAACAATAAGATGATGAAAGAGTTATGTGCTGAGGTCAAGATCGAACACCATAACTCACCTCCCTACCGACCCAAGATGAACGGAGCGGTAGAAGCAGCTAACAAGAACATCAAGAGGATTGTTCAGAAGATGGTTGTAACCTACAAAGATTGGCACGAGATGCTACCCTTTGCTCTTCATGGTTATCACACATCTGTCCGCACTTCAACAGGGGCAACCCCTTTCTCTCTAGTGTATGGCATGGAAGCAGTGCTCCCCATAGAAGTAGAGATCCCATCAATCAGGGTATTGATGGAAGTTAAGCTTACATAAGCTGAATGGTGTCAAAGTCGACACGACGAACTGAATCTGATCGAAGAGAAGCGAATGACGGCTTTGGGTCATCGTTAGTTGTATCAACAAAGAATTAAGAAGGCGTTTCACAAAAAGGTTCGACCTCATGTCTTCAGGAAAGGAGACCTCGTGCTCAAGAAGATACAATCAGTTCTCACTGATTCCCGGGGCAAATAGACTCCGAATTACGACGACCCCTATGTGGTCAAGAAAGCTTTCTCAGGCGGCGCCTTGAGACTTGCAACGATGGATGGAGAAGAATTTGTCTACCCCACAAATGTTGACGTAGTCAAGAAATACTTCGCCTAAAAAAATGTCTCGGTGGATTGAAAACCCGAAAGGGCGGTCCAGGTAAAAATTAGAGACATAATCAAAAATCATCCCGGTGGATTGGAAATCTCAAAGTACTATCCAGGCAAAAGTTAGGGATACTGGCAAGTAACTATGTCCAACAGAGGCAAGTTCCTCAGCAACAGTTACGTCATCCATCAGAAAAACTCAAGTCAGGGTCATCTTCGACGGAAGCTCAGGATGCATAGAATTCAAAGTTGGTAGAAGGATAGTGGTCGTTATGTTTCAATTTAGCCCTTTTCCCTTAAATTACCATTTTCTAACTTTGTAAATACTCCATGGAATCACGCGTTTGGCTGATTTCCATCCTATCTATAAAATTTGAGCCTTTGTTCTTTTGTTTGCAATTCTTATTTGTTTTAGCTTTATAGGACGACATTTTAACATGATTAACTATTCTTGAAATAAAACCAAAATGAATTTACTTGTAAAAACTTTTTCTGCTTTTAAAATAAAGATGGCAATTCTTTTGACTGTTGAACATTGAAAGAACATCAATTACGTCTCCAAAGGTGTTCGAGCCTCAAAGTGCAGAATCAAAGTGCTCGTTCTAAACTAGCACGCCTGAACGAAGGGTCGATTGTGTCAGAGACCATGTTTCATCTGACCCCCCAGCAGAGTTCTTACCTCCTAAGCCCAACCAACGGTTGTTCCCCGCAGGGACTATTTCTCCTAAGCAAGGCAAAATTGCTATCATGAACCAGTGATACTTTTCCTCTCCCACAATGGCCAAGTATCCCGTCGTGTTCATCCACTAGTCTGTATGTCGCATCGGTTTTGTCAGCATAAACATGCATACATCATGCATTATTTATTTACATCCATATTGCATCACTATCACTCGAGTCGGTCTTATCCCCTAGTGATAGAAGTCCTCTCGATCAAGTTGTCAGTTCTTTCCTCGTCAGGAAATGTTGCGTCTGAACTATCTCTCTCCTGTAGTTTATTTCTGGATTAGAGTTGGCCCTTGACCACTTTGATAACTTGAACCTCTGAAGAACTAGAGAAAACATTTGACAAATGACACTCTTCGCCATTGAAGATGATATCGTCGCTTTCCCGGATTAAGGAAAATCCCTAGAGAAAGCCACGCGACTAAAGACTCTCAGCAACACATTGGTTTTTCTCTCTAGAAAGTCAATATTAATGAAGTCATCGGCACCTCAAAATTGGTTCACATCACATGGAATTTCTCCTAGAAGATCCTGAGAAAATTATGATGTAATATCCCCAAGCCAGAAACAGTCTCTCAAGAGACTTGTTTTCCCCGATAGAGTCGACAAATGGCGTCTCCAACAGAGAAGTTTGTACACCTCTACAACTCAGACGGCTGGGTTCCCCAGCAACTCTGACATCAAAATTTTTTCTATCAAATGGCATCTCCCCAGGAAAATTCGGTGAGAAGTTTGAGGAAAATCGCTACGCATAGCGTCCCTTGTCAATAAAGTTTATTGACAAAAGAAACTGAGACCAGTTCCTTGGTAGGAAACCAGGATCGAGGGGAAGTTTATTTCAGAAACTGAGACCAGTTCCTTGGTAGGAAACCAGGATCGAGGGGAAATTTATTTCAGAAACTGAGACCAATTCCTTGGTAGGAAACCAGGATAAAGGGGAAGTTTATTTCAGAAACTGAGACCAGTTCCTTGGTAGGAAACCAGGATCAAGGGGAAGTTTATTTCAGAAACCGAGACCAGTGCCTTGGTAGGAAACCAGGATCGAGGGGAAGTTTTACCTTTTCTGAGCATCATTACTTAGCAAAAGAAGAAGGATGCGTGAACTACCATTCTTAACCATCATCAAAGTTTTGGGTATTCCGATATTTAATCCTCTTGCACCCCGAATGCCCGAATACCTTCGCCATTCACACCTTCGGGTCCAAAAAGATTAAATAGGGGCATCTGTCATACCCCAAATTTTGACCACTAAGATTTCCCATCATTGTCCAAATCATCATCACAATATGGATGGATCATTAGTCTCCCTAAAGATGGGTGAACATTCACTACTATCAAAGACTAGGGTTTCGAGCCCTCTCAGAGCTCTTAGACAAAGGATAAATCAAGGAATGACATAATCTTCAACATGTATAACCTCTCAAACATCTACAAAGGATCAAAAGGACTCCCATATCAAGAATCAAGCACACTGTTGCAGCATTCCAGGTGGATCAAGCTTCACGATCGCCAGTGTCACCAAATTTGGGTTTTGGTCGACCAGGGCCTCCAGATGGGAATTTTCCTTTCGGCATGAGCCAATGCTTCAAATCATAACCTATGATGCTCCAAGGGACATCATAAACCCAATCACCAAGTCAATTTAATCTCAGGGGATGCATTCACAAAAAATCAGGAATTAGGGTTTCTTAACCTAATTCACCCCTAAGTTAACTTTTGGGGCAAAACAGAAGCCAAGACCTCAAGACATGATTTAAGGGTCTCTAATACACCACATGGATTCATTTACAATAATGAATTGATCCAAAAAGCTTGAGCAACAAGTTTCATTTTCATCTGAACTACAATTAGGGTTTGCGGGAAAAGTCAACTGTAGCTTTGACTTTTAACCAGGACATGCTCCCTAACCCTAGGACATGATCCAATACACCCTATAACACCTATGGAATCAATCCATCAAGTTTTATTTAGGTCAAGGACTTGATTTCATAGAGGATTGCACAGTTTGGAATTCATCTAACAAAAAGTCAACTGTGCACAAAAGTCAACTTTGACTTTTTGAGATTTTTCACAAATATGGTTCTTTGACCCTAAAATGATGTAAATGTGTGATTGGAATCATCATTCATCAAGAAAAATCAAGAAAAGTTGGATAACTCGTAAAAGGGGTAACCATAAAAAAACTTTGGAGGATCATAACTCCTAAACCACAAGGCCAATTTTCCCCATCCAAAGCTGAATTTGCAGCTCTCATTACCCTCTACAAAAGCTTTAACTACACCTCATTCTAATTCATCATGGATTTTGAGTTATGGAATGATCAAAATGGCTGAAAATATGAAATGTCACTTTTTCTAACACTTAGTGAAATTTTCACTAAGTCAGAATCTGCCTTACTTTTTTCCAAATGTATGGCCATTTTTCACTTGGATCCCAAAAGTGTCAAAACCAATTATGATCAAACAGTTGTTGTATCATATGAGGGCTTTCAAAAATGGCCAAGAACAACATCAAACTCAACTTGAGTCATGAGATATGACAATGGCAATATGCCTTGCAGAAAACTGCCAAGGCTAGGCAAAATTTTGCACTTTTGCTCGATTTGGCAAAATCATATAATTCCAAGCCTTGTCATCACTTTGGACTCATTTGAGGATCGAATCTAAAGGGAACAAACACTGATCCAAGCCTCCAAAGTCTTTGGAACAAGAAGTAGCATGCCAAACCTAGAAATCCCTAAAAGAGGGACAAGACTCCAATTTTGGATTGGAGCATTTAATGGATGCTTAGATGTGGCATGGACTGACACATTTGCAATTGAATTCAGTCAAGAATGATCCATCAACTAGGGAACCAAAGGCCTGTGCTCTAACCTCTAGTCAATGGCTAGAGGAGACTTGTGGATTCTCATTGATCAACATTGGCCCAACCTCTGCTGTGGTTGCCATTCACTATTGATCCCAAAACAAAGTTGCTCTACTATAAATAGAAGTCATTTGTGCTCAGTTTGAGTACACCAAAGCCATCAAACAGATGCTTTCCTCAAAATCCCTCTCTTTAGGCTAAAATGCCTTCTTTAGCAAAGTAACTCTGAGTTTTTGAGTTAGAGAGCATTTCCATCACAACTCATGATCCAAACACATCCAATATGTCATATCTAAGCTGTCCAAACTCACAGAAGTAACCTGTAATCCTTAAATCACAAAGTCACCTCTCAAAACCTCAAAATAGTACTTTTGTGCATTTTTCAAGCCATGCCTTGATTCAGTCACTTTCCAAACCAGATAAAACCTCAAACATACTCCAAATATCATCCTTAAACTGTCCCAAATGGTTCCCCCCATCTGGAACACCATTTGAGGGAGTTGTTATTTTGGCCATTTTAACCCCTTTTGCAAGAAAGGGCCAGTTTGTGTTTTTGCAGGTTCCAGCTGATTCCACTCATCCTAAAAGCTTATAAGGGATCATTTGAGAGTGTCTAAAGCATCAAATCATTTCTGGAACAAGTGGCTTGGCAGATTGCACAAAAAACTCCAAAAGCTCAAAAAGAGGTGAGCATCATGACTTGAACTTCCCAAAATATGCATTGGTTTGAGGTCCACTGATTATGCACATCTTTTACATGTTATATATGTTGTGTTTGAACCAATTCATCATGTAATTCATGCCTGTACCAAAGTGTAGCATAGAAAATGCAATTATAGGCCTATTTCAAAACCACGATCGGATTTTGAGGATGGATCATGATCTGGAAAAATTACCACCATCATTGGATTCCTTGTGAAATTCTAGGCCAGATGCATATAAATTTTGTCCCCAACCATGGAGAAATGAGAAAGTTATGGACCTTCCCGTTTCTTGCCAAAACTTGCCTTGCCTTGACCAGGCCTAGAAAACAAGGCAAGCCTTGTATATTTGTTGGTTTACTTTAATCAACGGATGTATCACCACCCCAGTGGTAAGGCGCACGCCCTATAACCT
The DNA here is from genome assembly GCA_022829125.1 of Lathyrus tuberosus. Classification (NCBI taxonomy): domain Eukaryota; kingdom Viridiplantae; phylum Streptophyta; class Magnoliopsida; order Fabales; family Fabaceae; genus Lathyrus; species Lathyrus tuberosus. The sequence continues at coordinate 2,690,637 of JALAZF010000502.1, read as the reverse complement.
TGAGGTTGTGGGTTCAAACCCCACCCATGCCATTTTGTGTTTTTTTCACATTTTGCTAGTTTTTCCCATATTTTCATGTTTTGTTAATTAATTGGAAAATTAATAACTCTTTCAATTGTAATTATTTTGGATTGGTTCTTTTTGCAAAAAATCACAAAAATGTTAAAATATTTTATTCCACAAAAAAATTAAGTTTATATTAGTTATTTAATATAATTAGTATTTTTGTGAATAAATTCATTTTTAATTGTTTTTAAACATTTAAAAGTGAATATTTACTTTGAAGATCAAAACCAAATAAGTTCTAAATCATCTTGTGATTTAAACCTCATATTTCAAACCTAAAACAAAAATCACAAGTGGTTTATTCAAACTTATTTGGTATTTTTATCAGTTTTATTTGATTTTCTTTAAATATTTACTTTTAAAGAAGACAAAATTAGGGTTTCTTTGATTTTCACCCTCTCAAATCATTTTCAAACACTCATGGGCCTCTAATAGAGTGTAAGACCCAACCCCTCTTTGAAACCATAATAATTTGGGCCCCAGTCATTGCATAAGTCCCAACACATTTTCAAAAATCTCGGCGCAATCACCAGTTTAAAATAAGACCAATTGGGCCTCTCCTTGAGTTGTAAGCCCCATTCTTTTTCTTTAAAACACCTTTGGGCCTCTAATAGATAGTAAGACCTAATCCCCTTTTAACCAAAACCTTTTTGGGCCTCAGATATTGTATAAGTCCCTCTGCGTTAAAAGAAAATCTCGGCGCGATCGCCAGTTCAAAAATCAAATCATCTGGGCCTACCCTCGTGTTATAAGCCCCATTTCTTTTCTTTAAAACTCATTGGGCCTCTTGAGAGAGTGTAAGACCCACCCCTTGTACATAAAACCTTTCTTGGGCCTCAGTCACTTGTATAAGTGCCTGTACAAAATGACAGTGCGATCACTGATTAAACCTTGGGCCTCTCCTTGAGCTGTAAGCCCCAATTTTCCTATCAAAAGGCACTTTCTCCTTTAATTTTGTAACATAATGTTATTTTAAATTCCTTTGCTGAACAACTAACAATACATCATGGAAGCTCTACAATCGAGTAAGTGTTTACCAGGTTTCATTTACCGCTTTCATATGTATATAACTGTATTGTGGGCTGTTTCACTGTAAGTCTTCTTTCATAAACTCATATCGACTGTGTAATAATAGTATAGATATTTAGAGTTTCCCCGGCAACTACGTCTAGAACTAGACAGAACCTCGTCTCCCGACGTTCTCCCGGATATTTCAACATAACCTAAACCATTTTCTTTTACAACAATTTCAGATAACTAGAGCTAAGAAATTTCCCCCTTGAAAAGTTCATATACAGAAGGCCAATGTTCCAAGTGAAACCCCTTCTGGAACTGTTCATCAGCCTCCTCTTGGGCTTAGTGCAAGGACCCACAGGCTTCCTAAAAGCATCCCCGCCTCCTCTTGGGCATTGTACAAGCACTCGTCGGGTTCTTAGAAGTTTTCACAGCATCCTCTTAGGCTTTGTATAATGATTCTTTCTCCTGGAAGATAGCCTCCTCTTGGGCTTAGTACAAATTATCCCTCGGCTTCTTAAAAGTTTTTCTCGCCTCCTCTCGGGCTTCGTACAAATTGTCCCGACGACCTCCTAGAGGTATAGGAACAAAAATTAGTCATCTTAATAGAACAGTCTTTCAAAGAGTCTAGATCTCACTACTACTGTTTCTTAAGCATAATACAAAAGATAAAACCCGTAGACTCGGACAATCTCAATACCCTTTGGATTTCCCATTTCCTTAAAGAACGAGAAATAACCCTGGTCCTCTGATCAAATCCATGAGTACAACGTTACCCATATAAGAACTAATTTTCTCTTTTAACCAACATGCTGGACCTATCACTTAACTGAAATAGTCACCATAGCCTCCTCTTGGGCTTTGTACAATGATCCTCCCCCAGCGGAGCTAACCTTTTCACATCTTGTTTAGTATGAAAAACCCTCTTGTTGGTCCACAAACCTTTTAGCCTCCATCTCGGGCTTCGTACGAGATACAAAACACTCTCTTGTTGAGTATAAAAGACTCTCTTATTGAGTCAATTTCCTTTTAGCCTCCATCTCGGGCTTCGTACGAGATACAAAAACACTCTCTTGTTGAGTATAAAAGACTCTCTTGTTGAGTCAAACATCTTTAGCCTCTGCCTCGGGCTTCATACGAGACACCAAATCACTCTGTTGTTGAGTATAAAAGACTCTCTTGTTGAGTCAAATCACTTTTAGCTTCTGTCTTGGGCTTCGTACAAGACACACAAAAAGACTCTCTTATCGAGTCAAACCCCTTTAGCCTCAATCTTGGGCTTTATACAAGACAGAAAGAACATTTTCCTCGGAAAAGTCAACCTTTTAGCCTCCTCTTAGGCTTTGTATAAGGAAACCCCGGTTGAGACAATCAACCTTTTAGCATCAAAATCTGTGCCTGACTCACAGTATACAAACATCAACCACCCCTTTCCCCCCATCTAATTGCTGTAAGCGGAAAGCCTATGGATTATTTACATCCATGCCACTGTCTCTCGATTAGCATGAGAAATTCCTAAGGAAAGATGACATTAATCTAAACTGAGTTAAAGTCTTCTCCTTCAGGTCAAAAACCCCTATAAAGGAAATTATGGCTTTACTGGATTCATATATCCCAGTTAAAGTAATTCTCCTTTATAACCAGTCACCCAACAGTTGTGACAAACAGACCAAAAATACCCCTCTTTAGAGATGACAAATTCTCTCTAAAGTCAAAACCCTGTAGCTTCACATCTTGGGCTTCGAACAAGATACAAATAGACCCTTAAGCTTCACATCTTGGGATTTGAACAAGATACAAACCACCTTTTAGCTTCACGTCTTGGGCTTTGAACAAGACACCAAAACACCATTTCCTCCCATAGAATTGGAGGAACTACGATCGCTCTGATTTCCCTGTTTTGGTAAACAGGAATACGTAGGCATAAGATTGAAAGAAAATTCTTAGCGAGCACACTAATAAAAAACCCAAAATCCCGTACCTTCATACATCAATCGAAAAGCATCAGTCCTAACATCCCACCAATAGCATAGTCCCGTCATTTTAGTCTTAACAAAATAAGCAAAAAGAGGTCCTACTTCCATATAGCATCCATAACCTAACAGACCGCTGTTTAAACTCAGTATGCAAGCAGGGTTAGTTGGAGACATCTATTTCCCTTCCTTCATCAGCTTCAATAGGATAAAAAATGAATCGACCTGTAGTCCCCCAAGAGCGACAGTGCTTAAGAACCACGTCCAAAATCGCTCGCTACACAATGCACCGACAATTGCTATTGATCTAAATTCAGTAAGAGATCACTTACTTGAGAGATTTATGGCCGACAGTATAGAAAGTTTGTATCTTTTACCGTATAATACTGGAAACGGGTAAGATTTTCATTCTAATCTTTGTATCTTTTGCGTATAAATTATCCATTTAAACTTTTGTTATATTTTACAGTGGACACTGGTTGTTGATTGCTACTAATCCTACAAGAGAAGTGGTGTATTATCTGAATTCATTAGATCATGATTGGACAACATATCAGAATATGAAGGATTTGGTTGATACGTAAGTGAGATTGTTCTAATTATTCGTGTGTATTTGTATATTTAATTATTTCTGTGAAATTGTTCTAAATTTATGTTTTTCTTTTATAGAACAATACTAGTATACCAAGCACAAATAGAAGCTCGAGTATCACGGTCTAAAGCAATCAACATTAGATGGATCAAAGTGGAGGTATATTAATTTTCACAATGTTGCTTATAATAGTGATGCTACTTGATAACACAAGACAACTATATATTAATTCTTATTTGTTTTTCTATGTGTAGTGTCATCGTCAGCGTAATGGTATAGACTGCGGTTATTTCGTTTTGAGGTTTATGAGAGAAATCCTTCATTTGGATCGATTAGAGATTCCCATCACGGTATGGATTTATAACTTAGGATTTATTTTAATACTTATCAGATATTTCATATAATTTATTATTTTAAACTAAATCATGCATATTGTGTTTTGTTATGTAGTACTTTGATGAATACACGTGTGCTCATTACACGAAAGATAAATTGGAAGAAATCAAGGAGGAATTGTGTGAATACCTTATTGAGAAAAGAATCATATAAGGTATGGAAGTTGGTGTGTAGTTATAGAGTGTAATTGTATAGTTTTGGAAGTTGTTGTATATTAGGAGATCTTTAGAAGTTAAAGGATTAGAATGGTTTAATTATGTGAATGGTTTATGTGAATGGTTTATAGATTAGAATAGTTTAATTATGTGAATGGTTTATGTTAATGGTTTATGGATTAGAATGGTTTAATTATGGAAATGGTTTATGTGAATGGTTTATGGATTAGAATGGTTTAAGTATTATGTGAATGGTTTATGGATTAGAATGGTTTAATTATGGAAATGGTTAATGGAAATGGCCTAAAATGTGAATCATGGATTAGAATGGTTTATGTGATTTATAAGGATTATAAATGGTTAATGGAAATGGCTTAAAATGTGAAGGAAAATATACAGGTTTCTACAGGTTTAGGCATAAAAAAGAAGGAAAATGTGATTTTAAAAAAAAAATCATAAAAAAAAACGTGAAGAAAAGAAAGCGCTTTTAAGAAAAAGCGCTGCCTATAGTGAAAATAAAAAATAAAAAAGAAAGCGCTTTCAATTAAAAGCGCTGCCTAAAGGTGAAAATAAAAAATAAATTAGACAACGCTTTCAAAAGCACTGTCTAAAGGGGGACAATAGAAAGCGCTTTTTCCTGAGAAAGCGCTACCTAAAGTTGCCAATAGAAAGCATAAAAGGATAGAAAAAGCGCTGCTAAAGTCCCACTTTAGAAAGCGCTTTTTCAGTTAAAAGCGCTGCTAAAGGCCTATTTTAGAAAGCGCTTTTAAAGGTAAAGCGCTGCATAAAGTAGGCCTTTAGCAGCGCTTTCTCATAAAAAATAGCGTTGTCTTTACCTACGGCAGCGCCACCTTAGGCAACGCTTTTAAGCGCTGTTAAAGGCCAAAAAAAGCGTTGTCTTTTCCTTTCTTTGGCGTAGTGTCCTGGGCACAAGAGGCTAGAGGTATTGGTCAGAAGAACAAAGGTGATCTATAATGAGTCCAATATCAACTTTTATTTAAAGCTGAAGAATACTGAAGATGAATACCAGAATCTGGTACTCAGTTCGCAGGAAGATGAATACGATGCCTACATGGAATCGTTGTGTGTTGCTGGAACAAACTGGGTTGAGAAAGCTGTGAGAAGAATGGATTTAAGGCCGGAGGTGAATGTTTGGTATCAGTTTGTCAAGCATTCAATCAATCCCACCGCTCATAATGAGACAATCTCCAGGGCTAGTTTGGTGCTTCTCCATTGCATAACTGGATTGAGGGAGATTAATGTTGGTAAAATAATTGTTGAAGAGATTCACTCCTATTCAAAGAAGAAAGAAGGAATGTTGTATTTTCCTTGTCTCATAACAACCCTTTGTAGGAGACAAGGTTGGCCAGAATACGACTCAGATATCTTTGGGTCCCCACAACAACCCTTGGATAAAACCCTAATACTTACTTTGATGAAACCTAAAGGATCTAGAAAAAGGGCAGCAGCGGTGAGCCAAGCTTCTTCTGGGGTATCTGAACAACAAGACCCGACTTTGGAAATCATGATGCAGGTGCAAAAAGATCAGCAGGATTACTTTGCATATCAAAAGGCTAGGGCAATATGGCAAGAAAAGATGTGGGCTATGCAAACCCCGTCTAACTCGCTTGAGGCCCCCAAATTCCCTAATCATATTCTGGGAAGTGTTGAATCATCTGCTGCTGAGAATGAAGAAAAAGAGAAGAAATCCACCAAGAAGGAGAAAACAAAGAAGAAAAAGAAGGAGAAGGAATGGAAAAAGAAAGAGGTAGAGGAGACATGCAAGGGCGTGTCAGCAGACACCACTCAGAGCCAGGTGAAGAAAAAGAAGAAGCTGAGAAAAACCTACTCTTCTCTGCCTCTAGAACTTGAAGGGAGCCCAAAACAAAAAAAGATGAAAGCATAATGGAAGAAGAAGGAGACCACTACAGCCCCGACACCACCAAGGAGGGAAATAAGTTTGATCTTAACAAGTCTGATCAGGAGGAGGGAGGCTCTGGAAAGGATGAAGTTTTGGAAAGCTTTTTAGCAGAAGTAGACAAGGATACTAGAGAAGTAGACAAGGAAGATGTAGCTGAAGAAAAGGAGGGGAGTAAGGAAAAAGAGAATCCAGTGGAAGAAACTGTCCAGACAGAGGGAACTGAGGAGGATATTGAAGGAGAAGCACTGAGGAAGTATTATTCATCAACAAAAAATACAGAGAAGGAAGATATTGTTAAAGGCGATGATGAGGCAGACAGTGAAGAGACAGAGAAGATCACCACTGACCCAAAACTAAATCCCGTCGAGGAATCTTCCGTGAATGCAGGTGATACTGTTGTGGAGGAACAGCCAAACAAAGATGAGGAACAACCCAAGAAGAAGGCTAAAAGTCTTGACAAAGCTGCTGGGAAAATGGTAACTGGAGTCACAACTGAAGAGGGCAATGAGAAAAAGGAGCTGGGAGAACAGGGCGCAGAGGCAAAGAAGAAGAAGAAGAAGAAGAAACAAGACATGCCTGCACCAAGGAAAAGCTCCAGGCTTAGGGCCTAGTTGGTAAAGTGAAATAGGCAAGCGATGTCCTGCCTTCTCTCATCACTGAATAGTGAGGACACTGTACTTACTTTAAGTTTGGGGGAGGATGCCACCGCTTAGCCTATTCTCACCACTCTAACCCTCTAATATCACAAATTAGATATTCAGTCTTTTGTCTTGCATGTTTCTGTTCTGGATAATGTTTTGGATTTATGCTTTAGATGTGTAGCGAAAATTTTTGTGTGGTTGCGAAGCACTATCGCTTTGGGGGTACTACAGTTCGATTCATTTTTTATCCTATTGAAGCTGACGAAGGAAGGGAAATAGATGTCTCCAATTAACCCTGCTTGCAAACTGAGTTTAAACAGATGACTGTTGGTTTACAGATGCTATTAAGATTGTGGGTCTCTCTTAGGTTATTTCGCTTAAGAATAGTGTCTAGGCTATTGGTGGGATGTGAGGTCTGATGCTTTTCGATTGAGGTATGAAGGTATGGAATTTTGGGTTCTTTTTTTTTATTAGTATGCTCGCTAAGATTTTTCAATCTTATGCCTACGTATTCCCGTTTGACGAAACAGGGAAATCAGAGCGATCGTAGTTCCTCCTATTCTATGGGAGGAAAAAGTTATTTTGGTGTCTTTTTCAAAGCCCAAGACGTGAAGCTAAAGGGAGTATATGTATCGTGTTCAAAGCCCAAGATGTGAAGCTGAAGGGTCTATTTGTATCTTGTTCAAAGCCCAAGATGTGAAGCTGAAGGGTTTTGGTTTGAGAGAGAATTTGTCATCTCTAAAGAGGAGTTGTTGATGTTTGTATGCTGTGAGCAAGGCACAGATTTGATGCTAAAAGGTTGATTGACTCAACCGGGGTTTTCCTTATACAAAGCCTAAGAGGAGGCAAGTGACCCAACAAGAGGGTGCTTTTATATGTCTTGTGCGAATCCCAAGATGGAGGCTAAAAGGTTTGTGACCCAACAAGAGGGACTTTTATACTCAACAAGAGAGTGTTTTCTATCTTGTACGAAGCCCGAGATGGAGGCTAAAGGTTTGTGACCTAACAAGAGGGTCTTTTATACTCAATAAGAGAGTGTTTTGTATCTCGTACAAAGCCCGAGATGGAGGCTAAAGGTTTGTGACCCAACATGAGGGTCTTTTATACTTAACAAGAGAGTGTGTTATATCTCGTACGAAGCCCGAGGTGGAGGATAAAAGGTTTGTGACCCAACAAGAGGGTCTTTTATATTCAACAAGAGAGTGTTTTCTATCTCGTACGAAGCCCAAGATAGAGGCTAAAGGTTTGTGACCCAACAAGAGGGTCTTTTATACTCAACAAGAGACTGTTTTGTATCTCGTACGAAGCCCGTGATGGAGGCTAAAGGTTTGTGACCCAACAAGAGGGTCTTTTATACTCAACAAGAGAGTATTTTGTATCTCTTACGAAGCCCGAGATGGAGGCTAAACGTTTGAATCAACAAGAGAGTCATTTATACTCAACAAGAGAGTCTGAAAAGGTAAGCTCTGCTGGAGAGAATCATTGTACAAAGCCCAAGAGGAGGCGGGGATGCTTTTAAGAAGCCTGTGGGTCCCTAAACCTTGAGAAGTTCAAGACATGCATTCACCGAGAATAGATCAAGCCAGTAAAGTCTGAGAATTTGGAAGAAACTCAAGAGATGCCATTCACGGAGAAAAGATCATCTCTGGGGAGTTAGAGTTCCTTTGACAACTTCTAAGGGTGACATCCTGAGAAAGGGTTCACTGAGAATGCTGCCTTTCACGTCTCTATATTGTTTAACCTCAAGAGGAGGGAAGACTGTATCTGGTAATCCTATGGGGGATCTAGTTTTGTTTGTATTTAAGAGTGACCAACAGGCTTTACCTAGTGCCAGACGTAGTTGCCAGGGAAAACTATAAATAACTATACTAGTATTACATAGTTGATATTTGACAAGTATATAAAAGTTTGTGAAAGAAGACTTACAGTGAGCAGCCCCACAATACAATTATATATATATATATATATATATATATATATATATATATATATATATATATATATATATATATATATATATATATATATATATATATATGAAAGCGGATAAAGAAAGTGGGTAAACACTTACTCGGTTGTAGAGCTTCCATACTGTTTTGTTAGTTGTTCAACAAAGAAAGCTTTGATAACAATATTATTTTCAAAATCAAAGGGGAAAGTGCTTTGAAAAGATTGTTAGGGCTTACACCTCAAGGAGAGGCCCAAGGTTTTATCAGTGATTGCACTGTTGTTTTGAATTTATATAGAGGCTTATACAAGTGACTGAGGCCCAAAAAGGTTTTTTGCACAAAGGGATGGGTCTTACACTCTCTCAAGAGGCCCAAATAGTTTTAAAGAAAAGGAATGGGGCCTATAACACGAGGGTAGGCCCAGATGATTTGATTTTTGAACTGGCGATAGCGCCGAGAATTTCTTTTAACGCATAGGGACTTATACAATATATGAGGCCCAAAAGGTTTTGGTTAAAAGGGGATTGGGTCTTACACTCTATTAGAGGCCCAAAGGTGTTTTTGTACAAGTGACGGGGCTTACAGCTCAAGGAGTGGCCCAAGGTGATTTTGTTAAAAAGGCGACGATCGCGCCGTTGTTTTTGAAAATACAGTGGGACTTATACAATGACTGAGGCCCAAAAAGTGGTGTACTTGCAAAGGGATTGGGTCTTACACTCTAATAGAGGCCCAAAGAGTTTGAAAATGATTTTTGAGGGTGAAAATCAAAGAAACCCTAATTTTTGTTTTCCTTTAAAAGTAAATATTTTAAAGAAAATCAAATAAAATGATAAAAATACCAAATAAGTTTGAATAAACCATTTGTGATTTTTGTTTAAGGTTTGAAAAATGACGTTTTAATCACAAGATGATTTAGAACTCATTTGGTTTTGATTCTCAAAGTAAATATTCACTTTTAAATGTTTAAAAACAATTAAAAATGAATTTATTCACAAAAATACTAATTATATTAAAGGGTTAAATATGTTTTTAGTCCCTATAAAGTTTGAAATTTCATTTTTAGTCCCTCCTGGGTTTTGGTAACGGTTTTAGCTGGTTTTGGCAACGGTTTTTTTTGTAAAAACCGTTGCCAAAAGGTAGGGAAGGACTAAAAATGAAATTTCAAACTTTATAGGGACTAAAAACATATTTAACCCTATATTAAATAACTAATATAAATTTGATTTTTTTGTGGAATAAAATATTTCAACATTTTTGTATTTTTTGCAAAAAGAACCAATAAAAAATAATTAAAATTGAGGGAGTTATTAATTTTTCAAATAATTAAAAATAATAAGAAAAACAATAAAAAGTGAAAAATAACAAAAAAGAGGATCATGCTCCTATTGAAAAACCCGATAGTGGTTTTGAAATAGGCCATGATTTGCCTAGAATTTCACAAGGAATGCAATGGTGGTGGTGTTTTTTTCAGATCATGCTCCTATTGAAAAACCCGATAATGGTTTTGAAATAGGCCATGATTTTCATTTTCTGTGCCATCTCTTGGTACAAGCATGAATAACATGATAAATTGGTGCAAACACAACACATATAACATGTATAAGAGATGCATGATCAGTGGACATCAAAAGAAAGCATGATTCAAAGAATCGAAGTTGTGATGCTTACCCCTTTTTGGAGCTTTTGGCCAATCTGCCAAGGGATTTGTTCCAGAAATTATTTGATGCTTTGGACACCCTCAAATGATCTCTTAGAAGCTTTTAGGATGGTTGGAATTAGCTGGAAACCTCAGGAACAAGTTTGAGCTCTTTCTTACAAAAGGAGCAAAAGTGGCCAAAATAGCAACACTCTCAAATGGTGTTCTAGACGTGTGGCACCATTTAGGACAGTTCAAGGATGAAATTTGGAGTGTGTTTGAGGTTTTACCTGGTTTGGAAGTGACTAAATCAAGACATGGCTTGAAAAATGCACAAAAGTCCTATTTTGAGGTTTTGAGAGATGACTTTGTGATTTTGGTGTTACAGGTCACTCGTGAGAGTTTGGACAGCTTAGATATGACATATTTGATGTGTTTGGATCATGAGCTGTGGTGGAATTTCTCTCTAACTCAAAAACTCAGAGTTACCTTGCTAAAGAAGGTATTTTTGCCTAGAAAAAGAGATTTTGAGGAAAACAAGTGTTATAGTGTTTTGGTGTACTCAAACTGAACACAATTGAGATCTATTTATACTAGAGCAAGTTTGTTTTAGCTGTAATAGTGAATAGCAACTGCAGCAGAGGTTTGGCCAATGTTGAGCAATGAGAATCCAAGTCTCCTCTAGCTATTGACTAGAGGTTAGGGCACAGGCTGCTGGTTCCCTTGGTCTTGGATAAGTCTTGACTGAATTCAGTTGGGAATGGCTCAGTCCATGCCACCTTAGTGCATCCATTAAATGCTCCAATCCAAAATTGGAGTCTTGTCCCTCTTTTAGGCATTTCTAGCTTTGGCATGCTACTTTTGGTTCCAAAGACTTGGGAGGCTTGGGATCAGAGTTGGTTCCTCCTTGGTTCCCCCTTGAGGTGTTCAGATGGATAGATTTGCTTGGCCTTTGCAAAATTTGAGCAAATCGAGCAAAACTCCCAAATCTGCCTTGCCATGACAGTTTGCAACAAGGCATATTGGCATTGTCATATATCATGGCTCAAGTGGACTTTGATGGAGTTCTTGGCCATTTTGGAAAGCCCTCATATGATACAACAACTGTTTGATCATAGTTGGTTTTGATACCTTTTGGATCCAAGTGAAAAATGCCCCTACATTTGGAAAAAAGTGAAGGCAGATTCTGACTTATTGAAAATTTCACTAAGTGTTGGAAAAAAGTGACATTTTCACTTTTTGTGATTTTGATCATTCCATAACTTACAATCCATGAGGAATTGGAATGAGTTGTGTTTGAAGCTTTTTTAGAGGGCAATGAGAGCTACAAATCCAGCTTTGGATGGGGAAAATGGCCTTGTGGTTTAGGAGTTATGATCCTCCAAATTTGGTACCCTTGCCACTTTATTCCATAACTTAGAAAAATTTCTAAGTTTTTATTGTTACCCCTTTTACAAGTTATCCCACTTTTCTTGATTTTTCTTGATGAATGATGATTCCAATCATACATTAACATCATTTTAGGGTCAAAGAACCAAAATTGTGAAAAATCTCAAAAAGTCAAAGTTGACTTTTATGCACAGTTGACTTTTTGTCAGATGAATTCCAAACTGTGCGATCCTATATTATATCAAGTCCTTGACCTAAATCAAACTTGATGGATTGATTTCATAGGTGTCATAGGGTGTATTGAATCATGTCCCAAGGTTTGGGAGCATGTCCTGGTCAAAAGTCAAAAGCACAGTTGACTTTTCTCGCGAAACCCTAATTGTGGTTCTGATGAGATTGAAACTTGTTGCTCAAGCTTCTTGGATCAATCCATTATTACAAATGGATCAATGTGGTGTGTTAGGGACCCTCAAATAATGTCTTGAGGTCTTGGCTCCTGTTTTGTCCCAAAAATCAACTTAGGGGTGAATTAGGTCAAGAAACCCTAATTCCTGATTTTTAGTGAATGCATCCCCTGAGGCAAAATTGACTTGATGATTGGGCCCATGAGGTTCCATGGAGTATATTAGGTTATGCTTTGAAGCATTGGCTCATGCCTAGAGGAAAATTTCCATCTGGAGTCCTTGGTCGACCAAAACCCTAATTTGGTGACACTGGCGATCTTAAGGCATGATCCACTTAGAATGCTGCAACCTTGTGCTTAATCCTTGATGTGGGAGTCCTCTTGATTCTCTGTCAATGTTTGAGAGGTTTAGACAAGTTGAAGATCATGCCATTCCTTGATTGATCCTTTGTCTAAGAGCTCTGAGAGGGCCTGAAACCCTAAGTTTGATTATAGTAGATGCTCACCCATCTTTGGGGAGACTAATGAGGCATAATGTTACACCCATATTGTGATGATGATTTGCACACTGATGGGAAATCTTAGTGGTCAAAATTTGGGGTATGACAGATGCCCCTATTTAATCTTCTTGGAACCGAAGGTGTGAATGGCGAAGGTATTCGAGCATTCGGGGTGTAAGAGGATTAAATATCAGAATACCCGAAATTTTGATGGTGGTTATGAATGGTAGTTCACGCATCCTTCTTCTTTTGCTAAGCAATGATGCTCAGAAAAGGTAAAAATTTCCCCTCGATCCTGGACTTCAGCCAAGGAACTGGTCTCAGTTTCTAAAATAAACTTTCCCTCGATCCTGGTTTCCTACCAAGGAACTGGTCTAAGTTTCTGATGCAAACTTCCCCTCGATCCTGGTTTCCTACCAAGGAACTGGTCTAAGTTTCTGATGCAAACTTCCCCTCGATCTTGGTTTCCTACCAAGGAACTGGTCTAAGTTTCTTTTGCAAACTTCCCCTCGATCCTGGTTTCCTACCAAGGAACTGGTCTAAGTTTCTTTTGTCAATAAAATTTCTTGACAAGGGACGCTATGCGTCGCGGTTTTCCTCAAACTTCTCGCCAAAAGTTTTGATGTCAGACTTGCTGGGGAACCCATTCGTATGAGCTGTAGAGGTGCACAAACTTCTCTGTTGGAGATGTCATTCCTTGACTCTATTGGGGAAAGCAGGTCTCTTGAGAGACTGCTTCCAGCTTGGGGATATTACATCATACTTTCCTCGGAGATCTTCTCGGAGAAATTCCATATGATATGATCCAATTTTTGAGGTGCCGATGACCTTTTCGTCAGCGGATTTTTTCCAGAGAAAAACTGCTGTATTGCCGAATCTCTGATTAAGAGGCTTTCCATGGGGATTTTACTGAATCCGGGAAAGCGAAGACATCATCTTCAATGGCGAAGAGTGACGTTCGCTGAAGGTTCTCTTGTTTTTCAGAGGTTCAAGTTATCAAAGTGGTCAAAGGCCAATTCTAATCCAGAAATAAACTGGAGGAGAGACCATTCAGACGCAACATTTCCTGACGAGGAAAGAACTGACAACTCGATTGAGAGGATGATTATCACTAGGGGTTAAGACCGACTAGAGTGATAGTGATGCAATATGAATGTGAATGCAAATCAACAATGCATGATGTATGTATGTTTATGCTGACAAAACTGATGTGACATACAGACTAGTAGATGAACACGACTAGATACTCGGCCACGGTGAGAGGTGAAAAGTGTCACTGGTCCAAAAGTAGCAATTCTGCCTTGCTTAGGAGAGATGATCCATGTGGGGGACAACCGTTGGTCGGCCTTAGGATGTAAGAGCTCTGCCGGGGGGTGTCAGATGAAACACGGTCTCTGACACAGTTGATCCTTCATTCAGGCATACTGGCTAAGAAGGAGTACTTTGATTCTGCACTTTGAAGCTCAATTGCTTCTGGAGAAATGATCGATGTTCTTTCGATGTTCAACAGTCAAAAGAAATTGCCATCTTTATTTTAAAAGCAGAAAATTTTTGACAAGTAAATTCATTTTTGTTTTATTCAAGAATCGTTGATCATATTAAAATGTCGTTCTACAAAGCTAAAACAAATGAGAATTGCAAACAAAAGCACAAGGGCTCAAATTTTATTGATAGGATGGAAATCATCCAAACGCCTGATTCCATGGAGTATTTACAAAGTTAGAAAATGGTAATTTAAGGGAAAAGGGCTACATTGAAACATAACAATAGTTATCCTTCTACCAACTTTGAATTCTGGACATCCTGAGCTTCCGTCGAAGATGACCTTGACTGGAGTTTTTCTTCTGATGGATGGCATTACTGTTGAGGAGTTGAACTGATCAGACGTAGTTACTTGCCATTAATCCCTAATTTTTTGCCTGGATTGTACTTTGAGATTTCCTTCCACTGGGATGATCTTTTATTGTGTCTCTAATTTTTTCCTGGACCGCCCTTTCGGGTTTTTAATCCACCGAGACGTCTTTTTTATTAGTTTAGGCAAAGTATTTCTTGACTACATCAACATTTGTGGGGTAGGTAAATTCTTCGCCATCCATGGTTGTAAGTCTCAAGGTGCCGCCTGAGAAAGCTTTCTTGACCACATAGAGGCCGTCATAATTTGGAGTCCATTTGCCCCGAGAGTCAGTGAGGAATGCTTGTATCTTTTTGAGCACAAGGTCTCCTTTCCTGAAGACGCGAGGTCGGACCTTTTTGTCGAAGGCCTTCTTCATCCTTTGCTGATACAACTGACCGTGGCATAGTACCGTCATTCGTTTTTCTTCGATCAGATTCAGTTCGTCGTGTCGACTTTGACACCATTCAGCTTCTGTAAGCTTAGCTTCCATCAATACCCGGATTGATGGGATCTCTACTTCTATAGGGAGCACTGCTTCCATGCCATACACTAGAGAGAAAGGGGTTGCCCCTGTTGAAGTGCGGATAGATGTGCGATAACCGTGAAGAGCAAAGGGTAGCATCTCGTGCCAGTCTTTGTAGGTTACGACCATCTTTTGAATAATCTTCTTGATGTTCTTGTTAGCCGCTTCTACCACTTCATTCATCTTGGGTCAGTAGGGAGATGAGTTATGGTGTTCGATCTTGAACTCTGCGCACAACTCTTTGATCATCTTATTGTTTAAGTTGGATCCATTATTAGTAATGACCTGGCTTGGAACACCATAACGACAGATGATATTGTTTTTGATAAAACGGACCACGACTTGTCGAGTTACATTGGCGTATGACGCTGCTTTGACCCACTTGGTGAAGTAATAAATGGCTACCAGGATGAACCGATGTCCGTTTGAAGCCTTGGGCTCAATCATGCCAATCATGTCGATTCCCTGTATGGAAAAAGGCCATGGGGAAGAGAGAATTTTGAGATACGTTGGCGGTACATGGATTTTGTCAGAGTATATCTGACACTTGTGACACTTCCTCATGTACTTGTAGCAGTCGGATTCCATGGTCAACCAATAGTACCCTGCTCTTAGAATTTTTCTCGCCATTGTATGTCTGTTGGCATGAGTGCCAAAGGATCCTTCGTGAATTTCTTTTATCAGCATGTTTGCTTCTGGTCTGTCTACACATCGAAGGAAGACCATGTCAAAGTTCCTCTTATAGAGTGTATCACTGCTCAGGAAAAAACTGCCTGTTAGCCTTCTGAGGGTTTTTCTGTCTTTCCTGAGTGCCCCAGGTGGGTACTTGTGTTTCTGAAGGAAGCATTTGATATCGTGATACCAAGGTCTGTTATCTATGAGCGCTTCAATCGTGAAGATGTAAGCGAGCCTTTCAAGGCGCATTATGTTGATCTTAGGTAGGTTATTCCATTGACCTTCGCTAATCATGGAAGCGAGGGTGGCTAATACATCAGCCATGTGATTCTCATCACGAGGGATGTGATGAAACTCGATTCTATCGAAGAAGGGTAACAACCTTCTTGCCTAGTCTTTGTAAGGAATCAGTCCTGATTGGTATGTGTTCCAATCTCCTTTGATTTGATTAACACCAGGGCTGAGTCGCCATATACGTCCAAGTTTTTGATCCTTAAATCAATTGCTTCCTCGAGACCCATGATACAAGCTTCGTATTCGGCCTCGTTGTTTGTGCACTTGAACGTAAGTCTGGCGGTGAAAGGAATGTGGGTACCCTAAGGGGTTATGATGATTGCCCCAATTCCATTTCTGTAATGATTGACAGCTCCGTCAAAGATAAGTCCCCATTGGGAACCTGGTTCTGGCCCTTTACTGGGTAGCGGTTCATTGCAATCTTTCATTTTAAAATAATGACATCTTCGTCTGGGAAGTCAAACCCGACTGACTCCTGATCGTCAATCGGTTGATGAGCCAAATGATCAGCTAAAATACTTCCTTTAAAGGCTTTCTAAGTGTGGTATTCGATGTCGTATTATGATAACAACATCTACCAACGGGCGATTCTTCCCGTGAGAGCAGGTTTTTCAAATAAATACTTGATTGGATCCATTATGAGATTAACCAAGTAGTGTGATGAATCATATACTGGCAAAGACGTTTGGCTACCCAAGCCAAAGCACAACAAGTTTTCTCAAGCATAGTGTACCGAGTCTCACAGTCGGTAAATTTCTTGCTCAAATAGTATATGGCAGACTCTTTTCTTTTTGTTTTGTCCTGTTGACCAAGCACACAACCCATTGAGTCTTCCAAGACTGTTAAGTAGATGATCAGTGGCCTTCCTTCCACTGGAGGTGATAGAATCGACAGATTCAACATGCATTCCTTAATACTGTTGAAGGCGGTTTGGCAGTCATCTGTCCAAACGCAGTCCTGGTTCTTTTTGAGTAATTTGAAAATCGGCGCACATGTGGCGGTTATGAGGAATATAAATCTGGAAATGTAGTTCAGACGTCCAAGGAACTCTCTGACTTGTTTTCAGTTTTTGGAGAAGGCATTTCTTGAATGGCCTTAACCTTGTCAGGATCAACCTCAATTCCTTTCTGGCTGACGATGAATCCTAAAAGTTTCCCTGAGCGGACACCGAACGTGTACTTATTGGGGTTCAAGCGGAATTTGTACTTTCTCAGCCGCTTGAATAGTTTTGACAAGTGGGTCACATGCTCCTCTTCTGTTTTAGATTTTGCAATCATATCATCGACATATACCTCGATTTCTTTGTGTATCATGTCATGAAACAGAGTAGTCATGACCCTTTGATAGGTTGCCCCGACATTCTTTAAACCAAACGGCATTACCTTGTAACAAAAAGTACCCCATGGGGTAATGAACGAAGTTTTCTCCATGTCTTTCGGTTCCATTTTTATCTGGTTATAGCCCGAGAATCCATCCATGAAGGAGAAAACTTTGAAATTTGTTGTACTGTCTACCAGCATGTCAATGTGTGGTAAAGGAAAGTCGTCCTTCGGACTAGCCTTGTTTAGATCTCTGTAATCTACACACATTCTGACCTTTCCGTCCTTTTTTGGAACTAGCACGATGTTGGCTAACCATTGAGGATATTCTGACGTGGCGAGGAAACCCGCGTCAATCTATTTCTGTACCTCCTCTTTGATTTTGATGGCCATGTCTGGGGTGAGTTCTTCTCAACCTTTGTTTCACTGGCGGACATTCTGACCTTAATGGTAGATGATGTTCCACGATGCTGCTATCCAACCCTGGCATATCCTGATAGGACCAAGTGAATACATCGGGAAATTCTTTGAGAAGCTTTGTCAAACTCTCTTTGGAAGTTGGACTGAGCAATGCCCCAATCCTGACTTCTTTTCTTTCCTCTTTTGAACCCAAGTTGACCGTTTCCAATGGCTCTTTGTGAGGTTCAATGGACCTTTCCTCTTGTCTGAGTAATCAGGAGATCTCTTCTGGAATTTCGTCATCAACTTCTTCTTCAGCCCCAAATACCGAGAATTCAAAGTTGGGAGAAGGCATTGGATCGTATGTTTCAACGGGGTTTAAAACAAGTAATCTGCATGGCGTGATGATTTGTGTTCAGAAGAGATAGAGAGAAAATGCAAGAGTGTGTGCAGTGTTTTTCTGAAAGCTGCTTGTTTTTATTATTTGTTGTTTTTTAGGATTACCATTTTTCGGAAAAGCAAAAAGAGAAAACAGTAATTAATGCAGAAATTATAGAACGACGTTTATTTATTTATGAACTTGTTGATTCTTGAAACTACAACCCTATAAAACAAAACTCTGTCGCTTTGGGCAAAGCGAAGAGGGATATTTATAGAAAGTGAGCCCTATTAAAACATCCGTTTCACCTGGGCAGGGTGAAAGGTTAAGATAAAGACGACAATTACTTAGACTTATGAATGATCTTCGGAACATCGACAGCAACCCATTGGCGGCGAACTCCTCGGTGAATCACAAAGTCTGGTACCTTCCCTGATTTGTCTTCAGAAATAACGCTGATTTCTGGTAGAGCAGGATCGTTGAAATCTGTCTCCCAGGCAGAGTTGTCGTAGGAGGATTCCTCAGTTGTATTTTGCATAGTATTTGTGCTCTCAGGAAAATTTCCGCATCCAGTTGGCTGGATGTCTTCGAGCCTGATACGAGAGCTCTCAGGAGCATTGTACTTGACCATAAAGTTGTATTTTTCACTTGGTTGTCCTAAGGTGTCCCACACTTCTTTGGAACTAGAGGAGTCATCTCTCTCGATGACGTTGACCTCAGGAAAAGCATAATTAATGAATTCTAGTCCAGCAAGCTTCGCCAATTCATCGTCATACTGAATATTTTCTGAATGCCCTGAGTAATGATCCCATGACATGGTGGGGACGCAGGTATTCTATTCAATGATGCTCAACTGATTTTCATTGTTCAGCTGATTTTCTTGCCCCAAGTCTCTTGGGTACGGCTGCCAGATAGCCAGGCCATCCATTGGGCCATAATAGTCGTGGTTAAAGTTGTCCTTCATTAGAGTGTCTTCCTCTAATGAATTTGGCGGAACACGTCATCCTTCTGGATCACAACATCTGTATATCATTTCGACGTCTGACCTTGGTATAAGTCTCAGACTCTGTGCGGGATAGAAAAATGGCGTAGGCACCTCTTCCTGAGACAGATAACTGTCCTTATTAAGATAGGACTTCCATTCTTCCTTATCTGTGTCCGGGGAATCCCCCTTGTTGATGGTATGGACCGCTTGAGGCACTAGGTGAAGGAAACCTCCACTGTGGAAGAAGTTCTGAATGGGATGAAGACTTTCATCGTTAGCAGCTATCCGGGTGCAGGTTGTAGAAAAACCAAGACCCTTCTTTGTTTTATTATTAGTAGGAATGACAAGTTGTCCCCATCCTTTCGCGTTATTACTCTCAATCACTTTGAGAGCATCTTTGTATGAGGAAATCGATGTTCCTCTTTCTGAGTGATTGTCACTACTCACCGAAAGTTCCTGGAACTGCGTTCCAACAACCTCCTCGGGTTCTACACAAGTGGATAATGAAAGGTTACTCACGATCAAGGCTTGTTCTCCACAGACCGTGACAAGTTAATCGTTCTTGACGAACTTCAGTTTCTGGTGCAGTGTCGAAGTTACTGCCCCAGCCTGGTGTATCCAAGTTCTTCCTAATAAGCAACTGTATGCTGCTCGGACGTCCATGACCTGGAAAGTGATTAAGAAACTGTGAGGACCAATAGTTATGGGAAGGTCGACTTCACCGATAACTGCTTTCTGAGACCCGTCAAACGCTTTGACGATGACCTCACTGCCCCTCATCGGGGGTCCTTTGAATGATAGTCGCATTAAAGTGGACTTCGGCATAACGTTGATGGCCGATCCTATGTCTACCAATACGCTGTCTAAAGCATCATCCTGGCAGTTGACTGTGATATTGAGCGCCATGTGGTGGCGTTTGCCCTTCTCTGGCAGATCCTCATCACTGAATCCTAAGTTGTTGCAGGAAGTGATGTTGGAGATGATGCTGTCGAATTGTCGTATTGACACATCCTGTTCCACAAAGGCCTGCTCTAAGACTTTCTGTAGAGCCTCTCTGTGGGCTTCGGAACTGAGTAAAAGTGATAACACAGAGATCTTGGAAGGATTTTGTAACAGTTGATCAACAATGTTGTATTCACTCCTTTGGAAGAGCTTTAGCATCTCATCATTGTTTTTCGAAAGGTCGGGATTACTGGATTGATCGACTGGTGGATCAGGAGTATCTATCTGAAGTTCATTTTCTTTGTTAAGTTCTCCAACTCCTCGGTTGAAGATTCGACCGCTCCGTGTTACTCGACTGATGTCTTCAATATTCATGATGGAGGGTAATGGAATTTCCTTTCCATTCTCAATTATTATTGCACCGTATTTGTAAGGGATCGCCTTAGCTGATTCATATGGCAATGGTCCCGGCAGATAGACAACTATAGGAGCCTTCTGATTTCTCTGACTGTCGTAAGTAACTTCAATGAGTTCCTGGCTAGGAACCTTTGATTCGTCCAATAGAGGGATGAGGGTACAAACATCCTTGTTCTGTTGATGATCAGAGATTATGACAACGTCTCTGATTTGATCAGCGAAGTAGTCCGGTGTCCAGTTGATTGGCTCGGAACTCAGACATGGGTGAATCTCTTTGCGATCCAACTGACCTTGAAGAGCTGCCTGCACATGGTAGCAACCTTGGTTATTCTCCGAGCAGACTCTGCAGCGTTCGTAATTATGTGGTGGCACCTGGCCACGCCCGCTTTGGATGCAGTGTAACCTCACCAGGTCAGTTTCCATAGATCGGACATCCTGACTTTGACGCCGAGTATGGTCCCCACCAGTGGTTTAACAAGTGTTGTAAAGTTCTTTAAATGAGAGCACACCCTTGGTTACTCTCACTGCATACTTTACAGTTCTGATAATCGTGAGAAGTGAGAAAACCGAGTTGGACTTGCCTGGCATGTAATTCCACCAAGCTGGTATTCATCAAATGAAAATCGATGATTTGGATCATGTTGATCTGATAAGGATTTTTATCATGGTAGTCCTGGATCCACCCAAGATCCATCTGACGCTGGAGGGCCTCTTGTACAAAAGAGCATCCTTGTTTGTTTACCGAGCAAGTCAGACAGGAATTGTAATCATGTCGTGGCAGATTATGATACTGGCTTTGCCTTGAGTGCATCGCCAGCAAGTTGGCATTCATTGCACGGATGTCGTGCTTTTGAATGACGTTGGAATTCATATAGGTCATGTAGACTCCACGAACTCGATGCTCTTGGATTCACCCGAGACCCAACTATTCCTGTAGAGCTGATTGCACCATAGAACATCCTTGATTGTTCTTAGAGTAGATCTCACACTGGTGATAATTGTGAGGTGGGACATGTCCGTATCCACTCTGTCTATAATGCATCTTGACCAAATTGGCCCTTAATAAGAGTACATCGTGAATTTGATAGATATTGTTATACTCTCCCTCTATCAAATTGACTGTAGCTTTCTCGTGTTGAGGCAACGGGTTCGTGAGAACATTCGGATTCGTATCTTTGAAAGATAAGACCCCGCTCCTAACAAGCTTTTGTACGTCATATTTGAAATTGAGACAGATTTCTATGTTATGCCCTGGTCCTCCTTGATGATAAGGACAAGTCTGATCCGTTTTGAACCAAAAAGGCGGATTTTTCGGTACCGTAAGGGGAGACTTGGTTTGGACATGTCCCTTGACCAGTAATAATGGAAACAGTTCTGCGTACAACATTGGTATAGGGTCGAACCCTGGTGGTCGTGTTGTACGGTTGTTGTTATATGGAGGACGAGCCTGGTGAAGAGGATGTTGTGTCCTTTGCTGATATTGTTGTTGATTAGGTTGGCTCTGCGCAACCTGAGGTTGATACATAGGAACAGGCACAGGTTTAATAGCAGGAGTTACAGCTGCTACTGGTTGGTAACATCGCCTTTGCTTTCTGAGAGAGATATTCCCAATATCCTGCTCTTTTTTCTTAGGGAGAGCACTACCGTATCATTTCGTACTACCTGATGATCCAGCGTCTTTAACTAAACGTCTTTCCTGGACGGCTTCCTCAAGACGAACTTCCATGCCCACCATCTCGGTGAAGTCACTGGGCATATTGGCGACCATTCTTCGTAGTAAAATGAGCTCAAGGTTTTCAAGAAAATCTTTGTCATCTCTTTTTCCTCCAGAGGTGCAGAAATTTGAGCGGCAATTTCACGCCATCTCTGAGCGTATTCTTTAAAGGTTTCCTTGTCCTTTTGTGACATCGATCTGAGTTGATCTCTATCCGGTGCCATGTCCATATTGTATTTATATTGTTGAACGAAGGCAGCGCCAAGATCTCTGAATGTGCCGATCGTGGCTCGGTTTAAACACATGTGCCATTTTAATGCGGCACCGGTTAAACTATCCTGAAAGTAGTGAATTAGTAGCTCCTGGTTCTTTGTCTGAGCTGGCATTCGCCGAGCGTACATCACCAAATGGCTCTGAGGGCAAGAGTTACCCTTGTACTTTTCAAAGTCGGGTACCTGGAACTTGTGTGGAACTTTCACATTGGGGACCAAGCAGAGGTCCGCGGCGTCCTTTACAAATAAATCCTGACCGTGAATGGCCTGCAGTTCTTTCTACATCTCCAGGAACTGTTCCTGGAACTCATTCATTCTGTTGAACATGCTGTCCTTTCCACTCGAAGGTATCTGTGGAATCTGTCCTTCCGGGATAGTGTGTACCACGGGCGATGGTATAGTCATTATGGCCGAGACTCTCGGTGCCTCCTGAAGTTTGTAACCTTTAGGAGTTGCCGTCATGCCCCTGGCATCTTCGCTTTCCCGAAGTTTGTAACCTTTAGGTCCAACGGTTCCTGCTGCGGTTCCCTGATCCTCAGCGATTGGAGGAACATATCCTTCCGGGATATATTTGGGTGGCATACCCCAGGGACGATCTTTCGGAATTTTGTACCTAGGATAATACTTTTCCACTATGGGCGTTGATGTGATCTCTGAGATCACAGTCCTTTGTTGTTGCATCTAAGCTTCTGCCAGAGCTAGCATATCGTTATGAAGCTTTCTTAGATCCTCTTTCAGAGTGTCGACCTCTTCCCTCAACTCTCTGTTCTCTTCCTCGAGATCATCCATCTTTTTCTGACGGTTGGCCTGGGTATTGTATGAATGAGACAGTTTAACTCTAGAATCGAGACACAAACGTGAGATTCGTAGGTAAGAAGAATGCGTTGTGCGAGAATGATGAATGATATGCAATAATTATATTAATTGTATGTTTTTGTATATTCAATGTAAACTTCGACAATTAGATTGCAAATATCAAACAGTGGGGAAGATCCTGTTTTATTGAATTTAAAGGATTGCAGAAATGGAAATACAGTAGATTACAAAGTGCTGAAAAAGGAATCTAAAGTAATGGATCCTGAGTCTTCTCTGAGGAGAGCTCAGGTGCTGGTTCTGGTACTTTCCTTTTCTTTGACCGGGGCTCTTGAGCCGTTGTCGGGCTGTCATTCCTTTGCCAAGTGAAAGGACCAAGCAAATTCCTTTGGTCATCCTGATTCTCTATAGCATGTTGCTCTAAAATCTCAATCAGAGCATCTTTTTCTTTTAATAGCTGGTGTATTTTCTTACACTCCACATTGAGAATACGGTACTTGTTCCTACATGACCTCTTCTCCTGTTGAACTTTGCTCAGAGTAACCTGAAGCTTTTCCGTCTCAGACATGAAATAAAGTGCAGAGTCCCTTAATGGAAGAACTTCCTGACGAGGGTAAGGCATCCTCAGCTTGAGAGCTCTAGTTTGTACCCAGTGGAGATAAGGCTCCACTGAGACACAGTCTGGCTTTCCTAGAGACTCTCGTCCTTTCCTATGAACGTGTTTCCAAGCATGCACTATTTTTGTCTTTAGTGCTCTGTCATTTTCTCCTTCCTTGAAGAAAATACCTTCCAGATGAGCATTACGTGGGACATGCCTCATTGGGTATCCAAATTGACGACGAACTAACACCGGATGATAGTTGATTCCCCCCTTAGTTCCTATAAGGGGTACATTTGGGAAATTTCCACAATGGTCAATGATCCTAATTCCGTCGTAGATTCGATTGTACCAATCGATGTTGGAGTTGGTAAGAGACATGATTCTCTGCGACCAACGTAAAGTATTCTTTTGATTCCAAAATGCAGCAGACTTAGGCAAATGGGAAGTGAACCATTTGTAAAGTAGGGTACACAGCACGTGATCATTCCTCCGCTGTATAAATTCCTTAAGTGTACCGAATGATACACATCTGCGAGTAAGGTCGGTACATGGTTTCCAATCAGGAAAATCTTAATGGCGTTGATATCTATGAAGTTATCAATGTTGGGAAACAAAAATAACCCGTAGGTGAGCAAAACAAAGATGCTCTCGAAATCGGCCACGTTCCCTATACTAGCAAAGTACAGGGCTTTCTTTATCAAGAACTGGACTGGCAAACCTTGGATACCACCCTTAGTGGTCATGTGAGTCCTGACTTCTGACTCGTCCAAATAGATTGCTCTTGCAATGGTTTGATCCTTTGGAATTTCTTCCAGTCCGGAAAAGGGAGCATGATCAGTGATATGTAGATCAGTCAGGTGAGAGTACTCCTTTAGCGTTGGTGCTAGCTGATAATCCGGGAATGTGAAACAGTGATACACTGGATCGTAGAACTGGATTAGTGTGGACAGGATTCCTTCGATTACATGGACCCTTAATAAAGACAGTAGTCCTCCATACTTGGCTCTGAAAGCCTCGTGGTTGGTGATCATTCTCGCCAAACCTCTCAAATCCTCTAACTTTGGAACCTTGAAGGTGTACTTATGAGTTTTCCTTCTACCGAAATCCATTAGCGCAATCCATTTTCTTTGACATTTGCAATCATTGTCTTAGTTTAATTTGAAAAAGAGAGACTAGAAGAGAAGATTTTTCTTTGTTTTAATGTTTTTTAAATGAATGTATGAATGCAGCACACAAAAACATAGAAAAAACATGGGGTCAAAGGGTCGGTGTCATGAAGTCAAGGCTCTACCCCCCCAAAAGGTTTATACTGGTTATTTTTTGTACCTGTCCGCAAAATCATTGATCCCTCTTGGGATAATAACAACAAGCGAACCGCCAGCGATCTGATGTATCCAAGAGTGATCTCAGATGAGGGTAGTATCGCGTGACAACTATTTTCGATAGCTTTCGCACTACAAAATGGCTTTATTCTACTAAAAACCTCAGCTTCTCAGATAACCCAGTCGACCACATTACTTTCAACAACCGGAGTCATATAGGAAATGTATCTGCAAAGGGAGTCTCCACTGAGTTTGATGGTCGATCAGGGACTCTTAACTAGGATTCACTCCCCGCAAGATTACCCGCATTGCCATCACCTATCTTAGGTGTATACTCAATCTTTCCACATGCGAAATCATACGCATTCCCATTAGCAGAAAAATAAACACAGATATCAATTAGGAAAAGCAGTATATATATATATATATATATATATATTTGTCTTAATCATCCTAGACCTCTAGTCTTATGATCCTAATAGACAATGACTCCCCTAGCAAAGTTGCCATTTCTGTGATACCTTGAGAACTTAAGGTTTTCTACCTAAGAGATGGAAAGAGAACAAGATCTCGAACAGTCCCCAGCAGAGTCGCCATTTTCCTGTAGCGCGGATTTTTGTGTGGTTGCGAAGCACTATCGCTTTGGGGGTACTACAGTTCAATTCATTTTGATCCTATTGAAGCTGACGAAGGAAGGGAAATAGATGTCTCCAATTAACCCTACTTGCAAACTGAGTTTAAACATATGACTGTTGGTTTACAGATGCTTTTAAGATTGTGGGTCTCTCTTAGGTTATTTCGCTTAAGAACAGTGTCTAGGCTATTGGTGGGATGTGAGGTCTGATGGTTTTCGATTGAGGTATGAAGGTATGGGATTTTGGGTTATTTTTTTATTAGTATGCTCACTAATATTTTTCACTCTTATGCCTATGTATTCCCGTTTGACGAAACAGGAAAATCAGAGCGATCGTAGTTCCTCCTATTCTATGGGAGGAAAAAGTTATTTTGGCGTCTTGTTTAAATCCCAAGACGTGAAGCTAAAGGGAGTATATGTATCTTGTTCAAAGCCCAAGATGTGAAGCTGAAGGGTCTATTTGTATCTTGTTCAAAGCCCAAGATGTGAAGCTGAAGGGTTTTGGCTTGAGAGAGAATTTGTCATCTCTAAAGATGAGTTGTTGATGTTTGTATGCTGTGAGCAAGGCACATATTTGATGCTAAAAGGTTGATTGACTCAACTGGGGTTTTCCTTATACAAAGCCTAAGAGGAGGCTAGTGACCCAACAAGCGGGTGCTTTCATATGTCTTGTACGAAGCCCAAGACGGAGGCTAAAAGGTTTGTGACCCAACAAGAGGGTCTTTTATACTCAACAAGAGAGTGTTTTTATCTCGTATGAAGCCCGAGATGGAAGCTAAAGGTTTGTGACCCAACAAGAGGGTCTTTTATACTCAACAAGAGAGTGTTTTGTATCTCGTACGAAGCCCGAGATGGAGGCTAAAGGTTTATGACCCAACAAGAGGGTCTTTTATACCCAACAAGAGAGTGTGTTATATCTCGTACGAAGCCCGAGGTGGAGGCTAAAAGGTTTGTGACCCAACAAGAGGGTCTTTTATACTCAACAAGAGAGTGTTTTGTATCTCGTACGATGCCCGATATGGAGGCTAAAGGTTTGTGACCCAACAAGAGGGTCTTTTATACTCAACAAGAGAGTGTTTTCTATCTCGTACGAAGCCCGAGATGGAGGCTAAAGGTTTGTGACCCAACAAGAGGGTCTTTTATACTCAACAGGAGAGTGTTTTGTATCTCGTACGAAGCCTGCTAAAGGTTTGACTCAACAAGAGAGTTATTTATACTCAAAAAGAGAGTCTAAAAAAGTTAGCTCTGCTGGAGAGAATCATTGTACAAAACCCAAGAGGAGGCTATGCTTGTTGGTGACTGTTTCAGTTGAGTGACAGGTCCAGTGTGTTGGATAAAAGAGAAAACCAATTCTTATAAAGGGACTAATTAAAGGTAAGGTTGCTTTGTTATTGATCAGAGGATTAAGGTTATTTCCTGTTCTTTAAGGAAACAGTAAATCCCAAGGGTATTGAGACTGTCCAAGTCTACTGGTGTTTTGAGAAGTCGATTCTCAAATAAGTGAATGATCTTTGTATGATGCCCAAGAGAAGGCTGGTATGTTAAGGGATGAAGGTCAACCCATTAACTAGTCTGACACTTGACTCAGAAAGACAGCTCTAGCAAATTGATGACTAGGTTCTATTCCTATACCTGTAGAGGTCTCTGGGTCCTTGTACTAAGCCCAAGAGAAGGCACGAGAGCTTTTAAGAAGCCGAAGGGTCCTTGTACAACGCCCAAGAGGAGGCGGGGATGCTTTTAAGAAGCCTGTGGGTCCCTAAACCTTGAGAAGTTCAAGACATGCCATTCACTGAGAATAGATCAAGCCAGGAAAGTCCGAGAATTTGGAAGAAACTCAAGAGATGCCATTCACGGAGAAAAGATCATCTCTGGGGAGTTAGAGTTCCTTTGACAACTTCTAAGGGTGACATCCTGAGAAAGGGTTCACTGAGAATGCTGCCTTTAACGTCTCCATATTGTTTAACCCCAAGAGGAGGGAACACTGTATCTGTTAATCCTATGGGGGATCTAGTTTTGTTTGTATTTAAGAGTGACCAACAGGCTTTACCTAGTGCTAGACGTAGTTGCTGGGGAAAACTCTAAATAACTATACTAGTATTACATAATTTATATTTGACAAGTATATAAAAGTTTGTGAAAGAAGGCTTACAGTGAGCAGCCCCACAATACAATTATATATATATGAAAGCGGATAAAGAAAGCGGGTAAACACTTACTCGGTTGTAGAGCTTCCATGTTGTTTTGTTAGTTGTTCAACAAAGAAACCTTTGATAACAATATTATATTCAAAATTAAAGGGGAAAGTGCTTTGAAAATATTTTTGGGGCTTACAGCTCAAGAAGAGGCCCAAGGTTTTATCAGTGATTGCAATGTTGTTATAAATTTGTACAGAGGCTTATACAAGTGACTGAGGCCCAAAAAGGTTTTCTGCACAAAGGGATGGTTCTTACACTCTCTCAAGAGGCCCAAATAGTTTTAAAGAAAAGGAATGGGGCTTATAACACGAGGGTAGGCCCAGATGATTTAATTTTTGAACTGGCGATTGCGTCGAGATTTTCTTTTAACGCAGACGGACTTATACAATATCTGAGGCCCAAAAGGTTTTGGTTAAAAGGGGATTGGGTCTTACACTCTATTAGAGGCCCAAAGGTGTTTTTGTACAAGTGATGGGGCTTACAGTTCAAGGAGAGGCCCAAGGTGATTTTGTTAAAAAGGCGACGATCGCGCTGTTGTTTTTGAAAATATAGTGGGACTTATACAATGACTGAGGCCCAAAAAGTGGTGTACTTACAAAGGGATTGGGTCTTACACGCTAATAGAGGCCCAAAGAGTTTGAAAATGATTTGTGAGGGTGAAAATCAAAGAAACCCTAATTTTTGTTTTCCTTTAAAAGTAAATATTTTAAAGAAAATCAAATAAAATGATAAAAATTCCAAATAAGTTTGAATAAACCATTTGTGATTTTTGTTCAAGGTTTGAAAAATGAGGTTTTAATCACAAGATGATTTAGAACTCATTTGGTTTTGATTTTCAAAGTAAATATTCACTTTTAAATGTTTAAAACAATTAAAAATAAATTTATTCACAAAAATACTAATTATATTAAATAACTAATATAAATTTGATTTTTTTATGGAATAAAATATTTCAACATTTTTGTGATTTTTTGTAAAAAGAGCCAATAAAAAATAATTAAAATTGAGGGAGTTATTAATTTTTCAAATCATTAAAAATAATAAGAAAAACAATAAAAAGTGAAAAAATAACAAAAAAGAGGATCTGGGGCGAGGGGGATTCGAACCCCAGACCTCTTGTGTATAGGGCGCGCGCCTTACCACCGGGGTGGTGATACATCTGTTCATTGAAACACAACCACAAATATACAAGGCTTGCCTTGTTTTTGGCCTGGCCCAAGGCAAGGCAAGGCAAGATTTTGATTAAAAACATGAAGGCCATCACTTTCTCATTTCTCCATGGATTGAGACAAAATTTAGGTCTATCCTGCCTAGAATTTCACAAGGAATGCAATGGTGGTGGTGTTTTTTTTTCAGATCATGCTCCTATTGAAAAACCCGATAGTGGTTTTGAAATAGGCCATGATTTACATTTTATGTGCCATGTCTTGGTAAAAGCATGAATTACATGATAAATTGGCGCAAACACAACACATATAACATGTATAAGAGATGCATGATCAGTGGACATAAAAAGAAAGCATGATTCAAAGAATTCAAGTTGTGATGCTTACCCCTTTTTGGAGCTTTTGTGCAATCTGCCAAGGGCTTTGTTCCAGAAATGATTTGATTCTTTGGACACCCTCAAATGATCTCTTGGAAGCTTTTAGGATGGTTGGAATCAGCTGGAAACTTCAGGAACAAGTTAGAGCTATTTCTTGCAAAAGGGGCAAAAGTGGCCAAAATAGCAACTCTCTCAAATGGTGTTCCAGATGTGTGGCACCATTTGGAACAGTTCAAGGATGATATTTGGAGTGTGTTTGAGGTTTTATCTAGTTTGGAAAGTGACTGAATCAAGACATGGCTTGAAAAATGCACAAAAGTCCTATTTTGAGGTTTTGAGAGGTGAGTTTGTGATTTTGGTGTTACAGGTCACTTGTGAGAGTTTGGACAGCTTAGATATGACATATTGGATGTGTTTGGATCATGAGCTGTGGTGGAATTGCTCTCTAACTCAAAAACTCAGAGTTACCTTGCTAAAGAAGGTATTTTTGCCTAGAGAAAGAGATTTTGAGGAAAGCAAGTGTTGTAGTGCTTTGGTGTACTCAAACTGAACACAATTGAGCTCTATTTATAGTAGAGCAAGTTTGTTTTAGCTACAATAGTGAATGGCAACTGCAGCAGAGGTTTGGCCAATGTTGAGCAATGAGAATCCAAGTCTCCTCTAGCCATTGACTAGAGGTTAGGGCACAGGCTGCTGGTTCCCTTGGTCTTGGATAAGTCTTGACTGAATTCAGTTGGGAATAGCTCAGTCCATGCCACCTTGGTGCATCCATTAAATGCTCCAATCCAAAATTGAAGTCTTGTCCCTCATTTAGGCATTTTTAGGTTTGGCATGCTACTTTTGGTTCCAAATACTTGGGAGGCTTGGGATCAGAGTTGGTTCCTCCTTGGTCCCCCCATGAGGTGTTCAGATGGATAGATTTGCCTGCCCTTTGCAAAATTTGAGTAAATCGAGCAAAACTCCCAAATCTGCCTTGCCATGATAGTTTGCAGCAAGGCATATTGGCATTGTCATATCTCATGGCTCTAGTGGACTTTGATGGAGTTCTTGGCCATTTTGGAAAGCCCTCATATGATACAATAACTGTTTGATCATAGTTGGTTTTTATACCTTTTGGATCCAAGTGAAAAACACCCCTACATTTGGAAAAAAGTGAAGGCAGATTCTGACATAGTGAAAATTTCACTAAGAGTTGGAAAAAAGTGACATTTTCACTTTTTGGGATTTTGATCATTCCATAACTTACTATCCATGAGGAATTGGAATGAGTTGTGTTTGAAGCTTTTGTAGAGGGCCATGAGAGCTACAAATCCAGCTTTGGATAGGGAAAAATGGCCTTGTGGTTTAGGAGTTATGATCCTCCAAAGTTGGTACCCTTGCCACTTTATTCCATAACTTAGAAAAATTTCTAAGTTTTTATGGTTACCCCTTTTACAAGTTATCCCACTTTTCTTGATTTTTCTTGATGAATGATGATTCCAATCATACATTAACATCATTTTAGGGTCAAAGAACCAAAATTGTGAAAAATCTCAAAAAGTTAAAGTTGACTTTTGTGCACAGTTGACTTTTTGTCAGATGAATTCCAAACTGTGCAATCCTCTATGAAATCAAGTCCTTGACCTAAATCAAACTTGATGGATTGATTTCATAGGTGTCATAGGGTGTATTGAATCATGTCCCAAGGTTTGGGAGCAGGTCCTGGTCATAAGTCCAAGGCACAGTTGACTTTTCTCGCGAAACCCTAATTGTGGTTCTGATGAGATTGAAACTTGTTGCTCAAGCTTCTTGGATCAATCCATTATTGCAAATGGATCAATGTGGTGTGTTAGGGACCCTCAAATCATGTCTTGACGTCTTGGCTCCTGTTTTGTCCCAAAAGTCAACTTAGGGTGAATTAGGTTAAGAAACCCTAATTCCTGATTTTTAGTGAATGCATCCCTTGAGGCAAAATTGACTTGATGATTGGGCCCATGAGGTTTCATGGAGTATATTAGGTTATGCTTTGAAGCATTGGCTCATGCCCAGAGGAAAATTTCCATCTGGAGGCCCTGGTCGACCAAAATCCTAATTTGGTGACACTGGCGATCTTGAGGCTTGATCCACTTAGAATGTTGCAACCTTGTGCTTAATCCTTGATGTGGGAGTCCTCTTGATTCTCTGTCAATGTTTGAGAGGTTTAGACAAGTTAAAGATCATGTCATTCCTTGATTGATCCTTTGTCTAATAGCTCTGAGAGGGCCTGAAACCCTAAGTTTGATTATAGTAGATGCTCACCCATCTTTGGGGAGACTAATGAGGCATAATGATACACCCATATTGTGATGATGATTTGCACAATGATGGGAAATCTTAATGGTCAAAATTTGGGGTATGACAGGATGGCTATGTTTTAAGCCATAAGTTTTTGAATCTTTTGTGGGGAAGCTTTGATGCCCCAAGACCTTGAGGATCAATTTCTTAATGTCATGTGTGTTTCATTTAGTTGTCATATGTTTTACTTATTTTGCTGAATTTGTTTCATTTAGTTGCATGTGTTAGTTTAGAGTAAGAATGCTAAGGAATGTTTGGGTCAAAACTGCAATAGGCCAGGAACGTTAATTCTCAAAATTTTGGGCTTAAGAATAAAAGAGGGGAAGGAAGCTTTTATGAGTGACCAGAGCAAAGTGTAGGAGTTGTGCCAAGTGAGTTTTGACAGAGACGATTGATGTTCTCTGTCACGACACAACTAGTCTTTTAAACCAGCCAAAAAATTTTCAAAAAGATAACTGATTTGTTAGGAATCAAGAGAAAGGTTAAAACCTTAAGAATCACAAAGGGAAGGACAGAAAGACTTGAATAATGATTGAGACGATCACAGACGTGGCACACTTCACACAAAAACACACAAAAGTGTGCCAAAGTGGCAAAGACCACCAATAATAAAGTTCCTGTGCCCGAAACAGGAGGAGCAGCAAGCATTTCATCATAATATTCAGTTGAACTCATTGCAAGTGAGATTCTTCTGAGATGAGATGTTTTTCCCAAAAAAAAAGAAAGAGAGAAGAGAAAATAAGTGGAAAAGTGTGGTCCCAAGTGTGAAAGTCAAAAATATAATTTGAGAGTCAGAAAAGAATTCCCCCGTGAAGCCAAAGGAAGAGACCCCACTCACGAAAGTATACAAAAAAGGGATCAAAAGAGAGAAATTTGGCTTATTTTCTAGAAGAGTAGGGTCGTGACAAGAGATGTCAGTTCGCTTTTGAGCTAACACCACTTTGACCAATTGCAAAGCTGAGCAAGGTTTCACTTGAAATAAGTTTCATTACCCTTCCAAATCTAAAGCCACATTACCTTTCTGACCTGGTTGAAGCTGTTGAACTCAAATTTCATTTCCTTAGTCATTTACTGTCACATCACCTGAGGACAGGTGATCATTCAAGTTTGGGGGAGTGATAACACTATTTTAGTGTGTTACTTTGACCCATTTTATGTGAAATTTTTAGTATAGGATTTATTGATTTAATGTGAATTTAGCTCATTTCAGTATATTTTAGCTTTGAGCACACTAGGTGTTTCTTTTATGGTTTTCAATGTGTTTTTGTCTAAAAGGAAGTCAGTTGATGGCAAGTTGAGGCACGACCCTAGAAGACAGAATCTGGAGCAAAATGAGGAGCTATTGGAAGGAAAATAGTTGATAATTTAATCAATTATTCCATCAAGAGAAGAGGAGGAGAAAAAGAATTACTCAGGCTCATGTGGCACTATTTTGAAGAGCATTGGAGCAAAGAGAAATGGATAAGATCAAGGAAGCTAGAAGACAAATGGTAGTACGGTGGGGACCATACTGCAAAAAGAGCGCCCAACACCAAAACCACCAGCCGTCTGCGCTGCTCCACCACTCTGCCACAGCCGCTTGCAAAAAGTAGCTTTGTCTCCCACCAACATCTATACCAGATAGCTTGGAACGGAAGGATTGAGGGACAGCTGGTCCACATGTGGATTTGAATTGGGCCTAACCTTATTTTCATCAAGAAACCCATGATCCAAGAAAGTAGCAACTTTCACTTCCACTCACCTCTATATAAAGAAGACATGCACATTGAGAAGAGAGAGCGAAACATTTTACACACAACAAAATAGTTTATTTCAGTTGTAGTTTTAAGTTTATTTCAAGAGTTGGAGCATTGGTAGAGGGTATTTTATTCCCATCCAGTCCTGTACACTCTGCTGAAAGCTGTTGTGACTGAAGAGAGCTGTTGCTGTTTACCCAACGCAAGAGATTTCCAAGTTACTACTAGGTTGCATTTCTTTACTTTACTTTGTAAGACAATGTTTCCTAGTAGTTTCACTTCAGTAGTTTGTACTCAGCTCACTATGAGCTAAACCTTTGTTTGATGAGACTAATGAAGTTAGTATAAAAGTGGTTTTTATGTTAACATGATGTGTTGAGTAGTGTCTTATTTTGTTATGTGTTTTTATGCTATAAACTTGATTCTTAAAGTGATCAACTAGGAAAAAGGTAAAAGCTTGTTGTTGAGAGAGATCCAACAAACAAGTGGATTTCATAACAAAAGTGGTAAATAAAGTAGGATAGAGATATTCAGTTAATTCAACTTGCTTAGAGATAAGAAGTTGAGACCATAAAGAATTTTAGAATTAAAACCAGGGGTATTTTAGGGTTACAAGTGAGACTTAGAGATTTATTCCCTTGCCCTAGTTATGCATGTTTTTTATGTTGTAGAGATACACCACTAGATCACATTCTGACCTTTTGAGGCACAACACTTCACATCATAAAAAGCATTTCAAAAACAACTATACTAATGGATTTAGCTCATCAACTACTATCTCTGATATTTTAACTCCTTTTTAGTTATAAATGTTGTCTTAGTTATTTGTGTGTTGCTCCTGCTCTTTATTATTAATATTCTGTTACCTTGCTCATACTTTATCTTAAACAAAGAAATCAATACTAGTATTTCAAGGCCTTTATCACTTCCTTGTGGGTTCGACCTTTACTTTATCACTTGCTACATTATCAAGCATGTATACTTGCATGTGACACAATTGCTCTACATAATTACAAGAAAAGCATCATATAAAGTAGAGAACAAGTTTTTGGTGCCGTTTCCGGGGAAGTGTATAAAGTTTGAAACACTATATTTATTTTTGTTTAAGATTGTGTTTGAGCTTTGAACGTTTGCTGTGATTTGGTGATACGACATGCTTAAGCTATTGCATGCGCAGGTCGTTACAACTAGTTTACAGTGGTTATCCTGAACCTGAAAGAATTCTCAGCGCACAAAGGAGATTTTTACGTGCTCAATAAATATCTGGAGATTCCTCAACCTTAGCTGTGGTTGAGCCTGAAGGAGTAGTGCACGAGGTGGACACTGATGAAGAAAGTTCATCGTCTTCTTTAGACGAGTCATTGTACGAGACGAACATGGCAGAGCCAGATATCATTGGCATTTCCAACGACCGATCACGCAGTATAAGAGACTACGCTATCGTTGATCCTAATGCTATGAATACCGGAATTACTAGTCCAGCTATCACATCACCTTAGTTCGAGTTCAAGCCTATGATGTTCCAGATGTTGCAAGCTGCTGGCCAATATTCAGGCTCTCCTCATGAAGATCCACATCTGCATTTAAAACAATTTCTAGATGTTGCTGACAACTTCAAGATCCTTGACGTGCCAGTGGATACCTTTAGGTTAAAGCTGTTCCCATACTTTATAAGGGATAGAGCCAAGAGCTGGCTTAATTCCTTGGAACCAAATTCCATTACTACATGGAATGCCTTGGCAGAAAAGTTTATGGCCAAGTATTTTCCTCATTCCAAGAATGCAAAGATGAGAAATGAGATCACATCATTTAGGCAAGGAGATGATGAATCGTTATTTGATGCATGGGAAATATTTAAGGAGCTGTTGAGACAATGTCCTCATCACGGGATCCCCATCTGCATACAACTTGAGACTTTCTACAATGGATTAATTCCATCCTCAAGAAATATGTTAGATGCATCCAGTGGTGGAGCTCTTTTTTCTAAATCCTATGATGATGGTTACAAGTTGATTGAGAGCATTACGGCCAACACTTATCAATTGCCAGTCACGAGAGCCACTGCAAGTTCAACTCAAAAGAAGCCTGCTGGAGTTCATGAAGTCACTGAGACCACTGCTCTTGCTGCTCAAGTGGCTCAGATCCACCAAATGATGAAAAATTTGATTAGTCCTGAAGTGACAAAGCCTGAACCTATGAAGATGGTTACTGACGCTACTGAAGTTTCCTGTGTTTACTGTGGAGGACCACATTTATTTGAAGAATGTTCCGCAAATCCTGTTTCTGTTAACTATGTTGGAAATCCCAACAACAACAGCAGATACAACAATCCATACAGCAACACTTACAACCCAGGATGGCGCAACCGTCCCAATTTTTCTTGGAGTAACAATCAAAATCAACCAAAACCACAAGAAACTACACCACAAGTTCCACCTGGTTTTTCTAACCCTAACTATGCTGGGGGTAATCAAGGAAACAACCATCTGGAAAGTGTTCTT
The DNA here is from genome assembly GCA_022829125.1 of Lathyrus tuberosus. Taxonomy (NCBI): domain Eukaryota; kingdom Viridiplantae; phylum Streptophyta; class Magnoliopsida; order Fabales; family Fabaceae; genus Lathyrus; species Lathyrus tuberosus. The sequence continues at coordinate 2,654,531 of JALAZF010000502.1, read as the reverse complement.
AAGTCCTTTATTCAAGAAGCAAAGAATCAATTCCAAGCGCAAGGGGTGAGTGTCAAGAACTTGGAAAATCAAGTAGGGCAAATTGCCACTGTTTTGAGTTCAAGAAACTTGGGAACTCTCCCTAGCTCTACTGAGACTCCAACTACACAAGTTGGAGCAAAGAATGTTGAAACATGCAAGCCCTTAAACTCAGAAATGGTAAATAGATAGAAGAGGCCGCTACAAGGAGCAAGGAGGCAAGCATTGACTTGTCTACGCTAGACAGTTCTGGAGCAAGAAGCCAAGTTGTTGAAAAACCTTCTTCATTTGGGTAACAGGACAAATATGATGTAACTACTGCAGACTTCATTCCTCAAGAGAATCAATAAGTCATTACTGAAACCAACGGGAAGCAAAAGTTTGTTCAAGAAAGGCCACCACCTCCTTTTCCACAAAGGATCAAAAAGGCCAAAGAAAAGCAACAATTTTCAAAGTTTATGGAGATCTTGAAGCAACTTCACATCAATATACCATTGATTGTAGTTATTCAACAAATGCCAAATTACTCAAAGGTCATGAAGGATGTGCTTACCAAGCGAAAAAGGGTGGGAGAATTTGCTACTGTTGCACTCACACAAGAGTGTAGCCAATTGGTTCAAGGCAAACTCCCTCCCAAATTAAAGGATCCTAGAAGTTTTACTATTCCATGCACCATTGGAGATTCCTTTTGTGGAAAGGCTCTATGTGATTTAGGGGCTAGCATTAATCTCATGCCCTTATCCATTTTCAAGAAGCTAGGGATAGGTGCTGTCAAGCATATAACTATCACCTTGCAGTTGGCAAATAGAAGTATTTGCTACCCACAAGGGAAGATAGAAGATGTTATGGTAAGGGTAGACAAATTTGTCTTCCCTACTGATTTCATTATTATGGACTTTGAAGCTGATGAAGAGACACCCATTTTGTTGGGGAGGCCGTTCCTAGTTACGGGTAGAACTTTAATTGATGTAGAAAGAGGAGAACTCACTATGAGAGTGAACAGACAACAAGTAGTGTTCAACATACTCAATGCCTTGCAATACCCAGAAGAAGAAGTAGCTGAATGTTTCATGATATCTAGCTGGGAAGGTTTAATACATAAAAACTTCTAAAGACTAGTGATGTATTGAAGATTGAGTTAGGTAAAGTGGAAGATGAAGGACTAAAAGATGGGATCATTTATGGTCCAATGCAAAAACAAGAGGAAGAATCTGTGGAAGTGATAGAATCCACCACTGTTGCTCACAAGCAGTAGCTGCCTTCCATAGAGGAACCTCCTGAATTGGAGCTCAAGCAACTGTTGGATCATTTACAGTGTAGTACCCTAAATTTTGACCAGGGTTTTTCTTACTCTTTTTTTTTTTTGGATTTTTCTGCTTGGGGGTGTCATTTGACTGTCAATAAGCTTTGGGGGTTACATTAGCACTTGTTGGCCCATTTTTGGGTATGGAGTTTATACAAGGGTTTTTATTTAGGATCTAAATTTCTATTTGTTCAAGTTTTGCTCATTTATTTTAAAATAAAGTTTTCTTTTTAAGAAAAATTTTATAAGATATTATTGGGGTGGGGGGGAGGGGGGGTTTCATCTTAGAATTTTTTATGTTTAGATTATTGTAAGGTTAATTAGGTTGTTATTTTAGAATTTGATTAATTAGAAAATAATTAGGTTTTATTTTAGAGTCAATTAGTTTAATTCCCTTTTATATTTTAATTATTTTTTTAATTAAGTAGGAGCTTTGTTTTAACTATTATTTATTAATTAGGAATAATTTTATTAGCTAGGGTTTAGGGTTGATTAGTATCAGAATTTATTCATTAACATGGTTACTAATTTTTATTGACTTTGGTTTTAAGATTTGTGTTGAGAGACATTATTTATTTTTATTTTGTGATAATCTATTTTCATTTCATACGGTGGGTCTGTTGATATTTTACTTTCTTTTTGTTTCATTTATTATTATTATTGTTGAAATTATTTATTTTTATTATGGTCAAAATTGTTGACCCGTGGGCCTTCTCCTTCCCCAAAACACTGAAAACCCTATTCCTGCGTGGAGGAAAATCAAATCATATCTGGATCATTTCCATTAATTTTTTCAATCAATCCACATAATAAAATCAAATCAGACCAAAAAATACAATTGATGCAATCAAATCTCAAATTACAGAAACAGATCAAATCAGAATTACATCGAAAATTTCCTAACTAAATCTAAATCTAATTGAATCTAAACCTAATTTTGCTATAAAAACTAAAACAAATTTCAGAAAATGGAAAACCCTAAGTGAAAAGAGATCCACCGTTGCTGCTGCGCATTCCTTCACACCCATCACTCAAAGCTCAATAACATAGAGGACTAGGGTTCATCACCAGAACCCTAAATCCCCTGAGCAAAACCTCCTTTAAACCTACGAATAAGAAAAGAAAAGGGATTAGAAGAGGAAGGGATAAGTAAATATACAACCAGCTTCACTGCACGGACGGTAAAACATAATAGAACTTAGCTTTTTTTGTCGTTTGCTTTTGATTCTGAGTCGCTGCTGTTTGTTCGTGTTTGATTTTTTTGAATCTGGGTTTTGGAGTTGCGGTTTTGGGTTTTTTCTGGAAAATTAGGGTTAGGGTTCATGGGGTAGAGGGTTAGGGTTCTTGGGATTTCTGGGGTTTTGGACGAATATAGGGTTAGGGTTCATGCGATTTAGGTTAGGGTTCATCAAAGGGGTTAGGGTTCGTAGGGTTAGGTTAGGGTTCTTGGGAGGGGATGTGTTTCTGGGTTTTCTGGGTTGATGTTCATCACCTAGATAAACACGGTTGAAGATCCCGGTTGAACTTCAACCGGAGATCTGAGTTTTGGGGTGGTTCTGTGGTTGTCAGAGGGGTTTTTGGACGGTGGTCGGAAGAAGGAAGTTAGAGAGAAGCGAGAGAGAATTAGTTAGAGAGAGAGGGAGTGAATGAAGAGAGAGAAAGAGAAGTGAGAAATAGGAGGGGTCTGAGAAGGAACGGGAATAAATACTCCCTCCGTGCGGCCATGGATTTGCGCCAAGTGGCGTCTCTTGCTTCCTCTAGATCAGTTGACTTAGGGAGTCAACTAGAGATCATACGCGTGTAGGCATTCAATACTCATCCGTTGACTAGAAACTATAACCGTCAGATTGGATTACCTGGACGGGTAATCATGATCAAGGGCCAGGATTCCAAAGCATAGAGACCCTTCTGATCAAGATCTAACGCCTCTGAGGGAGTCAACCGTTGACTCCTTCCCACAGTGGCTTTTTTTGTTTTTTTCTCAGATTTTGGACTTAGGTGATTCGGCCTTGCGCCCTAATCACTAGTAACACCCCACCAGAAGCCCAATTGCTTCTTTTTCAAAGGAAATGCACCCCTCCCTATATTTTTTTTAAATAAAGCAATAAATTAATTCTTTTTAATTAGGATGTAATTTTAATTTTGTTTTTTTCTTCTTCATATAATTAAGTTAATTCCTTAACTTAATTAGGTTACAATTTTTTTAATTTTGACTTCTTAGATAATTAAGTTAATTCCTTAACTTAATTATTTAATTGGGTTTTTAAATTTAGGTTTTTTGTGATAATTAAGTTAATTCCTTAACTTAATTATTTAATTGGGTTTTTAAATTTAGGTTTTTTGTGATAATTAAGTTAATTCCTTAACTTAATTATTTAATTGGGTTTTTAAATTTAGGTTTTTTTGTGATAATTAAGTTAATTCCTTAACTTAATTATTTAATTAAATATTAAAATTTTTTAGGGTTTTGTTGTAATTAAGTTAATTCCTTAACTTAATTATAAAATTAGGTTCTATTTTTTTAAAAAATTAATTAACGTAACTATTTAACATTTTTTTTGGTAAAATACATTCTAAAGGGAGAAATAAAGGGGTTGTTTGAATTTTTTTTTCAATATAAAGTTTTGGGATGCTTATTTTTCTTGAATTTTGGAAATTCATCTTAAAGGATACAAAAAGCGATTTAAACTCGGGATAGTGCTCTTGGTCCGAGAGCCTAAATAAGGGATGAGATAAGGGATATAACTCTTGATATCCGAGAGTATAAATAAATGGATTAGGGATAGAACTCTTGATATCCGAAAGTATAAATAAATGGATTAAGGGATATAACTCTTGATATCTGAGAGTATAAATAAATGGATTAAGGGATAGAACTCTTGATATCCGAGAGTATAAATAAATGGATTAAGGGATAAAACTCTCCATCCGAGAGTATAAACAATGGATAAGGGATAAAACTCTCCATCCGAGAGTTTAAACAATGGATAAGGGATAGAACTCTTGATATCCGAGAGTATAAATAAATGGATTAGGGATAGAACTCTTGATATCCGAGAGTATAAATAAATGGATTAGGGATAGAACTCCTTATCTAGGAGTATAAATAATAGATTTAGGGATAGAACTCCTTATCTAGGAGTATAAATAATAGATTAAGGGATACAACTCCTTATCTAGGAGTATAAATAATAGATCAAGGGATAGAACTCTTTATCCAAGAGTATAAATAGTGGATTGGGTTTAGGATTAGGAATGGGAATAGGATTAGGGGGTAGGAATAGGGGAGGTGAACTACGGTTACTCTGATCCTTCAAAATTGAAGGTACGTAGGCATAGGGTTGTAAACCCTAGCGAGTATAATTAATAAAAACTTAGGATTCTTTTGTAAATAAATCATTTAGCCAAACAAACAAGCATACCCTAGAACTTAAGGAGGATCCCATTGAGTACAATGGAGGTGAGAGGTGCCTAACACCTTCCCCTCACTTAACTGACTCCCGAACCTTAGGAATCTCCGCCCTTGGGATTATGGATTTTTAGGTTTATCATTTATTTTCCTTAGAAAAAATATGATGGCGACTCGAAATTTTTAGCCTGCCGCGACAGCTAGCGACTCTGCTGGGGACTCCTCCCTAGAGAGAGTCCCTCCTAACCTTAGGTTTTAGGGTCCTTGTTTGTTTTGGGAATTTTTAGTTTTTATTATTTTTTATTTTATGTTTTAATCTGCTTTTATTTATTATATTTGTCTATAATATTTGTTTTTATTTTTGTTATCTTGCATTGGATTGGGGCAAATAATGTGTGAAGCTAAAGCCCAAGCTTGGAGTATAACCCTAGATTAGGACGTGGAATGGAAATGTTTTTGGGGGGGATGTGACATCCCCAACAATCCATTGATGCCACACTCAGAATAGATCCTTCCAAAGGTGTCCTCGTGAAAGGGCTAGCCCCTAACGTAGAGGATGATTTGGGTGTGGTCCGAGACTCTGAGAACTTTTAGCCTACCCCTTACCAACTCATGGAGACCCTACGTATTTAACCCTCAAGGGCTGTTACTAGGGTCCTACCCAGATGAGACTTATCCCGAAGGATTACCGTAGGAAGGCATGCTCCTTCTCATGGTAAAACAAGGGTATAGTCTGTACCTTATTAGGTCGTTATGCTGTCCGAACTTTATATCCTACATGTGAGGGGATTGGGTAGACAAAACATAGATCCAACCTATTCTAGGGAGCCTAACTTTACTAGGGCATGCTTGCATATTACCTTACCCCAATCAAAGTACATAAATTTGCATTCATCATCCTCATAAATTTTTTTACATGGTCATGTCACAGGAATCTTAAATATTTTCAAAAAAAAGGGGTTAAAGTCAAAGACAATGGAATTCGGGAAAAAGAAAACTATCACGATCAAAGTAAGAACGTCTGACATAGGGAGCTTAAAAGCTTATGTTAGGGGGTTGCCTCAGGAAAGGAGAAAGCCCCTAATTCGTAAGTATGGGGATATATTAGATATTGTCACTACTCCTATTCAAGAAGAGGGTCTAACCGCCTTGGCTCAGTTTTACGGCACAGAGTTAAGGTGCTTCCAGTTTCAAGACTTTCAAATAGCCCCCACCCTAGAAGAAGTTCGTAGGATGCTGGGTCTCCCTAAGAACAACAAAGGTCCATTCAAGGCTTTAGGGTATCGCCCTACCTTCAAAGAAATGGAAAATGGTTTTCATATCCGTGAGGAAGACTTGCAAGCTAACTTAAAGGTTCAAGAAGATTTTCATTGGTTTTCTAAAGGGTTCTTAGAGAAGAAAGCCAATCATTTTGCTGCTTGCAAAAATTGGGCAGTCGTGGACGCTATCATGGTACTCCTCATCTTTGGGTTAGTTTCTATTCTCGAGGGCGAAGGACTTTGTAGACGTCGCTGCCATTAATTTATTCTTGGCTGTGACCATTGGAGAAGAAGATCCTACGCCGGCCCTCCTCGCAGATATGTACTTTACCCTTCACCAGAAATTTGAAAGAAGAGGAGGGGGCTATGTTGTGTTGTTCTTAGTTATTGTACAAATGGTTGTGTTTTCATCTAGTAAGGGATCTAAAGGATATGGAAAAAATGAAAGCCTATGATTGGTCTCAATATTTGGTATCTCTTGGTGATAAAGACATCTTGTGGTTCCCTCAAATACTCCTTCGAGACGACGTGGTCCTAAGCTGTGGGGATTTCCCTAATGTACCTTTGATAGGATCAAGAGGGTGCATAAGTTACAATCCGGTTTTATCAATGAGGCAATTGGGGCATCCATTGGCCTACAAGCCTGTAGCGAGCGATTTTAGACGCGGTTCTTAAGCGCTGGTCGCTCTCTACGGTTGAGCTTTAAACTACAGGTCGATTCATTTTTTATCCTATTGTGAGCTGAATAAGGAAGGGAAATAGATGTCTCCAATTAACCCTGCTTGCATACTGAGTTTAAACAGCGGTCTGTTAGGTTACGAATGCTATCAATGTGGGGGGCCTTTGTACTGGTTATTTGTATTTTCGCCAATACTATTTTCTTTCTAGGGCTTTCTAGCAGGGAACAAGGATTAGGATGTTAGGACTGATGCTTTTTGATAGATACATGAGAGTATGGGATTTGGGTTTTTTATTGATTGTGCTCGCTAAGATTTTTCTTTCAATCTTATGCCTACGTATTCCCGTTTACCAAAACAGGGAAATCAGAGCGTTCGTAGTTCCTCCTATTCTATGGGAGGAAATTGGTTTTTGGTGTCTTGTTTAAAGCCCAAGACGTGAAGCGAAAGGTAGTTTGTATCTTGTTCGAAGCCCAAGATATGAAGCTGAAAAGTCTATTTGTGTCTTGTTCAAAGCCCAAGACGTGAAGCTGAAGGACCTCGACTTTAGAGAGAATTTGTCATCTCTAAAGAAGGGTTTTTCTGTCACAACTGTTGGGTGACTGACTGTAAAGGAGGATTACTTTAACCGGGATACGCGGATCCTAGTAATGTCATAATTTCCTTTATAGAGGATTTTAACCTGAAGGAGAAGACTTTAACTCAGTGTTGAGCAATGCTATCTTTCCTTAGGAATTTCTCATGCTAAAAGAGGGATAGTGGCATGGATGTAGATGATCCAGAGGCTTGCCGCTTACAGCGATTAGATGAAGGGGAAGGAGTTGTTGATGTTTGTGTACTGTGAACGAGGCACAACTTTGATGCTAAAAGGTTAATTGGATTAACCAGTGGTTTTCTTATATAAAGCCTAAGAGGAGGCTGTTGGCCCAACAAGAGGGTATTTTGTATCTCGTACAAAGCCGGAGATGGAGGCGAAAAGGGTTTGACTCGACGAGGGAATCTTTTGGTATCTCGTATAAAGCCCGAGATGAAGGCTATTTTACTCAACAAGAGTTTTGTGTATCTCGTATGAAGCCCGAGATGGAGGCTGTTGTTTGTTTGGCAAAATAAGAATCTTTTTGTATCTCGTATGAAGCCCGAGATGGAGGCGAAAGGGGTGATTGACTCAACGAGGGAGTCTCTTATGTGTCTCGTACAAAGCCCGAGAGAGAGGGTAAACGTTGTTTGACTCCGCTGGGGAGAATCATTGTATAAAGCCCAAGAGGAGGCTAAGGTAACTGTTTTAGTTAAGTGACAGGTCCAGTATACTGATTTTGAAAGAGAAAATCAGTTCTTATATGAGCAACACTGTACTCAAGGATTTGATTCAAGGATCCGGGTTATTCCTGTTCTTCAAGGAAGCGGGAAATCCGAAGGGTATTGAGACTGTCTGAGTCTACGGGTTTTCTTCCTATTTAACGAAGGGGTCACTTGAGAATGTCTTTGAGACTCAAGGAAGTTAGACTGTCCAAGTCTAGAGTTTCTTCTTTTGTACTATGCTTTGAGAAACAGTAGTAGACTCTACGACAGGACTGTTCTATGAGGATGACTAGGTTCTGTTCCTATACCTCTAGGAGGTCGTCGGGACAATTTGTACGAAGCCCAAGAGGAGGCTGGAAACTTTTAAGAAGCCGAAGGGTCCTTGTACGAAGCCCAAGAGGAGGATATCATTCCCAGAGGAAGAAATCATTATACGAAGCCTAAGAGGAGGCGGTGAATACTTCTAAGAAGCCGGCGGGTCCTTGTACTAAGCCCAAGAGGAGACGGGGTTGCTTTTAGGAAGCCTGTGGGTCCTTGTACGATGCCTAAGAGGAGGCCGATGCTTTTAAGAAGCCCGTGGGTCCCCAAACCCCGAGAAATTCAAGGCAATGCTATTCACCGAGAATAGATCAAAGTCAGGAAAGTTCGAGAATTTGGAAGAAACTCAAAGATGCCATTCACGGGGAATACATTCATCTCTGGGAGTAGAGTTTCTTGACAGTTCCTAATGAGGACAGCCGAAGAGAAGACTGTATTTGGTGATCCTATTGGGGATCTAGTTGTCTATTTCTACGAACAAACGAAACGGCGTCACCTAGTTCTAGACGTAGTTGCCGGGGAAACTCAAAATATCTATACTATTATTACACAGTTGATATGAGTTTATGAAAGAAGACTTACAGTGAAACAGCCTCACAATACAGTTATATGTATATGAAAGCGGTAAATGAAAACAATAACCACTTACTCGGTTGTAGAGCTTCCATTCTGTTTGGTTAGTTGTTCAACAAAGAAAGATTGAAAACAACAGTATATTCAAAATCAAAGGAGAAATTGCTTTGAAAAGGAAAGATTTGGGGCTTACAGCTCAAGGAGAGGCCCAGGGTTTTATCAGTGAGCGCACTGTTGTTTTGTACAGAGGGACTTATACAAGTGACTGAGGCCCAAAAAGGTTTTCTGTACAAAGGGATGGGTCTTACACTCTTTCAAGAGGCCCAAAAAGTTTTAAAGAAAAAGAGTGGGGCTTATAACACGAGGGTAGGCCCAGTTGATTTTTTCGTTTAAAATGGCGATCGCGCCGAGGTTTTCTTTTAACGTGGAGGGACTTATACAATAAGTGAGGCCCAAAATGTTTTGGTTAAAAGGGGGTTGGGTCTTACACTCTAATAGAGGCCCATGCGTATTTTAAGAAAAGAAATGGGTCTTACTACTCGAGGGTAGGCCCAGGGTTATTTTGAAAAGGCGACGATCGCGCCATTTGTTTTTGACAGTATCAGGACTTATACAATACACTGAGGCCCAAAAATGATTTGGTAAAAAAAAAGGATTGGGTCTTACACTCTATTAGAGGCCCAAGTGTTTTGAAAATGATTTATGAGGGTTGAATTAATCCAAAACCCTAATTTGTTTTCAAAAATGTATTTAATTGAATAAAAATTCAATTAAAATGATCAAAATTGTTTATCATATGGAAAAAATAATTATGATCTTGGATTAATGCTTCAAAAATTAAGTATTGACCTACAAAATAATTAAAAAGCCTTAAAAGTTGCAAAATCAAGGTGGAAAAAATATTTCAAATGTTAAAAACAATTAAAACATTAATTCTTTGCAAAAATATCAATTATATAAAATAAATAATATTTTTGGGATTTTTTGGGAAAATAAAATATTTTAACATTTTTGTGAATTATTAAAAAAAGAATCAACTCAAAATCATTAAAACTCAGAGAGAAATTAATTTTTGAATCAATTAAACAAAATCACAAAATTCAAATATTTGAATTTGTGAAAAAGGCACCAAGAACACAATCAAGAACACACACGTTTTTCTGGGTTTGGCTGATTTGCGTTTTCCATCCAATCTCACTGAATACGTAATCATATCATGGAATCCACATATCATTATGCTCGTCTCAACCTCACGATCATGTTTATGTTAATTAATTTCATTTAAATTAAACATATAACAAGAAATCACGAAAAATCCTCAAGAACCCTAATTTTTGCATGAAGGCTAGGATTTTTGATACACGATTCAAACAATGCAATTAATTAAGGGGAAACATTCTATGCATGATTATGAACATTTGGCCAAAATATTGTGCGAGGAAATATGCATGGATTGAGAGATGACCAAGTATGAGCTTACCTCTAGGCCGTGACAGCAAGTGCAATGTGATTTTTGATTTGGAGGTGTTACAGATGAGTGGTGATGATCTGAACAGCTTCCCTACACCCTATGGATTGTGTTTGAATGCTTGGACTTGATGGAAATTGGCTGGATCACTTCATGGTATCTCAACTGCACTTTGGTTAAAACCTTGAGCAATTGACTGGTGGTTCTAAGAAATCAGTGTTCCAGTTGTTGTTTAAGTGTTTGATCAGCTCATATGTGATGTATGTGAGGTGTGTGAGTGATTGGTTTGATTGGGAAAGCTCTCAAACTCAAAACCCGATAGCTACCTTGCTAAGAAAGGCATTTTTGCCAAGAGAAAGAGATTTTGAGGAAAGCATCTGTTAGATGGCTTTGGTGTACTCAAACTGATCACAATTGAGCTCTATTTATAGTAGAGCAGGTTTGTTTTGCAAGGAATAGTGAATGGCAGCCGCTAAGTAGGTTTGGCCAATGTTGGCCAATGGAAATCCAAGTCTCCTCTAGCCATTGACTAGAGGTTAGGGCACAGAGCCTTGGTTCCCTTGGTCTTGGATAAGTCTTGACTGATTTTAGATGAGAATGACTCAGTCCATGCCACCTTGATGCTTCCATTGAATGCTCCAATCCAAATTTGAAGTCTTGTCCCTATTTTGGCCATTCTAGGTTCAACATGCTATTTCTTGTTCCATGGACTTTGGAGGCTTGGCTCAGTGATTGTCCCCTTTAGATTCAATCCTATGAGGTGTCCAAGTGGATAGGAGCATTTGGATTTGGCTGATTTTGGAAAATCGACCAAAAGTGCAAATTCTGCCTTGCCTTGACAGATTTCAGCAAGGCAACTTTCCAATGTCATATCTCATGACTTAAATGGAATTTGGCAATGTTCTTGGTCATTTTGGAAAGCCCTTACATCATACAACAACTGTTTGAACATGTTTGGTTTTGATCTCTTTTGAATCCAAGTGAAAAACCCCCCTACATTTGGCAAAAAGTGAAGACAGATTTGGACTTAGTGAAAATTTCACTAAGTGTTAGAAAAAGTAACATTTTCATTTTTCAGCCATTTTGATCACTCCATAACTCAAAATCCTTAATGAATTGGACTTAGGTCTAGTTGAAGTTTTTGTAGAGGGTAATGAGGGCTACAAATCCATATTTGGATGAGAAAAAATGGCCTTGTGGTTTAAGAGTTATGGTCCTCCAAAGTTGGTACCCTTGTTACTTTATTTTTAACTTAGAAAATTTTCTAAGTTTTTATGGTTACCCCTTTTACAAGTTATCCAACTTTTCTTGATTTTTCTTGATGAATGAGGATTCAAATCATACATAAACATAATTTTAGGGTTAAAAAACCATTTTGGTGAAAAATCTCAAAAAGTCAAAGTTGACTTTTGTGCACAGTTGACTTTTTATCAGATGAATTCCAAACTGTGCAATTCTTCAGGAAATCATGTCCTTGACCTAAATCAAACTTGATGGACATGTTCCATGGGTGTCATAGGGTGTATTGAATCATATCTTAGGGCTTGGGAGCATGTCCTGGTCAAAAGTCAAAGTTATAGTTGACTTTTTCCTTAAAACCCTAATTGTGGTGCAGATGAAATTGAGACTTGTTGCTCAGGCTTCTTGGATTAATCCATTGTTCCAAATGGATCAATATAGTATTTTGGAGACCCTCAATTCCTCTCTTGAGGTCTTGGTTCATGATTTGCACCAAAAGTCAACTTAGGGGTGAATTAGGTCAAGAAACCCTAATTCCCGATTTTTGATGTATGCATCCCCTGAGGCAAAATTGACTTGGTGATTGGGTCCATGAGGTTCCATGGAGTATATTAGGTTGTGTTTGGGATCATTGGCTCATGCAACCTTGTGCTTAATCCTTGGAGTGGGAGTCCGTTTGATCCATTGTGAATGTTTGAGAGGTTTAGACAAGTTGAAGATCATGTCATTCCTAGATAGTTCCTTTGTCTAAGGCTCAGAGAGGGCTTGAAACCCTAATTTTGATTGTAGTGGATGCTTACCCATCTTTGGGGAGACTGACAAGGTATAATGGTTCCCCCATATTGTGATGATGATTTGCACAATGATGGGAAATCTTAGAGGTCAAAATTTGGGGTATGACAAAGGCAGAGGATAGGTGGTTAGAAGGCTTCGTCCTACAAAATGTAGCTGGAAATCATCCCGATGTTCTAAAGATTGCTCAAGCTTGGAAGTTAAGTATCAAAGGGAAGGGCAGTCTTAAAAGACCAAGGGAAGAATATAAGGTACCATATCTGCAATGGATGAAAGAAAGGGTGAGGATAGTGAAGTTGCCTTTTACTCTGGATCGTCCTATTAATCTAAGGGTTCCCCCACCTGCCGCAATCTCCATAGAGGAAATTGAAAGACTCAGAGAGACTATTGCACAATTACAAAAAGAAAAAGAAGAGTGGGAAGGTAAATATTACCAAGCCACTGGAGAAAATAGTCAGTTAAGAACGATTCTCAATGAAGTTATGGAGCAATCAAAGATCAATAAGGGGATAGCTCAGATGGAGGAAGAGAAGAAGGAACAAGCTTACGCCGACCTTCAAGCTGTGAGTTCACGCCTCAAAGACCACAAAGAGCAACTAGATAGAGCCTGGTGTCAAAGGGACGAGTGGAGGGACATTTGGATGACATCAATGCAAAGAGAATTCAAAGAGGGATATGATAGGTGTATCCACAACCTTAAAGCTGAAGTCCAAAGCTTATCTAGTGCTCTTCTTGAGAGCAAAAGGCAAGCCCTAGATGCAACTGTGCAATTGATATCAGCCGAAGAGCTTCTTGCCCTACGGCCAGAAGGATGGTTAGAAACTCAAGAGGAGAACCAGGAGCTTAGAAGGCTATATGGGGAGCTTCAGGATTCATACGAAGATCTAAGGGCATGGGCCATTTATGTTGAAGAACATAACCAACAGCTAGAGCAAACTACTAGGGAGGATTTACAGATCATGGCAAAGTTATGAGATGACGAGGCATATTATCGAGAAAGGTATCAGAAGTTGGTCTTACTATCCAACGATCTCATCCATGAGATCCCTCGAAGTTTGAAGGAGGCAGAGTACATGGCTGATATCTTCAAGCCGGTCAAAGAGATTGCCGATTTTCTTGCACTTTGTCGTGAGATGGTAGAGGAGTTTAGGGCTAGGATTAGGAGAAGGATTTAGCTTTCTTATGTAATGACTTCTTACGTTTGGTTTTTGTTATGAATAATTTAAGGTTTTATCTCTAGTTTGGTTTTCCTTATGTAATAAATGGGGCTGTGACCCTAATACTTTCTTTCTATTAATAAAAGTATTTGTTTTCCATTATCATTGGCTTTAATCTTAATAAACGAAAGTTTAAGATTCCTGAAATAAAAATTTTTTTTGCATACTCATACATTCATGCATAACATTCAAAAAGAAAACATCAAACGGAAATTATTTTTTCCTATCTTCTCTCAGAATCATCGCAACAATCTGACGTCTCGACCCAACACCCGTGCTCACCAGAAGAAAGCTATTGAACAAATGGAGTTGAACCACACTGCTCTAAAAGGAGATGTGGATGTTGTCAAGGGAAATGTGGAGGAAATGAAGGACAAAATCGACCAACTGACTCGAGCTATTCAGAATATGATAGCAAGAGACACCGAGGCTAGTAACCGTAGGAGTGTCCCCACCCCTCCTCCCCAGTATGAAGATAGTAATCCTCTTTTGGGATTTGCGGCTGACTTGGAACGTGAAGCATTAGAGGCTAGTAAAGGGAAGACTAACACTCAACCTCATGTAGGGTCTGTTCCTCCACCCGAGCACAATGGAGAATCACGACCTATACAGATACCTGTCACTCGTGAGGTCTCTGAAGACTGGCACCTCCAGTATGGAGAGGAAGACTCAAGGCAAGTAGTTCGTGAAACCAAACTAGCTGCCATGGAAGGAAGAAAGGAGGATGAAAAGTATAAGATAATTGAGGAACAATTAAGGGCTGTGGAAGGATTCAAGATCTTTTGGATTGATGCCTTGGAAATGTGTTTGGTACCCGACGTGGTCGTGCCTCCTAAGTTTAAGGCACCTAACTTCGAGATGTATAAAGGGGTTAGTTGTCCCAAAAATCACATTCGGATGTTTTCCTGAAAGATGGAGCCCACGCTAAGAACGAAAAGCTGATGATGCATGTTTTCTAAGACAACCTTAGTGGGGCATCCTTGGACTAGTACATGCTGCTGGAAAGGACCCACATCAAGAACTGGGAGGATTTGGCGAGTGCCTTCATAAGGCAATACCAATATAATGTAGACATGACCCCTAATCGCATGCAATTGCAAAACATGTCTCAGAAAGGGAACGAATCTTTTAAGGAGTATGCCCAGAGATGGAGCCTCTCGTGTGCAACCTCTGTTGAGGGAAAGCGAGCTAGTAGATACATTCATGGGAACTCTGCAAGGATTATACTATGAAAAGATGATTGGATCTGTCTCAACAGGATTTGCGGATTTGGTTATCATTGGGGAAAGGATTGAGAATGGATTAAAAAGCGGGAAGATTGGAACATTGGCTTCCGATTAACATAACAACAAAAGGTACGTCGTAAACCGTTCGAAGAAGGAGGCCAACGCCATTTCTGCTGATAGGTATACTCAAGCACCTTATAACCCTTACGTGGCAGCCACGATCTCTGGTCAAGCATCTCTTACGCTCTAGATCCAACAACCAAGGGCACCACCCCCTCAAAATCAGCAACAATAGAAGTACCCCCGAAGGGAACAAAAGAGGCAATGGAAGGAATTTGACAGTATACCCACTACATATACTCAGATCCTGCTAATGTTAATCCAAAAGGGATTGGTAGAAATCAAGCCGTTAGGGCCCCCTCCTACGCCTCCTCCTCGAGGGTATGACGCGAATGCTGGATGTGATTACCATGCTGGATCGCCAGGGCATACGACTGAAAAGTGTTTGGCCCTCAAGTTTAGGGTGCAAGATTTGCTGGATCAGAAGGTCATTAACTTTAGTTATGACACCCCAAATGTAGGAGATAACACTTTCCCAGGGAACGCTGGACCAACGGTTAACTCCATTGAGGGAATGGGAGAGAATGTCCTAATTAGAGGGGTAAAACAAGTAAAGACCCCTATGACGAAAGTGAGAGAAGTATTAATTGGGTACGAGGAGTTTGAAAGGCTGCACGGTGACTGTGAGGATTGTGCGGCTAATCCCAATAGCTGTAAGAGAAGGGAAAAGGAAACACTGTGTAAACCTGAGGGAAGGGAAAAGACATGGTCTCGCGACCAAGAGAAATGGGTAAGGGAGTCGGTTACGCGAGGGGAAGGTATTAGCACCCCCACGCGTCCATCGTACTCGATGAGATCCATGCTTGTTGTTATCGATCAAAGGGTGTCATCATCTGGAGCTCCACTGCTACTTAAAAGGAAAAGCAACGGGAACGGAGGAGAACGAAGAAACGAGGAAGAAAAGAAAAGGAAGTGACTCGATAGGACATCGTCGTCCTATGCCTACGTATTCCCTCGTCCAATGGGAAAGTCATAGTCAACGTAGTTCAGGCACGAACTAAGGGGGGAGGTTGCTCGCTAAGACATCGCCGTCTTGTGCCTACGTATCCTCAATCTAACCAGAAGGAGGAAATCAGAGCAGTCATAGTTCGACCTAACAAGGTTGGTGTTTTTTATGAGCGACGTTAAGTTCGCGTCCGGTAGTTAGGGTCGATGCCTGTTTGCGATGAAACAGAAAATAACTTGTCCTTTTTTGAAAAAAGGTTTGAAACTTAACGATCCTGAAGGATAAAAAAGGTTTGAGTTTGTTTTATGTTTTTTAGACAAGAAGTGGATTGAAGTTAATTTGTAACTTGCATTGCACCCAAGTCTACAACATAGGAACGAATACGTCGCGTATCGTCCCCAACAGGACATACACTAAGCACCCTAGAAGAATGAATGGAGATCCCCCATACCTCACTTACCATGTATAAGGCTCATGCGCAATACACGTTAACCTTTATTAGGTGTTTTAGAGAACTTATGAGATGAGAAGAGAAGACTCAAAGGAGAATAAAACACTAAGGGGAAACTAATTGCTCCTAATGTTATCATGCAAAAGTGGCCCTAAGGTCAAGGTTTGAGAACCTAAGTCTAAACAGAATAGAGGGATAGCACTACCTAATGCTTATCCTACCTCACCTTAATCAAAAATTAAGGATGAGCTAGGATCCCAAAAGGGGTGGGAAAGTTGTACACAAAGCATTATATCATACTATTCACAAAAGGAAAAGACAAGTAAGATAGATGAGAGATGAAAGAAGAGATGAACATGGATAACCATCCACATGTTCAAGCACCTTACCTCTGCCCCTACATAAAAGGTTAGTACCAAACGATTACAAGTAATGAATACAAGTATCAAAAGTAAACCAAACAAATGCTAGTTGCTTCAAGAAGACAACTTGAAAAAACAAACAAAAGCTAAACCATAAGGGAAGAGTCCTAAGAGTTAAGGAACATCTAAGGTCAGTAGGTATAGGCCAATGGGTCCTACTAAGGTAAACATGCCATGTGAAAGCAAACAATGTCAAACTATGTATCAAAAGTTCATACAATTACAAGTTATGCATTAACTATGCAATGTGAATGCAAATGAATCAAAAACATGAATAAATGCATATGTAAACATCAAATTCAGAAGTAAATGACATTTAAGAATGTGTAGAGATGTCATTAAGATAGCATGAGATTCATAAATGCAAACATTTATCAAGTAGGAAGAAGTGGGAGCAAACATCGTTCAAGTTCCAACAATGAAGCATACTTGTAATGCAAGTAAGAAATGAAGATGTAAGATGAACAATCATGTAATATGAATGCAAGTCAGTAGCATATGGCATTGTATATGACATTTAGAAGTCAAGAATGTATGCACAAAGTTCACACAAGTATCATGTTGAAACACATTGAAGATTAGAATCAAACATGGTTCAAACTAGGTCATACAAGTTCAAACAAACATCCTAAGATTTATGAACTTAAGAGACATGTGAGGTGATCTTAGAAGCCATGGAATAGGGTCAAGAATGATTACAAACAGAAGTGGAATCATGTCAAAGTGAATGTGCAAGATCATACAAGAGTTGATACAAACATGTGCACAAAGAAGGTTAAGTGAGAATGCACAATTACACAACACATTTCAAGTTAAAACATGTGCATACAAGTCATGTAAGGATGAAATTTGAGTGACCTATAACATGAGAAAAATGACCTATAATTTTCATGCAACATGGATTAAAAGGTCTCAACAATTTTCAAAGAAGGTTGCACACAATGCATATTAAAAACCCTAGCATAAGTCTTCTAGCATCCACACAAACAAACATGCTTTTATATAATCCCTAAGATCATGTTAGAAGGATGAGAAAATTGGAAGAAGGCATGTGAATTAAAGGGAAAAGAGCAAGTAAACATGTCTCAAGAAGATGGATCAAAATCAATTACCAAACATGTTCAAAGGTGCTTCACAAGATCATACAAGTTACACAAATAAAGTGCCCAAAGATAGCATTCAAAAGCCAATGAAAAATACTTCTAAAAATATATAAAAAATGTACGAGATGCCTCAATATATTATACCAGCATGTATCAATTATTAGGCAAAAAATCAATTCACAACTATGTCAAACAAATTAGAAAGGATGTATGTATCATGAATAAATGCACATACAAAAGAAATTAGAAGAAATTCTTGAAAATATAGCAAAATGATCCAAAATCAGAAAATAAAATATGGAAAACTTATTTAAATGTCTAAGAATGCATCATGAATTTTTTGGGAATTTTTGGATGCTCAAAAGTATTTTTAGAAATCAAATAGCAAACAATTATGAAAAGAAAAGAATAAAAAACAAAAGAAATGGCCATGGGGGTGCAACAAAAGCAAAAGTCAAGTTCAATTGTGCTTTGGGCCTAGAAGCGTGGGGTGTGAATATCACACAATTCAAAAATATTCAGAAAAATGATCACGTGCCAGGGATGATGGATCATTAATGCGCTGGCGTGTTTTGGTGTGTTGGATCAAAGCAATCGTGTGGTTATGTTATAACCTAGAAAATGAGTTAGGGTTCTTGTGGTTGATGAACACCACCGGTCGGAGAAGGCTCCGGTCATCTTCTCCGGCCACTCTCCACCGTGCCAAAAATTTCAGGTCAACAGAAATTGACAAATCGTATACCAAAATGATTCTCTCAACTTGTAGATTATGGATCCAGGCTTAGAATTCACAAACAATTCACACCAGATCAAATCGAAGCCAAGAAATTTGCCCTAGAAAATTCAACTAAGCACCTAAGGTGCCTATCAACTAGCCGGATGTTACATTGCTCCTATTGAGCTCCAAAATAATAAAAAACAAGTTTAAAATTCACAACACGAAGGCAATAAAGTTGAGAAGAAAAACCTGTATTGAATCAAGCCTTGGATCAAATATAACCAGAGGTGAGGTTCCTAGCTTGCTTGAGCTTCAAATTAGTCAAATGAAGACAATGCCAAACGTCAAATCTTGAGAATTCGTTGATGAAGATAAAATCAAAGTGCAGCTCCTCTTCCTTTGCTTACTTCATTGATGATTATTCAAAGATGAAGATGAAGAATAGTAGAGATACTTGCAGAGAGAGAGAGAGGAATGAAGCTTCGAGAGAGAGAGAAGAGTTTGAAATTTCAGAAAAGTGAAGAATGATTCAAGTTTTCTTGAAAATTAGTTAGAGTTTGGCTTTTATATCCTTAGTTAATTTCTAACTGTCATGGTTGACAGTTAGAACCATGGTTAGGAGTGAGGTTAAGTGAAAATGAGAGTGAAGAGGGAAAATGAAAATGAATTGAATGTGGAGAGTGAAGTGAGAATGGCACAGGTTTGTGTTGCTTTGTTCATGTGTGGAGAAGAGCATGACATGTTATGGTGGTGATTAAGATGGAGGGTGATGGTTATGTGATGCTGAGCTTCTTGTACAAACTTCTTGTGCAAGTTTCTTTTTGGTTTGAACATACATGGCAATGTACACATGAGCATGTGATGTGTAAGGTGTTTGTTTAGCTTAAAATGGCAAGGTCTAATGACATGGGATGATACATACTTAACATGCACATGAGAATGACAAGGACAAGGCTCTTTTTGGTTTGAATTGCTTTACTTGGTATTGAAGAAATCAGTTGTGATGATGATGACTTTGGAGAATTGAATCTCAATGGTCATGGGATGAAATGATGTGGTTAATGGATCTTTGGAAAGAGGGGATGGAGGAGAACAAGATTGGTGTGTAAAGCGATCCCAATAGGAGCCTTTAACATGCTTAAAATTGGTCTTGAAAATGCTTGGTCCAAACGTCCTTAGCATGCCAACCTGACTTAGTCGTGCATGGCTCCTATGCATGTGAAATAGATCAGCTTGAGGCCCCTACTTTGCCTCACCAAATCTCCCAAATGGTTGATCACATGAAAAATCTTTCAACACCAAAGTTGAAGAGGGGATTGAGAGGAATAAAAGTGATGTTGAACATTTTTTGAATTGAAACCTCCATCAATGAGATATTTGGTTATGAACTTGTACACAACATGCACACCAAGTGTTTGTGAAAATAACTGCGTGCTGACTGGTCATGACTTGCCAATTTGCCTCAATTTGTCTCAACTTTAATTGATCACATCTCTCTCAATTTTAATCCAATGAGGATGTTCTTGGTATGATTTTGAAGCTTGGAATGTGAACTTTTGATAGGAATCCACAACCTTTGAATTTGAAGCTTGGAACATGGAAAAAGAATGCCTCAAAAGTGACCCTTTAACTTGATAAAACTTGCCATAAATGGAAACCCTAAGTTTCTAAATTTAGCAACTTTGAATCCTTCTTGATTTTTGATGAAACCCTAGATATTCCTTGATCAAATATTTCACCAATGAACATATTTGACACGAGGAACAATATTTTGACCTCAAAAAGTCAAGAGTTGACTTTTTCCTCTACACAGTTGACTTTCCCCCAATTCTCCTGATTTTCAGTCAATTGATCAATTGAAACCCTTCCAAACCTAATTAATGGACAATTCTCCAATCTTAGACACTTAAGGACATGAGGAATACCATAGAATCAAGTCTTGCCCAAAAAGTAAAAAATAAACTGATTTTATGGCAAACCCTAATTTTGGTGCCCTCTGTCTAGGAGGAATCAGCACATCTTCCAAATCTAAATTCCTCTGAGTATGATGTGTATCCTCTCAAACCATGATGAGATGTGCCATTTGGTGATGATAGAAGCTCAAGGATCTTGCCCATTGGGGTGTTATACTCAAGAATTCCAAAAACCCTAATTTTGCACTGGTTAGGAGAATGTGAATTCCATGAAATCTTTTGACAAGCTTGATCATATGATGAGATGGTATATCAATTAAGATACCTTGAGGCTCAAGGTTCCTTTGATTGGATTTAGATACCTTGATCCCATGCTAAGGCCAATGATATGCAAAGATGATAATGCAAGAACGCAATGAAACATAAGCCAGTCAAAGCTAAAGCATGGGGGCAAATTTTGAGGTGTTACAGCTGCCCCTATTCAAACTTCTTGGATCCGAGGGTATGATAGCAACGACTTTCAGACAATCAGGATACACGGGGTTTGAATACCAAAATAACCTGGAAATTTGCAACCTGTGGGGGTAATGAAATAAAGTGTTTTCCAACCAAAGACGGACTTAGAAATAGTGAATACCAACCAATAGTTAGGACAATGAGAACGCCGACCAAAGGCGTGCTTACAACAAAAGAGACCAACCAAAAGTTGGGGTAAAGGAAGGACACCAACCAAAAGTGGGGATATCAAGGAGAATACCAACCAAAAGTCGGGGTGAAATACACACTAACCAAAAGTTAGGACAACGAGAACTCCGACCAAAGGCGTACCCATAATAAAAGATACCAAACAAGAGTCGGGACGAAATACGCTAACCAAAAGTTAGGATTACGAGGACGCCGACCAAAGCCGTGCTTACAGCAAAAGAGACCAAACAAAAGTTGGGGTAAAGGAAGGATACCAACCAATAGTTGGGACAAAAAACACTAACCAAGAGTTAGGACAGCACAGGAGACCAACCAATAGTTTGGATGAAAGATACTCACTAAAAGTTAGGATAACGAGGACGTCGACCAAAGGTGTACTCACCACAAAGGAGACCAACCAATAGTTGGGATGAAATACACTAACCAAAAGTTAGGACAACAAAGGAGACCAACTAAGAGTCGGGATGAAGGAGACCAACCAATAGTTAGGACAAAGCACACTAACTAAAAGTTAGGATAACACAGGAGACCAACCAATAGTTGGGATGAAAGATACTAACCAAAAGTTAGGATAACGAGGATGCCGACCAAAGGCGTACTCACCACAAAGGAAACCAACCAATAGTTGGGATGAAATACACTAACCAAAAGTTAGGACAACAAAGGAGACCAACCAAGAGTCGGGATGGAGGAGACCAACTAATAGTTGGGATAAAGCACACTAACCAAAAGTTAGGACAACGAAGACGCCGACCAAAGGCGTACTCACCACAAAGGAGACCAACCAAGAGTTGGGATGAAATACACTAACTAAATGTTAGGATAACGAGGACGCCGACTGAAGGCCTACTCACAATAAAAGATACCAACCAATAGTCGGGATAAAGTGCACTAACCAAAAGTTAGGATAACGAGGACGCCGACCAAAGGCGTACTCACCACAAAGGAGACCAACCAAGAGTTGGGATGAAATACACTAACCACAAGTTAGGATAACGAGGACGCCGACCAAAGGCGTACTCACAATGAAGAATACCGACCAAGAGTTAGGATGAAATACACTAACCAAAAGTTAGGATAACGAGGACGCCGACCGAAGGCGTACTCACAATGAAGGAGACCAACCAAGAGTTGGGATACACTAACCAAAAGTTAGAATAACGAGGACGCCGACCAAAGGTGTACTCATAACGAAGGAGACCAACCAATAGTTGGGTTGACGAGGACGCCGACCAAAGGCGTACTCACAACAAAAGAGACCAACCAAAAGTCAGAACGAAATAAGAGAGATCAACCAATAGTTGGGATAAAGGAGACCAACCAATAGTTGGAATTACGAGGACACCGACCAAAGGCATACTCACCACAAAGGAGACCAACCAAGAGTTGGGATAAGATGTACCAACCAAGACAGAGATTACCAACTAAGAGTTGGGACAGCAGATGTTAACAAAAAATTAGGCTAACGAGGACACTGACCGAAGGCGTACTCACAACCGAGAAGACCAACCAGTAGTTGGGATAACAGATACTAATCAAAAGTTAGGATAACCAAGAACGCCGACCAAAGGCGAACTCATAATGAAGAATACCAACCAAGAGTTGGAATAACAGCCGGAAATGCACATGAAGTAGAATCAACGGACTTACGACCTGAAAAGAAGATGACTCCGCTAGGGAAAGAGAAATCTACACAGACAACTCTGTAGGGGAGTATAGGAAAGAACAACAATAAGAAGGACGATTCCACTGGTTGCAGTGTAATGTTGAACAACATCTCCTGAATTACATCTATTTCTGCTGGGGACAGAAACTGGTAACAGATATCAAACCTGGCCTATGCGTCGAATGCATATGTTTGAATTTTTCTCTGGCGTAATGCTCTATACAAAATGGAAATGCTACGCATTTGGGAGGATTCCATGCAAGAATACTTATGCAATGCAAAAGAGGTGCTCCAGTAAAATAAATGCTGAAGACGAAGGCAACTCCACGGGGATGACAAACTAACTTGTCCTCTGAATTAAAAGACCTTGCTAAGGAAGATTTCACTGAACGACTTCCTGATCACCAACTCTGCTGGAGATGAAGACCCCGAGAGAAATTCCACCCTGTTGGAGATGGATAAAGACGAATATTGAAGGTGGAACCCAAAGAGAATTTTCTTCCTAGGGATTACCAATGACTTCTGCCGAAGTTAGAACTCAAAACCTGGATCTGAAGGATTCCAATAACAATTGGACTTAAGACCTTCTGGGGATATCAACCGCTGTTGAACAAACCACTGCGAAGATCACCATCCAACTCTGCTTGTGGGACAAGTCAATAATACCGAACCTGCTTGGGGACATTACTGAACTTAACCTGCTGCTGGGAGACATTTGTACCTTCACCCTGTTAGGGAATATCAGCCACTATTAGCACACCTGCTTAAGGAATGGTGATTGACGACATGAACTCTGCTAGAGGATACCATCAAGCTTACTCATCTGTTGGGGATTAGATTATGACGTTGCTGATGAGAAAAACACTTCCTGACTAGCTGAGGAAAATGGGTGCCAAGACTCTATGGGGAAAAACATCTTTGTCCAAAGAAGATATTCCATCAGTCTCTTGCTGGGGATGCAGAAGTATCAACTTCTGGCTGCTTGCTAAGAGAGTAATCAATCACAACTCTAGCTGGGGAAATAATCCTTTGTACTCTGGCTGGGGAGAGTAACAACCTGCTGAGGAGGATGAAATTTCAATGCTGAGGAGAATAGCTCTACTGGGGAGAAACTTGCTGCCATGCAAACAAAATCAATAGTATATGCAAAATGGCTATCTCGATTACCATTACAATGACCGTTACTTGAGCAATTTCCACTGTTTTCTGATATGCTTCGCAAAGCTTAACATTTTCGCATGCAATGTTTATAAAAAATATCGGACGTTTTCACAAACAGAAACAGTTAAAGTAAAAACACAAATGGAAAGCTCTTTGAATGAAAATGAAAGTTTTATTGAATGAATTGGCCTATAAATAGGCATTTACATTCGGAAGAAACTCCTGAAAAGAGGTAATTGCACAAAAAAGTAAAAGAAAATACACATGTCGGCAATGTGGGGAACAAATATCTACCATGATTCAATTTAGCTATGACCCGATATGGCTCGTTTATCCGCTTATGCTTTGACCTTCGAAGAGACTGACTGGACTGATTCCTTTCCTTAGAAACATCCAAGTATCAAAAGTGTTCACAGATCGAACGCAGATCGTAGCCTCTTGCTTTCAAATCCCTAACTTTTGCCTGGATCGCCCTTTTCGGGTTTTCAATCCACCGGGATACCCATTTTTGCCAAAGTTGCCTTTTAAGGTTTTCAACTTTGCGGGTTTATTCTTTTCTTTTTCTTTTTATCCCTAACTTTTGCCCGAACCCTTTCTTTTTTTGGTTCGTCGGGATGCCCTTTTTTGCTTGGACTTTCTTTTTATGTCCAGCGGGTCTCTTTTATGCAAAGTATTTTTTAACTACGTCTGTGTTCACAGGGGACGTAAAATCTTCGTCATCCATAGTTGAGAGTAATAAGGCTCCACCAGAGAAAACCTGTCTTACTACATATGGCCCTTCGTAATTTGGAGTCCATTTGCCCCTGTGATCTGTTTGAGGAATAAGGATCCTTTTCAAAACCAATTCACCGGCCTGAAAACACCGAGGACACACTTTCTGATCAAAGGATTTCTTCATCCTGCTCTGATACAACCGACCATGTGTAATGGCTTCCAATCTCTTTTCCTCGATAAGGTTCAGCTGATTCAATCTGGAATGCACCCATTCAGCTTCATCAAGCTTCACATCTGCCAGAATTCTCAAAGAAGGAATCTCAACCTCTAGTGGTAGAACTGCTTCCATACCATATACCAATGAGAAAGGAGTTTCCCTAGTTGATGTGAGTACCGAAGTACGATAACCGTGTAAAGCGTAAGGCAACATCTCATGCCAGTCTTTATACGTCACCACCATCTTCTGCACAATCTTCTTGATATTCTTATTTGCCGCTTCAACAGCCTCATTCATCTTCGGACGATAGGGAGAAGAATTGTGATGTTCAATCTTAAAGCTCTGACATAGCTCCTTCATCATCTTGTTATTCAAATTTGAACCATTATCAGTAATGATTCTCTCCGGGACTCCATACCGGTAGATAATGTCGTTCTTGATAAACCGGGTTACCATTTGTTTGGTGACGTTGGCATACGAGGCTGCCTCCACCCACTTCGTGAAGTAATCAATGGCAACCAAAATGAAACGATGCCCATTGGAAGCATTCGGCTCAATCTTTCCAATCATATCAATGCCCCACATAGCAAAGGGCCAAGGTGATGACAACACATTCAGAGGAGTAGGCGGCACATGCACCTTATTTGCATAAATCTGGCATTTGTGACATTTCCGGGCGTAATTGAAATAATCAGACACCATAGTCATCCAGTAATACCCCTCTCTCAACAGCTTTCTAGCCATAGCATGCCCATTGGCATGGGTACCGAAATATCCTTCATAAACTTCTTCCATTAACAGGCTTGCCTCGTGTTCATCAACACAACGTAGCAAGACCATGTCAAAGTTCCTCTTGTACAGCACATCATCTTTAGTCAGAAAGAAATTCCCTGCCAACCTCCTCAAAGTTTTCTTATCCTTGGCAGACACACCCCCTGGATACTCTTGACTCTTCAAAAAAACCTTAATATCATGATACCAAGGTTTTCCATCTGATACACTTTCAACCGCAAACACAAAAGCTGGTCTATCTAGACACATGATTCTGATTGAGGGAGTTTCATTCCAACGATTCACCTGATACATCGAAGACAATGTTGCTAACGCATCTGCCATCTGATTCTCTAACCGGGGTATATGATGGAAATCGACTCTGTCAAAGAAAGGTAACAACCTTCTAGCATAGTTGTTATAAGGCACCAAATTCGCTTGACGAGTTTCCCATTCACCTGTAATCTGATTAACTACCAAAGCAGAATCACCATATACATCGAGGTTCTTGATTCTCAAATCAATTGCTTCTTCTAACCCCATGATGCATGCTTTATACTCCGCCTCATTGTTGGTGCATACGAACGCTAACCGGGCAGTGAAGGGTATATGGGAACCCTTTGGAGTCGTAATGATTGCCCCGATTCTGTTACCATATGAGTTAACAGCCCCATCAAAGACCAGCTTCCATTGGGATCCAATTTCAGGTCCTTCATCAGGTAGCGATTCTTCATAGTCTTTCATCTTTAGAAACATGATATGTTCATCTGGAAATTCAAACTTCATCGGTTGATAATCCTCAATTGGCTGTTCAGCAAGATATTCTGACAAAACACTTCCCTTAGTGGCTTTTTGTGAAACATACTAAATATCGTATTCTGTCAAAACCATCTGCCAACGGGCTATTCTTCCAGAAAGCGCATGCTTTTCAAACACATACTTGATTGGATCCATCTTTGAAATCAAGAGGGTTGTGTGGTTTAACATATACTGCCTCAAACGCTTAGCGGTCCAAGCGAGTGCACAACATGTTTTTTCCAACATTGAGTACCTCGACTCACAATCAGTGAACTTTTTACTCAGGTAGTAGATGGCATGCTCTTTTCTACCTAACTCGTCGTGTTGACCGAGCATACACCCCATTGAATTCTCAAGAACCGTAAGATACATAATCAATGGCCTTCCCGGCACTGGCGGCATAAGGATCGGAGGTTCCGGCAAATATTCTTTTATTTTTTCAAATGCCTTTTGACAATTTTCGTTCTACTTGACCGCTTTATCTTTTCTTAACAATTTGAATATTGGTTCACACGTAGCTGTAAGATGAGAGCTGAATCTAGAAATGTAGTTCAATCTCCCTAAGAAACCACGAACCTCTTTTTCTGTTCTCGGTTCAGGCATTTCTTGTATGGCTTTTACCTTAGCAGGATTAACCTCGATACCTTTTTCCCTGACAACAAACCCAAGTAATTTTCCAAATCTCACCCCGAAGGTGTACTTGTTCGGATTCAACCTCAGTCTGAACTTTATCAACCTTTCAAACAGCTTCTGAAGATTTACCAGATGCTCTTCCTCCATTTGTGACTTCAGAATCATGTCATCAACATAGATCTTGATCTCTTTGTGAATCATATCATGAAAGAGAGTCCCCATTGCCCGCTGAGAGGTTGCCCCAGCATTTTTCAATCCAAAGGGCATTACCTTGTAACAGAATGTTCCCCACGGTGTTATGAACGTCGTCTTTTCCATGTCTTCTTGGGCCATTTTGATTTGGTTATACCCAGAGAAGCCATCCATGAAAGAAAATATCGAATATTGAGCAGTGTTGTCCACTAACACGTCAATGTGAGGAAGTGGGAAATCGTCTTTCAGGCTTGCTCTATTTAGATCTCTGTAGTCAACACACATCGTGACCTTTCCGTCCTTCTTAGGTACATGCACGATGTTAGCAACCCACGGAGGATAACTTGTCACAGCCAGAAATCCAGCATATATCTGTTTCTGAACCTCTTCTTTAATCTTGACAGACATTTCCGGTTTCATCCTTCTCAGCTTCTGCTTAGCAGAAGTACATCCCTCTTTGAGCGGCAGCCGGTTACCACGATGGCAGTGTCAAGCCCGGGCATGTCTTGGTAAGACCAGGCGAAGATATCAACATACTTTCGAAGCATTTCAATCAGTCTTCCCTTTACACTGTCTTCCAAAGCAGCCCCAATCTTTACTTCTTTCTTTGCATCCTCGGTTCCCAAATTAACAATCTCAATCTCCTCCTGATGAGGTACAATGACCCTTTCCTCCTGTTTCAATAGTCTGGCCAATTCCTCGGGTAAGTCACAATCTTCATCAGTCCCTTCTTCATCCTGATAAATGGGATTGTCGAAATCATACCGAGCCATAGCTGAATCATGATTGGTGGTATCTGAACAAGGAAACCTGCATAGTTGATGATTTATGTTTATTATGTATGCAACGAAAACACATTGCCATTTTGATGTGATTTAATGCACAAAGTAAAAATAGAAAGACAGGGATCAAAATATTTGAATGTGAAACACGTCATTTATTAATGATAAAGAAAACACACAAAATATTCAAGCCCTACAAACAAAAATCCCTACGCCTTGGGCAGAACGTAGGATTGTCATAACAGGAAAACAAAGGCAATTACACTGGGCCGGTCACTTGAATGGCTTTCTCTGATGACCAGTTGCAAAGACTTTGACCTGGAAGGCAGGTGCGGATCCAATTATCCATATCGCAATCGCTATCCCCTTCCTCATCAATAGCATTGATTCTGTCAAAGAACACACCAACACTAGTAAAATGAACTGGACCATAAAACTTGGGAGGATCCTCAGGACGCCTGGGTGGCTTATATCCCAGGCCATAAGTATTCTTCTTTTTCTGGACATCGATAACCTGACCCCATTTCTTTGAACTGTCGGCTTCAACAACAACCCGTGCATCTTTGAAGGAAGACATGCAGACCTCTGGCTGATATCCACTGCAGGCTGCCTAACCACTTCAGATTGGCTGACTTCTTTAAAAGGCTCTTCGGGAATCTTCACTGCTTCGAAAGGCTGACATAAAGTTTCAGGTATTTCGCCATCTACCTCCACATACTTGAAAGTAGACAGATGACTTATCATGATATCCTCTTCTCCGCAAACTGTCACCACATGTCCGTCTACCATGTACTTCAGTTTCTGATGTAGGGTTGACGTCACAGCCCCAACACTATGAATTAATGGACGGCCCAGTAAACAACTGTAAGAAGGCTGAATGTCCATGATATAGAAGGTAGCATAAAAAACCTCTGGACCAACCTTAATTGGCAGCACAATTTCCTCCGAAGACAGATCTCTTAGAACCATCAAAAGCACGCACCACTAAATCACTTGGCGTGCAAATTAACCCACGAGTGTCCAACTTCATTATTGCTTTTTTCGGTAAAACATTCAAAGATGACCCAATGTCAACAAGTACATGCGACATTAACGACCCTCGACATTCAACTGAAATGTGCAAAGCATTATTATGATTTCTCCCAGCTGGAGTCAAATCAACATCAGTAAATCCCAAGCCATTTCCTGCATTAACATGAGCCACTACCCCCTCCAGCTGATTAACTAAGATCTCCTGGGGTACACACGCAGCATTCAATACTTTCAACAATGCGTTTTGATGCGCTTCCGAGCATAATAATAGTGATAAAATGGATATCTTAGATGGTGTTTGGTGCAGTTGGTCAACGATTATGTAGTCACTCTTCCGAATCAGCCTCATAAACTCTTCCACATTCTCTGAAAAAGAATTATCAACTAGCTTTGCTGCGGAATCATTCACTACCAGCGTCTACACAGAATTATCCATAACCTGCTTTCCTTTGTCTGGCCTAGAACCACCAGCTTGATCATCAGATGGGATAAAGACTCTACCACTCCTCATGATAGCTCCTGCTTCATCATTACTTTCAGAACTGGAGTTCATTGTCGACGTACCCATCAACTCTTGCTTCTGCCCGTTAACAAATACTTCAGCACCATAGTTCCAGGGGACAACCTTTGTGCTCTCATACGGAACGGGCCCAAGAGTGGTGATAATGACCGGCGCTGGTCTTGTTGGCGCTGAAATAGTTACTGTTTTGAAAGGGATAGTAACAGTGGCAATATCATTCCTTCTGCCAGTAACTTCCTTCCTTTGATCGCACCTATCGAACTGTAACCGACCTTCATCAATTAGCTTTTGAATTCTGGATCTCAGCAGATCACAACCATTAGTGTGCAGCATATATTCGGAGCAACTCTTATCACAACCAGTGAATACTCCACCCTTCAATAGTCTCTCTTTCACTACCAACAACGGAGTCTTTAGCTCATTCACGTCCAGAACCAAATTCAAAGATTCATCATCTTCTATAACAGCATTAACCCTCAGCCCACTGTGGTCCGGCAT
This sequence comes from Lathyrus tuberosus, assembly GCA_022829125.1. NCBI lineage: Eukaryota > Viridiplantae > Streptophyta > Magnoliopsida > Fabales > Fabaceae > Lathyrus > Lathyrus tuberosus. Next base: position 2,624,371 of record JALAZF010000502.1, on the reverse strand, counting down.
TGGGTTTTGAATGACATTTGGCCCGTCGATTGAGAAATTAATAGCCTTCGAGTCCAACAGATCCTAAACCTTGTGTTTAAATGCTTTATAATTATCAATGTGATGTTCCGGCGCTCCAGCATGGAAGTCGCAATGAGCATTGGCATCGTAACCGAGAGGTGGCTTATCGGTAAGAGGGGCCAGAGTCCTCTTCTGGACCAACTGTAGTTGTACCAAATGCTGGAACAATTGAGAGTAAGGCATGGGTGGGGTTGCAAAATGCCTATCAGCCATTCTCGGTCTAGCTGGGTACTGACGGGGAGCAGTATTTTGCTGTTGTGCTGCTTGTGGCGGAAGTCCTGCAGGAATAGTCATTGAAGCCACCTGCTGATTATAATTATGACGCTGCTTTCTCTTACCGCGGTATGAAGAAAAATAATTCGCTTCATCCTTCTTCTTATAGTTCCCATAAGGTTTCTTCCCTCCACTAGAAGAAGACCCATCACTGCCTGACACCTTTCCAGCTTTAATTCCACTTTCCAACATTTCCCCAACCAAGATCAGATCAGCAAACTTTCTTGACATGCAAGGCAGCAGCTTCTCGTAATAATGACCTGGCAAGGTAGCCTTGAACATATTCAGCATCTCCTTCTCCAACATGGGAGGTTGTACCCTCGGTGCCAGTTCTCGCCACCTCTGGGCGTATTCCTTGAAGCTTTCACTGTTCTTCTAAGACATACTCTGCAGCTGAGTCCTATTGGGAGCCATATCAGTGTTATATTGGTAGTGCTTGACAAAATCCTCTACCAGCTATCTCCAATTATGGACGTGACATCTCTCCAATTGCATATACCACTCCAGAGATGCCCCATACGGGTTATCCTGGAATTAATGTATTAGTAACTTCTCATCACTAGAGTACAAAGCCATTTTCCTTGCGTATGCCCGGACATGAGTCTTTGGGCAAGTGGTACCATTGTAATTCTCAAAGGTGGGAACCTGGAACTTGTACGGAATCCTGACACCAGGGACCAGCCCTAAGTCATCCAAATCCATACCCACAGAGTTCTGATTCACAACCCCTTTCAGTTGTTCTTCAATCAACCTGATCCTTTGATCATCAACAATCGGGGGAATACCAGCATCTCCGCCTTGCACAGAAAATATGTCATCCTGTTGGTCATCACATCAACGGGCATGAACAACACATACACTATTTCCTCCTCCTACAACAGAAGGAATCACAACCTATTCTCCTCCTCCCAGAGGGATCACAACAGAAGGGACATGAACGCCTCCGCCCGGAGGACCAATAGGAATACCATTACCCCCAACACCTCCGCCCGGAGGAATGACATCTTATGAAGGCCACCATGGAGAACGCCATCCTCGTCAACTCTTGCCACTAAGGGTTGGAAAAAGGTCCTCAGCTGTTCTTGCCCTTGTGCAACGCCTTGCATTAATTCCTTGAACCGGGCCATGCGAGTCTGCATGGTGGCCATCTCAGCCTGCATCTGTTCCATAGCTCTCTTTTGATTGGATCTGGTAGAATACCGGTGAATCTGCTGGTCAACAATCCTGCCTGAAGAAGAACACCATAAGAAAACCAGAGATAAACCTGCTATGCAAAATGCAAAATGATTATGGTTATGCAAATGCAGATGCAAACATTATATTTAAACATTCCCATGGCGTATCTGCTTTGATTCCAATCTTTGAAACCAGATAAGGGATTGGACACATCATCGAAAAATAAATCCAAACCCAGAAATACTGCAGAATCAACATAAAGGAAGCACATCCTTTCTCAAACAGAGAGTTGTTGATACATTCATGATTAAACCAAGCATTTTATATCATGTCATAATAATTCATACAGACGGGTCTGATCCAATCAAAGGCGATTCCATCAACAATCCTGATGGTAATCACAACAAAATACAACAACAAGATCACTACAAATTAATTCCAAACAAGTTGGCTTCAACTTCCTCGAGGAGATCCACAGCGTCCGGATGTGTAGGACGCTCTATCAGCCCTTTGATTAGTCTGTTTCTCTTTTCAATATCTTGATTCAGCCTGACAATCTGTTCTTCAACATTGTTGCCTTCGCGCCTTGATTTCTTGACTTCGGCTTGCAACTTGAGCTCTTCAATTTCCTTCTGAGCTTCTTTCAAATCTTTGAAGTTCTTCTTTCAATTCCCCATTTTCAACCTTGAGCTTTTCCCACATCTCCTGATACGTGGCAAGCTTGGCTTCAGTCTCGGTCAAGAGCTTTTTGTTTTTCCTGTAGGCCTTGCCAGAGGATTCCGCAACCATACTGACTTTTCTGAAGTGCTGAGCTCTGTCAGTGAGATCCTTCTCCTTCTCTTCCAGGCGCTCTATCACATCTTGAATTTTCCATTTTAACTCTCGGTTGTCATGTAAAGTACCTTGCAGCTGACTACTCATACCAGCATTCTCCTTCCTCAAATCATGCACCAATTCTCGCTGCTTATTGAATTCTTCAATGGGTACAGTGAGCCTCTCCTCCACAGTCTCAGGATACAAGGGTGGCGCCCAATCAAAAGGCAAGTAGAACTCTTTCACTCTTCTCTTTAGCCAGTCTACATACGGAGAGAAAGCTTGATTATTGGGTTTTCCCAAGACGGCTTTTCCTTTCTTTTGTCTACTGAGCCATGCTTCGGAAGCCTTCTGCGCCACAGCTAAACCATCTGCTACATGAAAATACAAAGACTCTTTCAAATCTTTTTCAACCGGAGGATCTTTCAGAGCATATCCAGACTGCCTAATAGCCAAAGAAGAATTGTAATTAATACCCCTTTTTCTCCCTATCAATGGTACGTTAGGGTACTCACCACAGCTGTGCAAAATGTCTTTTCCAAGCAATCCTTGATCCACCCAAACAATATCCTTAGCAGCTTGACTCATCAGACGTTTACTCCAATCCAGAGAAGTCCTAGTATCCACAAAAGCACCTGACTGTGGTAGGCGGTTTGCAAACCACTTATAGAAAAGAGATGCACAACAATGAACTATCCCACCTCATCTCTTCTTATTCCTATTGTACAAAGCATAATGAAGATCTCCTAACAAGGTCGGCACTGGATTCTGAGTTGTACAGATCCGGATAGAATCCATATCAACAAATTCAAATTCGTTAGGAAAAAGGACAATGCCATATACACAGAGAGCCACCTCTTCTCCTTAGCCGCTTCTTGAGCCTTCTTTACCAAGTACGCCAAGTGATAGCCACGGGACTTTCCCTTATTGGAAATGTCAGCCTCTAAAGTTGATTTGCTCAAATAAAGAGCCTCAGCTACAGCTTTGAAATCAAGGTCTGCCTTGGAAGCATAGAAAGGAATACCTTCTTTAATGGAAATCCCTAGGATGTTTGAGTACTCCTCCAGAGTAGGAACCAATACATAGTCTGGCAACACGAAGCATATAAGGGAAGGATCATAGAACTGCATCAAGGTGTGCAAGCCATTGTATTCATACTCACTGATGTTACGAGCGAAAGATAAGATCCAACCATATTTCTCTTTGAACATTCCCAACACTTCCGGACTGGCCATATTCTGTAAACTGCCAATCTGACCAAGAATGAGCTTCGGGAACTTGTAAACAATGATATTCTTCTTACCCTTCTGAGTGTCCATCATGATGACTGCCTGTTGACTGGAATCAAAAGATCAGATACTACTTGGAAATGCAAAAATATGAATGTCATAAAAATGAAATGCAATGCAAAGAATGGGATCAAGGTATCCATACAAGCTGGCTGCACTGGACAAACTGAATAATCTCAAGGCTCCACACCAAATACCCAGAACACCAGAGTAACCACACTGATAAGTTCATACTAATAAGAAATCCTGATAAGAAATCCAAAGTATCGGGTATGCTAAAGGTCAAGGTTACCTGCAAACCTGTAAACACCCAACCACTCTCACACGTGGGTTCTAGAAAGGTGAGGATCCTCATTATCCCGGGCTCTGAAGTCGAGAAATGATGATACGTTCACCATTTCTGGTTTGGCATCATCATCAATCGAGGAGGCCTCAACTGATTCCCATAAAAAAGGATATCCTATAGCAAGTTCCCAGCATTGGGTCCTCGGGTCAAGAAGTGTAATGGGTTTTCCATTTCTGGTCTGCCATTATCACATCTCGGGAGGAGTGCCGCTACTGAGTCCTCGGGAATGGTCACCAGAGTCGACAGTTCCTCAAGAGATTAACTACTGGCCTGTATCAACATACAGTAGCAGATATTTCCTGATAGAACCTCGTCTGGCTATAGGTCTCGTGAACACCCGCACGTGGCCAACACCACGGGAGCGTCACGCTTGCCCATGCTAATACCTATGTGTATGATCAAGCCTGGGTAGTGGGCTTATCTCTCAGAAATCCCAACCTGCCAAACAGAAAATCCAAGAGAGCACAGCACAGTCCAGCATAATAATGAAATACAATGCCATAAATGCGGTAAATATAGTAAAACAGTAAAACAGTAATACAGTAATATACAACAAAATGAAGAACCACAATAAACACCCAATGAAAGAAAATAGACAAGCGCTAGGATTGACTCGCATAGCGGATGGACCAGCAATAGGTCAACCAGTCCCCAGCTGAGTCGCCAGCTGTCGCTCCCGGGATTTTCATCCAAGTACAAACACGAAAGTGGCGCGGAAACAGAGTCGCTAGCAATGTGTATTTATCCCAAGAGAGGGAAAGGAAACACTGCGTAAACCTGAGGGAAGGGAAAAGACATGGTCTCGCGACCAAGAGAAACGGGTAAGGGAGACGGTTACGCGAGGGGAAGGTATTAGCACACCCACGCGTCCATCGTACTCGATGGGACCCACGCTTGTTGTTATCGATCAAAGGGTGTCGTCATCTGGAGCTCCACTGCTACTTAAAAGGAAAAGAAATGGGAACGGAGGAGAACGAAGAAACGAGGAAGAAAAGAAAAGGAAGTGACTCGATAGGACATCGTCGTCCTATGCCTACGTATTCCCTCGTGCAATGGGAAAGTCAGAGTCAACGTAGTTCGGACACGAACTAAGGGGGGAGGTTGCTAGCCAAGACATCGCCGTCTTGTGCCTACGTATCCTCAATCTAACCAGAAGGAGGAAATCAGAGCAGTCGTAGTTCGACCTAACAAGGTCGGTGTTTTTTATGAGCGATGTTAAGTTCGCGTCCGGCAGTTAGGGTCGATTCCTGTTTACGACGAAACAAAAAATAACGTGCCCTTTTCTGAAAAAGGTTTGAAACTTAACAATCCCAAAGGATAAAAAAAGTTTGAGTTTGTTTTGTGTTTTTTAGACAAGAAGTGGATTGAAGTTAATTTGTAACTTGCATTGCACCCAAGTCTACAACATAGGAACGAATACATCGCGTATCATCCCCAACAGGACGTACATTAAGTACCCTAGAAGAATGAAGGGAGATTCCCCATACCTCACTTCCCATGTATAAGGCTCATGCGCAATACACGTAAACCTTTATTAGGTGTTTTAGAGAACTTATGAGATGAGAAGAGAAGACTCAAAGGAGAAGAAAACACTAAGGGGAAACTAATTGCTCCTAATGTTATCATGCAAAAGTGGCCCTAAGGTCAAGGTTTGAGAACCTAAGTCTAAAGAAAAGATAGGGATAGCACTACCTAATGCTTATCCTACCTCACCTTAATAAAAAATTAAGGATGATCTAGGATCCCAAAAGGGGTGGGAAAGTTGTACACAAAGCATTATATCATACTATTCACAAAAGGAAAAGACAAGTAAGAAAGATGAGAGATGAAAGAAGAGATGAACATGGATAACCATCCACATGTTCAAGCACCTTACCTCTGCTCCTACATAAAAGGTTAGTACCAAACGATTATAAGTAATGAATACAAGTATCAAAAGTAAACCAAACAAATGCTAGTTGCTTTAAGAAGACAACTTGAAAAAACAAACAAAAGCTAAACCATAAGGGAAGAGTCCTAAGAGTTAAGGAACATCTAAGGTCAGTAGGTATAGGCCAAGGGGTCCTACTAAGGTAAACATGCCATGTGAAAGCAAACAATGTCAAACTATGTATCAAAAGTTCATACAATTATAAGTTATGCATTAACTATGCAATGTGAATGCAAATGAATCATAAACATGAATAAATGCATACGTAAACATCAAAGTCAGAAGTGAATGACATTTAAGAATGTGTAGAGATGTCATTAAGATAGCATGAGATTCGTAAATGCAAACATTGATCAAGTAGGAAGAAGTGGAAGCAAACATCGTTCAAGTTCCAACAATGAAGCATACTTGTAATTCAAGTAAGAAATGAAGATGTAAGATGAACAATCATGTAATATGAATGCAAGTCAGTAGCATATGGTATTGGAGATGACGTTTATAAGTCAAGAATGTATGCATAAAGTTCACACAAGTATCATGTTGAAACACATCGAAGATTAGAAGCAAACATGGTTCAAACTAGGTCAAACAAGTTCAAACAAACATCCTAAGATTTATGAACTTAAGAGACATGTGAGGTGATGTTAGAAGCCATGGCATAGGGTCAAGAATGATTAAAAACAGAAGTGGAATCATGTCAAAGTGAATGTGCAAGATCATACAAGAGTTGATACAAACATGTGCTCAAAGAAGGTCAAGTGAGAATGCACAATTACACAACACATTTCAAGTTAAAACATGTGCATACAAGTCATGTAAGGATGAACTTTGAGTGACCTATAACATGAGAAAAGTGACCTATAATGTCCATGCAACATGGATTAAAAGGTCTCAACAATTTTCAAAGAAGGTTACACACAATGCATATTAAAAACCCTTGCACAAGTCTTCTAGCATCCACACAAACAAACATGCTTTTATATAATCCCTAAGATCATGTTAGAAGGATGAGAAAATTGGAAGAAGGCAAGTGAATTAAAGGGTAAATAACAAGTAAACATGTCTCAAGAAGATGGATCAAAATCAATTACCAAACATGTTCAAAGGTGCTTCACAAGATCATACAAATCACACAAACAAAGTGCCCAAAGATAGCATTCAAAAGCCAATGAAAAGTACTTCTAAAAATCTATGTAAAATGTATGATATGCCTCAATATATTATACCAGAATTTATCAATTATTAGGGAAAAAATCAATTCACAACTATGTCAAATAAATTAGAAAGGAAGTATGTATCATGAATAAATGCACATACAAAAGAAATTATAAGAAATTCATGAAAATATAGCAAAATGATCCAAAATTAGAAAATAAAATATGCAAAAATTATTTAAATGTCTAAGAATGGAATCATGAATTTTTTGGGAATTTTTGGATTCTCAAAAGTATTTTTAGAAATCAAATAGCAAACAATTATGAAAAGAAAAGAATAAAAAACAAAAGAAATGGCCAGGGTGTGCAACGAAAGCAAAAGTCCAGTTCAATTGTGCTTTGGGCTCAGAAGCGTGGGGTATGAATATCAAAGAGAGCCCAGTCCAACAACACGTGCTCAGAGGAGGTCCATGGCATGTTGATCAGTCAAAAGTTGACTCAATAATAGCCTTGGATCTAGTCAGGGCAAGATGATCACAAAAAAAAAAGCAAATCACATGATTCACAATGCAAGCATATGGTAAGTAACAAGGATGCACACACATGGAATCACACAATTCAAAAATATTCAGAAAAATGATCACGTGCCAGGGATGATGGATCATTAATGCGCTGTCGTGTTTTGGTGCGTTGGATCAAAGCAATTGTGTGGCTATGTTATAACCTGGCAAATGAGTTAGGGTTCTTGTGGTTTATGAACACCACCGGCCGGAGAAGGCTCTGGTCGTCTTCTCCGGCCACTCTCCACCGTGCCAAAAATTTCAGGTCACCAGAAATTGACAAATCGTATACCAAAATGATCCTCTCAACTTGTAGATTATGGATCCAGGCTTAGAATTCACAAACAATTCACACATAGATCAAAACGAAGCCAAGAAGTTTGCCCTAGAAAATTCAACTAAGCACCTAAGGTGCCTATGAACTAGCCGGATGTTACATTGCTCCTATTTAGCTCCAAAACAATCAAAAACAAGTTTAATATTCATAACACGAAGGCAATGAAGTTGAGAAGAAAAACCTGAATTGAATCAAGCCTTGGATCAAAGAAAACCAGAGGTGAGGTTCCTAGCTTGCTTGAGCTTCAAATTAGGCAAATGAAGACAATGCCAAACTTCAAATCTTGAGAATCCGTTGATGAAGATAAAATCAAAGTGCAACTCCTCTTCCTTTGCTTACTTCATTGATGATTATTCAAAGATGAAGATGAAGAATAGTAGAGATACTTGCAGAGAGAGAGGAATGAAGCTTTGAGAGAGCGCTTTGAGAGAGAGAGAAGAGTGTGAAATTTTAGAAAAGTGAAGAATGATTCAAGTTTTCTTGAAAATTAGTTAGAGATTGGCTTTTATATCCTTGGTTAATTTCTAACTGTCATGGTTGACAGTTATAACCATGGTTAGGAGTGAGGTTAAGTGAAAATGAGAGTGAGGAGGGAAAATGAAAATGAATTGAATGTGGAGAGTGAAGTGAGAATGGCACGGGTTTGTGTTGCTTTGCTCATGTGTGGAGAAGAGCATGACATGTTATGGTGGTGATTAAGATGGAGGGTGATGGTTATGTAATGCTGATCTTCTTGTACAAACTTCTTGTGCAAGTTTCTTTTTGGTTTGAACATACATGGCAATGTACACATGAGCATGTGATGTGTAAGGTGTTTGTTTAGCTTAAAATGGCAAGGTATGATGACATGGGATGATACATACTTAACATGCGCATGAGAATGAGAAGGACAAGGCTCTTTTTGGTTTGAATTACTTTACTTGGTATTGATGAAATCAGTTGTGATGATGATGGCTTTGGAGCATTGAATCTCAATGGTCATGGGATGAAATGATGTGGTTAATGGCTCTTTGGAAAGAGGGGATGGAGGAGAACAAGATTGGTGTGGAAAGCGACCCTAATAAGAGCCTTTAACATGCTTAAAATTGGTCATGAAAATGCTTAGTCCCAACTGCCTTGGCATGCCAACCAAACCTGGTCGTGCATGGCTCCTATGCATGTGAAATGGATCAGCTTGAGGCCCCTACTTTGCCTCACCATATCTCCCAAATGGTTGATCACATGAAAACTCTTTCAACACCAATGTTGAAGAGGGGATTGAGAGGAACAAAAGTGATGTTGAACATTTTTTGAATTGAACCCTCCATCAATGAGATTTTTGGTTATGAACTTGTACACAACATGCACACCAAGTGTTTGTGAAAATAACTGCATGTTGACTGGTCATGACTTGCCAATTTGCCTTGTTTTGTCTCAACTTTAATTGATCACATCTTTCTCAATTTTAATCCAATGAGGATGTTCTTGGTATGATTTTGAAGCTTGGAATGTGAACTTTTGATAGGCCTCCATAACCTTTGAGTTTGAGGTTTGGAACATGGAAAAAAAATGCCTCAAAAGTGACCCTTTAACTTGATAAAACTTGCCATAAATGGAAACCCTAAGTTTATAAATTTGGCAACTTTGAATCCTTCTTGATTTTTGATGAAACCCTAGACATTCCTTGATCAAATCTTCACCAATGAACATATTTGACATGAGGAACAATATTTTGACCTCAAAAATTCAAGAGTTGACTTTTTCCTCGATACAGTTGACTTTTCCCCCAATTCTCTTGATTTTCAGTCAATTGATCAATTGAAACCCTTCTAAACCAAATTGATGGACAATTATCCATTCTTAGACATTTAAGGACATGAGGAATACCATAGAATCAAGTCTTGCCCAAAAAGTCAGAAATAAACTAATTTTATGGCAAACACTAATTTTGGTGCCCTCAGTCTAGGAGGAATCAACACATCTTCCAAATCCAAATTCCTCTGAGTATGATGTGTATCCTCTCAAACCATGATGAGATGTTCCATTTGGTGATGATAGAAGCTCAAGGATCTTGCCCATTGGGGTGTTATACTCAAGAATTCCAAAAACCCTAATTTTGCACTGATTAGGAGAATGTGAATTCCATGAAATCTTTTGACAAGCTTGATCGTATGATGAGATGGTAGATCAATTAAGATACCTTGAGACTCAAGGTTCCTTTGATTGGATTTAGATACCTTGATTCCATGCTAAGGCCAATGATATGCAAAGATGATAATGCAAGAATGCAATGAAACATAAGCCAGTCAAAGCTAAAGCATGAGGGCAAATTTTGAGGTGTTACACCCCCACCGGTCACTAGGTCGACTCTCAGGAACACGTGATCACCTTCACTGAATTCCAAGTCTTTCCCCCGGTTGTCATGATAACTTTTCTGTCCACCCTGAGATGCTTTCATCCTATCACGGATCATCTGAATTGTCTCAGTAGTCTGTTGTACAATTTCTGGTCCAAGTACCACATTTTCACCAGTCTCATACCAACACGGAGGCGTCCTACACCTCCTACTATATAAAGCTTCGTAAGGTGCCATTCTAATGCTAGAATTGTAACTATTGTTGTACGTGAACTCGATCAATGGCAAATGAGTATCCCACGTACCACCTTTCTCAAACACACAGGCTCTCAGCAAATCTTCCAACGACTGAATAGTCCTCTCTAACCGACCATCGGTCTGTGGATGATAAGCCATGCTCAACTTCAATTTAGAACCCAAGGATTCCTGCAGACTCTTCCAAAACTCTGAAGTAAACCTCAGATCTCTATCTGATACTATGCCCGACGAAACACCATGCAACTTCATAATTACTCGAATATAAATCTCCGCCAGCTTTGACAACGGAAAACTGATGTTAATTGGTATAAAATGTGCCGATTTCGTAAGTCAATCCACCACTACCCAAATAGCATCCAAGCCTCTCGCCGTATTTGGCAACCTAGTAATAAAATCCATAGTAATACTGTCCCACTTCCATTCCGGAATCTCCAACGGTTGCATTAACCCCGAAGGCTTCTAGTGTTCCACTTTTGATTTCTGACATGTCAAACAAGCATAAACAAGCTGAGCTATGTCCCTCTTCATACCGGACCACCAAAATAACTTTTTCAAGTCATGATACATCTCCGTCGCTCCCGGATGAATACTTAAGCTACTCCGATGACTTTCTTCCAAACTCACTTTTCTCAACTCCTCATTATCCGGCACACAAATTCTGCCCCGGAATCTCTAAACACCCACATTATCCACCTTAAAGTCACTATCAGGATTGTCTCTTCCTGTAGGTATCAAATCCACTAAGTTCACATCAAGTCTCTGATTCTCTTTAATTACATCCAAAAAGTTATTATTTATCTTCAGCATACCCAATCTAACACTCTCAGGTGTCGTCTCACCCACCATACTCAAATCTCTAAACTGCTCAATCAACTCCGTTTCTTTCACCTTCAATGCAGACATAAGAATTATTTTTCGACTTAAAGCATCTGCTACAACATTAGCTTTTCCTGGATGATAACTCGAATTATGGTCATAATCGTTCAGGAACTCTATCCCTCGTCTCTGCCTCATATTTAATTCTTTTTTTTTGGTCAAATAGATACTTTGGACTCTTATGATCACTGAGCACTTCAAATCTTGATCCATACAGATAATGTCTCCAAATCTTCAATACTAAAACAACCGCAGCTAATTCAAGATCATGAGTAGGATAATTCCCTTCATGTACCCTCAATTGCCGCGAAGCATAAGCTACTACCTTTCCATCTTGCATCAACACTCCGCTTAATCCCGTCTTAGACGCATCACAATACACCACAAAAGGTTCACTTGGACTTGGTAGAATTAATACTGGTACCGTAGTCAACTTCTTCAATTCCTCGAAACTTTCCTCACACGCCACATTCCACACAAATTCTTGACTCTTCCTAGTCAACTGTGTCAACGGTAAAGCCAAATTAGAAAACCCTTCAATAAATCTCCTGTAATTACCTACTAACCCAAAAAGCTTCTAATCTCAGTCACCGTCTTTGGAGGTTCCCACTGAAACACTGCACTTACTTTAGATGGACCCACAACTATCCCATTATTAGGATTAACATATCTCTCGCAACTCACCCTTTGGAACTTCGCAACCCATTTGTTATTATTCAGCGCTTGCATTGAAATTCTCAGGTGCCCTACACGATCTTCCTCTACTCGGAATAGATCCATCAAAACATCATCAATAATTGCCACACAATTGAATTTAGATAAGCATGAGAGACGGAATTCAAGTACTCCCTACATACATCCGGCGTATTATCCGTTCCAAAAAGGTATCATTGCCTTCCTACAATGTCCGCAACGAGTTCTGAACACCTTCTTCCAACTCTCATCCTCTTTCACTTGAATCTGACGATATCCAGATCTCAAATCACCTTTACTAATAACACGAACTCCCACAAGGTAATCCATCAAGTCTCCACTCCTTGGAATGGATGCTTATTCTTACTGGTCACTTAATTCCATTGGCGGTGATCAATGCATATACACACACTATCATCCCCCATCTTATCCAAAACACGGCGTAGCCCACCAAGAAAACACTTGGTCGAGTACCCCTCTCCTCAAGTAATTCTTCCAATTATCTCTTCAAACAACTCTGGGGTCTACTCCCTGCGCGGAGTCATTGACATCAAACTTACACCAAGTGCTAAGTGAATAGCCAATCCCACTCCACATTATGTCTACAATCCACTAATGTCATCTAGAACACATCCAAACATTCACAAACGACATTTAGCTCAATGCTTGTAACTTCACTATCAATTTACCACAACGCAAACGTTAAAACCTTGAGGCTTCGCACACACCAACATCCGCCCTCTACTATCACCCAACTCAAATCTACACCCCAGAAAGACATCAGGGATTACACACAACCGGCCTATCTCCAGTCGCCGCCCTGCTCTCGAACCACTAAGACACAGACATCAACAGTGCCCGATCGTCCTTCCTGAGAGACATCTCCCGACTTAACTGACCAACAAGCGCCTCTCCTCCGCATCATCTTCAGTTATAAGAATCTATAGCGACTCACCACTACCATCCGTAAGCACTTGGCTTGACGCCTAAACAATCCACAACACATTTCATCTTAACTGTCAAGGCACATCTATCCTTCCATCTTGATCCCCGACTACTATCATCAAGAGATTGAGGGTGATCAGTTCCCCAATTTGTCAATAGATAGTCGACTATCATGACGAAGTATAGACCTTCCTTACCAACTATGATAGCGCTTCACTACGCACCAATCCATTCTTCCATAGTGGGAGCATCTTGGAGAAACACCAGTTTCTCCCCCACTTATTTCATTCCCAACTCCTGCAACCAAACAGTTAGAAAACAAGCACGTACCAACAGTGTTCTACATACATGTCACATACTACGACACAACTCACACTAGACAACCTGGTCGGACGGACCAACCAGGCTCTGATACCAATTGTAACAGCCCACTTTCCCATTTTTCAAAATATAGAAATATTACGAAAATAATTAGAGTTTACAACAAATAGCAGGATGTCACATCATTAAAAATCAACCACAAAAACTCATTTTCATTAATGAAGTAAAACAGCGGAAATAAATGTTTTATTCAAATCACGGTAATTTGCCAACAACACCAAAAATCCACATAAATCGTGGTCCACCATATTTTCAAATAAAGAATGATACGTAACAAAACAATAAAGAATAACAACTAATAAATTCCCCAAAATTCCCGTGTTACGTATCAGAACGACTCCTAAGACTCGATCAAGCAACACGCACTCCATGCATACTCAAGTACCTGGATTATCTGTACTTCCGAAGAAGCACAGACGCAACAAACAACAAAGGGGTGAGAACTAAATTCAATAAATAACGGTGTATAATACATGCTAAAGGTAGTACTCACACCATCATATATCAATAACACACTATCACAACATACTTGTCATTTTCATTCAGATTTCACCAAACACATAATAATGCAATGCGACTCAATGACATCAACACAATGCATGTGGTACCAATACACCATGGTTCATTCAATCAAACCCGAATAAATCACATACACCACTACTTGGCAATGATTTATCTCTACCCCACTCCACATTGGAGTTCGGATGAATCACATACACTCCTCCTGAGCAATGATTCACCACCACCGACACCATGAATGCATGACAGTAAATATGCATGCAACACACATGTATGACGACAATCATACATCTTCACAATCCTCCTGATCACACGTAAGCCATACGTTTACCGTAATTCACACTGGAATTACCTCACCTGTAACACAACATCATCACACACAAATTATGCACAAGAGACTATCATCAAGTAAAATACACTATCCTCATTGATCCCACGTGAGTCATACACTCACCGTAATTCACCAAGAATTACCTCTGCTATCCCAAGACAGCTCGCACCTCACACAAACAGTGCCACACAACATATTTTGCACGCCTCACAAGGCACTAGTCCACTAATTAGCTAATTACTAATTAATTCACTAAAATTACTAAATTAATTATTTTTATCACCAATTAAACATTTCTCAGATTCTGGCATCTATACCCAACTTCTCAAACCAAAAGAAACCGCTTCTGACGCGAAAACGGGAAAGAAATCGTGAAACGACAAAATTCTGCACTCTCGCTGGCCATACGCGTATTGCCAGCTCCCTCGCCCAACCCATAAACGTAATGCCCCATTTGCCTACACCATTACGCGTAATGTCTCCCCCATTACGCGTAATGCCCAATCATGTTACGCGTCTCGTACGCATTCCAGTAGAGGGTCGTGCCAAAGCCCTCTTTTGGCCCTCCAATACGCGTATTGCCTCCGTCTGTGCCCAGCATTACGCGTACCACTCTCCCTGTTATGCGTAAGGCCAGATCTATTACGCAAACTTGCTTCCTCCACACCAGTCTGAGTTCTGCTAAGGGATCCTCATTTTTTTCACTCCAAAACAGTCCTAATATTAGTTCTACATCAATTTTAGGCCCTAACATTCATCTTACATCTTTCACCTATCATTACTAATCAAAATTTACGATCTTAGATCTAATTCGTCCTCTCAACCTGCATCAAAACCAGTTCTACAACTGCATTCACACAGAACAACAACAACAATAAGGAATTTCACAGATCATCACAGTATAACACGAAATTCATAAAATCAGCAACCAATTCATACCAGATCAACAACAATGCACCAATATCAGATCCAAAATTCAAACACAGAACACATATACGAAATTCCTACGAGGATAAGGACTCCTCACTACCCTCTCATGATATAAACACCAAAATTGAAATCCATTCTCCCCCCTTACCTCGAATTCTTGATTAAAATCCTGCGAAAATTGGATCTGGAGATTGCCCTAGCAGTTGTTCTTCCCTTGTTCTTCCTTCTATAACCCCTTTCTTTGTGAAAAATAGGATTATGGCTAAACTGCCCCTAATTCTGGTTAATGTGTATTTTTCCTTATTTTCCTCCCACTAATCATATTCTAATCAAATCAGATTTTTAATTAATAATATTAATAATAATAATAATAATAATGATAATAATAATAATAATAATAATAATAATAATAATAATAATGATATTAATAATAATAATAATATTATTAGGCATAATAATAATAATACATTCCATACTACTATTATTGGATATGCCCCCCACATTATTCATTATTTCCTCTGGAGACCTCAGTCGATCAAAACGCTAATTTGGTGACACTGGCGATCTTGAGGCTCGATCCACTTGGAATATTGCAACCTTGTGCTTGATTCTTGATGTGGGAGTCCTCTTGATCCTTTATGGGTGTTTGAGAGGTTAGACAAGTTGAAGATCATGTCATTCCTTGATTGATCCTTTTTCTAAGTGCTCAGAGAGGGCTTGAAACCCTAATTCTTGTTTGTAGTGAATGCTCACCCATCTTTGGGGAGACTGATGAGGCATGTAAAGACATCCGTATTTTAATGATGATTTTCCCAATGATGGGAAATCTTAGTGGTCAAAATTTGGGGTATGACAGATGCCCCTATTTAATCTTCTTGGACTCGAAGGTGTGAATGGTGAAGGTATTCAGGCATTCAGGGTGCAAGAAGATTAAATATCGGAATACCCAAAATTTTGATGGTGGTTATGAATGGCAGTTTGCTCATCCATCTTCTTTTGCTAAGCAATGAAACTTAGAAAAGGTAAAACTTCCCCTCGATCCTGGTTTCCTACCAAGGAACTAGTCTTAGTTTCTGAAATAAACTTCCCCTCGATCCTGGTCTTCAGCCAAGGAACTGGTCTTGGTTTCTTTTGTAAACCTCCCCTCGGTCCTGGTTTCCTACCAAGGAACTGGTCTTAGTTTGTGAAATAAACTTCCCCTCGATCCTGGTTTCCTACCAAGGAACTGGTCTCAGTTTCTTTTGTCAATAAAATTTCTTAAAAGGCACACTATTGGTAGCGGTTTTCCTCAAACTTTTCGCCGAATTTCTATGGGAGATGCCATTTGATGGGAAAAAGTTTTGATGTCAGACTTGCTGGGGAACCCATTCGTCTGAGCTGTAGAGTTGTACAAACTTCTCAGTTGGAGACGCCATTTGTTGACTTTATTGGGGAAAATGAGTGTCTTGAGAGGTTGTTTCCTGCTTGGGGATATTACATCATACTTTTCCTTGAGATCTTCTCGGAGAAACGGCATGTGATGTAATCCAATTTGGAGGTGCTGATGAGCTCATTTGATAGCAAATTTTCAGAGAAAAACTGATGTATCGCCGAATCTTTGATTAGGAGGCTTTCTCTGGGGATTTTCCTTAATCCGGGAAAGCGAAGGCATCATCTTCAATGGCGAAGAGTGACGTTTGTCGAAGGTCCTCTTGCTTTTCAGAGGTTCAAGTTATCAAAGTGGTCGAGGGCTGGCTCCAATCCAGAAATAGATTGGAGGAGAGATTGTTCAGACGCGACATTTCCTGAGGAGGAAAGGATTGATAACTCGATTGACAATAGGACTTTTATCTCTTGGGAACAAGATCGTCTAGAGTGATAGTGATGCAATATGAATATGAATGCGAATAAATAATGCATGATGTATGTATGTTTATGCTGACAAAACTGATGCGACATACAGACGAATAGATGAACATAACTGGATACTCGGCCACTGCGGGGGACGAAGAAAAAATGTTTGTTCATGATAGCAATTCTGCCTTGCTTAGGAGAAATAGTTCTTGTGGGGAACAACGTTGGTCGGGCTTAAGAGATAAGGACTCGGACGGGGGTGTCGGACGGAATATTCACATCTGACACAGCTGCTCCTTCATTCAGGCGTACTGGCTTAGAAGGAGTACTTTGATTCTGCACTTTGAAGCTTGACCGCCTTTGGAGAAGTGATCGATGTTCTTTCGATGTTCAACAGTCAAAAGAAATTGCCATCTTTATTTTAAAAGCAGAAAAATTTTACAACTAAATTCATTTTTGTTTTATTTCAAGAATCGTTAATCATGTTAAAATGTCATTCTGTAAAGCTAAAACAAATAAGAATTGCAAAAAAAGCACAAGGGCTCAAATTTTATTGATAGGATGGAAATCAGCCAAGCGCGTGATACCATAGAGTATTTACAAAGTTAGAAAATGGTAATTTAAGGGAAAAGGCTACATTAAAACATAACGACCGTTATCCTTCTACCAACTTTGAATTCTGGGCATCCTGAGGTTCCGTCGAAGATGACCTTGACTGGAGTTTTCCTGATGGATGGCATTACTGCTGCTGGAGGACTTGCTCCTTTGTTGGACGTAGTTACTTGCCATGAATCCCTAACTTTTCCCTAGATTGGACTTTGAGATTTTCAATCCATCGGGATGATTTTTGATCATGTCTCTAATTTTTTCCTGGACCGCCCTTTTGGTTTTTCAATCCACTGAGAGTTTTTTATTTTTTTATTTTTTTTATTTAGGCGAAGTATTTCTTGACTACGTCAACATTTGTGGGGTAGGAAAATTCTTCTCCATCCATAGTTGCAAGTCTCAAGGCACCGCCTGAGAAAGCTTTCTTGACAACATAGGGGCCATCGTAATTCGGAGTCCATTTCCCCCGAGAATCAATGAGGAATGATTGTATCTTCTTGAGCACAAAGTCTCCTTTTCTGAAGACACGGGGTCGAACCTTTTTGTTAAACGCTTTCTTCATCCTTTGCTGATACAACTGACCATGGAATAGTGTTGTTATTCATTTTTCTTTGATTAGATTCAGTTCGTCGTGTTGACTTCGACACCATTCAGCTTCTGTTAACTTAGCTTCCATCAATACCCGGATTGATGGGATCTCTACTTCTATGGGGAGCACTGCCTCCATGCCATATACTAGAGAGAAAGGAGTCTCCCCTGTTGAAGTACAGACAGATGTACGATAAACGTGAAGAGAAAAGTGTAGCATCTCATGCCATTCTTTGTAGGTTACAACCATCTTTGAACAATCTTCTTGATGTTCTTGTTAGCCGCTTCTACTATTCCGTTCATCTTAGGTCGGTAGGGAGACGAGTTATGGTGTTCGATCTTGAACTCATCACACAACTCTTTCATCATCTTGTTGTTCAAGTTGGATCCGATATTAGTAATGATCTGGCTTGGAACACCATAACGGCAAATGAGATTGTTTTTGATGAATCAGACCACCACTTATCGGGTTACATTGGCGTACGACGCTGCTTTGACCCGCTTGGTGAAGTAGTCAATTGCTACCAGGATGAACCAATGTCCGTTTGAAGCCTTGGGTTCGATCATGGGGAAGAAAGAACTTTGAGATGTGTCGGCGGTACATGGATTTTATATGAGTATATCTGACACTTGTGACATCTCCTCATGTACTTATAGCAATCAGATTCCATGGTTAACCAATAGTATCCTTCTCTCATAATTTTTCTCGCCATTGCGTGTCCGTTGGCATGAGTGCCAAAGGATCCTTCGTGAATTTCTTTTATCAGCATGTTTGCTTCTGGTCTGTCTACACATCGGAGCAAGACCATGTCAAAGTTTCTCTTATAAAGTGTATCACCGCTCAAGAAGAAACTGCCAGCCAACCTTCTGAGGGTCTTTCTGTCTTTTCTGGATGCCCCAGGTGGGTACTCTTATTTCTGAAGGAAGAATCTGATATCATGATACCAAGGTTTGTCGTCTATGACTGCTTCAATCGTGAAGATGTAGGCGGGCCATTCAAGGCACATTACATCAATCTTAGGTATGTCATTCCATTGACCTACACTAATCGTGAAAGAGAGAGTGGCTAATGCATCAGCCATATGATTCTCCTCATGAGGGATAAGATGAAACTCGATTCTGTTGAAGAATGGTAACAACCTTCTCACGTAATCTTTATAAGGGATCAGTCCCAATTGGTATATGTTCCATTCTCCTTTGATTTGATTGATAACCAGGGCTGAGTCGCCATATACATCCAAGTTCTTGATCCTTAAGTTGATGGTTTCGTTGAGACCCATGATACAAGCTTCGTATTTGGCCTGGTTGTTTGTACACTTGAATGTCAGTTGGGCGGTAAAAGGAATGTAGGTACCCTGAGGGGTTATGATGATTGCCCCAATTCCGTTTCCGTAATGGTTGATGGCTCCGTCAAAGATAAGTCCCCATTGGGAACCTGGTTCCGGCCCTTCACTGGGTAGCAGTTCATCGCAATCTTTCATTTTCAAGTACATGACATCTTCGTCTAGGAAGTCGAACCCGATTGGTTCTTGATCGTCAATCAGTTGATGAGCCAAATGATCGGATAAAATGCTCCCTTTGATGGATTTCTGAGCATGATACTCTGTGTCATATTCTGATAACAACATCTGCCAAGGGGCAATCCTTCCCGTGAGAGCAGGCTTCTCAAAGACGTACTTGATTGGATCCATTTCTGAGATTAACCAAGGAGTGTGATGAATCATATACTGGCGAAGACGTTTGTCTGCCCAAGCAAGACCACAACAAGTTTTCTCAAGCATAATGTACCGAGTCTCGCAGTCAGTGAATTTCTTGCTCAAATAGTATATGGCAGACTCTTTCCTTTTGGTTTCTCTTGTTGGCCAAGTACACAACCCATGGAGTCTTCCAAGACTATTAAGTAGATAATCAACGGTCTTCCTTCCACTGGAGGTGATAGAATCGGTGGGTTCAACAGGTATTCCTTGATACTGTCGAAGGTGGTTTGACATTCTTCTGTTCAAACACAATCCTCATTCTTTTTGAGTAATTTGAAGATTGGCGCGCATGTCGCGGTCATAAGGAATATAAATCTGGAAATGTAATTCAAACATCGCGGAATCCCCTGACTTTTTTTTCAATCTTTGGAGAAGGCATTTCTTGAATGGCCTTGCCCTTGTCAGGATCAACCTCAATTCCTTTCTAGCTGACGATGAACCCTAGCAGTTTTCCTGAACGGACACCGAATGTGCACTTATTTGGATTCAAGCGGAGTTTGTACTTCCTGAACCGCTCGAATAGCTTTGACAGGTGGGTCACGTGTTCCTCCTTTGTCTTAGATTTGGCAATCATATCATCGACATATACCTCTATCTCTTTGTGTATCATGTCATGAAACAGAGTTGTCATGGCCCTTTGATAGGTTGCCCCGGCGTTCTTCAAACCGAATGGCATTACCTTGTAACAAAAAGTGCCTCATAGGATGATGAACGAAGTTTTCTCCCTGTCTTTCGGCGCCATTTTTATCTGATTATAGCCCGAGAATCCATCCATAAAGGAGAATACTTTGAACTTTGTTGTACTGTCTACTAGCATGTCAATGTGTGGTAAGGGAAAGACATCCTTTGGACTGGCTTTGTTCAGATCCCTGTAGTCTACACACATTCTGACCTTTTCGTCCTTTTTCGGAACTGGCACTATGTTGGCTAGCCATATAGGATATTCTAATGTGGCGAGGAAACCCGTGTCAATTTGTTTCTGTACTTCCTCTTTGATTTTGATGGCCATGTCTGGATGAGTCCGTCTTAGTCTTTGTTTTACCAGCGGACATTCTGATCTCAATGATAAATGATGTCCCACGATGCGGGTATCTAACCCTGGCATATCCTGATAGGACCAAGCGAACACATCGGGAAATTCTTTGAGAAGCTTTATCAAATCTTGTTTGATATTTGGACTGAGCAGTGCCCCAATCTTGACTTCCTTTCTCTCTTCTTCTGAACCCAAGTTGACCGTTTCCATCGGCTCTTTGTGAGGTTCAATGGACCTTTCCTCTTGTCTGAGTAATCGGGAGATCTCTTCTGGAATTTCTTCATCATTTTCTTCTTCTGCCTCAAATACCGGGAATTCAAAGTTGGGAGAAGACATCGGATCGTATGTTTCACTGAGGTTTAAAACAAGCAATCTTCATGACGTGATGATTATTTTTAGAAGAGATAGAGAGAAATGCAAGAGTGTGTGCAGTGTATTTTCTGAAAAACTGCATGTTTTTATTATTTGAGTTGATTTTCAGGATTACCATTTTCTTAAAAAACGAAAAGAGAAAACAACAATTAATGCGGAAATTACAGAACGACATTATTTTATTTATGATTTTGGCGATTC
This sequence comes from Lathyrus tuberosus, assembly GCA_022829125.1. Lineage (NCBI taxonomy): Eukaryota > Viridiplantae > Streptophyta > Magnoliopsida > Fabales > Fabaceae > Lathyrus > Lathyrus tuberosus. The sequence goes on along the minus strand of JALAZF010000502.1, from coordinate 2,602,775 downwards.
TTGAAACTACAACCCTATAAAACAAAACTCTGTCGCTTTGGGCAAAGCAAAGAGGAACATTTACAGAAAGTGAGCCCTATCAAAACATCCGTTTAACCAGGGTAGGGTGAAAGGTTGAGACAAAGACAACAATTACTTAGACTTATGAACGACCTTCGGGACATCGACAGTAACCCATTGGTGGCGGACTCCTCGGTGAATCACAAAGTCTGGTACCTTCTTTCTTGTCTTGTATTCAGAAATAACGCTGATTTCTGGTGGAGCAGGATTGTTGGAATCTGTCTCCCAGGCAGAGTTGTCGTAGGAGGATTCTTCAGTTGTATCTTGCACAGTGTTTGTACTCTCAGGTAAATCTCCCCATCCAGTTAGCTGGATGTCTTTGAGCCTGATACGAGAGCTTTCAGGAGTGGTGTACTTGACCAAGAAGTCGTACTTGCCACTCGGTTGTCCTAAGGTGTCCCACACTTCTTTGGAACTAGAGGAGTCATCCCTCTCGATGACGTTGACCTCAGGAAAAGCATAGTTGATGAACTCAAGTCCTGTAAGCTTTGCAAAATCATTGTCGTGCTGGATATTTTCTGAACGCCCTGAGTGCTGATCCCATGACATGGTGAGGACGCAGGTATTCTTTTTGATGATGCTCAGCTGATATACATCATTGGGCTAACTCTCTTGCCCCGAGTCTCCTGGGTACGGCTGCCACATAGGCAGGCCATCCATTGGGCCATAATAGTCATGGTCAAAGTTGTCTTTCATCAGAGTGTCTTCCTCTAATGAGTTTGGTGGAGCACGACATCCTTCTGGATCACAATCTCCGTATATCATTTTAACATCTGACCTTGGCATATATCTCAGACTCTGTGCAGGATAGAAAAATGGCGTAGGCACCTCTCCCTGAGATATATAACCATCCTCGTTAAGATAGGACTTCCATTCTTCATCTGTATTGGAGGAATTTCCCTCGTTGATAGTATGTACTTCTTGAGATACTGGTTGAAGGAAACCTCCACTGCGGAAGAAGTCTTGAATGGGATGAAGACTTTTAGTAGCAGTTTGGGTACAGGTTGATGAAAAGCCAAGACCTTTCTTTGTCTTGTTGTCAGTAGGAATGACAAGTTGTCCCCATCCTTTTGCATTGTTACTTTTGATAACTTCGAGAGCATCTTTGTACGAGGAAATCGATGTTCCCTTTTCTGATTGATTCTAATTGCTCACAGATAGTTCCTGGAACTGGGTTCCAACAACCTCCTCGGGTTCTACACAAGTGGACGACGATAAGTTACTCACGATCAAGGCTTGCTCTCCACAGACTGTGACTAGTTAGTCGTTCTTGACAAACTTCAGGTTTTGGTGAAGTGTTGAAGTGACTGCCCTAACCCCGTGTATCCAAGGTCTTCCTAACAAACAACTGTATGCTGCCCGGATGTCCATGACCTGGAAAGTGACTTGGAAAGTGTGAGGACTGATAGTTATTTGAAGATCGATTTCGCCGATAACTATTTTTCCGGATCCGTCAAATGCTTTGATGATGACCTCACTGCCTCTCATCGGAGATCCTTTTAATGATAGTCACATTAGAGTGGACTTTGGCATAACATTCAAAGCTGATCCGGTATCGACCAATACGCTGGCTAAAGCATCGTCCTGGCAGTTGACTATAATATTGAGCGCCATGTTGTGACTTTTGCCTTCTTCTGGCAGTTCTTCGTCACTAAACCCCAAGTTGTTGCAAGAAGTGATGTTGGAGATGATGTTGTCGAATTGTCCTATCGTTACATTCTGTTCCACAAAGGCCTGCTCTAAGACTTTCTGTAGAGCCTCTCTGTGGGCTTCAGAACTGAGTAAAAGAGATAGCACAGAGATTTTTGAAGGAGTTTGTAACAGTTGATCAACAATGTTGTACTCACTCTTCTGGATGAGCTTCAACATCTCATCATCGTTCTTCGAAAGGTCGGGATCACTGGATTGACCGACTGGTTAATTGGAAACTCCTCTTTGAGGTTTCCCTTCTTTGTTAGGTTCTCCAACTCCTCGGTTGAAGATTCGACCACTCTGTGTTACTCGGCTGATGTCTGCAATATTCACGATGGAGGGTAATGGAGTTTCCTTTCCATTCTCAATTGTTGTTACACCGTACTTGTAAGGGATAGCTTTATTAGATTTGTACGGTAATGGTCCCGGCAGATAGATAACTACATGAGCCTTTTGATTTTTCTGACCATCATAACGGCCTTAATTGGTTTGAGGTTGAGAATCTTTCCACCCTCAAGAGGAGCTCTTGATTCATGGAGTAAAGGGATTATGGCGCATACATCTTTGGCAACTTCTCATTTAGGGATCAAGACAACATTTGTGCCTCGATCAGGAAGATAGTCTGACATTATGTTAGTCTGACTTTGAAGGGCTGCCCGTACAAGGTAGCATCCTTGGTTATTTTCCGATCAAATTCTATAGCGCTCATAGTTGTGGTGTGGCACCCGGCCACATCCGCTCTATATGCAGTGTAACCTTACTAGATCTGTTTCCATTGATCGAACATCCTGGCTTGGATGCCTAGTAGGGTTCCCATTAATCATATTGACTTGATGTGTGTCTTCGTCTAAATAGATCGGAAGCCACCAGTGGTTCAACAAGTGTTGCAGTGTTCTTTGGATGAGAGCACATCCTTGGTCACTCTCTCGACACACCTTACAGTTCTGATATTCATGCGAGGTCAGAAAACCGAGCTAGACTTGTGTAGCGTGTAATTCCACCAAGCTGGTATTCATCAAGCGAATATCAAAGAGTTAAATCATGTTAACTTGATAATGACTTCTATCGCGGTAATCCTGAATCCATCCAAGATCCATCTGACGCTAGAGGGCCTCTTGTATAAAAGAGCATCCCTGATTATTTACCGAGCAGACCAGACAGGAATCGTAGTCGTGCCGTGGCAGATTATGGTGTTGGCTTTGCCTTGAGTGCATTGCCACCAAGTTGACATTCATCGCGTGGATGTCGTGGTTTTGAATGATGTTGGAATTTGTACAAGTCATGTTGACTTCACGAATTCGGTGATCTTGGATCCATCCGAGATCCATCTGTTCCTGCAGAGCTGATTGTACCATAGAACATCCTTTATTGTTTTTAGAACAGATATCACACTGGTGATAGTTATAAAACGGTACATGTCCATATCCGCTATGTCTGCAATGCATCTTGACCAGGTTGGTTCTCTATAAGATTACATCGTGAATTTGATAGCTATGGTTAAATTCTTCCTCTATCAAATTTACTGCAGCTTTCTCGTGTTGAGGCAACGGGTTCATCTGAATATTAGGATTTGTATCCTTGAAGGATAGGACCCCGCTCCTAACAAGCTTCTACACGTCTGATTTGAAACTGAGGCAGTTTTCTATGTTATGTCCTGGTCCTCCTTGATGGTAAGGGCAAGTCTGATCCGCCTTGAACCAAAAAGGTAGATTTTCCGATATTGTAAGAGGAAACCTAGTTTGGACATGCCCCTTGAACTGTAATAGTGGAAACAGTTCTGCGTACAACATTGGTATAGGGTCAAACCCCGTCGGTCGCGTTGTACGGTTGTTGTTATACTGAGGACGAGCCTGCTGAAGAGGTTGTTGTGTCCTTTGCTGATATTGTTGTTGATTCGGTTGGCTCTGAGTAACCCGAGGTTGATACGTAGGAACAGGCGCAAGGTTGATAGCTGGAGTTACAGCTGCTACTGGTTGGTACCATCGCCTTTGCTTTTCGGGAGAGATATTACCAATATCCTGCTCTTTTTTCTTAGGGAAAGCACTACCGTATCTTTTGGTACTGCTTGATGGTCTTGTATCTTTGACCAGACGTCCTTCTCGGACTGCTTCTTCAAGGAGTACTCCCATATTCACCATCTCGGTAAATTCGTTGGGCGCACTAGCGACCATTCAGTCGTAGTAAAATGAGCTCAAGGTTTTCAAGAAGATCTTTGTCATCTCTTTTTCCTCAAGAGGTGGACAAATCTGGGCGGCAATTTCACGCCATCTCTGAGCATACTCCTTAAAGGTTTCCTTGTCCTTCTGCGACATGGCTCTGAGTTGATCTCTGTCCGGTGCCATGTCCAGTTTATACTTATATTGTTGAACGAAGGCAACACCAAGATCTCTGAACATGACAATCTTAGTACGGTTCAAACCCATGTATCATTTGAGTGCGACACCGGTTAAACTATCTTAAAAGTAGTGGATCAGTAGATGTTGGTTCTCTGTCTGAGTTGACATTCTCCGAGTGTACATCACCAAGTAACTTTGAGGGCAAGAGTTACCCTTGTACTTTTCAAATTCAGGCACTTTGAATTTGTGCAGAATTTTCACATTGGGGACCAAACAAAGGTTTGCGGCGTCCTTTCCGAATAGATCTGGACCGCGAATGGCATGCATTTCCTTCTGCATCTCCAGGAACTGTTCCTGGAATTCCTTTATTTTGTCGTTCATACTTTCATTTCCACTAGAAGGTATCTATGGAATCTGTCCTTCCGGGACAGTGTGTACCACGGGTGGTGGTTTAGTCATTACGATAGTGACTCTGGGTGCTTCCCTCTCTCGAAGTTTGTAACCTTCAGGAGTTGTTGTCATACCCCTTGCATCTTCACTTTCCCGAAGTTTGTAACCTTCAGGCCCAGCGGTTCCTGCTGTGGTTTCCGGATCTTCCGTGATTGGCAGAATATATCCTTCTTGAAATTCTGGTATCAGACATGTGATGTTAAGGTGCGATGTCACAACAACACACTCTACAAATGGATAGCAAAGTAAACAGCAAAATAACACACCAAATTGTTCACCCAGTTCGGTCTAACTACCTACGTCTGGGGGCTACCAAGCCAGGGATGAAATTCACTACTTGTAGAATTAATTTACAGACTCAACAACCCAGTTGACAATCTCCTAAACTTAACTCCTACTAGTGACTTTCTACCTAAGAAACCACTTAGATATGAGAACACTACTCAATCCCTAAAACAATACTCAAGGAATAACCTCTTTGAGCAATCTTGATCTTACTTCACAGCTTTGATCAAGTAATAACTCTCTATTGCTTCACAGCTTCTAAGAGAGGACAGAAAACGATTCAGTAATTCAACCTAGAATTCTGTATACAAAAATCGTTCAAAATACTCAATACACTCAGCCTATGCTCTTGATCTTCTCTCTGTATTTTTGTACCTTTTCCTTTGGTCTTGTGCGCTTTAAATAGCAACCTTAATTGGGCTTGGACTAGCTACAATATCTGACCTGATTTGTTATTTAAAACTGAATATTTAAAACAGATTTTCTCCTAAAATCTTTTTAAATCTTCAACCTTTTAAATCTCCTACAAATCTACACCAGATCTCCTATGCAGCAAAGAATATCTAACCCAAGATATTCGCATCCAATGAGACAGCTTGCTCTCCACAATTCCAGCTAACACGCAAACCCTAACAACATCGCGACATGATGTTATTAATTCTGCAGATCTAATGTCACAACATCGCCATGTGACATCAGACATCCAACTTCAGCAATTTAAACACTTAGCACAGCCTAGTGTTAAGACTCAATGTTGCAACATCAGCACTTTGACATCAACATTGAAACATACTTTGTTTTACCAAAATTCCAGCCAATCCAAGAACTAACAATCTCCCCCTTTGGCTAATTTTGGCTAAAACAATCTCTGCACCTTCAGAGACTTCAGCAGCGGAAAAACTTCAATGATTTTAAAACTTCAAACAGCATCAACAAAACAGCTACAATCTTCAACCAGCTGCACACAATTCAAAATTAGCAGCATCTTCAATTCACTTCAGCATCCAGCAGCAGCCGCATCATAAAAACTTCAGCATCATAAAATCTTCATTATGGACTTTGCTTCACAAAAACTCTGCTGCAACACCATTTTCAACAGATTTTCAACAATGTTGCTCCCCCTCAATCATGAACCAGCAATTTTCAACAATGCTACTCCCCCTCAATCATGAACCAGCAAATCCAGCTGATCACGCAGTTCAGTAATTACTCATTACTCCCCCTTAATTTCTGTATATTCCTTTGACAGCACCACAACTCCTTTGACAGCACTTGACATTCTTTGATACTCTTGACTCCCTTGGCTATTTCTCCCCCTTTTTAGCCACAATTAGACAATCTTCAACAGAAGCCCTATTAACTATAGTTAGAACACCCTAGCTCTCTTTGTTAGCCTCACAGTCAGCAACCAGGCAAAACAAATCATAGAAAAGAAAACACAAAAGGTGCATATAACAGCACAGAATTCAAATTACATAACCAAGCACATTAAGTGCTGAAACAAAGACAGAAAATAAAACTACTAATAAAGAGAAACATTAAAAGCTTTAATCATCTGAGCTGAGATCATCATCTTCTTCATCTTCTTTTGGACTATCATTATCAGACTCATCTTCCTTATCAGCAACTACTTTCTCACTTTCTTTTTCCTTCAACTTCAGAGTCATAAGTAATTTTTTAAACTTGTCCCTCCTTTCAATGTGTACTCTGATGACTTCATCTAGTTCTTTACAGACTTCCTCCAGTTCAGAAATCATATCAGTCTTGACATGAGTATGATTAGTAGATGTTGAGGCAGATGCCTTGACATTATCAACAACATGTTTTCCTTTAAACAGCTTCTGATGAAAAGACAATCCAGGCTTCCTTCTACACACACTATCATCCTGGTTAAGAATCCCAGGATGCTGAGACAGTATTATCCCACAAATGAGAGATGGAAATGCAATAGGTAATTTCACAGCTCTTGTTGCAGCGTGCTTGATAGTCTGATTATATATGTAAGAGCCATAATCAATTTGTCTCTTTTTCCAATGGCATAAACTAATTTGCCCAACCCAGCAAAAATAGAGGTCTTGTGGTTAGTAGGAACCCAATTAACAACACCTATTCTATGAAGAAGAGCATATTTCACACTTAATAAACTTGCTGATAACTTTCCTTTTGAAGGCCAAACTTCTACCTGCCCAGCTGTGATTTCTTTGCAGATAACATTATTACAAACTTCTAAATCTTCATAATCTTCCTCACTTCTTCCTAAGTAGGCATTGATCACCTTAGGAGAGAACCAGACACACTTACCCCTGACGATAACTCTTCTGAAGGTTAGGCTTTTGCTCTCATCAATAGACTCAGGTATATTCACTATTAATTCTCTGACCAGTCTATCATAGCAACTAGTCAATCCTGACACAGTCCTTATGAGACCAGCAAACTTAATTAGATCTACAATTCCAGTAGACTCTAAGTCATCTACAACTAGCTCTCTTTCCAGAGCTATCCTTCTTTGGTTCACACAATTCCACATGGATGCACTTCTGGCACAGTGAAATGAGATGTTATCAGGTACTTGATCACCAGCTCTTTTCATTATAGGGTTGATGTCTTGAACATCACACTCTAAATCTGATTCTTCCCTGATTCTCCTCTTCTTGCCAGACCTGGCAACTTTGTTCCACGACTTGGGAGAGTCTGCAACTGAAGTCCTTTTCTTATCCTTGACCATATTTTCATTAGGAAGAGACTCCACTCCTTTTCCTTTCCTATCCTCTATTCTTCCAATGATATCACTATCAGATGAGTCCTCATCATCTATAACCTCAACCTGATCCTTCCCTTTACACCTGTGACTTTCATTCCTAGAGGACGATGTTTTGACATCAACGAAGACATCAGTATCTTCAAGATCTTCTTCTTTACTACCACTTTCAGTGTCTTGAATCACAGTCAAGGCCAGTCTTTGAAGATTTGTGTCCTCACTTTGAAAGTCCACCTGTTCAGCAGGCATTTTCCTTAATGGGACAGAAATCCCTTTCACCTGTATACCCTTCTCAAGAATTTTGGTGGAAATCTGCTCCAAATGCATGTCCACATCATACTTCTCCTCAACAGCTTGAGAGGATGATGACCTAGTTTCAGTTTTATTCAACTTGGTTGAATGTTTAGAGTTACCTGAGTCTGGAAGTGCCATAGGAATGTGTACTTTGTCAACACGTTCTTTTTCCAAACAAACCCTAGTTCGTACCTGGGCAGGTCTTTGAGAGTCAGAGTTCTTGGATGGGGAAGACATCGTTCCTTTGCAACAGACTAGGTTTAAAGAAGAGAACGCTTTGAAGAATATAGAATCTATATGGTAAGGCGTCTGATTTCGAGTACCTCTTAAAGACCAATCACTAATTTGCTCCCTCCATAAAGACTTTCCTTTTAAATTTTTAAAAGGATTCACATCAGAACTCATTAACTCTGAGTGACCTTTCAGTATCCTGACGTCATAGTCTGATGTTATAACATCAACTTGAGCATCATTAGTTGAATTACCTTCAAGGGAAATCCACTGATAGCAGTTATCTTTGGTTCTGGCACTCTTCATAACAACTTGATTATGCTCACCAGATACCACACACTCATCTTTGGTGTAGTTAACTTTGTAACCTTCATCACATAACTGACTTATGCTAATCAGATTAGCCTTCAAACCTTGGACAAGGATCACACTATCAAGAGTAAGACCATCAAGATTCTTCACTCTTCCACTTCCTTCAACTACTCCTTTTTCTCCATTGCCAAACACAACCTTGTTTGCATGGCAAGGATTAAAGTCCACCAACTGCTCCTTTGATCCAGTCATGTGCATTGAACATCCATTGTCAAAGTACCATGCATCCATGGCTCAACGTCCATCTGAGATATGAGCCAATAGACACGTGACCTGAGCTTTAGGAACCCATTGTTTAGTAACTTTGGGTCTGACCTCCTTCTGTCTGGTTTGAGGAACAGAATTTGGATAACCATGGAGCTTGAAGCACGAGGACTACATATGTCCAACCCTGCCACAATAGAAGCATCTTACTCTGTCATCTCCAGAGTGGTTAAATCTTTTGCCACTTTGATGATAATGTTGTGGCTGCCACCCATAATGTTGTCTCCTTCTTCCATAGTTGGATTGTCTTCTTCTGTACTGAGGATGTTGTCTTCTAGGCTGTCTCCTATGGTGATGAGGCTTCCTTCTTCCATAGTGATGAGGCACAACATTGTTGTACCCATATCCATACCAGTTTTCCTGATGTTGAGACCTCTGATGAGATATGTTCTCTTTGATCCTGGCAGCTTGCATGCTCTGGTGATATTGGGGAGGCATATACTGACTAGCTCCTTGGGGCTGCATCTTCCTCTGATGAGGGCCATTCTTCTTCTCAACATTCTGAGGCTGTGAATGAGCACCCTTCCTAGGTGTAGGATCCTGTCTCATTGTTTGATGAAGAGACATTAGTTGGGACACCACCTTCTTTGTTTCTGAAGTGCTTGCTTCAGCAGAAACCTTTTCCTCAGCCACAAATCCTATACCTGACTTATCACCAGCAACCTTTTCTGTCTGAAGGATCTTATCAAGTGTGTCTGTACCACAGTTCAGCATCCTAACAGACTTGGTCATATGATCAAGATGGGCTTTAACTAGTACAACTTCATTTTCCATATCAACTTTTTCATTCTCAAGCTGAGCAATCTGTTGCTTGTGGCACTTGTTTTCTTGACAAATCTCAGCACTTTTTAAACACAACTCTTGATAAGTAGATGCCAACTCCTCATACGTTATTTCTCCATCACTAGAATCATCATCAGAAACAACAGTTCCTGTTAAAGCTCTAACATGCTTTGCTGACTCACCTTCACTTTCACTATCAGAGTCAGACTAGGAAACTGTCATGCCCTTCTTCTGCTTTTTCAAGAAGGTGGGACACTCTTTCTTGACATGTCCATACCCTTCACATTCAAAGCACTGAACTCCTTTATCTTGGGCAGTTTTCTCTTCATCCTTCTCTTTTGACTTGCTGATGTCAGACGATATGTTCTTGACATTAGGCCTGGAGTTATTATTCATTCTCTTGAACACTTTATTGAACTGTCTTCCCAACATAACTATGGCGTGAGATAGATCCTCCTGGGATTCAGAGCTCTTTCCTTTTTCTTCTTGATCATTTGACACCAAGGATATAATCTTTGGCTTCTTTTCTGGTTCTTCCTCATTCCACCAAAGCTCAAAAGTTTGAAGAGATCCAATGAGCTCATCAACTCTCATCTTGCTGATGTCTTGTGATTCTTCAATGGCAGTTACCTTCATCTTATACTTAGGAAGGGACCTAAGGATCTTCCTTACAAGCTTTTCATCTGACATTTTTTCACCAAGAGCACTGGATGCATTAGCCAGCTCCAGAACATTCATGTGGAAGTCATGAATTGTCTCATCTTCCTTCGTCTTCAGGCTTTCAAACTTTGATGTTAGAAGCTAAAGTCTAGACATCTTCACTCTAGATGTTCCTTCATGTGTAGCCTTCAAAATATCCCAAGCTTCCTTAGCAACTTCATATGTATTGATTAACCTGAAAATATTCTAATCCACTCCATTGAAAATTGCATTTAGAGCTTTGGAATTTCCAAGGGCAAGCTCATCTTCTTCCTTGGTCCATTCTTCTTCAGGCTTTGGCTTAGAGGTGCCTTCTTTATCTTTACCAGCATCATCTTTTTCACACACAACAGGTGCTTTCCACTCTTTAATAATGGCCTTCCAAGCCCTGTTGTCCAAGGATTTTAAGAAAGTGGTCATCCTCGGCTTCCAATAGTCATAATTGGATCCATCCAAAATAGGGGGCCTGTTGACAAATCCTCCAACTTCTTTGTCCATCTTTACACCAGAAAGTAACTTCCCTAGATCTCACCCAGAGACAGACAAGATGCCTACTCTGATACCAATTGAAATTCTGGTATCAGACGTGTGATGTTAAGGTGCGATGTCACAACAACACACTCTGCAAATAGACTGCAAAATAAACAGCAAAATAACACACCAAATTGTTCACCCAGTTTGGTCTAACTACCTACGTCTGGGGGCTACCAAGCCAGGGATGAAATTCACTACTTGTAGAATTAATTTACAGACTCAACAACCCAGTTAACAATCTCCTAAACTTAACTCCTACTAGTGACTTTCTACCTAAGAAACCACTTAGATATGAGAACACTACTCAATCCCTAAAACAATACTCAAGGAACAACCTCTTTGAGCAATCTTGATCTTACTTCACAGCTTTGATCAAGTAATAACTCTCTATTGCTTCACAGCTACTAAGAGAGGACAGAAAATGACTCAGCAATTCAACCTAGAATTCTGTATACAAAACTCGTACAAAATACTCAAGACACTCAGCCCATGCTCTTGATCTTCTCTCTGTATTTCTGTACCTTTTCCTTTGGTCTTGTGCGCTTTAAGTAGCAACCTGAATTGGGCTTGGACTAGCTACAATATCTGACATGATTTGTTATTTAAAACTGAATATTTAAAACAGATTTTCTCCTAAAATCTTTTTAAATCTTCAACCTTTTAAATCTCCTACAAATCTGCACCAGATCTCCTATGCAGCAAAGAATATATAACCCAAGATATTTGCATCCAATGAGACAGCTTGCTCTCCACAATTCTAGCTAACACGCAAACCCTAACAACATCACGACCTGATGTTATTAATTCTGCAGATCTAATGTCACAACATCGCCATGTGACATCAGACATCCAACTTCAGCAATTTAAACACTTAACACAGCCCAGTGTTCAGACTCAATGTTGCAACATCAGCAGTTTGACATCAACATTGAAACATACTTTGTTTTACCAAAATTCCAGCCAATCCAAGAACTAACACTTCTGGGATATATTTGAGTGGCATGCCCCAGGGACGATCTTTAGGCATGTTATACCGAGGATCAATCTTTTCCACGATGGGCTTAGATGTGATCTCTGAGATCACAATCCTTTGTATCTGAGCTGCTGCCAGAGCTTGCATGTCATTGTGAAGTTTCCTCAGATCTTCTTTCAGAGTGTCGATTTCTTCTCTCAACTCTCTGTTCTCTTCCTCGAGATCATCCATTTTCTTTTGTCGATTGGCCCGAGTATTGTACGAATGAGACAGTTTGACTCTAGAACCGAGACACAAACGTGAGATTCTTAGGTAAGAAGAATGCATTATGTGAGAATGATGAATGATATGCAATGATTATATTGATAATTTTTTTTGTTATTTTTCAAAAGAAACTTCCACAATTGGATTGCAAATATCATACAGTGGGGAAACCCCATTTTATTGAATTCAAAGATTGCGGAAATGGAAATACAGTAATTTACAAAGTGCTATAAAAGGAAATGTTGAAGCTCATGGATCCTGAGTCCTCTCTGGAGAGAGCTTCGGTGCTGGTTCTAGTACTTTCCTTTTCTTTGACCAGGGCTCTTGAGCCGTTATCGGGTTGTCATCCCTTTGCCAAGTGAAAGGAGCGAGCAAATTCCTTTGGTCCTCCTGATTTTCTACAGCATGCTACTCTAAAATCTCGATCAGATCATCTTTTTCTTTTAGTTGTTGATGTATCTTGTTACACTCCACATTGAGAATACGGTACTTGTTCTTCCAAGACCTCTTCTCTTTTTGAACTTTGTTGAGAGTAACCTGAAGTTTTTCTGTATCTGACATAAAATAAAGGACAGATTCCTTTAACGGGAGAACTTCTTGACGAGGGTAAGGCATCCTCATCTTGAGAAATCTAGTTTGTACCCAGTGGAGATAAGGTTCCACCGAGACACAATCTGATTTTCCTAGAGACTTTCTTCCTTTCCTGTGAACATGTTTCCAGGCATGCACTATTTCTGTCTTTAGTGCCCTGTCATTTTCTCCTTCCTTGAAGAAAAGACCTTCCAGATGAGCATTACGCGGGACATGTCTCATCGGGTATCCAAATTGATGACGAACTAAAACTGGATGATAATTGATTCCTCCTTTAGTTCCTATGAGGGGTACATTAGGGAAGTTTCCACAACGGTCAATGATTCTTATCCCGTCATAGATTCGATTGTACCAATCTATGTCAGAGTTGGTAAGAGACATGATTCTCAGTGACCAACGCAAAGTACTCTTATGATCCCAGAAAGCAGCAGACTTAGGTAAATGGGAAGTGAACCATTTGTATAGCAGGGGTACACGGCATGTGATCATTCCTCCGCTGTACAAATTCCTTAAATGTACAGAATGACACGCATCTGCGAGTAAGGTCGGTACAGGGTTTCCAATCAGAAAAATCTTAATGGCATTGATATCAACGAAGTTATCAATGTTGGCAAACAGAAATAACCCGTAGGTGAGTAAAACAAAGATGCTCTCGAAAGCAGTCATGTTCCCTATACTAGCAAAGTACAGGGCTTTCTTTACCAAAAACTAGGCTGGTAAACCTTGGATTCCACCCTTAGTGGTCATGTGGGTCCTAACTTCTGACTCGTCCAAATAGATTGCTCTTGCAATGATTTGATCCTTTGGAATTTCTTCCAGTCCAAAAAAGGGAGCTTGGTCAGTGATGGGTAAATTAGTCAGGTGAGAGTACTCCTCCAGTGTTGATGCTAGTTGATAATCCGGGAATGTGAAACAGTGATAGACCGGATCATAGAACTGAATGAGCGTAGCCAGGATTCCTTCAATTACATGGAACCTTAACAGAGATAGTAGTCCTTCGTACTTAGCTCTGAAAGCATCAGGGTTGGTGATCATCCTTGCCAACCCTCTTAAATCCTCTAATTTTGGAACCTTAAAGGTATACTTGTGAGTCTTCCTTCTACCGAAATCCATAACGCAATATTTCTCTCTGACATTTGCAATCATTGACTCAGTTTAATTTGAAAAAGAGAGACTAGAAGAGAAAATTTTTCTTTGTTTGAAATTTTTTTAATGAAATGAATGCATGAACGCAGCACACAAAAACATAGAAAAAACATGGGGTCAAAGTTTCGGTGTCATGAAGTTATGGCTCTACCCATCCCCAAAGGTTGTACTGGTGATTTTTTGTAATTGTCCTCAAAATCATTGACCCCCCTTGGGATAACAACAGCAGGCTGGTTCACCCGAGCGAGCTGCAGTATCTTAGAGTAATCTCAAATGAAGGTAGTATCGCGTGACAACTATTTCCGATAGCTTCCGTACTACAAAATAGTAACATGGTCTTAGTCTACTAAAATCTTCAGCTTCTCAGATACCACAATCAAACAATCTGCCTTTAACAACCGAAGTCATATAGGCATTGAATCCGCAAAGGGTATCTCCAATGATTCGATGGTCGACTGGGATCTCTTATTTGGAAGTCACTCCCTGTAAGATTACCCGTCTAGTGCCATCACTTATCTTAGGTGTCACTCAAACTTTCTAGATGTGGCATCACCCGCAGTCCCATTAGCAGAAAAATAAACACGGATATCAATTAGGAAAAGCGATATATATATTTATTCCTAAAACTAACATCCTAGACCTCTTAAGAGCTAGTCTATAATCCTAAAAGATCAACGACATCCACAGCAGAGTCGCCATTTTTCTGTAGCGAGCGATTTTTGTCGGTGACGCGACCACCTTATCAATGGGTTTTGCTCACCGCAATGAGGATGAGGGGGTGCTACTTTCTGATTTCTTATTTATTCCATGAAGCTGGAAGGGAAAGGGAAGGTATCTAAAACTAACCTTGCACGCGGATGTTTAACTAAACAGACACTTTAAAGAGATTGGGGGTCCGGGGTCAGGTTATACAATGGATAATTGTCAATTACCCATCCTATATGTGGTTATCCACAGGATATTAGCATTAGGTTTCGCTTTGTGATTGATAGTGTTTATGTATTAATGGGCAGTGAAAGTTTCTTGGGAAGTGTGAGTGAGTGAGTCAGTTCGATGTTTTTGGTAAGGTGTTGGACCTAAGTTTTGGTGTGAAGGTACTGGACCTAGAGTTTTTTGATTGGTATGCTCGCTAAGATTTCGCAATCTTATGCCTACGTATTCCCGTTTAAAAGAAACAAGGAAATCAGAGCAATCGTAGTTCCTCCTATTCTAAGGAAGGAAAAAAAAGATGTTTTGGGGTGTCTTGTTCGAAGCCCAAGATTTAAGCTAAAAGGTTTTGTTTGAGAGAGAATTTGTCATCTCTAAAGAGGGATTGGACTTCCCCTGAGGGAATTGTTGATTTTTGTGTGCTTTGATCAAAGCCCAAGGTTGAAGCTAAAAGGTTAATTGACTTGGCTAGGGATTTCCTTATATAAGGCCTAAGAGGTGGCTAAATAGGATCGACTCAACAAGAGAGGGTATATATTGGTGTCTTGTACAAAGCCCAAGATTGAGGCAAAAAAGAGACTGACTCTTTGGGGGATATCTTTATACAAAGCCTAAGAGGAGGCTAAAAGCTTGACTTTTCTGGGGAAAATGTTCTTTCTGTCTTGTACGAAGCCCAAGATTGTGGCTAAAAGGGATTTTTGACTCCGCTGGGGAGGCTTGTATGTGTCTTGTACAAAGCCCAAGATAGAGGCTAAAGGATTTGACTCTGTTGGAGAGTGTTATCTATCTTGTACAAAGCCCAAGATGGAGGCCGAAAAGGGTTGACTCTGCTTAGGAATTACTTCTCGAAGTCTAAAGGAAGGCTCGGAGGAAAAAACTCCGCTGGGGAAGATGTTTGTCCCCAAGCTTAAGAGAAGGTTATGAAATTTTATATCTTGTACAAAGCCCAAGATAGAGGCTAAAAAGGGTTTGACTCAACAAGAGAGTGCTTTTTGTCTGTCCTGTACAAAGCCCAGGATTGTGGTTGAACAAGCTGGAGAAATCATCATACACAGCTCTAGAGGAGGTTAACACCTGCCAGGAGAGATCATTATACAAAGTCTAAGAGGAGACTATTGAGAGATTGACTCAATAAGAGAGTATTTTTATCTATCTTGTACAAAACCCAAGATTTGAGGCTAAAAGGATCAACTCAACAAGAGAGTGTTTTTATCTGTCTCGTACAAAGCCCGAAATTGAGGCTAAAGGGTTTACTCAACAAGAGAGTACTGAAAGGTGATTGACTCAACAAGAGAGTCTGAGATGGTGTTCGACTCAACAATAGAGTCTGAAAATGTGATTGACTCAACAAGAGAGTTAGAAAAGGTTAGCTCCGCTGGGGAGAATCATTATACGAAGCTCAAGAGAAGGCTGACTTTGTTGAGGAAAGATCATTATATAAAGCCTAAGAGGAGGCTAACTTCTGCGGTGAATTATTGAGATCCTGAGGCATGTCCAAGTGGGGAATCAACTCTTGCTGAGGATTACAGAAGAGTTGATAAATCAGAAACCTTGAGGTTCCGATTTGAGATAGTGTTATACTGATGATAAACTAACCCTAGCTAGGGAATTATAGGAGAGAGATTAGGTATTAGAACCCAGAGGTTTTAACTCTGCTGGAGATTAATCCAGAATCCGGGGTTTCTCCTATATTTGTAGGGTACTTGAGAATGTCTTTGAGACTCAAGAGGATTAGACTGTCCAAGTCTACTGGTGTGGAAGAGTTTTATTTTTTGTATGATGCCTCCAGGAGGAGGCGGGTGTTTTAAGGGATGAGAATCAACCCTAAAATTGGTCTGAGATTTGACACTGGAAAGACTGCTCTAGCAAAGGATGACTAAGTTTTATCTTATACCTTTAAGAGGTCTTTAGGGTCCTTGTATGAAGCTCAAGAGAAGGCATGAGAAATTCTAAGAAGCCGGAGGGTCCTTGTACAAAGCCCAAGAGGAGGCGAGGATGCTTTTAGGAAGCCCGTGGGTCCCAAACCAAGAAAAGTTCAAGAAATGCTATTCACCGAGAATAGATCATTTAATGAAAGTTCTAAAGTTTGAAGAAACTCAAGAGATGCTATTCACCGAGAATAGATCAACCCTGGGGAGTAGAATTTCTTTGACAATTTCTAGGGTGACAGTCTGAGAAAAGGTTCACGAAGAATATTGCCTTTCTCTTTGTTCCATATTGTTTAAGCCTAAGTGAAGGCAAGTCTGTATCTGGAAAATCCTATGGGGATCTAGTTTTGAATGTATTTAAAGAGTGACCAAACTGGCTTTACTTACTTCTAGACCTAGTTGCTGGGAAAAACTCTAAATAACTATACTAGTATATATACAGTTGATATATGACAAGTATTTAAAAGGATATGAAAGAAGACTAACCGTGCGCAGCTTCCCCCAATACAGTTATATATATATATGACATGTATTTAAAAGAATGAAATAAGGCTTATAGTGCGCAGCTTCCCACAATACAGTTATATATATTAAAGCAGGTAAATGAAAGCGGATAAAACTTACAGGTGAGCAAGCTTCCATTTTTTATTGTTAGTTGTTCAGAGAAATTAAAGAAAGTTTTGATAACAATTGTATATTTGAAACTAAATCAAAAGGGAAGTTGTTTTGAAAAGATTGTTGGGGCTTATACTCAAGGAGAGGCCTAAAAAGGTTTTCTGTACAAAGGGGTTGGGTCTTACACTCTATTAGAGGCCCAAAGATTATTTAAAAAGAAGTGGGACTTATAGCTCAAGGAGAAGCCCAGGTTATTTGATTTTTGAACTGGCGATCGCGCCGAGATTTTTAAAAATGCAGTGGGACTTATACAATGTCTGAGGCCCAAAATTGTTTTGGTTGAAAAGGGGTTGGATCTTACACTCTATTAGAGGCCCAGAGAGTTTGAAAATGAATAAAGATGGGTCTTATGGTACAAGGAGAAGCCCAATTGATTTTGTTACAAAGGCGACGACCGCGCCTAACTTTTGAAAGTATATAGAGGGACTTATACAATGTGTGAGGCCCAAAATTGTTTTATTTACAAAGGGGTGGGACTTACACTCTATCAAGAGGCCCATGAGTGTTTGATAAAGATTGATGAGGGTGAAACCAATCAAAACCCTAATTTTGTTAAAAATGGAATTAATTTTGACTAAAAATTAATAAAAATCATTGAAAACATGTGAGAAATGAGTTGTGATTTTGGGCCAATGTTTCAAAAATCATGTTTTTATCCACAAAATGATTGAAAACCATTCAAGTTTGGAAAATCAAGAGAAAGAAAATTTTTAAAATGTTAGAAAACAAATAAAAATTAATTCTTTACAAAAATATCAAATATATGAAATAAATAATATTTTTGGGAAATTTTTGTAAAATAAAATTTTTAACATTTTTGTGAATTATTAAAAAAAGAATCAACTCAAAATCATTAAAATTCAGAGAGAAATTAATTTTTGAATCAATTAAATAAAATCACAAAAATTCAAATATTCAAATATTTGAAAAAGGGCGCCAAGAACATCTTGTTCTTGCCCGCGTGCCCTGTTTTGCCCAGATTTACGTTTTCTCATCAATCTCACTTAATACTTGATGGAATCATACAATCCACATATCAATCTGCTCATTTTCAACTCACGATCATGTCTATGGTCTTTAATTTCATTTATTTTAAGCATGGAATGAGAAATCAAAACAAAACCTCAAGAACCCTAACTTGTGCATGAAGGTCGAAGGTCGTGGCAGCAAGAGCAATTTGATTTTTGAGTTGGAGGTGTTACAAATGAGTTGTGATGATCTGAACAACTTCCCTACACCATATGGAGTGTGTATGAATGCTTGGGTTGATTTGAAATGAACAGGAACAGATTATGGCACCTCAACTGCAACTTTGTTGAAACCTTGAGCAAATGCATGATGATTTAATGAATTTAGTGTTCCAGTTGTTGGTTTAGTGTTTGATCAGCTCACATATGATGTTTATGAGGTGTGTGCGTGATTGGTTTGGTTGGAAACATATTCTAATTCTAAACCCGATAGTAGCTTGCATTAGAAGGCATTTTTGGAAGTGAGAGTGTGATTTTGAGAAAGGCAAGTGTTATAGGCCTTTGGTGTACTCAAGCTGATCAGAAATGAGGTCTATTTATAGTGTGTCAAGTTTGTTTTGGCATCAATAGTGAATGGCAACTGTAGCAGGCCTTTGGCCAATGTGGATCAAATGGAATCTCAAATCTCTTTTAGCCATTAACTAGAGGTTAGAGTACAAACCTATGGTTCTTTAATTCAGAGCTTATCCTTGACTCATTCAGTTGGAATAGGCTCAGTTCATGCCACCTTGGTGCATCCATTGAATGCTTGGAAACAAAATTGGAGTCTTGGCACCTTTTTAGCTCTTTTAGTTTTGGCGTGGCTATTGTAGATTTTGGGACTTTGGAGGCTGGTAGATCAGTTCTTGTCCCTTGGTTGTTCCCCCTTGAGGTGTGCAGATGGATAACCATGCTTGTTGTTGCACAATTTGATCAAATCGAGCCCTTATACACAAATCTTCCTTGCCAAGACAGTTTACAGCAAGGCATGTTGCAACTGTCATAACTCCTAGCTCAAGTGGAGTTTCATGGGGTTCTTGGACATTTTGGAAAGCTGATATATCATATTTCAACATGATGTCCAACTTTGGTTTTGATCCAACTTGAATTACACTGAAAATGCCTCTACATTTTGGAAAAAATAAGGCAGATTCTGACTTAGTGTAAATTTCACTAAGTGTTGGAAAAATGCCATTCTCATGTTTTCAGCCATTTTGATCACTCCATAAATTAAAATCCATGAAGAATTGGAATGAGATGTAGTTCACACTTTTAAATTATGCCATGAGAGCTACAAATCCATCTTTGGACCATCCAAAATGGTTGCTTGGATCTCAAGTTATGATCCTTGGAAGTTGGTACCCTAGCCACTTTGTTCCATAACTTAGAAAATTTCTAAGTTTTTTATGGTTACCCCTTTTACAAGTTAACTCACTTTCTTTGATTTTTCTTGATGAATGATGATTCCAATCACACATTAACATTATTTTAGGATAAAGGAACCTTGGGGGACCAAAAATCCAAAAAGTCAAACTTTGGATTTTTGTACAGTT
Source organism: Lathyrus tuberosus (assembly GCA_022829125.1). Lineage (NCBI taxonomy): Eukaryota > Viridiplantae > Streptophyta > Magnoliopsida > Fabales > Fabaceae > Lathyrus > Lathyrus tuberosus. The sequence goes on along the minus strand of JALAZF010000502.1, from coordinate 2,582,953 downwards.
GACTTTTTATCGGATGAAATCCAAACTGTGTGATCCTTTGTGAAATTAAGTCCTTGACCTAAATCAAACCTAATGGATGGACTCTATAGGTGATGTAGGGTATATTGAATCATGTCCCAAGGTTTGGGAGCATGTCTAGGTCAAAAGTCAAAGACACATTTGACTTTTTCTTCAAAACCCTAATTATGGTCCAGATGAAATTGAAACTTGTGAATCAAGCTTCTTGGATCAATCCATTGTTGCAAATGGATTAATGCGCTGTATTTTAGGTCCTCAAATCATGTCTTGATGTCTTGGCTCATGTATTATCCTAGAAGTCAACTTAGGGGTGAATTAGGTCAAGAAACCCTAATTCCTGATTTTTGGTAAATGCATACCCTGAGGTTAAATTAACTTGATGATTGGGTTCATGAGGTCCCTTGGAGTATATTGGGTTGTGCTTTGAAGCAATGCCTCATGCCCAGAGGAAAATTTCCTCTAGAGGCCTCAGTCGACCAAAACCCTAATTTGGTGACACTGGCGATCTTGAGGCTCGATCCACTTGGATTATTGCAACCTTGTGCTTGATTCTTGATCTGGGAGTCCTCTTGATCCTTTATGGGTGTTTTAGAGGTTAGACAAGTTGAATATCATGCCATTCCTTGATTGATCCTTTGTCTAAGTGCTCAGAGAGGGCTTGAAACCCTAATTCTTGTTTGTAGTGAATGCTCACCCATCTTTGGGGAGACTGATGAGGCATGTAAAGACATCTATATTGTAATGATGATCTGGCCAATGATGGGAAATCTTAATGGTCAAAATTTGGGGTATGACATTATGTTAACATGATGTGTTGAGTAGTGTCTTATTTTGTTATGTGTTTTTATGCTATAAACTTGATTCTTAGAGTGATCAACTAGGAAAAAGGTAAAAGCTTGTTGTTGAGAGAGATCCAACAAACAAGTGGATTTCATAACAAAAGTGGTTAATAAAGTAGGATAGAGATATTCACTTAATTCAACTTGCTTAGAGATAAGAAGTTGAGACCATAAAGAATTTCAGAATTAAAACCAGACGTATTTTAGGGTTACAAGTGAGACTTAGAGATTTGTTCCCTTGCCCTAGTTATGCATCTTTTTGATGTTTTAGAGATACACCATTAGATCACATTCTGACCTTTTGAGGCACGACACTTCACATCATAAAAAGCATTCCAACAACAACTATACTAATGGATTTAGCTCATCAACTACTCTCTCTGATATTTTAACTCCTTTTTAGTTATAAATTTTTGTCTTAGTTATTTGTGTGTTGCTCCTACTCTTTATTATTATTATTCTGTTACCTTGCTCATACTTTATCTTAAACAAAGAAATCAATACTAGTATTTCAAGGCCTTTATCACTTCTTTGTGGGTTCGACCTTTACTTTTTCACTTGCTACATTATCAAGCATGTATACTTGCATGTGACACCATTGCTCTACACAATTACAAGAAAATCATCATATAAAGTAGAGAACAACTTTATATAAGAAATTCCCCAACCAGCCTCCTCTTAGGCTTTGTATAATGATTTTCCCTCGGTCCCTTTTTAGCCTCAATCTTGGGCTTTGTTCAAGACACCTATAAATATCCTCAACTGAGTCAGCAAAATCCTCTTTCAGCCTCAATCTTAGGCTTTGTACAAGTCAGATAAAAACCACTCTCTTGTTGAGTCAGTCTCTTTTCAGCCTCAATCTTGGGCTTTGTACAAGACACATATAAAATCTCCCTAAGCAGAGTCAATCCTCTTTTCAGCCTCAATCTTGGGTTTTGTACAAGACAAATCATACTCTCTAGCAGAGTTAATCTTCTTCTAGCCTCAATCTTGGGAGTTGTACAAGATAGACAAAACCTCTCACCAGTAGAGTCAGTTTCCCTTTTTTAGCCTCAATCTTGGGCTTTGTACAAGACACATATTAATATTCCCCAGTGGAGTCAAAATACCTTTTAGCCTTAATCTTGGGCTTTGTACAAGATAGACAAAATATTCCCCGGAAAAGTCAACTTTCAGCCTCCTCTTAGGCTTCGTATAATGATCTCCCTAAAAGAGTCAGTCTCTTTTCAGCCTCAATCTTGGACTTTGTACAAGACAGATATAAAACTCCCTAGTAGAGTCAACCTTTTAGCTTCAACCTTGGGCTTTGATCAAGGCACACAAAAATCAACATCCCCTCAGAGGAAATCAAAAAACTCTCGTTAGGAAGACATTTCACTGTATATCACACATCAAAACAGATAATCAAAATAAACCCTAATCCCAGATAATTGCGGTAAGTGGCACACTTGTTGATTCAAAAATCCAAGTTATAGTCCATCTCTTATCCTGGTAAATCCCCTCTTTCATCTAATCGCTGTAAGTGGCAAGCCTCTGGATTATTTACATCCAAGCCAATGTCCCTCTCTTAGCATGAAAGATTCCTAAGGAAAAAATGACATTACTCTACACTGAGTTAAAGTTTTCCTCCTTCAGGATCAATGCCTTATAGAGGAAATTATGGCATTGATGGATTCCATACATTCTAGTTAAAGTAATTCTTCTTTATAATCAGTTACCCAACAACTGTGATAAACAGATGAGATATCTCTCTTTAGAGATGAAAAACTCTCTCTCAGTCAAACCTTTAGCTTCAATATTGGGCTTTGAACAAGACAAAAATAAACCTTTAGCTTCAATCTTGGGCTTTGAACAAGACACCAAAACATCATCTTTTTCCTCCCATAGAATAGGAGGAACTACGATTGCTCTGATTTCTCTGTTTTCTTTAACGGGAATACGTAGGCATAAGATTGCGAAATATTAGCGAGCACATTAATCAAAAACCTTAGGTCCAGTACCACACCAAAAACATCGGAAAACCCGAAATCAACAAAAACTCTCTCTCTCTCTCTCAAACATTCCCAAAGAAGAAACTTGCCCAAATTTACGACAGATAAGCACCAGTAAGTAGAAAACAGTAAGAAAATTGCTAAAAATCTATGGATAACCATATATAGGATGGGTAATTGACAACTCCCCATTGTATAACCTGACCCCGAACCCCCAATCTCTTAGCATTTGTTAAAGAAACATTTGCGTGCAAGGTTAGTTTTAGATAACTTCCCTTTCCTTTCCAGCTTCATAAGATAAATAAGAAATCGGAAAGTAGCACCCAATTCCAACCAATGGCGATATAGTGGTCGCGTCACCGACAAAAATCACACGCTACAGTGTGCAGTGTATTTTCTGAAAAATGCTTGTTTTTATTTTGGGTTGTTTTAGATTTACCATTTTCTAAAAAACGAAAAGTGAAAACAACAATAAATGCGGGAATGACAGAATGGCATTATTTATTTATGATTTGTTGATTCTTGAAATACAGCTCTATAAAACAAAACTCTACCACTTTGGGCGAAGCGAAGAGGGACATTTACAGAAAAGTGAGCCCTATAAAACATCCACTTCACCCGGGCAAGGTGTGGTACTTTTCACACATGCATTACTTTTCCATATTTTTCTTATCAATCCATGGCATAAACATATGTTTATATTCCACTATCATAAAAAGAATTGAAATAGCTTTCCAATGCATCCGACCGTGCCTCGATCCGAGTTACGGATCAAAAGTTATGAAGGAAACAAAATGGAAAAAGCTGTCATGTTCGCCTTCCTATTCGCAATGCAAACCCCTAGCGAACCGTGGCAGAAGAAAAAAGTCATAAAGTTCACAATGTGAACTGCTAGCGAACCTTCGCTGTTACCTTCGCTTTGGTTTGCAATGCGAACCTGCGAAACCCAGAAATTCCAGCAGCGATAACATAGGTCATTTGGGGTCAAAAACCCTCATTTCTTCCACCCAAACACTTTCAAATCATACTATAACAACCAAAACATGATCCAAACCTAATGACAAGTATTCTACGCAGTTTATATCGAATTTCATCCGTGAAAACATCGATTTTTATCAATCGCTCCTAATTCCAATCGATACGAAAAGTTGCGAAACAACCAAAACAATTACAACAAATAACACATATACATACACAAGCAAGATATAATTGAAACTTCTTACCCTTACCCGATTATTCCGCGCTCGAAACGGAGTTCCCGCGATTTTCCTCTTTCTCCTCTTTTCTTTCCTCTTCCTTTTTATCTTCTCTTTTCTTTCTCTCTATTTTCTATTCTCTCTATTTCCTCTCAAATCTCTATTTATATAAAATATCTAAACCCCTAAAAAGAATATTTTACCCCTCAACTCAAATATCTCGCAAACGCTCTCAAAACACGATAAAACATAAACAACGATGAAAAATAATATATTGTCAAATAAAAGTCAAGAATAAAATAATATAAAAATGAAAATAATTAAATCGACTCGATTAAATAAATAAGACAAAACGGGGCGTTACATACAACATCGGTATAGGGTCGAACCTTGATGGTCGTGTAGTACGATTGTTGTTGTTGTACTGCGGGCGATCCTGCTGAAAAGGCTATTGCGGCCTTTGCTGATACTGTTGTTGACTTGGTTGGCTCTGAGCAACCTGAGGTTGATAAGTCAGTGAGGGTGTTGGGTTTATAGCAGGAGTTACCGCCGCTACTGGTTGATACCTTCGCCTTTGCTTTCCCAGAGAGATATTACTGATATCTTGCTCTTTCTTCTTTTGGAAAGCACTACCGTACCTCTTAGTACTGCTAGATGGCTCTGCATCTTTGACCAATCGTCCATCTAGGACTGCTTCTTTAAGGCGTACTCCCATGTTCACCATTTCAGTGAAGTCACTGGGCGCACTTGTGACCATTCGGTTGTAATAAAAGGAGCTTAAGGCTTTTAAAAAAATCTTGGTCATCTCCTTTTCCTCAAGAGAGGGACAGATCTGGGCAGCAATTTCACGCCATCTCTGAGCATATTATTTGAAATTTTCTTTGTCCATTTATGACATTGCTCTGAGCTGATCCCTATCCGGTGCCATGTCCAAGTTGTATTTATACTGCTGAACAAAGGCTGCCCCAAGATCTCTAAAAGTACTGATCATGGTGCGGTTTAAACCAATGTACCATTTGAGTGCAGCACCGGTTAAACTGTCTTGGAAGTAATGGATCAGTAGCTGTTGATTTTCTATCTGGGTAGACATTTTTTGAGCATACATCACCAAATGACTTTGAGGGCAAGAGTTGCCTTTGTATTTTTCAAAGTCAGGCAACTTGAATTCGTGCGGTATCTTTACATTAGGGACAAAACAGAGGTCAGCAGCGTCCTTTCCGAATAATTCTTGACCTCGAATGGCATGCAGTTCCTTCTGCATTTCCAAGAATTGCTTTTGGAACTCATTCATCCTTTCGTATATGTCTTCGTTTCCACTAGTAATTGCTTGCAGAATCTGTCCTTCTGGGACAGTGTGTACCACTGGTTGTCGTATAGACATTACCGTGGTGATTCTTGGCGCTTCAGTGCCCTGAAGTTTGTAACCTTCAGGAGTTGCTGTTGTAACCCTTGCATCTTCATTTTCCCGAAGTTTGTAACCTTCAGGTCCGATGGTTCCTGCTGCGGTTTCTGGGTCTTCAGTGACCGGTGGGATATATCCTTCAGGTATAAAGTTGAAAGGCATGCCCCAGGGGCGACCCTTAGGCATGTTGTAGCGAGGATGATTCTCATGTGTCTCCAATATGGGTGTAGATGTAATATCTGAGATCACAGTCCTTTGATGTTGCTGCTCCTGAGCTGCTTCCAGGGATTGCATGTTGTTGTGAAGTTTTTCCAAACTTTCCTTTAGAGCGTCGATTTCTTCTCTCGGCTCTCTGTTCTCTTCCTCGAGATCTTCCATTTTCTATTGTCGATTGGCATGAATTTTGTATGAGTGAGACAGTTTGACTCTAGAATTGTGACACATACGTGAGACTCAAAGATAAGAAAAAATGCGTAATGTGAGAATGATGAATGATATGCAAAGGCATATTTTTAGTTTTTTTTATAATAAAAAAGAAACCTTAACAAATAGATTGCAAATATCACACAGTGAGGGGTGGAGACCACTTTTATTGAATTCGAAAGATTGCAGTATTTTACAAGGAAAAGTACAGTATTTTACAAAGTGCTGCAAGGAAATGTCTAAGTTCATGGATCCAGAGCCCTCTCTTTTGTCGGGTCGACGACCATTTCCCAAGTGAAAGGAGCGAGCGAATTTCTTTGGTCTTCCTAACTCTCTACAACATGTTGTTCTAATATTTCAATCAGAGGATCCTTCTCCTTTAACAGTTCCTGAATCTTGGTACATTCCAAATTAAGGATTTGGTACTTATTCTTCCAAAAGCCCTTCTCACGCTGAACTTTGTTGAGAGCGACCTGGAGTTTTTCCGCATAAGACATGAAATAAAGGACAGACTCCTTTAATGGAAAAACTTCTTGACGAGGGTAAGGCTTGAGGGCTCTAGTTTGTACCCAGTGGAGATAAGGTTCCATGGAGGTATAGTTTGGTCTTCACAGAGACTCTCTCCCTTTCCTGTGAATATGTTGCCAGGCATGCACTATTTCCTTTTTTGGTGCCCTATCATTTTCCCCTTCCTTGAAGAAAAGACCTTCCAGATGAACGTTATGTGAGATATTCTTCATCGGGTATCCGAGTTGACGGCGAGCTAAAATTGGATGATAGTTGATTCCTCCTTTAGTTCCAATAAGGGGTACGTTAGGGAAATTTCCACATTTGTCGATGATCTCTATCCCTTCGTAAATCATATTGTACCAATCTATGTTAGAGTTGGTAAGAGACATAATCCTTTGTGACCAACATAAAGTACTATTGTGATCCCAAAAAGCAACAGACTTGGGTAAATGGAAAATGAACCATTTGTAGAGTAAGGGTACACAGCATGTGATCATTCCTCCACTGTACAAATTCCTTAAGTGTACAGAATGATAAGCATCTGCGAGCAAGGTTGGTACGGGGTTTCCAATTAGGAATATCTTAACAGCGTTGGTATCAACGAAGTTGTCGATGTTGGGAAGGAGGAATAACCCATATATGAGTAGGACAAAGCGTCTTCGAAGGCACTTATATTTTCTATGCTAGCAAAGTACAGAGCTTTCTCCATCAGGAATTTAGCTGGTAAACCCTGGATTCCTCCTTTAGTGGTCAGATGAGTCCTAACTTCTGACTCATCCAAAGAGATTGCTCTTGCAATGGTCTGATCCTTTGGAATTTCTTCCAGTCCAGAAAATGGAGCTTGATCAGTGATAGGTAAATCAATCAGGTGCGAATACTCTTCCAGTGTTGGTGCAAGTTGGTAATCCAGGAAAGTGAAGCAGTGGTATACCGGATCGTAGAACTGAATCAACGTAGACAGAATCCCTTAAACTACGTTGACCCTTAATAGAGACAACAGCCCTCCGTGCTTAGCTCTGAAAGCCTTGGGATTGGAAATCATCCTTCCTAATTTCCTTAAGTCTTCTAGTTTCGGAGCCTTGAAGGTGTACTTGTGCGTTTTTCTTCTACCGAAATCCATAACGCAATTGTTTTAGTTCTATTGAAAAAATTATTTTTTTTCTTGTTTGAAAAGAGTTTTTAATGAATGCATGAATACAGCACACAAAAACATTTGAAAACATGGGTTCAAGGGTTCAACGTCACAAGTTTGGAGTCCTGGCTCTACCATCCCCAAAGGTTGAACTATTTTGGTCAATTTTTGTACTTGTAGAACAGGTTCTAAAAGGTTCCCAAAGTCATTGACCACTCTTAGGGATATTAACAGCAAGTTGATTCACCCAAGCGAGCTTTAACATCCGAGGGTAAATCTCATTTGAGTGTAGTATCGCGTATCAACTATTTCCGATAGTCACCGCACTACCAAATGGTCATATGGTTAATGTCTACTAAATCCTCAGGGTCATGGGTACCGCACTGGGAAAGACAATGCTTTCACGACAATCGATCGTTTAACATCGATACTTTTGCACGGGTACCTCGACTGATTCGGTGGACTGCCAAGTTAGCTTAGTTGGGATTCACCCCCTATAAGCATTTCCTGGATATGCCACCACTTATCTTAACGTTCTCTCAAACTTTCCACATGTGTATTAATCGCATTCCTAGTTGACAAAAAATTAAACACGGGTATCAAGTAGTATAACAGTAAATGATATATATATATATATATATATATATAGTAGGAAGTATAGAAAATGCCAAACAAAACCTAGACCTCTTAGGAACTCTAATCCTAGGACTCCCCAGCAGAGTCGTCATTTTTCTGTAGCGTGCAATTTTTGTCGGTGACGCGACCACCTTACCCCATTGGTTGGAATTGGGTGCTACTTTATGATTTCTTATTTATCCTATGAAGCTGGAAAGGAAAGGGAAGCTATCTAAAATTACCTTGCACGCAAATGTTTTCTTTAACAAATGCTAAGAGATTGAGGGGTCCGGGGTCAGGTTATACAAAGGGAAGTTGTTAATTACCCAGTGTATATATGGTTATCCATTGATCTTATGTTGCAGGTTTAAAATACTTTATGGTGTTTACTGTTATAGGTTGGGAATGTTGAGAGAGTGTTTTTGTTGTTTTTGGTAAGGCACTAGACCTAAAGTTTTTGATTTGTGTGCTCGCTAAGATTTCGCAATCTTATGCCTACGTATTCCCTCTAAAGAAAACAGGGAAATCAGAGCAATTGTAGTTCCCCCTATTCTATGGGAGGAAATATGTTTGGTGTCTTGTTCAAAGCCCAAGATTGAAGCTAGATGAGTATTTGTGTCTTTTTCAAAGCCCAATATTGAAGCTAAAAGGTTTGTGTCTTGTTTAAAGCCCAAGATTGAAGCTAAAGGGGTATTTGAGAGAGAATTTGCCATCTCTAAAGGGAGGTATCTCACCTGTTCATCACAGTTTGTTGGGTAACTGATTATAAGGGATATTAATTTAACTGGGATATGTGAATCCAGCAATGCCATAATTTCCTTTATAAGGGAGAGGTCTTGAAGGAAGAAACTTTAACTCAGTGTAGAGCAATGCCATTTTTCCTTAGGAATCTTTCATGCTAAGAGAGGGACATTAGCTTAGATGTAAGTAATCCAGAGGCTTTCCACTTACAACAGTTAGGTGAAAGAGGAATTTTTCTAGGTTAAAAGAGGGACCACAACTTGGATTTTTTGAATCAACAAGTGTGCCACTTACAGCAGTTATCTGGAATTAGGGTTTTTTATTGTCTGTTTTAATGTGTGATGTACAGAGAAATGCCTTCCTACAGAGAGAACTCTTAATTATCTCTGAGGGGATGTTGATTTTTGTGTGCCTTGATCAAAGCCCAAGGTTGAAGCTAAAAGGTTGACTCTACTAGGGGAGTTTTATATATGTCTTGTACAAAGCCCAAGATTGAGGCTGGAAAAAATTGACTCTTCTGGGGAAGGTTTTTTCGGTCTTGTACAAAGCCCAAGATTAAGGCTAAAAGAATTTACTCCACTGGGAAGAGGTTTTTATCTGTCTTGTACAAAGCCCAAGATTGAGGCTAAAAGGTTGATTGACTCAGCTGGAGAATATGATTTGTCTTGTACAAAGCTCAAGATTGAGGCTAACTTTGCTGAGAGAAAAAATAATCATTGTACAAAGCCTAAGAGGAGGTTGGTTGGGGAATTTCTTATATGAAGCCTAAGAGGAGGCTAGCTTCTTCTGAGGATTATTGAGATCCAGAGACAGGTCCAAATTGGGGAATCAACTCTTGTTGAGGATTGAAGAAGAGTTGTAATATCAAATGCCCTGAGGTTCTGATTCTATTAAGGTTTTATTGATGATAAAGGTTTAAACCTTGAGTATGAAAACCTATGGAGGTTTCAGACTCTACATGGGATTGATATCTTGATGAAATGATCAGGGTTTTTCTTGTGTTTTTAGGAAACTTGAGGGTTTCTCTTTGAGATCCAAGAGAAGATGAGACTTTTCAAGTCTACTGGTATGAAGAGGTTGGCTCTTAACTGAAGAATAATCTTTGTATGATGCCCAAGAGGAGGCTGATGTTTTAAGGGATGAGAATCAACCCTAAACTAGCCTGATGTTTTGGAATTCTGACTTTCTAGAGGATTGAACTAGTAGAGATGACTAAGTTATGTCCTATACCTGTAGGAGGTCTTTGGTTCCTTTTACTAAGCCCAAGAGGAGACTGAGAACTTCTAAGAAGTCTGAGGGTCCTTGTACAAAGCCCAAGAGGAGGTTGGGGATGCTTTTAGGAATCCCGTGGGTCCAAACCTGAGAAAATTTTAAGAAAGGTGAACAGTTCTAGGATTTATAGAAATTCAAAAGAGGTTTCACCGGGAATTAGTCTTCTCTGGGGAAATGAATTTCTTGTACAAATATTTCTAAGTTGTGACAGTCTTGAGAAAAGTTTCACCGGGAATAATGTCTTTCTCTATTCCATATTGTAAAAGCCTAAGAGGAGGCAAGACTGTATCTGGAATTTCCTATGGGGGAACTAGTTTTGACTGTGTTAAAAAGAGTAACCACTGGTTTGATCTAAAACTAGACCTAATTGCTGGGGAAAACTCTAAGCAAATATATACAGGCATACATATACAGATGAAATATATAAACCAGTATGTATAGAGGAAATAGTAGAACTTACAGTTGTGCAAGCTCCAACATTGTAACCACACCTGTATGGTTAGTCATTCAAGAAATTGAAGAAAGTTTTGATAATACTTAGAATTTGAATCTAAATCAAAAGGAAAGTTAAAGGAAGTTTAAGGCTTATACTTAAGGAGAGACCTAGATGAAAAACAGTGATCGCACCGTTATTCTAAAAATTATATCGGGACTTATACAATGACTAAGGCCCAAATTATTTTTGTACAAAAAGGATTGTGTCTTACACTCTATTAGAGGCCCAAAAGTGTTTGAAAAAGAAGAAAAATGGAACTTACAACTCAAGGGGTGGCCCAGATGAAAATTGTTTTGAAAACGGCGATCGCGCCGAGATTTCTTGAAACGTATCGGAACTTATACAATGATTGAGGCCCAAAATAGTTTATTTACAAAGGGATGGGACTTACACTCTACCAAGAGACCCAAAAGAGTTTTAAAAAGATGTTTGAAAAATTAAAATTGAGGGAAACCCTAATTTTAATTAATATAATATTATTTTCAAAGGAAATTAAATATAAAATATCAAATATATTTAAAAACAAGTGGTAAGGTTTGAAAAATATTTTGGAAAATCATGTTTAATCACATGAAGGCTTGAAATTCAATTGGTTTTGAAAGATCAAGGTGGAAATTTCATTTTTTAAATGTTTGAAAACAAATAAAATGAAATTAATTACAAAAATTCAAACTATATTAAATAAATAATATAAATTCAATTTTTTGTCGAATAAACTATTTCAACATTTTTGTGAATTTTCAAAAAAAAAGAACCAATAAAAAATAATTAAAATTGAAAGAGAAATTAATTTTGAGATTAATTAATAAAATCATGAAAAATGAGAAAAATTGCAAAATGAGAGAAATAGCAAAAATGGTCTGGGTGGGACCCAAGACCTCCAACCAAACACATACGTGCTGCTACCACTTGGGTGGTGATACGTCCGTGTATCAAAACCACCCCATAAATACATAAGGGTGACCTGAATTCTAGATCCGACCAAGGCAAAAAACCAAGTTTTGGTGATTTGCAAGAAGGATCATATCTCCCTCAATTCTCCATGAAATTGGATGAAATTTAGATGGATCCTGCCTAGAATTTCATGAGGAATCCAATGGTGCTCTTAGAATTTTCTAAAGATGCTTCTATTTTAAAACCCGATAGTGGTTTCAAAATAGGCCAAGATTTGCAAGTTCTAGGCTATCTCATCATACAAGCAACAATAGCATGGTAAATTGGCTCAAACACAACACATATGATATATATGACATGTTCATGATCAATGGACATCAAAGCAATGCATATTTAAAAGAGTTCAAGTTGTAATGCACTTACCTCTTGAAGCTCCTAGTGCTAACTGTCAAGATGCTTGTGCCAAAAGTAAGTCAATGCTTTAGACACTCTTGATTGATCCCATTGAAGCTTTTAGGATGATCAAAATCAGCTGGAAACCACAGGAACAAGTATTGGCTTTTTCTTGCAAAAGTGGAAAAAGTGACCAAAATGGTAACTCACTCAAATGGTGTTACAGTTAAGGGAAACCTATTGGGACAGTTTGAGGATGATATTTGGAGAGTGTTTGAAGGGTTAATTGGTCTTGAAAGTGATTGGATCAAGCCATGGCTTGAAAAATGCAGAAAAGTCAAAATTTGAGGTTTTGGAGGTTGACTTTCTGATTTTGATGTTGTACAATGAGGATGATGGTTTAAACACCTCCAATGGATGATTTATGATGTGTTTGGATGGTTATTTGAGTGGTTTTTGCTCTAGTTTCAATAATTCCCAATTGCTCAAATGTGACTTGAAATTGAAGTAAAAGAGGGAGAGTGAGAAAACAAGGCTTTGGTATTGTTTTGGTGTCGTTTGAAACATAAGAAATGACCTCTATTTATAGTAGAGGAGTTTTGTTTTTGAAGGAATAGTGAATGGCAAATGTTTCACTCTATTATCCTATGGATATGCCCATGTATCACTTTCTTAAATGCCAAGGTACCAAGTCTTCGCTTGGCCATTGACTAGAGCTAATCTTTTTAGCTCTAGGTCTTCTGAGTTTTGAGTCAATCTTGACTCAATTGGACTGATATGGCTTGGTTCATGACAACTCTATGCTCCACATCAATGCCAAATGACAAACTTGGAGTTTTGGATTTGAAACTTGAATGATCACATGCGAAAGGATGAGATTCTTGCCTTAGGGTCCAAGCTTGCAGGTTTTCATGATTGATTGAGATTCTTGTTGAATTTGGATGAGGATCAGTCTTGCATAGTCACCAAAAGTGGACTCAAGAATTGTGTGCCACAAGTAATGCACAAAATCTGTCTTGGAAATCAGTTTGAGCAAGGCATGTTGTGAGGTTCATAACTCCTTGATTAAGTTGAATTGATGGGAGTTCTTGTACTATTTGGAATGCTCTCATGACATACTTTAACTTTGATGTCCACCAATGGACCTGGTTTAGCTTGGGTCATGATGAAAAATGGTCCAAAAGTTGGTAAAAAATGAAACAGATTCTGACTTGAATATTTCACTAAGTGTTGGAAAAAGTGGTCATTTTCACTTTTTGTGAATTTGATCAATCCATAACTCAAAATCCCTGAGGATTTGGAATCTCTTGTAGTTGAAACTTTTGAAGTATGTCACATGAACATTCATTTGAGCTTTGAATGGAAGAAAAAGGCCTCAGGGTTTGGGAGTTATGACCTTGCAAAGTGGGTACCAATTTCATTCTTATGGTTGCCCCTTTTGCAAGAAACCTCACTTTTCTTGATTTTTCTTGATGGATGATGATCAAAACCATACATTAACATAGTTTTTGACTTAGGGGAGCCACATTTGTGAAAAAATGCAAAAAATCAAACTTGATTTTGGGCATAGTTGACTTTTTGTCAGTTGAATTCCAAACTGTGTGATCTTCTATGCAATCAAGTTCTTGACCTAATTCAAACCTAATGGATGGATTCCATAGGTGTTTTAGGGCGTCTTGAATCGTTTCCCAAGGTTTGGGAGCATGTCTTAGTCCAAAGTCAAAGGTACAGTTGACTTTTTCTTTAAAACCCTAATTGTGGTCCAGATGAAATTGAAATTTGTGAATCAAGCTTATTGGATCAATCCATTGTTGTAAATGGATCAATGTGATGTATTTAAGGCCCTTAAATCATGTATTGAGGTCTTGGTTTATGTCTTGCCTCAAAATTCAACTTTGGGGTGAATTTGGTCAAGAAACCCTAATTCCTGATTTTTTATGAATGCTTCCCCTGAGGCTATTTTGACTTGATGATTGGACTCACAAGTTCATTTTGATATTCTTAGATCATATTTTCAAGTATTGGCTCAAACCCAGATGAAATTTTCATCTAGAGGCCTTGGTCGACCAAAACCCTAATTTGGTGACACTGGCGATCTTGAGGCTTGATCCACTTGGAATGTTGCAACCTTGTGCTTGATTCTTGATGTGGGGGACCTCTTGATCCTTTATGGGTGTTTGAGAGTTTAGACAAGTTGAAGATCATGTCATTTCTTGATTGATCCTTTGTCTAAGTGCTCTGGGAGGGCTCAAAACCCTAATTCTTGATTGTAGTGAATGCTCAATGTTCCTTGAGGAGATTGATGAGGCCTGAAGGTACATCTATATTGTGGTGATGATTTGCATAATGATGGGAAATCTTATGGTCAAAATTTGGGGTATGACAGTTGCCATTCACTATTCCTTGCAAAACAAAATTGCTCTACTATAAATAGGGATCCTTTCTGATCAGTTTGAGGACACCAAAGCATAACAACACATGTTCTTCTTTATTTCACTCTCAAAAACCATAAATTGCTTCCTTTTCAAGTAACATGCGAATTTTTTAATAGGAACAATTCTATCAAAACCAATGGTGTAGACACATCATATGTAAGCTACCCAAACACTTCCCACACATCTGTAACCTCAGAATCACAAAGCTCAAAATCAAACTCAAACCTGTTTGCAGTTGAGTTGCCACAAAGTGATCCAGGTTATTTCAATTCATTCTAAGCTTCCAAACACCTTACATAAGGTCCATTGAAGTTGTCCAAGTCATCAAACAACATCTGTAACACCTCCAACACACAATTCAATTTCTTCTTGCAAGAGGTAAGCCTGGACTCTCAAACTCTATGATCTATGCATCATAAATGTGTTTTCAAGTTACAAACATGTTTCCGCACTTATGTAGAGAGTATCCCCTTAATCAATTGCTTTGTAACTATCGTGTATAGGATTTCATAGTGTTCTCGCAGAAATTAGGGTTCATGTGTTCATCACTTGATTTCTCACTCCACACTAAAAATAAATGCACTTAATAGGTACCATTGATATCCTTGTTCAAAAACGAGTGAGATTGATGTTTGAATCATGCAAAATCATTGAGAAATCAGAGAGATAATTGAGGTTTTGCAAATCATCCATGGCGCGGGCACGGGGAAGAAGAAGATGATCGTTGGCGCGCATTTTCAAATTTTTTGAATTTTTTGAATTTTTAGTTATTTTCTTAATTAATTTCAAAAATTAATTTCTCCCTCAATTTTAATCTTTTTTTATTGGTTCTTTTTTTTTTAAATTCATAAAAATGTTAAAATATTTTATTCTACAAAAAATAACAAATAATATTATTTATTTAATATATTTGGAATTTTTGTAAAGAATTTCATTTTAATTGTTTTAAAACATTTTTAATGAAATTTTCCTCTTGATTTTTCAAATTCAAATGAATTTCAAGCTTTCATGTCAATAAAACATGATTTTTCAAAACATTTTTCAAATTTCATAACTTGTTTTTAAATATATTTGATATTTTATATCATTTTTTATTTAATTTCCTTTGAAAAATTGTATTTTTAATTAAAATTAGGGTTTTCCTTAATTTTAATTTTTCAAACTTCATTTGAAACACTTTTGGGCCTCTTTGTAGAGTGTAAGACCCATCCCCTATGTAAATGTGAGGGCTAAGTGCTTTTCATCTAGTTCTATTTTAATGATGTCAACAAGCAGGATAGTCTCTAGTTTGTAATTTGGACGGTATCACTTCGTTGTCGGTCACATTGCATTTAACCATTGATATTCATGTGTCTAAACACATAGGAAGAGATCTACACAATTTCTACATGTGCACGATCATGGTATTAATGCTTGGTGTGCATGAATCAAGTCTTAGTTGGTCAAAATGTGTAGAAAAATGCATTTCTGAGTTTTTGTAGGTCTTGAGTCGACCTAAGCTAAGCATGAGTTGACTCATGCAGCTTTGTCAAAAACCTGTGAAACAGTCGGGAAGGCGCACGCCTACCTCCCTGATGCATGCGGTCAACACATGCTTATGGGTTTTGTATTTTTGCAAATTCAGCGTCTTTGCGTCGACGCAAGGTGACCAGCAGTCGACGCATGATCAATTATTTTGCACAGATTTTTCCACGGGTTAGCTCCCGCCAACCCTCATCCAGCGAGCGGTCGACTCTTCGCTGGTCTGAGCTATTTTTATGCATTCTGTTTTTTCTGTTATTGCTATTATTTCATTTAGTTGGTTATTCTTGCATTATATATAGCTGGTTCATCTCATTTTCATAAGATAACAAGAAACGTGAAAATATATACTGATCTTTCTCTTCATCTTCATCTTCAACCTTGTGATCTCTAGCAATTACACATAATCATTTTTGTTAGTGTCTTGCATTGTGTGAAGTGATAACGTTCAGACATAGGTGTTGTATCCTTTGTGCTGGGTTGAGAATCAATAGGTGTTTCTTGAATAAAACCTCTGGTTTTGTCCTCCAAGAATCCGGGTGATTTTGGGGATTTTTGCACAAATCGGTTTCTCTACAAGGATTCAGCCGTGAGAAGGTAACTGAAGGACGGGGTGTTCGATTCAGTTTAGTAGCTATAGTCGCAGGATCGTACGAGAAAGATTTGGGTTCGAATTGTGGAAGATCGAAATCGACCGAGTGAAGGTGATTGAAGAGCGGTGGGTTCTTTCAATCTAGTAGCGTGAGACGGTGATTTGTTTGACCAAATTCGAAGCACTTGATTCATCTTGAATCAAGGGGAGAGAAGACTTTGCATCGACATCAAAGACGTTTTAGAGTTTGATTGTTCAGTTTTCTCTTGTACAAAATTTGCAAACAGAAAAATATATATATATCTCAATTCCATGTTCGGAATTGGGGGCAGAGGTACCCATAGCGAGGACGATTAGGGAACTGCCTAATCAAATCATGTTTGTTCTCTCTTTCCCTACTCTTTTACGTTTCGACATTATTTGAACTTGCGAAATATCAATTGATCAAATTCCTGATATAGTGTATTATAGAGCTAAAAATAAATTTGTAAAAAAGATACAATCCCTTGGATTGTATTTGACATTGGCTCTACATTCACATTAATTGGAAATTCACACTTGGAGTGTCGCACACTCCAAGTGTTCGATAAATTGATTAAGCGCAAAATCGAAGGTTATTTGTGATTAATTTTTGTCGACCTATCTCGTTGGAAATTGGATAAACATCAAGTAAACGAAACTTGGTTGATTGCATTTAGTTTTTGTTGATTGATCTATATTTTTCTCTTCCGTCGTGTCATTCCTAATATCGTCGTGCATATCCAATCCTTTTAGTAAAGGTTCGTTGTAGATGTGTGATTCAGTGGCCGCTTCCGTTAAAATATTTTTAAACCAATTTTGGAACACCATTTGCGTGTATAAAATGTGGGATCTATTCAAACCCCCCATTCTAGATCCTAGCCATCGTCTAACAGTAAATTCATAATTTTGGACCTCAGTCATTGTATAAGTCCCGACGCGATTTTCAAAATAAAAGGTGCGATCGCTATTTTTCATCTGGGCATCTCCTTGAGCTATAAGCCCCAACTCTTGTATAAAAATAACCTTTTGGGCCTCTTGGTAGAGTGTAAGACCCATCCCTTCTATAAATAAATAATTGGGGCCTCAGTCACTGTATAAGTCCTTCTGTGGGTTTCAAAATTGTGGCATGACCGTCGCCTTTTCAAATAAGTCATTTGGGCCTCTCCTTGAGTATACGCCCCAATATTTTGTACATCAACTTGTTTTAAACAATAAACAACTTCCACGGGCCTCTCCTAGAGTTGTAAGCCCCATACCTCTATTTTCAAAATCATCTATCTGTTTTAAAACTGGTACTAAGAGGAGCATTATTCCCGGTGAAACTGCTCTTAGACCACTTGGGCCTCTCTTTGAGTTATAAGCCCCAAACATTCTTTTCTTTCAAACAAATTTCTTTTAATTCAAACTCAAATTCAAATTTTTCTCAAAACTTTCTTCAATTTCTTCAACCCTAATCATACAGTTATAAATAAACACAATTAATCACCATACACTTGGGCCTCTTCTCAGAGTGTAAGTCTCAACATCTTTTCAATTCAAAATGCATATTTGTTTATATACCTGTTAATTCACTTATTTGTATATATTCTTGTGCATATTTGTTTAGAGTTTTCCCAGCAGTTAAGTCTATACATAGGTAAAACCAGAGGTTATTTCTAAACTTAGTCATAACTAGTTCCCTCATAGGAAAATTCCCTCAATACAGTCTGCCTCCTCTTGGGCTTATTCAATATGGAACAGAGAAAGGCATTATTCCCGGTGAAACTTTTCTCAAGATTGTCAATACTTAGAAGTATATATGTATACAAGAAATTCATTTCCCCAGAGAGGATTAATTCCCGGTGAAACCTCTTTTGAATTTCTTCAAGCCTTAGAACTGTTCAACGAAAAAAGGATTATTCCCGGTGAAACCTTTTTGAACTCTTATTAGGTTTGGACCCACATGTTTTCTAGAAGTATCCCCAGCCTCCTCTTGGGCTTAGTACAAGGACCAACAGGCTTCTTAGAAGTTCCCCAGCCTCCTCTTGGGCTTAGTACAAGGACCCAAAGGCTTCCTAAAAGCATAAGATAGAAATTAGTCATCTCTACTAGTTCAATCCCCAGGAGAGTCAAATTTCCAGAACACACTACCATCCAAGGGTTGATCTTCATCACTTAAACCAACAACCTCCTCTTGGGCATCATACAAATACCTCTCTCTACACTAGAGCCTACCACTTCTTGAGAGACTTGGACAGTCTCAGCCTCCCCTGGGGCTTCATACAAATAAGACTTGGAAAGTCTCATTTTCTCTTGGATCTCACACAGAGACCCTCAAAGCATAGGAAAAACCTTGATCACTCTACCAATACACCAGTCTCAAGTAAGAGTTAAAAAACTTCTAAGGTTTTTCAAACACACCTTTAAACTTCTCTGCCCTCCAGCAAGGCTTAACTTTCACTTTGAAAATCCCAGCTAAGTTCAGATTGACCTTAATAAAACCCTAACAGAATCAGAGCCTCGTGGCATCTGATACTTCAACCCTTCCCTGATTCCCAACAAGAGTAAATTCTTTTAGATTCCCCAATACAATTTGGACCAGCTCTTGGACTTCCATAAATCCTCCACAAGAGATAGCCTCCTCTTAGGCTTCATATAAGAAATTCCCTATTCAGACTCAATCTTGGGCTTTGTACAAGACAGATAAAACTCTCCCCCGTAGAGTCGGTTTCCTTTAGCTTCAACCTTGGGCTTTGATCAAGGCACACAAAAATCAACATCCCCTCAGATGAGACCAAGAGTCCTCTCTACGGGAAGATATATCCTCGATACATCACATATCAAAACAAACAATCAAAACCTTTTTCCAGATAATTGTTGTAAGTGGCACACTTGTTGATTCAAAATCCAAGGTGGAGTCCCTCCTTTATCCTGGCTAAAATTTATCTTTCAACTAACAGCTGTAAGTGGCAAGCCTCTGGATTCCATACATCCAAGCCAATGTCCCTATCTTAGCATGAAAGATTCATAAAGGAAAAAGTGGCATTGCTCTACACTGAGTTAAAGCTTTCTTCCTTCATGACATCCCTCTTATAAAGGAAATTATGGCATTGTTGGATTCTACATATCCCAGTTAAAGTAATTTCTCTTATAATCAATTGTGCTGAATATGTGAGTTTTCTCCCTTTAGAGATGACAAATTCTCTCTCAATCACCCTTTTAGCTTTAATCTTGGGCTTTAATCAAGACACAAATAGTCAGCTAGCTTCAATCTTGGGCTTTGAATAAGACACAAATACTCCGATAGCTTCAATCTTGGGCTTTGAACAAGACACCATTATCTTTCCTCCCATAGAATAGGAGGAACTACGATTGCTCTGATTTCCCAAATCTCTTTACGGGAATACGTAGGCATAAGATTGTGAAATCTTAGCAAGCACACAAATCAAAAAATCTTAGGTCCAGGTACCTTTCCAAAAACAATAGAAAACCCGAAAACAACAAAAACATTCTCTCAGTCCTCCCAAAGGAGAAACTTTCCTAATCCACAACAGATAAACACAAGAAAGCATTTCAAGTTAACAGAAATACATGAAAAAGAAGGTTCCTATGGATTACCATAGATACACTGGATGTTAATAGCTCCCCTTTGTATAACCAGACCCCGATCCCCGATCTCTTAGCATTTGTTAAAGAAAACATTTGCGTGCAGGGTTAGTTTAAGATATCTTCCCCTTCCTTAAACAGCTTCATAGGATAAATACAGAAATCCGAAAGTAGCACCAATCATGCGGTAAGGTGGTCGCTTCACCAGGAAAAAACTGATACGCTATAGACAGTGCTACACACTTTTGCAATCTGGACTGCCAAGCCACAACTCCCCATGCAAATTTAATCATGTAGCCCTAAGTGGACTTTCTGGAATCAATGTCTCCTTCCATACCAGAGTCCGAGTACCCCAGTAGAGTATGTTTTTCTCCTCCAAAATAAAGCCTCGCAGAAGTAGTACTGAGAAGATATCTTAAAATCCATTTTACAACATTCCAATGCTCTCTACGTGGATTTGACAAAAATCTACTAAATATACCAACAACATGTGTTATATCTGGTCTTGTACACACCATTGTATACATTAAACTACCAAGAGCAGACACATAAGAAACATGTTTCATATCAAACGCTTCATCTTCACTTGAAGAACTTTGATTAGAACTCAACTTGAATGAGTAACGAGAGGAGTGCTTACCGCCTTAGAACTTTCCATTTTGAATCTTTGCAGCACTCTTTCGATATAATGTTCTTGTGACATCTAAAGTTTCTTCTCTTTTCTATCTCGCATGATTATAATGTCAAGAATCTGTTTAGCTGCTCCTATGTCTTTCAGGGCAAATGAATCTCCCAATTGATTCTTTAACCTGTTAATGTTAGAAATACTTTTCCCTCAATAAGCATATCATTAACATATAACAACAAGATAATGAAGTCATCTTTAAAAAAATTTATAACAAAGACGCAATGATCTAAAGTAGTCTTTTGGTATCCTTGATCACATATAACAGACTCAAACTTCTTGTACCACTTCCTTGGAGCTTGCTTTAACCCATATAAACTCTTTCTCAATCTACACACATGATATTCTTTACCTTTAACTTGAAAACTAACAGTTTGTTTCATGTAGATCTCTTACTCCAAATCACCATAAAGGAAAGCCATTTTCACATCCATTTTCTCAACCTCTAAATCAAGAGTAGCAACTAAACTCAACACGGTTCAAGTTGTTGACATATTTAAAATCAACAGGTGAGAAAATATCGTTAAAATCAACACTTTTTCTTTGACGAAAAACTTTCACCACTAATCTGGCTTTATATCTTGGAGACATATAGTTGCCCTCATGTTTAAATCTATAAATCCATATGTTTTCCAAAACCTGTTTGCCTTTAGGCAGCTTCACTAAATCATAAGTGTGATTATCATGCAATGATTTCATCTCATCATGCATTGTATCCATCCACTTTTGATTTTAATCATTTTCCACAGCCTCTTGAAAACACTTGGGTTCACCCTTATCCGTCAAGGTCACATACTCATCATAATTATACCGTGTAGAAGGTTTTCTCTGCCTAGTATACCTCCTAAGTTGAACTTGAGATGATTCTAGAGCTTCACCAAGATTCTCATCCTGTGGCATATCACTCCCCCCTTCACCATCACTAGTTGGAATATTTACCTCATCTCTAAGTTGTTGATCATCAACATAATCATATGGCTCACCATTGTGATCATCACCACCAATAGCATCCAGATTATGACTAGATAACCGAGCTGGATCAACATTAGACAAAATGATATCTTTCTTGGGTGTAGCCTTCTCTACCTTATCAATGTCTTCAATAGTTTGGTCTTCCATAAACACAACATCATGTCTTCGAATAAGCTTATTCCCTACAGGATCATACAACCTGTAACCAAACTCATCTTGGCAATAGTCAATGAAGATACATTGTTTTGACTTTGCATCCAACTTAGATCTTTCATCCTTTGGAATATGCACAAAAGCCTTACTACCAAAGACTCTCAAATGATTATACTTAACATTCTTTCCAAACCAATTTTTTTCTAGAACTTCATTGTTCAAAGCAACAGTAGGAGTGATATTAACAACATGCACTTCCGTGTAAAGTGCCTTGCCCCAATAATGACTAGGAAACTTAGCTTCAGCGAGCATACACCTTACTCTCTCAATTAATGTTCAATTCATCCTCTCTGCTAAACCATTCAATTGAGGACTTTTAGGAGGAGTCTTTTCATGTGTAATACCATGCTACTTGCAATAGGAATCAAATGGTCCACAATACTTCCACCATTGTCTAAACGAACATATTTCAGCTTCTCGCATATCCGCCTCTTAACCAAAGCATGGAATTCTTTGAACTTTTCCAACACTTGGTCTTTTATATTCAAGACATAAACCTATAGTTTCCTAGAGCAATCATCAATAAAGTTAAAAAAAAGTGCACCACTAAAGGATTTTACCTTTAATGGACCATAAACATCAAAATGTACCAAATGAAGCAACTTTGACTTCCTTGAGGGAGGATGTCTCTTGAAAGATAGTCTACTCTATTTGCCAGCCATGTAATGAGAAACTTCTCCAAATATACATTCTTCAATCCAGGAAGAACATCATTTTTGGCCAAAACATTCAACCCATTTTCACTAATATGACTAAGTCTTCGGTGCCACTAATATGACTAAGCCATTTTCACTTCTCCAAATATACATTCTTCAATCCAGGAAGAACATCATTTTTGTCCAATACAGTTTAGAAAGCTTTTCCCCTCTAGCCACAACCAAGTTACCTTTGTTGAGTTTCCACTTTCCAGAACCAAAGTGAGTATCGTAACCATAATCATCTAGCATATGCACATAAATAAAATTAAAGCGGACATCTGGAACATGTTTGACACCTCTAAGCAACAATTGCATTCCCATATTGGTTTGCAAGAAAACATCACTAACACCAATTACCTTAGATACACCATCATTACCCATCTTCAACACTCCAAAATCACCAGAAGTATAAGATGTGAATAAATCCTTCCTTGGTGTAACATGCAATGTAGCACCATTGTCAACTATCCATAGGCTCTCGTCTGATACAAGATTAACAGACTCATGATCACGGAGAATAACGAGATCATCACTAATAATAGTAGTAACACGATCATCATCATGATCTTCATGGTCTATTTTTTTAGACTTACCCTTCTTGCCTTTGTTATCTCTTTTCCATTAATAGCAATACTTTTGTATGTGTCTTGTTTTGTAAAAATAATGACACTCGAGATTCTTGTATCGCGGCTTGGACTTGTTTCTGCCATTCTCTCTACCACCCTTCGGTTCCTTTTTATGACTTCTCCCCTATTTTCAGTGACAAGTACCTCGATTTGAGATGAAGGACCTTGTTCCTTCCTTATCATCTCCTCATTAAGAATACCACCCTTAGTAGTTTCCAAAGAAACAACACCTCTAGGAGTAGAACTTGTGAAACAAACCTGAAATATCTCCCAAGACACTGGTAAAGATAACAATAGAAATAGTCCTAAAAGTTCATCATCAAATTTGATGCTCATTTCTGACATCTGATCAAGGAACCCTTGAAATTCACTCAAGTGATCTAAAAAAGAAGTCCCCTTCTTATACTTCAAACTTATGAAGATATTCAACAAGAACAATTTATTATTCCTTGATTTAAAGGTATACAAGAACTCTATCTTCTCCCACAAAGTTTTTGCATGTGTCTCATTAGCAATATGATTATAAACATTGTCTTTAACATATTGTTGAATAAAACCACCTACATGTTGATGTTTAAACTCCCATTCTTTATCAGACACAGTATCCGGCTTTGTGGAACTAAAATACGGTAAATTCAATTTTTTCACAAAAAGTAAGTCTTTCATCTTGCCCTTCCATAAATGGTAATTAGAACCATTCAACAATACCATCTTAATCTTTGTATTTGACTCCATCATTCAAAAAATTAAAATAGCCATTAACCAAGATCTCTGATACCACTCTGATGGGAAATTAATAGGGGTGTACACAGGCTGGGTTGGAACGGGTTTGGTCTAACCTGTTACCCAACTCGTTTAAACTTTAATGGGTTGGGTTTATCGTTCAACATGCAATTTCATTTTCTAAACCAACCCGAACCGACACATTCATTTATTGGTTGGGTTGGGTTCGCATGTTATGTTTTAAATTAAAAAATATATTTTATAATAATTTTTTTCTATTTAATATCTTTTAACATAATTCAATACAGTTACACTCATTTCTAACACTCAAATTGGATGAAACACATCATATAATGTCTAATAAAATTCATCAACACGACATAACACTTGATAATAGTATAAAATTTCACGAGAACACGTTATTTCCATAAAATAGGTAAGTTGAAAATAACGCAAAAGAAAATAAGAAACAACATTTAGTCTTAGAATTACGTAAACTAATTGGTCTATAGTATTATTGGTTGAGAATAAAACTTTATCGGCAGAATTATCGTTAGTAGTGAGATATTAATTTTATATTTTTATTTAAAATAATAATAAAAATCAAGAAATTACTAATGTCACATCAATGTTTTGGGTCAATGGGTTCGCGGGTTGGGAAACTCAAACCCAATACCCGTACCAAAACTGTACCGGTTGTTGCAGGTTGGGTGTACCTGCAAATGAATGGGTTCAGGTAACTTATGAGTTGATTCGGTTTGGATCAGCGGGTTCACGGGTCCACCCGCACCCATGAACACCCCTAGAAATTAAGACACAATAAAAGACCAATACACAACGGATATAAAATTCCCCAGACTTGTAGAAACCTTGAGGATCAACAACAAATATAAGACGATAAATCGAACAAAATAAGGCACAAAAGAACACTGATATTTCTAATGTGGAAAACCCCTCAATATGAGAGTAAAAACCACGAGTCGTCCAGACCAAAGAAATAACTGCACTATAATCAATTAAGGGTATAAGAGAGTCTTAAAGTTATTCATAAACTAGTGCCAACAACTGCAAATCACAAAGCAAACTAGCTTACAAATAAGAATCAAACAGCTGAAAAATTTCCCGAATTTCCAGCTTCAGTGCGAAGCAGATAACTCTCACCTCAGACATTGTTTTGAAATTATGAATGATCAAAAGTTATATACATTTGTTACAAACCTGCCCTCCAAATTTGAACTCGATCTGACGGTTAACGAATCAGGGATCGTCGATTTAGTGAGACTGGTTACAGAAAAACGGGAATGAGTTTCTCTCGTTTTCTCTCTCTTTTGAATCTTTTTTTTTTCTCTATCTCTCTCAATCCTAAATTGATCATCTCCACTTAAATAAGTGATACAAATGGGCTAATCATATTTGGGCCTTTTTCCACATAGGAAGGTAGCCTAAACCCAACATAAATCTACCAGCTTTGTGAGACTTTGGATTTTCAATAGACTTTGTTTCCAACAAATAGTTTGAACAAAATTCAAGAGCTTCTTTTGTGATGTACCTTTCAGCGATTGAAGCTTTCGGTCAGTGATGATTCTTCGTATATCCTTTAAATATCTTCATGTATCGCTCTATAGGATACATCCACCTTAAATAAACTAGACCACAATATCTGATTTCTCTGACTAGATTAACAAGTAAGTGAACCATAAAGTCAAAAAATGATGGAGGAAAATACATCTCCAATTGACACAATATTATTGCTGCCTCATCTTCTATTTCATCTAATTTTTTGAAATCAAGAACTTTATTACACATGGCATTGAATAATAAGCACAATCTAGTTATAATTACTCTTACATTTTTTGGAAGGATGCCACAAATAGCCATTGGTAGAGGTTGTTTCATCAAGACATGACAATCAAGAGATTTTAAGCCAACTAACTTAAGATATTTCATTGATGCAAGTTTCTTGATGTTTGAAGAGTAACCTTGGGAAACTTTGATATCATGCAAACACTCGCAAAAACTTTTCTTTTCCTTTTTAGATAAAGTGTGACATGTCGGAGGCAAATAAGATGTTTGTCCTCTATCTTCTGGAGCCAGCTGTTGTCATATACCCATCTCCACCATATCTAAATGGGAATTCTTATTATCTTTAGTCTTGTCTGAAATGTTTAAAAGTGTTCCTATCAAACTATCACAAACATTTTTCTCCACGTGCATCACATCAAGACAATGCCTTACATCAAGTCTAAACCAATATGGAAGATCAAAGAACATCGATCTCTTTTTCCAAATATTTCTCTTCTTTTTTATTTCCAAAGAAAACATTAAGGTGTTCTTGTCGTTGATAAACTTCATCGCCAGTTAAAGGTTTAGGAGCACTTTCAAACTCTTGCTTTCCATTAAAAGCCTTCCGCAATCTACAATAAGGGTGATTGAGTTTTAGAAATTTTTAATGCCCAAGGTAAACAATCTTTTTTCAAACTTAAGCTGGTGAAAATAGGTATCAGATTCACATAGGACACGCTTTATGTCATTTGACACTATATCTGGCCAAATTACCATATGCAGGAAAGTCGTTGATTGTGCAAAATAAAATTGCACACATCTTAAACTTTTCACCAGAATTTGCATCATCAACGTCAACACCTTTATCCCACAAAAGTTTTAAATCCTTAATTAATGGACTTAGATAAACATTTATGTCGTTTCCAGGTTGTCTTGGTCCAAAAATCATCATACTTAACATCATATACTTGCACTTCATGCACAACCAAGGAGATAGGTTGTAAATCATGAAAATAACAAGCCACAAAGAATGGTTAGTGCTCATATTACCAAAGGGGTTCATTCTATTTGTGGCAAGCCCAGGCCTAAGGTTTTTTTTTTTGCTCAAGGCCAATATCCAGAAACAACGAATCAATTTTCTTCTATTGCAAAGAATCATCTACACGACGAATGTTTCCATCACATTTCCTTTCATCTGCATGCTATCTAATATTCTCTGCGTCATTCACATTAGCAGAAAGTCTCTTTAACCTCGAAATTATTGACAAGTACCATAACACTTTTGTAGGAGGGCGCTTCTTACTAACATTGTCATTGTCATCACCATTGTTGTTCTTCAACTTGTAGCGCGACTCACCATATTCTGGACATTAATCCAAATTTTCACACTCTTTCCTATATAATATACAATTATTAAGGCATGCATGTATTTTGACATACTCCAAAACCATTAGACACAACATCTTTTTGGCCTCATAACATCGATCCGACAAATTGTTATCTTCTGGTAGCATTTGTTCCAGAAAATCAAGAAAATTTGTGAAACTTTTATCCGACCACCTACCTTTTGCCTTCAGATTAAACAATATTAACAACACAGACAATCGTTTAAAATTGGTGCACCCCTTTATATAAAGGCACATCTTTATCGATACATAAAGTATCATAAATATGTGTTTTCATATAAGACGATTCTCCAATATCACAAATCATATCTTATAGTCGATCATCCATATCATCATAATCTCCATCCATTAGTGGCGACGCGTTTTGATTATTATCTGTAGTACCCTAAATTTTGACCATTGGTTTTTTTGATTTTTTTTAGGGAGTGCCATTTTGGACATTGGGGGATTTTGATTAGTATTTTTTTTAGGCCCATTTTGAATGTGTTTCTAGTTGAGGTTTTTAATAAAAAATTTGTTTTAGTTCATATTATTTTAGTAGTTAGTACTAATTCATTTTTGAATTTCTTTAAAATAGATAATTAGGTTTATTTATTAAATTTTATTAGAAATGTTGTTTTGAAATTAATGCCATTTTTTTATTGAAATTAGATTTTTTTAATAATCATTAGAGTTTTTTTAGAAATTAGATTTTTAGGATATTTAGGTTGTTATTTCTAGAATTTAAGTTTTAGATTAATTAGAAGTTAATTTTTATTAGGTTTTAGGGTTTAAGTATATTAGTAATTTTAACTAGGGGTAATTTCGTTTTTGTTATTAGTTGAAGAATGAGAATTTAGGGGCCGGGTGGCGATTATTACTATTGCTCATATTATTTAATATTTATAATTTATAATTTATTTTATTTCTACCATCTTTTTATTTTTTTTATTTTTTTTACGGTCAATCTTGTTGACCCAAGGTGGGCCTTCCTCCCCAATCTCTAACCCTAATGTGCGCATAGAATCAGATCAAACCAGATTTTGTTTTAATCAGAAAATCAATAGCATTCAACTTCTTTAATAATTACAATCGGATCAAATAAATGTAAGATTACAAATTACAATCTGATTAAGTACAAAATCAAACCCTAAGTCTAAAAACTGGATCAAATCAAAATACACCAAAAATTTCCCAAACAAGATCAACCTAATCAAAGTTCTAAAACCTAAACCTAATCTTAAGTCTATAAAAGAAAAAGAAAACAGAGGAAAGGGGTTGGACGGAGAGGGGACGAAGGGGTGGGGAGGAATTAACCCAGCGGCGGTGAATCTCCCAAGTTGTTTTGATAACCTGCAAAAAGTCAAACGAGGAGAGATCAAAGGGAGATCAAGGAATAAAGTAAGAACAGACAAAAAGGTAAACGACTTAGCTTTTGGGTTGATCGATTGCTGAATGTCGCGATTTGGGGTTTCCAGGGTTTTCTAGAAATTTTGGGTTTAGGGCTCTTAGGGTTAGGGTTAGGGTTCGTCTGGGTAGGGTAGGGTTCTTTAGGGTTCTTGGTGTTTTGGTTGGATTCTGGGTTTTGATGAAGGTTTAGGTTAGGGTTCATGGGGGTTAGGGTTTATATTCATAGGGTTCTTAGGGTTCTTACGAACCCTAAAGAACAAAGGGTTTTCTGGGTTATTCTGGGGCTAGGGTTCATGCGGGATGAAGGTTCCGGTTGAAGCTCAACCGGAAACCTGGGTTTAATGGTGGTTTAGAGGATGGTAGACGGTGGCCCGAGGCTCACCGAAGGGAGAAAGGGATTTAGAGAGAAGCAAGAGAATCTGAGGGACTAGAGAGAGAGGGAGAGGAGTAGAGAGAGAAAGAACGAGGGGAAATGAGGGGGGCTGAAGAGGGGAAGGGTTAAATATGCCCTCGAAGGCTCCCTCCGATGATAACCATGTGGCCGTCCCTGGGCCATCAGATTAGGAGACTTTGACCGATCCAGTGAGCGTGTGCCTTCCGTGTGCCCTCAGTTGACTTCCCATCATGATCTTCCGTTGTGCATACGCTGAGATCAAGGGTTAAGGTTGCTTAGATCAGAGCTCGTAGGTTTGTGATCAAACAGTGATGGGAGGATCAACGAATGGGCTCTCTCCCTCACGTTTTTGGTTTTTTGGACTGCATTATGATTACTGGGCCCTACGCCCTAGTGCTATTGACACCCCTAACCTGGCCCATTACTAGATTAGTGGAAATTGCACCCCTCGGTTTTAAATTGATTAATTTAATTAATTGGATCATTCAACATGATTTAATTTAATTATTTAAGGGTCAATTAGGAGATTTAGGGTTCTTTAGGGAAAATTAAAGGGTTTAGGATTTATTTTGGATTTTTTACTTATTTATTATTATTTTGGATTTTGTTCTTGGTCTTATTTTTTTTATTTATTCGAAAAATCGCAATTGAATCAATTCCTTGATTCAAGTTGTGAAATAAAAAATAAAAATATTTTTATTATGTTGCTTAATTGGTTTTTATTATTATTTAACTCTTTTTTAATTGTCATGTAATTAAGTTTGTTATATATATGTAAATAAATTTTATTTCAGGTTTTTATGTATATATATATATATATATATATATGAAGGGTTTTTGTAAGAAAATCATTTTTTAGGGAAAAAAGGGATAAATATGGGGTGAGGATTAAAAAATAATAATTTTAACATTATTTTGGGATAAAAAAAAATATATTCTTTGAAGAATTATTGAAGTATGGACTTTATTTTTTGGGTTTGGTTTTTTTTTTAAGCTTTAAGGTATTTTAACTTGGGATAAAGCTCTTGGTCCGAGAGCCTAAATAAAGGATGGGATATGGATTTTTGGGATAAAACTCTTCCTCCAAGAGTATAAACAATGGACAAAGGGATTTAAGGGATAGAACTCCTCGTCTAGGAGTATAAACACTAGATTTAAGGGATAGAACTCTTTATCCAAGAGTATAAATAGTGGATGAGATTTAGGGATAGGATTTGGGATTTAGGAATAAGATTAGGGGGTAGAAATAGGGGAGGTGAACTACG
This sequence comes from Lathyrus tuberosus, assembly GCA_022829125.1. NCBI lineage: Eukaryota > Viridiplantae > Streptophyta > Magnoliopsida > Fabales > Fabaceae > Lathyrus > Lathyrus tuberosus. The sequence goes on along the minus strand of JALAZF010000502.1, from coordinate 2,552,724 downwards.
GTTACTCTGATCCTTCAAATTGAGGGTACGTAGGCATAGGGTTGCAAACCAACCCTAGCGAGTATAATTAATAAAAAACTTAGGTTTTCCTATAACTTAGACAGACAAATATACCCTAAATTCAAAGGTGGATCCCATTGAGTACAATGGAAATGAGGGGTGCCTAACACCTTCCCTTCACTTAACCGACTCCCGAACCGTAGGAATCTTTGTCCTTGGGATTAAGGATTTTTAGGTTTATCATTATTTTCCTTAAAAAATATGGTGGCGACTCAAAAAATTTTGCCAGCCGCGACATTATCCACTTCTCCATACCACCTCCATGTTGTATAATTTTGACATATTCCATCACAACATATGTGATGTAATATTTCTTTCTTTAACCATTTTCTGATATTCCCCGCAAACAACACAAGGACAATAAAAGATACCATTATTGTCGAGAACATTTTTTTCGGCAACTTCATGGAATTCAAGAACTCCTTTCTCATACACCGGACCTAATCTATCAGCTTTCATCCAACTATGATCCATAACAAATTATGAAATTTATATCAAAAGAATAATGTGAATGACAACCTAATGCTACACACACAACATCAAAAACAAAAACACCGAACCTAATATGATTATATGCATATGACAATGTCTGAATAAAACATGAACATGACAACACCAGAACATAAACATATTCAGAAGCGTCATGATGTATGAATAAAACATAAACATATACAACACAAAACCCTAAGGCATATTCACAAAATCTGAATAAAATATGAACATGGCAACATGAACAATACACATGACAATGTCAATACACACAACATCCTAGTGAAAAACATTAACATTCATAAGCGTCAGAGAGAGATAATGGTAAATAACCCTTACGAAGAACATAAACATTCAAAAACATCAGAGAGACAGATTGGTAACGTGCCATAATTCGATGAGGATGATGATTTCCTTTTCTTAAATGATATTCATTTCCAGAAATGAATGAAGATGGTGAAGGTTTCGATATCACTGTCGTCTCGTTTGCTAGGGCACCCTTGTGTGTTATGAATGAAATAAAGTACATATTATTTTTAATTTTGTGGGAAAACATTTCACAACGGTTGAAAGCTTCAATCGTAATGAAATATGGAAGATATAACCACGGTTGAACTAAACAACCGTGGTTGTTATAATTTCAATTTTTAAATAACAATAAATGAGAAGGGACACGCGGTAATTTTTATTAAAAAAAAAAGGAAAAATGTTTATGCTGGTACTCGAAGCTTGTCATCCAAACTCAATGACAACGGTTTTTTAAAGGAACCGTGATGAAAAGTTTCTTAATAAAATTAAGAAAAAAACATGCGCGTACAAAATGTAATATGACGACGGTGAAAAAATGGTCGTTATAATATTGTGTCACTGAAGATATTTTTTTTTCTAGTGTCTTCCACCCAACACCCCCCCCCCCCCCCCCCCCCCCCCCCCACACACACACACACACACACACACACACATCATCACTTATGACATTTGTAAAAAAAACAAGTCAAAAATTAGTAGAATAATGGCATAGATTTCGATCCAAACACAATATAAAAAAAAAATAACACGAATAAGAACAAGACTCATTTGCTAGATCTGAAGAAAAACCCATAAAAACTAAAACTTAAAAAAAACATAACACATTTGCTAGATCTTAAGAAAAACCCATAAAAAATGAAACTTAAAAAAACACAAACAAAAACAAAACTCATTTACTAGAGCCGAAGAAAAACCTATAAAAATTGAAACTTTGAAATCCAAATAAGATATTTCATCTGGATTTAGAGATACACCGACCCTCTTCAATTAATAACCTTTAGGTTGGTGATTGATATTCCAACAACTATTGATGTCAATTTCGATATGTATATTTTATATTATATAATCAATTTTTACTTCTTTGGTCAAATAATAGAAAATAGATTCCATGTTTTTTCATGCAATCACATAGTCATGATGTTCGTGATGATTCAAATTTAATTAGACAATTTATAAAAAAAGATTTAAATCTTATTTGTAATTTTAAATATACGTATTTCTTTTAATCACAACCATTTGATTTTGATCAAATAGTTATCAATATATGACTGCGTCACTACTATAATAACCCCTTTTATCTCGATTGAAAAAGAAGTTTTACATCTGTTTCATATGTGAGGTAACGAGGGCGTCATAAATTTTGAATAATTTTACCACAATCTAGATAATTGAATATATTGTAACGCCCCAGTTTTGTGTATTTTTATTTAATCGAGTCGTATGAATTATTTTATTATTATTTTATTTTATTTTCGACTTTTATCTGAAAATATATTATTTTGCAATGTTGTGATATTTTATCGTGTTTTGGGAACGTTTGCGAGATATTTGAGTGTGGGGGTATTTTGGTCATTTCATAATATTTTTCATTAAGATAGTAAGAATAGAAAATAGAAAGAGAGAAAATTAGAGAGAAAGAAAAGGAGAAGAAAGAAAAAGAGGAGAAAAGAGAAGAAGAATAGAAATAGTGAGAAAAACTTGGAAAATCAAAGAAATCAACTCCTAGAATCGATTTAATCGGGTAAGGGTGCGAAACTCAGTTATTGTATACTTGTATATAATTATGTATGTGTGGTTGTGGTTGTTATTGGATTGAATTGGAAAATTTTGGTAAAACCCATATTATGTAAAATTGATTAGAAATCGATTAAATGTGTTGGAAATCATGTTTTCAGTGTTCATTATTGTTGATACATGATATATACATGTTGCTCTGCATTGTATTGGTAATTTTCTGGTGTGTAGGTGAAAAATTGGAAGATTTTGGGTGGAGAAAATGCAGAACTTTGTTTTGCAGAATTTTTTCTGGTTTTTCCAGGTCATACGCATATGGGGCAAGTTCATACGCGTATGGACCTTGGCATTACGCGTAACATGGGCGAGGCATGGGCCAATACGCGTATGGATCTTCAATTTTCTCGGCCATCTGCCCATTTGCGTATGGTACACGTAGCACTTCAGGGCAATACGCGTATGATGGGATGCACTACGCGTATTGAAATTAAAATGGGAATTTTGGGGAAAAATAATCTGTGCCCATACGCGTATGGCCTTGGGAAATACGCGTATGGCATGGCGAGGAATTTGGGCAATACACGTATGGCTCAGGGCAATACGCGTATGGCCAGGAGAATGGTAAAATGGGACTTCAAAATATCGTTTTCGTTTTTCTTTCGTAACTTGGGTTCCGTTTATCCGATTTTTACATTCTTGGTAGCGTTATGTAGCTATTGAGCTGTATTTTCTTATTATGATGATTTGGAAATTGTTAGCCGATTTAATTATGTCAGAAATCGGGAATAGTGTCGGTTTGTCGACTTCTGTCGTTATAATTGTGCGTAATTAATGTGCATTATGCAAGGTGTTGTTGTGTGATGTAAATGTATGTGTTTTGATGATGTTGTGACGATTTGTGGCCGTATGGCAATTAAATGCATTGTTTTGGGCATAAGTGCAAAGTGTGATTTTGTTGATGTAGATGAATGCTTTTATGTGTGCATATTAACTGTCATGAGTCCTTGTATGCCAAGCATCATGATACACATTGTTGAGACGTCCTGAGTGACGGTTTGGATTCCAGAGGGAATTCGCTATAACGTCGTGTGCCCATGTGGGGTGTGACCGATGATTATAGACGATTGTGTGCCCATGTGAGGTGGGAACGATTGGGTCGTGTGCCCGTGTGGGGTGTGAGCGATCCATAAACGTCATGTGCCCGTGTGGGGTGTGAGCGACGGGAAACATCGTATGCCCGACGGGGAGTTACAGTGATGTAACGAGCGATGATTCTAGCAGAGTTCCTGAGTGAACTAGTGATGAGAAACAATGGAAGTCGGTACCCGCATGTGCATATGTATAGAGTCGTGATGTCGGTCTCTTGCATTTGCATATGTCTTTATGGTTGTTTATGTGTGGAATTGTGGATAAAATTGATATATGGATATGTGTTATATTGTGTTTGAATTATGGTATGAGTTGTGGTGAGAACCGTATATATATATATATATATATATATATATATATATATATATATATATATATATATATATATATATATATATATATATATATATATATATATATATATATGTGTGTGTGTATTTGTATTATATATAATTGTATGCAATTATGTTATGATTATTTTTCTCACCCTTCTGCTGTTTTATAATGCTCTATGAGGCATTACAGATTAGAGTTGCTGGAGGTATTTTTGTGAAGCTTTGCGTCTTCATTCTTTTGTCGGTCGGCTCTGATATGTGACACCGGGTAGTTAAGGAGGCCGTTTGTGATATATGTGTATTACGTATATATATCTTTTGGCTGTTGCATGTACAACTTGATGTATGACAAACTTTTCATGATATATATATATATATATATATATATATATATATATATTATTCAGGTTTAGATTTTCCGCTTTTATTCTAAAATCTGAAATGTGGGTGGAAGGAACTGAGTTCCTCTGTTGATTGCTACCCCACTGTTGCATATCTTTATGAGTAGGTGTTGTATGTTTGTTTCAATATAATGTGATTCTCCCAGTCTATGCCATGATAATTTAGATACACTCTGATGAAATTTTGAATTTTCTTTTACTGCTTTATTTGTTTGGGGGTATAGATTGGGGTGTTACATTAAGTGGTATCAGAGCTAGTTGTGTCAGTTTGTGTATGTCCTTGTCGGTTTTGGCGTTGGGGTGAGTTGTTTGTTTAACCATAGTTTCTGTTATTAGAAATGAACAGAATATGGCTGGTAGGAACGATGCTGCTCTGGCTGCTGCTATGCAGGCTATGACTCGTGTTGTGCAGTTGTAAATGCGCCTAAGAGGGGGGGTGAATTAGGTTCTTAAAAATTTCTTTGATCTTTTTACCGGTTCTTGGTTATTTTTCCGTTTTATGATAAGTGCTGGAAATTAAAATGCGGAAAGGAAAAATGACACAAGAGAATTATAGTGGTTCCCCTCACAGCCCGAGAGTACTCCACTCCTCCTTCAACACGAAAGAGAGTTCACTATAGTTTAGAATTATTGTACAGCCTAATCACACCAATAGTGATGCTTACTATCTAACCTATAGGTAATTAAGTGTATGAAGAACAATCCTCTTCAAAACACTCACTTGTTTCCAACAATCCTGGACAACAAGGTAAAACAGAAAAATATTCTTGATAATAAGATTATGTCTTGATAGTATGTTGATATCAATCTTGATAATTGATCTTCTCCTTTGAAACAATATCACTCAAACAATGTATACAAGTGTTCTTGACAAGAATGAGATGAAACAATGATATTTTATGAAAGATATGCAGATGTTTCTCTTAAGAAAAAATGTTTGAATGGACACTTGAACAATATTTTGAAATATGAAAGTCTGAGTGAATGAAGTGTTTGAAAATTTTTGCAAAGAAGGTGAATCAGAAAAGAAACTTTGAAATTAATATATAGTGTGCATGCACCCATTCAATAATCAAGGCAATGCTTGAAAGAATTTCTGAAAATTATTATACAATGAATGGAAAAGATGCAAGCAAGAGGTATCATGAAAAGGTGCTTCTAAGCAAAGAATTTTTCAAAAAAACTTCAGGTGCAATCGATTGCATCAGAACGACAATAGGTTGCACCAAGTGTAACGTGCAAGAAAAAAAATTTTCAAAAATAAAACACACTGTAAATTGTGGCGGTTATTTTGGTTAGTTACGTCGGTTCAAAACGCCGCAATTTACCAAATAATTTTGAAATTTAAAATTTAAAATACTGGTTCAGAACGGTGTGAATTATGGCGGTTTCTGGTGCTGTTACGACAGTTAAAAACGCTATAATTTACCAAAAACTGAATGTTTAAATAAATTAAATAATTAAAAAATTTGTCTAAGTATTTGAACCAATTTTATACAACATCTATTGATTTACCCAAGTCAATAGATTATATTTGAAAGTGATTTAATATGGTTCAAAAATGAAAAATAATTTTTCCAATTAAAGAAATATTTTGAGAACTATTTTATCAATATATATTGTATGCTTGAGACACTTTTGAACACTTGTATGCAACCATATTGATAAGTGAGAGTTATACCTTGATTATACTTGAGAATTCTTCAAGACTTGTAAAAATTAAAAACTTTGTTCTAGCTTCAATGTCTTGATCCATTCTTTTTGAGCAAGCATACCATCTTGAATGAATAATGTTGTCTTCATCAAAACCATTGAGAAGCTTGCCTTCACATTCTCCCCCTTTTTTATGATGACAACCCAATTTTGAAAATTTACTTTAATCTTGTTTCTACAACACAAAAGGCTCCCCCTTGATCAATGCTCCCCCTAATTTCATGATTTAGAGAGTCTTTGCTAGATGCATTTTGTTAGAGAAAAACAAACACAAACACATACATCTTCTCCCCCTTTGTCATTAGCAAAAAGGATGGGAAAAGACTTGAAATATATAAAGAAATTATGAAAAATAAATACAATTTTTACCTATGATATTTACCTCATGATTGACTTCATTATATCATATAATGAATAAATATTTGAAGATTTAAATGTCACCTTCATCTAAAATGCCAAGTTCTCGACGAATCTTGAAGAATTGTTCTTTTGCGAGCGTTTTTGTGAAAATGTCCGCTAGTTGATTATGTGTATCTACAAATGTGACTTCAACATCTCCTTTAAGCACATGATCACGTAGAAAATGATGTCGAATGTCTATGTGTTTGGTTCTTGAGTGCATGACGGGATTCTTTGTAATGTTAATTGCACTTGTGTTGTCGCACCGGAGAGGAATGCAACCAAGATCAATTTCGTAGTCGCTTAATTGTTGTTTTAACCAAAGGTTTTGTGCACAGCAACTACCAGCTGCTATGTACTCCGCTTCAGCCGTACTAAGTGCAACACATGCTTATTTCTTGCAAGACCACGAAACTAGAGCATTTCCGAGGATGTGACATGTTCCACTCGTGCTTTTTCTATCTGCTTTACAGCCTGCATAATCTGCGTCAGAATAACCAATTAAAGTAGAAACACTACCTTTAGGATACCATAATCCAACATTTGTCGTCCCCTTGAGATACTTCATGATTCTTTTGACCGCCGTGAGATGTTACTCCTTTGGATTTGCTTGGAAGCGAGCACATAAACACACACTAAACATTATGTCAGGACGGCTTGCCGTCAAATATAATAAAGAACCAATCATACCTCGATACTTCGTAATATCAACCGATGTTCCCGATTCGTCTTGATCAATGTAGGTTCCGGATCCCATTGGTGCTGACATAGCTTTACATCCATCCATATCAAATCTTTTTAATAATTCTTTGCAATACTTTGATTGGTTGATGAAGACTCCGTCCTTTTGTTGCTTGATTTGTAATCCAAGGAAATAATTCATTTTTCCCATCATAGACATTTCAAACTCGCCTTGCATCATTGAAGCAAATTCTTCACATAGTTGATTGTTTGTTGAACCAAAGATAATGTCGTCTACATACACTTGAACAAGTAAGGTATTATTCTTAATCCTCTTAATGAACAAGGTCTTGTCTACCTTGCCTTTTTCAAAACCTTTTTCGCATAAGAAATTACTTAGACGATCATACCATGCCCTTGGTGCTTGTTTTAAACCATAGAGAGCTTTCTTCAACTTGTATACATGTGAAGGATGCTTGAAGTCTTCAAAACCCAGAGGTTGTTTGTCATAGACTTCTTCGTTGATATATCCGTTTAGGAAGGCGCTTATGACGTCCATTTGAAATAACTGAAAATTCATTGAACAAGCATAAGCAAGTAATAGACGAATAGCTTCTAACCTTGCAACCAGAGCGAATGTTTCTTCAAAGTCAATTCCTTCCTCTTGATTGTACCCTTGAGCCACCAATCTTGCTTTGTTACGAATAATAATTCCATTTTCATCAAGTTTGTTCTTAAATACCCATCTTGTTCCGATGATATGTTTATCGTTTGGTTTAGGGACAAGTTCCCAAACTTGATTTCTTTCAAATTGGTTCAACTCTTCTTGCATGGAAATGATCCATTGATCATCTTCAAGAGCTTCATTAACTTTGGAGGGTTCTATTTGAGAAACGAACGCCATATTCAAGCATGCATCTTTGAGGTTTAGTCTTGTTGTTACACCTTGACTTATGTCTCCGATGACTTTGTCGATTGGATGATCCCTATGTGTTCTCCATTCTTTTGGTAGATCATTGTTGATCGACTTTTGTTGAATCGGTTCATCATGATGTTCTTCTTGTTTTTCTTCTAGATTTTCAATGAAGTCTTTAGAAGTATCTTCTTTGCGAGTTTCTACAAGATCATCATCATTATCACAAACAATAATATCCTCTTTCGAGGGGTTAGATTCATCAAATTTGACATGCATAGATTCTTCTATAGTTAAAGTTCTTTTATTATAAATTCTAAATGCCTTACTAGAGAGAGAGTAGCCGAGAAAAATACCTTCATCGGATTTCTCGTCAAACTTACCAAGGTTGTCTTTGTCGTTGTTTAGGACAAAGCACTTGCATCAAAAAATATGAAAGAAAGAAATATTTGGTTTTCTCCCTTTGAAAAGTTCATAAGGGGTTTTCTTGAGAATAGGCCTAATATTGACACGGTTACTTACAAAACATGCCGTGCTCACCGCATCCGCCCAAAAATACTTAGGAAGATTTGAATCACTTAGCATTGTCCTTGCAAGTTCCACCAAAGATCTATTCTTCCTTTCTACGACACCATTTTGTTGTGGAGTTCTTGGTGCGGAGAAATTGTGTGAAATTCCATGTTCTTCACAAAATTCTTCAAATGAGGCATTTTGGAATTCTCCACCATGGTCGCTTCTAATGGAGGCAATTGTAAGAGACTTCTCATTTTGTATTTGTTTTGCATACTTCTTGAAGGCTTTGAAAGCATCACTTTTCTGCACTAAAAACAATGTCCAAGTATATCTAGAGAAATCATCAACAATAACTAATGCATAGACATTACCTCTGAAGCTTTTTGTTCTCGATGGACCAAAGATATCCATGTGCAACAATTGTAGTGGCCTAGTTGTGGACACCACATTCTTGGATGTGAAAGTTGATTTGGTTTTTTTTCCTTTTTGGCAAGCGCCACACAACCCATCTTTGATGAATTTGATCTTTGGCAATCCAATGACTAAGTCATGTTTGATCAACTTATTCAAGTGCTCCATATGAATATGAGCAAACCTCTTATGCCATAACCATGATTCATTGTTGTTTGCCAAGAGACACCTAACATTCAAAGACAAGTTATCTAAGGAAATTAAAAATATGTTATTAACTCTTTTACCTTTTAGCATAACTTCATGAGTAACTTTGTTTTCAATCAAACATCCATCTTTAGTGAAGTTGACTTTGAAACCTCGGTCACACAATTGGCTAATGCTAAGGAGACTATGCTTTAGACCTTCCACATATAGGACATCTTCTATAGTTGTTGAAGGCGGTGAACCAATGATGCCGACGCCAAGGATTCTTCCTTTGTTGTTGTCACCATAAGTAACATATCCTTTGGCCTTAAGCGTTAGATGTGAAAATTTGCTTAGGTCACCTGTCATGTGCCTCGAACATCCACTATCAAGATACCATTGATTTGAAGAGGTCTTCAAGCATACCTCATCGTCTTCATCGTCGGAATGATGTGATGCCATCAATGCTAGATTTGCGCTTTGATCACTATCGGAGTCCGATGAAGAACTTATTTCATTGTCATCCCAAGCAATGTAGGCTTTCTTTTTGTAATCCTTCTTTCCTTTGTTGTCACGATTCTTTGCGAGTTTGGGACATTCCGGTTTGATGTGGCCTTGCTTTCCACATTCATAGCATATAATGTCTCCATTGGATGTTGATGCTTCTTTTTCTTTGTTCTTTGAGGACTTCTTTCTTCTTGTGAAACTAGAGTTTCCAATATTATTTTTTGCACTGAAGTATTTTCCTAGTCTTTTTACACGGAGCATAAAGTTTTCGTCCTCTTCGGGATTGTCTTCTTTCTTCACAACTTTAGATTCAACTTTTAAGGCAATGCTCTTGGATTTCTTTTCTTGGTTCTCACGTTTCTCCAATAGTCCAAGTTCCGTCTCATATTCTTGAAGCTTTACGAATAGAGTAGCGGATGTCATCGTTGATAAACTCTTCTTCTCGGAAATCGCCGTCACTTTGGGTTGCCACTCTCTTGTTAAAGACCTAAGCACTTTAAGATTAAGTTCATCATTCGTTAGAGTCTTACCAAGTGCATTCAAGTGATTTGTCAAATACACGAATCTTTTCTGCAAGTCTAGGATTGATTCTCCTGGTTGCATTTTGAATAACTCGTACTCTTGACTTAAGGTATTCAATCTGGATCTTTTGACTTCGGCGGTTCCTTCGTGAGTTTCTACAAGAGTGTCCCATATTTGCTTGGCCATTGTACATGTTGAGACGCGGAAGAATTCATCCATTCCAAATGCACTTTGTAAAATATTTATTGCCTTTTTGTCATAGAGAACCTTTTTCTTATCATCCTCATCCCATGATGCTTGTGGTTTTGGCGTACCAACTCCGTTGAAAACCGTTGTAGGAATAAAAGGAACATTTTGAACAGCCTCCCATATATCACTTCCTTGTGCTTCTAAATATGCCTTCATACGGATTTTCCAAAAGTCGAAGTATTGGCCAGAAAACAAAGGAGGCTTGTTGCTACTACCACCGTCTTTGAATACAAGATCATTGTTTGCGGAAGCCATCTGAATCGAATAGGAACAGGTTACCTATCACCTGCTCTGATGCCAATTGTAAGTTGTAAATGCGCCTAAGAGGGGGGGTGAATTAGGTTCTTAAAAATTTCTTTGATCTTTTTACCGGTTCTTGGTTATTTTTCCGTTTTATGATAAGTGCTGGAAAGTAAAATGCGGAAAGGAAAAATGACACAAGAGAATTATAGTGGTTCCCCTCACAGCCCGAGAGTACTCCACTCCTCCTTCAACACGAAAGAGAGTTCACTATAGTTTAGAATTATTGTACAGCCTAATCACACCAATAGTGATGCTTACTATCTAACCTATAGGTAATTAAGTGTATGAAGAACAATCCTCTTCAAAACACTCACTTGTTTCCAACAATCCTGGACAACAAGGTAAAACAGAAAAATATTCTTGATAATAAGATTATGTCTTGATAGTATGTTGATATCAATCTTGATAATTGATCTTCTCCTTTGAAACAATATCACTCAAACAATGTATACAAGTGTTCTTGACAAGAATGAGATGAAACAATGATATTTTATGAAAGATATGCAGATGTTTCTCTTAAGAAAAAATGTTTGAATGGACACTTGAACAATATTTTGAAATATGAAAGTCTGAGTGAATGAAGTGTTTGAAAATTTTTGCAAAGAAGGTGAATCAGAAAAGAAACTTTGAAATTAATATATAGTGTGCATGCACCCATTCAATAATCAAGGCAATGCTTGAAAGAATTTCTGAAAATTATTATACAATGAATGGAAAAGATGCAAGCAAGAGGTATCATGAAAAGGTGCTTCTAAGCAAAGAATTTTTCAAAGAAACTTCAGGTGCAATCGATTGCATCAGAACGACAATAGGTTGCACCAAGTGTAACGTGCAAGAAAAAAAATTTTCAAAAATAAAACACACTGTAAATTGTGGCGGTTATTTTGGTTAGTTACGTCGGTTCAAAACGCCGCAATTTACCAAATAATTTTGAAATTTAAAATTTAAAATACTGGTTCAGAACGGTGTGAATTATGGCGGTTTCTGGTGCTTTTACGACAGTTAAAAACGCCATAATTTACCAAAAACTGAATGTTTAAATAAATTAAATAATTAAAAAATTTGTCTAAGTATTTGAACCAATTTTATACAACATCTATTGATTTACCCAAGTCAATAGATTATATTTGAAAGTGATTTAATATGGTTCAAAAATGAAAAATAATTTTTCCAATTAAAGAAATATTTTGAGAACTATTTTATCAATATATATTGTATGCTTGAGACACTTTTGAACACTTGTATGCAACCATATTGATAAGTGAGAGTTATACCTTGATTATACTTGAGAATTCTTCAAGACTTGTAAAAATTAAAAACTTTGTTCTAGCTTCAATGTCTTGATCCATTCTTTTTGAGCAAGCATACCATCTTGAATGAATAATGTTGTCTTCATCAAAACCATTGAGAAGCTTGCCTTCACATTCTCCCCCTTTTTTATGATGACAACCCAATTTTGAAAATTTGCTTTAATCTTGTTTCTACAACACAAAAGGCTCCCCCTTGATCAATGCTCCCCCTAATTTCATGATTTAGAGAGTCTTTGCTAGATGCATTTTGTTAGAGAAAAACAAACACAAACACATACATCTTCTCCCCCTTTGTCATTAGCAAAAAGGATGGGAAAAGACTTGAAATATATAAAGAAATTATGAAAAATAAATACAATTTTTACCTATGATATTTACCTCATGATTGACTTCATTATATCATATAATGAATAAATATTTGAAGATTTAAATGTCACATTCATCTAAAATGCCAAGTTCTCGACGAATCTTGAAGAATTGTTCTTTTGCGAGCGTTTTTGTGAAAATGTCCGCTAGTTGATTATGTGTATCTACAAATGTGACTTCAACATCTCCTTTAAGCACATGATCACGTAGAAAATGATGTCGAATGTCTATGTGTTTGGTTCTTGAGTGCATGACGGGATTCTTTGTAATGTTAATTGCACTTGTGTTGTCGCACCGGAGAGGAATGCAACCAAGATCAATTTCGTAGTCGCTTAATTGTTGTTTTAACCAAAGGTTTTGTGCACAGCAACTACCAGCTGCTATGTACTCCGCTTCGGCCGTACTAAGTGCAACACATGCTTGTTTCTTGCAAGACCACGAAACTAGAGCATTTCCGAGGATGTGACATGTTCCACTCGTGCTTTTTCTATCTGCTTTACAGCCTGCATAATCTGCGTCAGAATAACCAATTAAAGTAGAAACACTACCTTTAGGATACCATAATCCAACATTTGTCGTCCCCTTGAGATACTTCATGATTCTTTTGACCGCCGTGAGATGTTACTCCTTTGGATTTGCTTGGAAGCGAGCACATAAACACACACTAAACATTATGTCAGGACGGCTTGCCGTCAAATATAATAAAGAACCAATCATACCTCGATACTTCGTAATATCAACCGATGTTCCCGATTCGTCTTGATCAATGTAGGTTCCGGATCCCATTGGTGCTGACATAGCTTTACATCCATCCATATCAAATCTTTTTAATAATTCTTTGCAATACTTTGATTGGTTGATGAAGACTCCGTCCTTTTGTTGCTTGATTTGTAATCCAAGGAAATAATTCATTTTTCCCATCATAGACATTTCAAACTCGCCTTGCATCATTGAAGCAAATTCTTCACATAGTTGATTGTTTGTTGAACCAAAGATAATGTCGTCTACATACACTTGAACAAGTAAGGTATTATTCTTAATCCTCTTAATGAACAAGGTCTTGTCTACCTTGCCTTTTTCAAAACCTTTTTCGCATAAGAAATTACTTAGACGATCATACCATGCCCTTGGTGCTTGTTTTAAACCATAGAGAGCTTTCTTCAACTTGTATACATGTGAAGGATGCTTGAAGTCTTCAAAACCCAGAGGTTGTTTGTCATAGACTTCTTCGTTGATATATCCGTTTAGGAAGGCGCTTATGACGTCCATTTGAAATAACTGAAAATTCATTGAACAAGCATAAGCAAGTAATAGACGAATAGCTTCTAACCTTGCAACCAGAGCGAATGTTTCTTCAAAGTCAATTCCTTCCTCTTGATTGTACCCTTGAGCCACCAATCTTGCTTTGTTACGAATAATAATTCCATTTTCATCAAGTTTGTTCTTAAATACCCATCTTGTTCCGATGATATGTTTATCGTTTGGTTTAGGGACAAGTTCCCAAACTTGATTTCTTTCAAATTGGTTCAACTCTTCTTGCATGGAAATGATCCATTGATCATCTTCAAGAGCTTCATTAACTTTGAAGGGTTCTATTTGAGAAACGAACGCCATATTCAAGCATGCATCTTTGAGGTTTAGTCTTGTTGTTACACCTTGACTTATGTCTCCAATGACTTTGTCGATTGGATGATCCCTATGTGTTCTCCATTCTTTTGGTAGATCATTGTTGATCGACTTTTGTTGAATCGGTTCATCATGATGTTCTTCTTGTTTTTCTTCTAGATTTTCAATGAAGTCTTTAGAAGTATCTTCTTTGCGAGTTTCTACAAGATCATCATCATTATCACAAACAATAATATCCTCTTTCAAGGGGTTAGATTCATCAAATTTGACATGCATAGATTCTTCTATAGTTAAAGTTCTTTTATTATAAATTCTAAATGCCTTACTAGAGAGAGAGTAGCCGAGAAAAATACCTTCATCGGATTTCTCGTCAAACTTACCAAGGTTGTCTTTGTCGTTGTTTAGGACAAAGCACTTGCATCCAAAAATATGAAAGAAAGAAATATTTGGTTTTCTCCCTTTGAAAAGTTCATAAGGGGTTTTCTTGAGAATAGGCCTAATATTGACACGGTTACTTACAAAACATGCCGTGCTCACCGCATCCGCCCAAAAATACTTAGGAAGATTTGAATCACTTAGCATTGTCCTTGCAAGTTCCACCAAAGATCTATTCTTCCTTTCTACGACACCATTTTGTTGTGGAGTTCTTGGTGCGGAGAAATTGTGTGAAATTCCATGTTCTTCACAAAATTCTTCAAATGAGGCATTTTGGAATTCTCCACCATGGTCGCTTCTAATGGAGGCAATTGTAAGAGACTTCTCATTTTGTATTTGTTTTGCATACTTCTTGAAGGCTTTGAAAGCATCACTTTTCTGCACTAAAAACAATGTCCAAGTATATCTAGAGAAATCATCAACAATAACTAATGCATAGACATTACCTCTGAAGCTTTTTGTTCTCGATGGACCAAAGAGATCCATGTGCAACAATTGTAGTGGCCTAGTTGTGGACACCACATTCTTGGATGTGAAAGTTGATTTGGTTTTCTTTCCTTTTTGGCAAGCGCCACACAACCCATCTTTGATGAATTTGATCTTCGGCAATCCAATGACTAAGTCATGTTTGATCAACTTATTCAAGTGCTCCATATGAATATGAGCAAACCTCTTATGCCATAACCATGATTCATTGTTGTTTGCCAAGAGACACCTAACATTCAAAGACAAGTTATCTAAGGAAATTAAAAATATGTTATTAACTCTTTTACCTTTTAGCATAACTTCATGAGTAACTTTGTTTTCAATCAAACATCCATCTTTAGTGAAGTTGACTTTGAAACCTCGGTCACACAATTGGCTAATGCTAAGGAGACTATGCTTTAGACCTTCCACATATAGGACATCTTCTATAGTTGTTGAAGGCGGTGAACCAATGATGCCGACGCCAAGGATTCTTCCTTTGTTGTTGTCACCATAAGTAACATATCCTTTGGCCTTAAGCGTTAGATGTGAAAATTTGCGTAGGTCACCTGTCATGTGCCTCGAACATCCACTATCAAGATACCATTGATTTGAAGAGGTCTTCAAGCATACCTCATCGTCTTCATCGTCGGAATGATGTGATGCCATCAATGCTAGATTTGCGCTTTGATCACTATCGGAGTCCGATGAAGAACTTATTTCATTGTCATCCCAAGCAATGTAGGCTTTCTTTTTGTAATCCTTCTTTCCTTTGTTGTCACGATTCTTTGCGAGTTTGGGACATTCCGGTTTGATGTGGCCTTGCTTTCCACATTCATAGCATATAATGTCTCCATTGGATGTTGATGCTTCTTTTTCTTTGTTCTTTGAGGACTTCTTTCTTCTTGTGAAACTAGAGTTTCCAATATTATTTTTTGCACTGAAGTATTTTCCTAGTCTTTTTACACGGAGCATAAAGTTTTTGTCCTCTTCGGGATTGTCTTCTTTCTTCACAACTTTAGATTCAACTTTTAAGGCAATGCTCTTGGATTTCTTTTCTTGGTTCTCACGTTTCTCCAATAGTCCAAGTTCCGTCTCATATTCTTGAAGCTTTCCGAATAGAGTAGCGGATGTCATCGTTGATAAACTCTTCTTCTCGGAAATCGCCGTCACTTTGGGTTGCCACTCTCTTGTTAAAGACCTAAGCACTTTAAGATTAAGTTCATCATTCGTTAGAGTCTTACCAAGTGCATTCAAGTGATTTGTCAAATACACGAATCTTTTCTGCAAGTCTAGGATTGATTCTCCTGGTTGCATTTTGAATAACTCGTACTCTTGACTTAAGGTATTCAATCTGGATCTTTTGACTTCGGCGGTTCCTTCGTGAGTTTCTACAAGAGTGTCCCATATTTGCTTGGCCGTTGTACATGTTGAGACGCGGAAGAATTCATCCATTCCAAATGCACTTTGTAAAATATTTATTGCCTTTTTGTCATAGAGAACCTTTTTCTTATCATCCTCATCCCATGATGCTTGTGGTTTTGGCGTACCAACTCCGTTGAAAACCGTTGTAGGAATAAAAGGACCATTTTGAACAGCCTCCCATATATCACTTCCTTGTGCTTCTAAATATGCCTTCATACGGATTTTCCAAAAGTCGAAGTATTGGCCAGAAAACAAAGGAGGCTTGTTGCTACTACCACCGTCTTTGAATACAAGATCATTGTTTGCGGAAGCCATCTGAATCGAATAGGAACAGGTTACCTATCACCTGCTCTGATGCCAATTGTAAGTTGTAAATGCGCCTAAGAGGGGGTGAATTAGGTTCTTAAAAATTTCTTTGATCTTTTTACCGGTTCTTGGTTATTTTTCCGTTTTATGATAAGTGCTGGAAAGTAAAATGCGGAAAGGAAAAATGACACAAGAGAATTATAGTGGTTCCCCTCACAGCCCGAGAGTACTCCACTCCTCCTTCAACACGAAAGAGAGTTCACTATAGTTTAGAATTATTGTACAGCCTAATCACACCAATAGTGATGCTTACTATCTAACCTATAGGTAATTAAGTGTATGAAGAACAATCCTCTTCAAAACACTCACTTGTTTCCAACAATCCTGGACAACAAGGTAAAACAGAAAAATATTCTTGATAATAAGATTATGTCTTGATAGTATGTTGATATCAATCTTGATAATTGATCTTCTCCTTTGAAACAATATCACTCAAACAATGTATACAAGTGTTCTTGACAAGAATGAGATGAAACAATGATATTTTATGAAAGATATGCAGATGTTTCTCTTAAGAAAAAATGTTTGAATGGACACTTGAACAATATTTTGAAATATGAAAGTCTGAGTGAATGAAGTGTTTGAAAATTTTTGCAAAGAAGGTGAATCAGAAAAGAAACTTTGAAATTAATATATAGTGTGCATGCACCCATTCAATAATCAAGGCAATGCTCGAAAGAATTTCTGAAAATTATTATACAATGAATGGAAAAGATGCAAGTAAGAGGTATCATGAAAAGGTGCTTCTAAGCAAAGAATTTTTCAAAGAAACTTCAGGTGCAATCGATTGCATCAGAACGACAATAGGTTGCACCAAGTGTAACGTGCAAGAAAAAAAAATTTCAAAAATAAAACACACTGTAAATTGTGGCGGTTATTTTGGTTAGTTACGTCGGTTCAAAACGCCGCAATTTACCAAATAATTTTGAAATTTAAAATTTAAAATACTGGTTCAGAACGGTGTGAATTATGGCGGTTTCTGGTGCTTTTACGACAGTTAAAAACGCCATAATTTACCAAAAACTGAATGTTTAAATAAATTAAATAATTAAAAAATTTGTCTAAGTATTTGAACCAATTTTATACAACATCTATTGATTTACCCAAGTCAATAGATTATATTTGAAAGTGATTTAATATGGTTCAAAAATGAAAAATAATTTTTCCAATTAAAGAAATATTTTGAGAACTATTTTATCAATATATATTGTATGCTTGAGACACTTTTGAACACTTGTATGCAACCATATTGATAAGTGAGAGTTATACCTTGATTATACTTGAGAATTCTTCAAGACTTGTAAAAATTAAAAACTTTGTTCTAGCTTCAATGTCTTGATCCATTCTTTTTGAGCAAGCATACCATCTTGAATGAATAATGTTGTGTTCATCAAAACCATTGAGAAGCTTGCCTTCACATTCTCCCCCTTTTTTATGATGACAACCCAATTTTGAAAATTTGCTTTAATCTTGTTTCTACAACACAAAAGGCTCCCCCTTGATCAATGCTCCCCCTAATTTCATGATTTAGAGAGTCTTTGCTAGATGCATTTTGTTAGAGAAAAACAAACACAAACACATACATCTTCTCCCCCTTTGTCATTAGCAAAAAGGATGGGAAAAGACTTGAAATATATAAAGAAATTATGAAAAATAAATACAATTTTTACCTATGATATTTACCTCATGATTGACTTCATTATATCATATAATGAATAAATATTTGAAGATTTAAATGTCACCTTCATCTAAAATGCCAAGTTCTCGACGAATCTTGAAGAATTGTTCTTTTGCGAGCGTTTTTGTGAAAATGTCCGCTAGTTGATTATGTGTATCTACAAATGTGACTTCAACATCTCCTTTAAGCACATGATCACGTAGAAAATGATGTCGAATGTCTATGTGTTTGGTTCTTGAGTGCATGACGGGATTCTTTGTAATGTTAATTGCACTTGTGTTGTCGCACCGGAGAGGAATGCAACCAAGATCAATTTCGTAGTCGCTTAATTGTTGTTTTAACCAAAGGTTTTGTGCACAGCAACTACCAGCTGCTATGTACTCCGCTTCGGCCGTACTAAGTGCAACACATGCTTGTTTCTTGCAAGACCACGAAACTAGAGCATTTCCGAGGATGTGACATGTTCCACTCGTGCTTTTTCTATCTGCTTTACAGCCTGCATAATCTGCGTCAGAATAACCAATTAAAGTAGAAACACTACCTTTAGGATACCATAATCCAACATTTGTCGTCCCCTTGAGATACTTCATGATTCTTTTGACCGCCGTGAGATGTTACTCCTTTGGATTTGCTTGGAAGCGAGCACATAAACACACACTAAACATTATGTCAGGACGGCTTGCCGTCAAATATAATAAAGAACCAATCATACCTCGATACTTCGTAATATCAACCGATGTTCCCGATTCGTCTTGATCAATGTAGGTTCCGGATCCCATTGGTGCTGACATAGCTTTACATCCATCCATATCAAATCTTTTTAATAATTCTTTGCAATACTTTGATTGGTTGATGAAGACTCCGTCCTTTTGTTGCTTGATTTGTAATCCAAGGAAATAATTCATTTTTCCCATCATAGACATTTCAAACTCGCCTTGCATCATTGAAGCAAATTCTTCACATAGTTGATTGTTTGTTGAACCAAAGATAATGTCGTCTACATACACTTGAACAAGTAAGGTATTATTCTTAATCCTCTTAATGAACAAGGTCTTGTCTACCTTGCCTTTTTCAAAACCTTTTTCGCATAAGAAATTACTTAGACGATCATACCATGCCCTTGGTGCTTGTTTTAAACCATAGAGAGCTTTCTTCAACTTGTATACATGTGAAGGATGCTTGAAGTCTTCAAAACCCAGAGGTTGTTTGTCATAGACTTCTTCGTTGATATATCCGTTTAGGAAGGCGCTTATGACGTCCATTTGAAATAACTGAAAATTCATTGAACAAGCATAAGCAAGTAATAGACGAATAGCTTCTAACCTTGCAACCAGAGCGAATGTTTCTTCAAAGTCAATTCCTTCCTCTTGATTGTACCCTTGAGCCACCAATCTTGCTTTGTTACGAATAATAATTCCATTTTCATCAAGTTTGTTCTTAAATACCCATCTTGTTCCGATGATATGTTTATCGTTTGGTTTAGGGACAAGTTCCCAAACTTGATTTCTTTCAAATTGGTTCAACTCTTCTTGCATGGAAATGATCCATTGATCATCTTCAAGAGCTTCATTAACTTTGAAGGGTTCTATTTGAGAAACGAACGCCATATTCAAGCATGCATCTTTGAGGTTTAGTCTTGTTGTTACACCTTGACTTATGTCTCCAATGACTTTGTCGATTGGATGATCCCTATGTGTTCTCCATTCTTTTGGTAGATCATTGTTGATCGACTTTTGTTGAATCGGTTCATCATGATGTTCTTCTTGTTTTTCTTCTAGATTTTCAATGAAGTCTTTAGAAGTATCTTCTTTGCGAGTTTCTACAAGATCATCATCATTATCACAAACAATAATATCCTCTTTCGAGGGGTTAGATTCATCAAATTTGACATGCATAGATTCTTCTATAGTTAAAGTTCTTTTATTATAAATTCTAAATGCCTTACTAGAGAGAGAGTAGCCGAGAAAAATACCTTCATCGGATTTCTCGTCAAACTTACCAAGGTTGTCTTTGTCGTTGTTTAGGACAAAGCACTTGCATCCAAAAATATGAAAGAAAGAAATATTTGGTTTTCTCCCTTTGAAAAGTTCATAAGGGGTTTTCTTGAGAATAGGCCTAATATTGACACGGTTACTTACAAAACATGTCGTGCTCACCGCATCCGCCCAAAAATACTTAGGAAGATTTGAATAACTTAGCATTGTTCTTGCAAGTTCCACCAAAGATCTATTCTTCCTTTCTACGACACCATTTTGTTGTGGAGTTCTTGGTGCGGAGAAATTGTGTGAAATTCCATGTTCTTCACAAAATTCTTCAAATGAGGCATTTTGGAATTCTCCACCATGGTCGCTTCTAATGGAGGCAATTGTAAGAGACTTCTCATTTTGTATTTGTTTTGCATACTTCTTGAAGGCTTTGAAAGCATCACTTTTCTGCACTAAAAACAATGTCCAAGTATATCTAGAGAAATCATCAACAATAACTAATGCATAGACATTACCTCCGAAGCTTTTTGTTCTCGATGGACCAAAGAGATCCATGTGCAACAATTGTAGTGGCCTAGTTGTGGACACCACATTCTTGGATGTGAAAGTTGATTTGGTTTTCTTTCCTTTTTGGCAAGCGCCACACAACCCATCTTTGATGAATTTGATCTTTGGCAATCCAATGACTAAGTCATGTTTGATCAACTTATTCAAGTGCTCCATATGAATATGAGCAAACCTCTTATGCCATAACCATGATTCATTGTTGTTTGCCAAGAGACACCTAACATTCAAAGACAAGTTATCTAAGGAAATTAAAAATATGTTATTAACTCTTTTACCTTTTAGCATAACTTCATGAGTAACTTTGTTTTCAATCAAACATCCATCTTTAGTGAAGTTGACTTTGAAACCTCGGTCACACAATTGGCTAATGCTAAGGAGACTATGCTTTAGACCTTCCACATATAGGACATCTTCTATAGTTGTTGAAGGCGGTGAACCAATGATGCCGACGCCAAGGATTCTTCCTTTGTTGTTGTCACCATAAGTAACATATCCTTTGGCCTTAAGCGTTAGATGTGAAAATTTGCTTAGGTCACCTGTCATGTGCCTCGAACATCCACTATCAAGATACCATTGATTTGAAGAGGTCTTCAAGCATACCTCATCGTCTTCATCGTCGGAATGATATGATGCCATCAATGCTAGATTTGCGCTTTGATCACTATCGGAGTCCGATGAAGAACTTATTTCATTGTCATCCCAAGCAATGTAGGCTTTCTTTTTGAAATCCTTCTTTCCTTTGTTGTCACGATTCTTTGCGAGTTTGGGACATTCCGGTTTGATGTGGCCTTGCTTTCCACATCCATAGCATATAATGTCTCCATTGGATGTTGATGCTTCTTTTTCTTTGTTCTTTGAGGACTTCTTTCTTCTTGTGAAACTAGAGTTTCCAATATTATTTTTTGCACTGAAGTATTTTCCTAGTCTTTTTACACGGAGCATAAAGTTTTTGTCCTCTTCGGGATTGTCTTCTTTCTTCACAACTTTAGATTCAACTTTTAAGGCAATGCTCTTGGATTTCTTTTCTTGGTTCTCACGTTTCTCCAATAGTCCAAGTTCCGTCTCATATTCTTGAAGCTTTCCGAATAGAGTAGCGGATGTCATCGTTGATAAACTCTTCTTCTCGGAAATCGCCGTCACTTTGGGTTGCCACTCTCTTGTTAAAGACCTAAGCACTTTAAGATTAAGTTCATCATTCGTTAGAGTCTTACCAAGTGCATTCAAGTGATTTGTCAAATACACGAATCTTTTCTGCAAGTCTAGGATTGATTCTCCTGGTTGCATTTTGAATAACTCGTACTCTTGACTTAAGGTATTCAATCTGGATCTTTTGACTTCGGTGGTTCCTTCGTGAGTTTCTACAAGAGTGTCCCATATTTGCTTGGCCGTTGTACATGTTGAGACGCGGAAGAATTCATCCATTCCAAATGCACTTTGTAAAATATTTATCGCCTTTTTGTCATAGAGAACCTTTTTCTTATCATCCTCATCCCATGATGCTTGTGGTTTTGGCGTACCAACTCCGTTGAAAACCGTTGTAGGAATAAAAGGACCATTTTGAACAGCCTCCCATATATCACTTCCTTGTGCTTCTAAATATGCCTTCATACGGATTTTCCAAAAGTCGAAGTATTGGCCAGAAAACAAAGGAGGCTTGTTGCTACTACCACCGTCTTTGAATACAAGATCATTGTTTGCGGAAGCCATCTGAATCGAATAGGAACAGGTTACCTATCACCTGCTCTGATGCCAATTGTAAGTTGTAAATGCGCCTAAGAGGGGGGTGAATTAGGTTCTTAAAAATTTCTTTGATCTTTTTACCGGTTCTTGGTTATTTTTCCGTTTTATGATAAGTGCTGGAAAGTAAAATGCGGAAAGGAAAAATGACACAAGAGAATTATAGTGGTTCCCCTCACAGCCCGAGAGTACTCCACTCCTCCTTCAACACGAAAGAGAGTTCACTATAGTTTAGAATTATTGTACAGCCTAATCACACCAATAGTGATGCTTACTATCTAACCTATAGGTAATTAAGTGTATGAAGAACAATCCTCTTCAAAACACTCACTTGTTTCCAACAATCCTGGACAACAAGGTAAAACAGAAAAATATTCTTGATAATAAGATTATGTCTTGATAGTATG
Organism: Lathyrus tuberosus; assembly: GCA_022829125.1. NCBI lineage: Eukaryota > Viridiplantae > Streptophyta > Magnoliopsida > Fabales > Fabaceae > Lathyrus > Lathyrus tuberosus. Next base: position 2,529,483 of record JALAZF010000502.1, on the reverse strand, counting down.
TTGATATCAATCTTGATAATTGATCTTCTCCTTTGAAACAATATCACTCAAACAATGTATACAAGTGTTCTTGACAAGAATGAGATGAAACAATGATATTTTATGAAAGATATGCAGATGTTTCTCTTAAGAAAAAATGTTTGAATGGACACTTGAACAATATTTTGAAATATGAAAGTCTGAGTGAATCAAGTGTTTGAAAATTTTTGCAAAGAAGGTGAATCAGAAAAGAAACTTTGAAATTAATATATAGTGTGCATGCACCCATTCAATAATCAAGGGAATGCTTGAAAGAATTTCTGAAAATTATTATACAATGAATGGAAAAGATGCAAGAAAGAGGTATCATGAAAAGGTGCTTCTAAGCAAAGAATTTTTCAAAGAAACTTCAGGTGCAATCGATTGCATCAGAACGACAATAGGTTGCACCAAGTGTAACGTGCAAGAAAAAAAATTTTCAAAAATAAAACACACTGTAAATTGTGGCGGTTATTGTGGTTAGTTACGTCGGTTCAAAACGCCGCAATTTACCAAATAATTTTGAAATTTAAAATTTAAAATACTGGTTCAGAACGGTGTGAATTATGGCGGTTTCTGGTGCTGTTACGACAGTTAAAAACGCCATAATTTACCAAAAACTGAATGTTTAAATAAATTAAATAATTAAAAAATTTGTCTAAGTATTTGAACCAATTTTATACAACATCTATTGATTTACCCAAGTCAATAGATTATATTTGAAAGTGATTTAATATGGTTCAAAAATGAAAAATAATTTTTCCAATTAAAGAAATATTTTGAGAACTATTTTATCAATATATATTGTATGCTTGAGACACTTTTGAACACTTGTATGCAACCATATTGATAAGTGAGAGTTATACCTTGATTATACTTGAGAATTCTTCAAGACTTGTAAAAATTAAAAACTTTGTTCTAGCTTCAATGTCTTGATCCATTCTTTTTGAGCAAGCATACCATCTTGAATGAATAATGTTGTCTTCATCAAAACCATTGAGAAGCTTGCCTTCACATTCTCCCCCTTTTTTATGATGACAACCCAATTTTGAAAATTTGCTTTAATCTTGTTTCTACAACACAAAAGGCTCCCCCTTGATCAATGCTCCCCCTAATTTCATGATTTAGAGAGTCTTTGCTAGATGCATTTTGTTAGAGAAAAACAAACACAAACACATACATCTTCTCCCCCTTTGTCATTGGCAAAAAGGATGGGAAAAGACTTGAAATATATAAAGAAATTATGAAAAATAAATACAATTTTTACCTATGATATTTACCTCATGATTGACTTCATTATATCATATAATGAATAAATATTTGAAGATTTAAATGTCACCTTCATCTAAAATGCCAAGTTCTCGACGAATCTTGAAGAATTGTTCTTTTGCGAGCGTTTTTGTGAAAATGTCCGCTAGTTGATTATGTGTATCTACAAATGTGACTTCAACATCTCCTTTAAGCACATGATCACGTAGAAAATGATGTCGAATGTCTATGTGTTTGGTTCTTGAGTGCATGACGGGATTCTTTGTAATGTTAATTGCACTTGTGTTGTCGCACCGGAGAGGAATGCAACCAAGATCAATTTCGTAGTCGCTTAATTGTTGTTTTAACCAAAGGTTTTGTGCACAGCAACTACCAGCTGCTATGTACTCCGCTTCGGCCGTACTAAGTGCAACACATGCTTGTTTCTTGCAAGACCACGAAACTAGAGCATTTCCGAGGATGTGACATGTTCCACTCGTGCTTTTTCTATCTGCTTTACAGCCTGCATAATCTGCGTCAGAATAACCAATTAAAGTAGAAACACTACCTTTAGGATACCATAATCCAACATTTGTCGTCCCCTTGAGATACTTCATGATTCTTTTGACCGCCGTGAGATGTTACTCCTTTGGATTTGCTTGGAAGCGAGCACATAAACACACACTAAACATTATGTCAGGACGGCTTGCCGTCAAATATAATAAAGAACCAATCATACCTCGATACTTCGTAATATCAACCGATGTTCCCGATTTGTCTTGATCAATGTAGGTTCCGGATCCCATTGGTGCTGACATAGCTTTACATCCATCCATATCAAATCTTTTTAATAATTCTTTGCAATACTTTGATTGGTTGATGAAGACTCCGTCCTTTTGTTGCTTGATTTGTAATCCAAGGAAATAATTCATTTTTCCCATCATAGACATTTCAAACTCGCCTTGCATCATTGAAGCAAATTCTTCACATAGTTGATTGTTTGTTGAACCAAAGATAATGTCGTCTACATACACTTGAACAAGTAAGGTATTATTCTTAATCCTCTTAATGAACAAGGTCTTGTCTACCTTGCCTTTTTCAAAACCTTTTTCGCATAAGAAATTAATTAGACGATCATACCATGCCCTTGGTGCTTGTTTTAAACCATAGAGAGCTTTCTTCAACTTGTATACATGTGAAGGATGCTTGAAGTCTTCAAAACCCGGAGGTTGTTTGTCATAGACTTCTTCGTTGATATATCCGTTTAGGAAGGCGCTTATGACGTCCATTTGAAATAACTGAAAATTCATTGAACAAGCATAAGCAAGTAATAGACGAATAGCTTCTAACCATGCAATCAGAGCGAATGTTTCTTCAAAGTCAATTCCTTCCTCTTGATTGTACCCTTGAGCCACCAATCTTGCTTTGTTATGAATAATAATTCCATTTTCATCAAGTTTGTTCTTAAATACCCATCTTGTTCCGATGATATGTTTATCGTTTGGTTTAGGGACAAGTTCCCAAACTTGATTTCTTTCAAATTGGTTCAACTCTTCTTGCATGGAAATGATCCATTGATCATCTTCAAGAGCTTCATTAACTTTGGAGGGTTCTATTTGAGAAACGAAAGCCATATTCAAGCATGCATCTTTGAGGTTTAGTCTTGTTGTTACACCTTGACTTATGTCTCCGATGACTTTGTCGATTGGATGATCCCTATGTGTTCTCCATTCTTTTGGTAGATCATTGTTGATCGACTTTTGTTGAATCGGTTCATCATGATGTTCTTCTTGTTTTTATTCTAGATTTTCAATGAAGTCTTTAGAAGTATCTTCTTTGCGAGTTTCTACAAGATCATCATCATTATCACAAACAATAATATCCTCTTTCGAGGGGTTAGATTCATCAAATTTGACATGCATAGATTCTTCTATAGTTAAAGTTCTTTTATTATAAATTCTAAATGCCTTACTAGAGAGAGAGTAGCCGAGAAAAATACCTTCATCGGATTTCTCGTCAAACTTACCAAGGTTGTCTTTGTCGTTGTTTAGGACAAAGCACTTGCATCCAAAAATATGAAAGAAAGAAATATTTGGTTTTCTCCCTTTGAAAAGTTCATAAGGGGTTTTCTTGAGAATAGGCCTAATATTGACACGATTACTTACAAAACATGCCGTACTCACCGCATCCGCCCAAAATACTTAGGAAGATTTGAATCACTTAGCATTGTCCTTGCAAGTTCCACCAAAGATCTATTCTTCCTTTCTATGACACCATTTTGTTGTGGAGTTCTTGGTGCGGAGAAATTGTGTGAAATTCCATGTTCTTCACAAAATTCTTCAAATGAGGCATTTTTGGAATTCTCCACCATGGTCGCTTCTAATGGAGGCAATTGTAAGAGACTTCTCATTTTGTATTTGTTTTGCATACTTCTTGAAGGCTTTGAAAGCATCACTTTTCTGCACTAAAAACAATGTCCAAGTATATCTAGAAAAATCATCAACAATAACTAATGCATAGACATTACCTCCGAAGCTTTTTGTTCTCGATGGACTAAAGAGATCCATGTGCAACAATTGTAGTGGCCTAGTTGTGGACACCACATTCTTGGATGTGAAAGTTGATTTGGTTTTCTTTCCTTTTTGGCAAGCGCCACACAACCCATCTTTGATGAATTTGATCTTCGGCAATCCAATGACTAAGTCATGTTTGATCAACTTATTCAAGTGCTCCATATGAATATGAGCAAACCTCTTATGCCATAACCATGATTCATTGTTGTTTGCCAAGAGACACCTAACATTCAAAGACAAGTTATCTAAGGAAATTAAAAATATGTTATTAACTCTTTTACCTTTTAGCATAACTTCATGAGTAACTTTGTTTTCAATCAAACATCCATCTTTAGTGAAGTTGACTTTGAAACCTCGGTCACACAATTGGCTAATGCTAAGGAGACTATGCTTTAGACCTTCCACATATAGGACATCTTCTATAGTTGTTGAAGGCGGTGAACCAATGATGCCGACGCCAAGGATTCTTCCTTTGTTGTTGTCACCATAAGTAACATATCCTTTGGCCTTAAGCGTTAGATGTGAAAATTTGCTTAGGTCACCTGTCATGTGCCTCGAACATCCACTATCAAGATACCATTGATTTGAAGAGGTCTTCAAGCATACCTCATCGTCTTCATCGTCGGAATGATGTGATGCCATCAATGCTAGATTTGCGCTTTGATCACTATCGGAGTCCGATGAAGAACTTATTTCATTGTCATCCCAAGCAATGTAGGCTTTCTTTTTGGAATCCTTCTTTCCTTTGTTGTCACGATTCTTTGCGAGTTTGGGACATTCCGGTTTGATGTGGCCTTGCTTTCCACATTCATAGCATATAATGTCTCCATTGGATGTTGATGCTTCTTTTTCTTTGTTCTTTGAGGACTTCTTTCTTCTTGTGAAACTAGAGTTTCCAATATTATTTTTTGCACTGAAGTATTTTCCTAGTCTTTTTACACGGAGCATAAAGTTTTCGTCCTCTTCGGGATTGTCTTCTTTCTTCACAACTTTAGATTCAACTTTTAAGGCAATGCTCTTGGATTTCTTTTCTTGGTTCTCACGTTTCTCCAATAGTCCAAGTTCCGTCTCATATTCTTGAAGCTTTCCGAATAGAGTAGCGGATGTCATCGTTGATAAACTCTTCTTCTCGGAAATCGCCGTCACTTTGGGTTGCCACTCTCTTGTTAAAGACCTAAGCACTTTAAGATTAAGTTCATCATTCGTTAGAGTCTTACCAAGTGCATTCAAGTGATTTGTCAAATACACGAATCTTTTCTGCAAGTCTAGGATTGATTCTCCTGGTTGCATTTTGAATAACTCGTACTCTTGACTTAAGGTATTCAATCTGGATCTTTTGACTTCGGCGGTTCCTTCGTGAGTTTCTACAAGAGTGTCCCATATTTGCTTGGCCGTTGTACATGTTGAGACGCGGAAGAATTCATCCATTCCAAATGCACTTTGTAAAATATTTATTGCCTTTTTGTCATAGAGAACCTTTTTCTTATCATCCTCATCCAATGATGCTTGTGGTTTTGGTGTACCAACTCCGTTGAAAACCGTTGTAGGAATAAAAGGACCATTTTGAACAGCCTCCCATATATCACTTCCTTGTGCTTCTAAATATGCCTTCATACGGATTTTCCAAAAGTCGAAGTATTGGCCAGAAAACAAAGGAGGCTTGTTGCTACTACCACCGTCTTTGAATACAAGATCATTGTTTGCGGAAGCCATCTGAATCGAATAGGAACAGGTTACCTATCACCTGCTCTGATGCCAATTGTAAGTTGTAAATGCGCCTAAGAGGGGGGGTGAATTAGGTTCTTAAAAATTTCTTTGATCTTTTTACCGGTTCTTGGTTATTTTTCCGTTTTATGATAAGTGCTGGAAAGTAAAATGCGGAAAGGAAAAATGACACAAGAGAATTATAGTGGTTCCCCTCACAGCCCGAGAGTACTACACTCCTCCTTCAACACGAAAGAGAGTTCACTATAGTTTAGAATTATTGTACAGCCTAATCACACCAATAGTGATGCTTACTATCTAACCTATAGGTAATTAAGTGTATGAAGAACAATCCTCTTCAAAACACTCACTTGTTTCCAACAATCCTGGACAACAAGGTAAAACAGAAAAATATTCTTGATAATAAGATTATGTCTTGATAGTATGTTGATATCAATCTTGATAATTGATCTTCTCCTTTGAAACAATATCACTCAAACAATGTATACAAGTGTTCTTGACAAGAATGAGATGAAACAATGATATTTTATGAAAGATATGCAGATGTTTCTCTTAAGAAAAAATGTTTGAATGGACACTTGAACAATATTTTGAAATATGAAAGTCTGAGTGAATGAAGTGTTTGAAAATTTTTGCAAAGAAGGTGAATCAGAAAAGAAACTTTGAAATTAATATATAGTGTGCATGCACCCATTCAATAATCAAGGCAATGCTTGAAAGAATTTCTGAAAATTATTATACAATGAATGGAAAAGATGCAAGCAAGAGGTATCATGAAAAGGTGCTTCTAAGCAAAGAATTTTTCAAAAAAACTTCAGGTGCAATCGATTGCATCAGAACGACAATAGGTTGCACCAAGTGTAACGTGCAAGAAAAAAAAATTTCAAAAATAAAACACACTGTAAATTGTGGCGGTTAGTTTGGTTAGTTACGTCGGTTCAAAACGCCGCAATTTACCAAATAATTTTGAAATTTAAAATTTAAAATACTGGTTCAGAACGGTGTGAATTATGGCGGTTTTTGGTGCTATTACGACAGTTAAAAACGCCATAATTTACCAAAAACTGAATGTTTAAATAAATTAAATAATTAAAAAATTTGTCTAAGTATTTGAACCAATTTTATACAACATCTATTGATTTACCCAAGTCAATAGATTATATTTGAAAGTGATTTAATATGGTTCAAAAATGAAAAATAATTTTTCCAATTAAAGAAATATTTTGAGAACTATTTTATCAATATATATTGTATGCTTGAGACACTTTTGAACACTTGTATGCAACCATATTGATAAGTGAGAGTTATACCTTGATTATACTTGAGAATTCTTCAAGACTTGTAAAAATTAAAAACTTTGTTCTAGCTTCAATGTCTTGATCCATTCTTTTTGAGCAAGCATACCATCTTGAATGAATAATGTTGTCTTCATCAAAACCATTGAGAAGCTTGCCTTCACATTCTCCCCCTTTTTTATGATGAAAACCCAATTTTGAAAATTTGCTTTAATCTTGTTTCTACAACACAAAAGGCTCCCCCTTGATCAATGCTCCCCTTAATTTCATGATTTAGAGAGTCTTTGCTAGATGCATTTTGTTAGAGAAAAACAAACACAAACACATACATCTTCTCCCCCTTTGTCATTAGCAAAAAGGATGGGAAAAGACTTGAAATATATAAAGAAATTATGAAAAATAAATACAATTTTTACCTATGATATTTACCTCATGATTGACTTCATTATATCATATAATGAATAAATATTTGAAGATTTAAATGTCACCTTCATCTAAAATGCCAAGTTCTCGACGAATCTTGAAGAATTGTTCTTTTGCGAGCGTTTTTGTGAAAATGTCCGCTAGTTGATTATGTGTATCTACAAATGTGACTTCAACATCTCCTTTAAGCACATGATCACGTAGAAAATGATGTCGAATGTCTATGTGTTGGGTTCTTGAGTGCATGACGGGATTCTTTGTAATGTTAATTGCACTTGTGTTTTCGCACCGGAGAGGAATGCAACCAAGATCAATTTCGTAGTCGCTTAATTGTTGTTTTAACCAAAGGTTTTGTGCACAGCAACTACCAGCTGCTATGTACTCCGCTTCGGCCGTACTAAGTGCAACACATGCTTATTTCTTGCAAGACCACGAAACTAGAGCATTTCCGAGGATGTGACATGTTCCACTCGTGCTTTTTCTATCTGCTTTACAGCCTGCATAATCTGCGTCAGAATAACCAATTAAAGTAGAAACACTACCTTTAGGATACCATAATCCAACATTTGTCGTCCCCTTGAGATACTTCATGATTCTTTTGACCGCCGTGAGATGTTACTCCTTTGGATTTGCTTGGAAGCGAGCACATAAACACACACTAAACATTATGTCAGGACGGCTTGCCGTCAAATATAATAAAGAACCAATCATACCTCGATACTTCGTAATATCAACCGATGTTCCCGATTCGTCTTGATCAATGTAGGTTCCGGATCCCATTTGTGTTGACATAGCTTTACATCCATCCATATCAAATCTTTTTAATAATTCTTTGCAATACTTTGATTGGTTGATGAAGACTCCGTCCTTTTGTTGCTTGATTTGTAATCCAAGGAAATAATTCATTTTTCCCATCATAGACATTTCAAACTCGCCTTGCATCATTGAAGCAAATTCTTCACATAGTTGATTGTTTGTTGAACCAAAGATAATGCCGTCTACATACACTTGAACAAGTAAGGTATTATTCTTAATCCTCTTAATAAACAAGGTCTTGTCTACCTTGCCTTTTTCAAAACCTTTTTCGCATAAGAAATTACTTAGACGATCATACCATGCCCTTGGTGCTTGTTTTAAACCATAGAGAGCTTTCTTCAACTTGTATACATGTGAAGGATGCTTGAAGTCTTCAAAACCCGGAGGTTGTTTGTCATAGACTTCTTCGTTGATATATCCGTTTAGGAAGGCGCTTATGACGTCCATTTGAAATAACTGAAAATTCATTGAACAAGCATAAGCAAGTAATAGACGAATAGCTTCTAACCTTGCAACCAGAGCGAATGTTTCTTCAAAGTCAATTCCTTCCTCTTGATTGTACCCTTGAGCCACCAATCTTGCTTTGTTACGAATAATAATTCCATTTTCATCAAGTTTATTCTTAAATACCCATCTTGTTCCGATGATATGTTTATCGTTTGGTTTAGGGACAAGTTCCCAAACTTGATTTCTTTCAAATTGGTTCAACTCTTCTTGCATGGAAATGATCCATTGATCATCTTCAAGAGCTTCATTAACTTTGGAGGGTTCTATTTGAGAAACGAACGCCATATTCAAGCATGCATCTTTGAGGTTTAGTCTTGTTGTTACACCTTGACTTATGTCTCCGATGACTTTGTCGATTGGATGATCCCTATGTGTTCTCCATTCTTTTGGTAGATCATTGTTGATCGACTTTTGTTGAATCGGTTCATCATGATGTTCTTCTTGTTTTTCTTCTAGATTTTCAATGAAGTCTTTAGAAGTATCTTCTTTGCGAGTTTCTACAAGATCATCATCATTATCACAAACAATAATATCCTCTTTCGAGGGGTTAGATTCATCAAATTTGACATGCATAGATTCTTCTATAGTTAAAGTTCTTTTATTATAAATTCTAAATGCCTTACTAGAGAGAGAGTAGCCGAGAAAAATACCTTCATCGGATTTCTCGTCAAACTTACCAAGGTTGTCTTTGTCGTTGTTTAGGATAAAGCACTTGCATCCAAAAATATGAAAGAAAGAAATATTTGGTTTTCTCCCTTTGAAAAGTTCATAAGGGGTTTTCTTGAGAATAGGCCTAATATTGACACGATTACTTACAAAACATGCCGTGCTCACCGCATCCGCCCAAAAATACTTAGGAAGATTTGAATCACTTAGCATTGTCCTTGCAAGTTCCACCAAAGATCTATTCTTCCTTTCTACGACACCATTTTGTTGTGGAGTTCTTGGTGCGGATAAATTGTGTGAAATTCCATGTTCTTCACAAAATTCTTCAAATGAGGCATTTTGGAATTCTCCACCATGGTCGCTTCTAATGGAGGCAATTGTAAGAGACTTCTAATTTTGTATTTGTTTTGCATACTTCTTGAAGGCTTTGAAAGCATCACTTTTCTGCACTAAAAACAATGTCCAAGTATATCTAGAGAAATCATCAACAATAACTAATGCATAGACATTACCTCCGAAGCTTTTTGTTCTCGATGGACCAAAGAGATCCATGTGCAACAATTGTAGTGGCCTAGTTGTGGACACCACATTCTTGGATGTGAAAGTTGATTTGGTTTTCTTTCCTTTTTGGCAAGCGCCACACAACCCATCTTTGATGAATTTGATCTTCGGCAATCCAATGACTAAGTCATGTTTGATCAACTTATTCAAGTGCTCCATATGAATATGAGCAAACCTCTTATGCCATAACCATGATTCATTGTTGTTTTCCAAGAGACACCTAACATTCAAAGACAAGTTATCTAAGGAAATTAAAAATATGTTATTAACTCTTTTACCTTTTAGCATAACTCCATGAGTAACTTTGTTTTCAATCAAACATCCATCTTTAGTGAAGTTGACTTTGAAACCTCGGTCACACAATTGGCTAATGCTAAGGAGACTATACTTTAGACCTTCCACATATAGGACATCTTCTATAGTTGTTGAAGGCGGTGAACCAATGATGCCGACGCCAAGGATTCTTCCTTTGTTGTTGTCACCATAAGTAACATATCCTTTGGCCTTAAGCGTTAGATGTAAAAATTTGCTTAGGTCACCTGTCATGTGCCTCGAACATCCACTATCAAGATACCATTGATTTGAAGAGGTCTTCAAGCATACCTCATCGTCTTCATCGTCGGAATGATGTGATGCCATCAATGCTAGATTTGCGCTTTGATCACTATCGGAGTCCGATGAAGAACTTATTTCATTGTCATCCCAAGCAATGTAGGCTTTCTTTTTGTAATCCTTCTTTCCTTTGTTGTCACGATTCTTTGCGAGTTTGGGACATTCCGGTTTGATGTGGCCTTGCTTTCCACATTCATAGCATATAATGTCTCCATTGGATGTTGATGCTTCTTTTTCTTTGTTCTTTGAGGACTTCTTTCTTCTTGTGAAACTAGAGTTTCCAATATTATTTTTTGCACTGAAGTATTTTCCTAGTCTTTTTACACGGAGCATAAAGTTTTCGTCCTCTTCGGGATTGTCTTCTTTCTTCACAACTTTAGATTCAACTTTTAAGGCAATGCTCTTGGATTTCTTTTCTTGGTTCTCACGTTTCTCCAATAGTCCAAGTTCCGTCTCATATTCTTGAAGCTTTCCGAATAGAGTAGCGGATGTCATCGTTGATAAACTCTTCTTCTCGGAAATCGCCGTCACTTTGGGTTGCCACTCTCTTGTTAAAGACCTAAGCACTTTAAGATTAAGTTCATCATTCGTTAGAGTCTTACCAAGTGCATTCAAGTGATTTGTCAAATACACGAATCTTTTCTGCAAGTCTAGGATTGATTCTCCTGGTTGCATTTTGAATAACTCGTACTCTTGACTTAAGGTATTCAATCTGGATCTTTTGACTTCGGCGGTTCCTTCGTGAGTTTCTACAAGAGTGTCCCATATTTGCTTGGCCGTTGTACATGTTGAGACGCGGAAGAATTCATCCATTCCAAATGCACTTTGTAAAATATTTATTGCCTTTTTGTCATAGAGAACCTTTTTCTTATCATCCTCATCCCATGATGCTTGTGGTTTTGGCGTACCAACTCCATTGAAAACCGTTGTAGGAATAAAAGGACCATTTTGAACAGCCTCCCATATATCACTTCCTTGTGCTTCTAAATATGCCTTCATACGGATTTTCCAAAAGTCGAAGTATTGGCCAGAAAACAAAGGAGGCTTGTTGCTACTACCACCGTCTTTGAATACAAGATCATTGTTTGCGGAAGCCATCTGAATCGAATAGGAACAGGTTACCTATCACCTGCTCTGATGCCAATTGTAAGTTGTAAATGCGCCTAAGAGGGGGGGTGAATTAGGTTCTTAAAAATTTCTTTGATCTTTTAACCGGTTCTTGGTTATTTTTCCGTTTTATGATAAGTGCTGGAAAGCAAAATGCGGAAAGGAAAAATGACACAAGAGAATTATAGTGGTTCCCCTCCCAGCCCGAGAGTACTCCACTCCTCCTTCAACACGAAAGAGAGTTCACTATAGTTTAGAATTATTGTATAGCCTAATCACACCAATAGTGATTCTTACTATCTAACCTATAGGTAATTAAGTGTACGAAGAACAATCCTCTTCAAAACACTCACTTGTTTCCAACAATCCTGGACAACATGGTAAAACAGAAAAATATTCTTGATAATAAGATTATGTCTTGATAGTATGTTCATATCAATCTTGATAATTGATCTTCTCCTTTGAAACAATATCACTCAAACAATGTATACAAGTGTTCTTGACAAGAATGAGATGAAACAATGATATTTTATGAAAGATATGCAGAAGTTTCTCTCAAGAAAAAATGTTTGAATGGACACTTGAACAATATTTTGAAATATGAAAGTCTGAGTGAATGAAGTGTTTGAAAATTTTTGCAAAGAAGGTGAATCACAAAAGAAACTTTGAAATTAATATATAGTGTGCATGCACCCATTCAATAATCAAGGCAATGCTTAAAAGAATTTCTGAAAATTATTATTCAATGAATGGAAAAGATGCAAGCAAGAGGTATCATGAAAAGGTGCTTCTAAACAAAGAATTTTTCAAAAAAACTTCAGGTGCAATCGATTGCATCAGAACGACAATCGGTTGCACCAAGTGTAACGTGCAAAAAAAAAATTCAAAAATAAAACACGCTGTAAATTGTGGCGGTTATTTTGGTTAGTTACGTCGGTTCAAAACGCCGCAATTTACCAAATAATTTTGAAATTTAAAATTTAAAATACTGGTTCAGAACGGTGTGAATTATGGCGGTTTCTGGTGCTGTTACGACAGTTAAAAATGCCATAATTTACCAAAAACTGAATGTTTAAATAAATTAAATAATTAAAAAATTTGTCTAAGTATTTGAACCAATTTTATACAACATCTATTGATTTACCCAAGTCAATAGATTATATTTGAAAGTGATTTAATATGGTTCAAAAATGAAAAATAATTTTTCCAATTAAAGAAATATTTTGAGAACTATTTTATCAATATATATTGTATGCTTGAGACACTTTTGAACACTTGTATGCAACCATATTGATAAGTGAGAGTTATACCTTGATTATACTTGAGAATTCTTCAAGACTTGTAAAAATTAAAAACTTTGTTCTAGCTTCAATGTCTTGATCCATTCTTTTTGAGCAAGCATACCATCTTGAATGAATAATGTTGTGTTCATCAAAACCATTGAAAAGCTTGCCTTCACAGTAACTACTTCTTTGGTTTGTCTAAGATCTCCTTTGACCATTTATGGTAAAGACTTTGAGATGGATTTAGTGTGTTTACCGTTGGAAGGTTTAGATGTGGTTCTGGGAATGAATTAGTTGCAATTCAATCGAGTTTATATTAATTGTTATCATAAGCTGGTAAGGTTTCCTTCTCTTGAGGAAGACAAAGACTCGAGCTTCTTATCTACCAAAGAGTTGAAGAGACTTTTGGCGGATGAAGCTCAGTTGTTTGGATTGTTTGCATCTTTGACTGTCGATAGTCAAGTTTCACTTGATGTGTTTCCTGTTGTGTGTGAATTTCCGGAAGTGTTTCTTGAGGATATTTCAGATTTGCCGCCAGAGAGAGAGGTGGAGTTTTCTATAGATCTAGTTCCTGGTACTAGACCTGTATCTATGGCACCTTATCGTATGTCGGCATCTGAGTTGGTGGAGTTAAAGAAGCAGTTGAATAAGTTGTTGGAGAAGAGGTTTGTGAGACCTAGTGTTTCTCCTTGGGGTGCTCCAGTTTTATTGGTGAAAAAGAAGGATGGAAGCATGCGATTGTGTATTGATTATCACCAGTTGAATAAGGTGACGATTAAGAATAAGTATCCTCTTCCAAGAATTGATTATCTGATGGATTAGTTGGTTGGTGCTTGTGTGTTTAGTAAGATTGATTTGAGATCAGGGTATCATCAGATTAGGGTGAAAGAGGAAGATATTCAGAAGTCGGCTTTTAGGACACGATATGGTCATTATGAATATTTTGTGATGCCGTTCGGGGTTTCTAATGCGCCAGGTGTGTTTATGGAATACATGAATCGTATTTTTCACGAGCATTTGGATCGATTTGTCGTTGTGTTTATTGATGACATTTTGATTTATTCTAAGTCTCGGGAGGAGTATGCGGAGCAATTGCGTATTGTTTTGCAGGTTTTGAAGGAAAGTAAGCTTTTTGCCAAATTGTTCAAGTGTGAATTCTGGTTGTCGGAGGTGAGTTTTCTTGGGCACGTAATTTCAGGTAATGGTATTGTTGTGGATCCATCTAAAGTAGAAGCAGTTCTACAATGGGAGGCTCCAAGATCTGTTACTGAAATTTGAAGCTTTTTGGGTTTGGCTAGTTATTATCGAAGATTTATTGAAGGTTTTTCTAAGCTAGCACATCCTTTGAACCAGTTGACTTGTAAAGGGCAAGCGTTCATTTGGGATATTCGGTGCGAAGAAAGTTTTAATGAGCTGAAGAGAAGATTGAAGACAGCTCCGATTCTGATTTTGCCAAATCCTAATGAACCATTTGTGGTTTATTGTGATGCTTCTTTGATTGGTCTAGGTGGTGTTCTGATGCAAGAAGGTAAGGTGGTGGCTTATGCTTCAAGGCAATTAAGAGTTCATGAGAAAAATTATCCTACTCATGATCTTGAATTAGCGGCTGTGGTTTTTGTGTTGAAGATCTGGAGGCATTACCTCTATGGTGCAAGGTTTGAAGTCTTTAGTGATCATAAAAGTTTGAAATATTTGTTTGATCAAAAAGAGCTAAATATGAGGCAACGTAGATGGTTGAAATTTTTGAAGGACTACGACTTTGGCTTGAATTACCATCCTGGTAAAGCTAATGTGGTAGCTGATGCATTGAGTCGGAAATCATTACATATGTCCGCTTTGATGGTTAAGGAGTGGGAACTTTTGGAATCGTTTAGAGATTTGAGTTTGGTTTGTGAAGAGACGTCGGATAGCGTGAGGCTTGGTATGCTGACGATTACTAATGATTTTCTGATGACTGTTAGTGCAAAGCAAAAGCTGGATGTGAAATTTGTGGATTTGATGTTGGTGGGAGAAAAAGATGCGAATTGTGATTTTCAAATGGATGTTAATGGTGTTTTGAGATTCCGAGGTAGAATTTGTATTCCGGATGATGCGGAGTTGAAAAAGATGATTTTGGAGGAAGGACACCGGAGTAATTTGAGTATACATCCGGGAGCGAATAAGATGTATCAGGATTTGAAGAAGATTTTCTGGTGGTCTGGATTGAAAAGAGATATGGCTCAGTTTGTTTATGCATGTTTGACTTGTCAGAAATTGAAGGTGGAACATCTGAGACCTAGTGGTTTGTTGCAACCGTTGGATATACCGGAATGGAAATGGGATAGCATTTCCATGGATTTTGTAACGGGGTTACCGAATACTCAGCGAGGGCATAATGCTATTTGGGTGATTGTGGATAGACTGACTAAATCGGCTCATTTTATTCCGATTGACATCAGTTTTTCTTTGGAGCGGTTAGCTGAGATTTACATCAGTGTGATTGTGAAGTTGCATGGAGTTCCGTTAAGTATTATTTCGGATCGAGATCCTAGGTTTACTTCGAGGTTTTGGGAAAGCTTGCAGAAAGCTTTGGGTTCTAAATTGAGATTGAGTTCGGCTTATCATCCGCAGACGGATGGTCAGACGGAGAGGACGATTCAATCTTTGGAGGATTTATTGAGGGCTTGTGTTCTTAAACAAGGTGGTGCGTGGGATAGTTATCTTGCATTGATTGAATTCACGTACAATAATAGTTTCCATTCAAGTATTAGAATGGCACCATTTGAAGCGTTGTATGGACGAAGATGTCGGACACCGTTGTGTTGGCACGAATCTGGTGAGAGAACGGTAGTTGGACCGGAGTTGGTGCAACAGACGACGGAGAAAGTGAAGCTTATTCGAGAGAAAATGAAGGCTTCTCAGAGTACGCAAAAGAGTTATCATGATCGGAGGCGAAAAGATCTTGAGTTCCAAGAGGGCGATCATGTATTTCTGAGAGTTACACCGGTAACGGGTGTGGGTCGTGCATTGAAATCGAAGAAACTTACTTCTGGGTTTTTTGGTCCTTACCAGATATCCGCGAGAGTGGGTGCTGTGGCTTATAGGGTGGCATTGCCGCCGAATCTGTCGAATTTGCACGATGTGTTTCATGTTTCATAGCTTCGGAAGTATGTTCCGGATCATTAACATGTGATTCCGATGGATGAGGTGGAGGTAAGGGAGAACCTTACGGTCGAGGCATTACCAGTTAGGGTTTTGGATCGCGAGGTGAAGCGGTTGAGGGGCAAGGACATTGCACTCGTGAAAGTGGCGTGGGGAGGCGCTGCTGAGGGTAATTTGACTTAGGAGTTGGAGAGTCGGATGCGAGAGTCGTATCCAGAGTTGTTCCTCTCAGGTATATTTTCGAGGACGAAAATTTCTAAGTGAGGGAGAGTTGTAACGCCCCAGTTTTGTGTGTTTTTATTTAATCGAGTCGTATGGATTATTTTATTATTATTTTATTTTATTTTTGACTTTTATCTGAAAATATATTATTTTTCAATGTTGTGATATTTTATCGGGTTTTGGGAACGTTTGCGAGATATTTGAGTGTGGGGGTATTTTGGTCATTTCATAATATTTTTCATTAAGATAGTAAGAATAGAAAATAGAAAGAGAGAAAATTAGAGAGAAAGAAAAGGAGAAGAAAGAAAAAGAGGAGAAAAGAGAAGAAGAAGAGAAATAGTGAGAAAAACTTGGAAAATCAAAGAAATCATTTCCTAGAATCGATTTAATCGGGTAAGGGTGCGAAACTCAGTTATTGTATACTTGTATATGATTATGGATGTGTGGTTGTGGTTGTTATTGGATTGAATTGGAAAATTTTGGTAAAACCCATATTATGTAAAATTGATTAGAAATCGATTAAATGTGTTGGAAATCATGTTTTCAGTGTTCATTATTATTGATACATGATAGATACATGTTGCTATGCATTGTATTGGTAATTTTCTGGTGTGTAGGTGAAAAATTGGAAGATTTTAGGTGGAGAAAACGCAGAACTTTGTTCTGCAGAATTTTTTCTAGTTTTTCCAGGTCATACGCGTCTGTGCCCATACGCGTATGGCCTTGGGCAATACGCGTATGGCATGGCGAGGAATTTGGGCAATACGTGTATGGCTCAGGGCAATACGCGTATGGCCAGGAGAATGGTAAAATGGGACTTTTCAAAATATCGTTTTCGTTTTTCTTTCGTAACTTGGGTTCCGTTTATCCGATTTTTACATTCTTGGTATCGTTATGTAGCTGTTGAGCTGTACTTTCTTATTATGATGATTTGGAAATTGTCAGCCGATTTAATTATGTCGAAAATCGGGAATAGTGTCGGTTTGTCGACTTTTGTCGTTATAATTGTGCGTAATTAATGTGCATTATGCAAGGTGTTGTTATGTGATGTAAATGTATGTGTTTAGATGATGTTGTGACGATTTGTGGCGTATGGCAATTAAATGCATTGTTTTGGGCATAAGTGCAAAGTGTGATTTTGTTGATGTAGATGAATGCTTTTATGTGTGCATATTAACTGTCATGAGTCCTTGTATGCCAAGCATCATGATATGCATTGTTGAGACGTCCTGAGTGACGGTTTGGATTCCAGAGGGAATTCGCTATAACGTCGTGTGCCCATGTGGGGTGTGAGCGATGATTATAGACGATCGTGTGCCCATGTGGGGTGTGAGCGATCGGGTCGTGTGCCCGTGTGGGGTGTGAGCGATCCATAAACGTCGTGTACCCGTGTGGGGTGTGAGCGACGGGGAACATCGTATGCCCGACGGGGAGTTACAGTGATGTAACGAGCGATGATTCCAACAGAGTTGCTGAGTGAACTAGTGATGAGAAACAATGGAAGTCGGTACTGCATGTGCATATGCATAGAGTCGTTGTGTCGGTCTCTTGCATTTGCATATGTCTTTTTGGTTATTTATGTGTGGAATTATGGATAAAATTGATATATGGATATGTGTTATATTGTGTTTGAATTATGGTATGAGTTGTGGTGAGAACCGTATATATATATATATATATATATATATATATATATATATATATATATATATATATATATATATATATGTGTGTGTGTGTGTGTGTGTGTGTATTTTTGTATTATATATAATTGTATGCAATTATGTTATGATTGTTTTTCTCACCCTTCTGCTGTTTTATAATGCTCTATGAGGCATTGCAGATTAGAGTTACTGGAGGTATTTTTGTTAAGCTTTGCGTCTTCATTCTTTTGTCGGTCGGCTCTGATATGTGACACCGGATAGTTAGGGAGGCCGTTTGTGATATTTGTGTATTACGTATATATATCTTTTGGCTGTTGCATGTACAACTTGATGTATGACAAACTTTTCATGATATATATATATATATATATATATATATATATATATATATATATATATATATATATATATATATATATATATATATGTTATTCAGGTTTAGATTTTCCGCTTTTATTCTAAAATCTGAAATGTGGGTGGAAGGAACTGAGTTCCTCTGTTGATTGCTACCCCACTGTTGCATATCTTTAGGAGCAGGTGTTGTATGTTTGTTTCAATATAATGTGATTCTCCCAGTCTATGCCATGATAATTTAGATACACACTGATGAAATTTTGAATTTTCTTTTACTGCTTTATTTGTTTGGGGGTATAGATTGGGGGTGTTACATATATCATCTTTCAGATATTTTTGCGTATTTCGGCATTTTTTTACATGAAATTACTCCATTCTCCACAAATTTTGATTAAATAAATCAATTGATTATTTAATAGATGTCATCCTTATTGTCCATGTAAATAACCTAAATGAACTTGTGATTACATAAATCAATTGATTATTTAATAGATGTCATCCTTATTGTCCATTTAAATAACCTAAATGAACTTGTGATTACATAAATGAATTGATTATTTAATACTTATTTGAACTATATCAAATTAATTTCAAAGTTGAAGCTTATAGTTATAGTTAGTACTTATATACTGCAATGCAACATCCAAATAAAGGTTATTTATAGTTTTTTTTCTAAAAAGAAAATTGCTACAAGAGAGAATTTAGGGCGGAGTCTGGAATTGATAAGTGCAATATAAGATTATTTGAGAATTTAGACACTAACTTTGGTGACAAATTATGGAAGGCTATTTCCAATTTAGGTGTTGCGAAGGGTGAATTCAAGGGAGATTTTCAAAGAAGAATTGCTGAAGTGGAGAGAGCTGATAAAGTTAAAATGATTAGAGGGAAGGTGAATTTAAAATTGTTGAAATGATTGTGGGATCTTTGAACATTAGAGTGGGGTGTAGTAGAGTTAAAATAAGTAGAATTTCTCACATTATTTCTAAGGGAAAATCGGACTTGTTTTTATTACAAGAGACCAAAATCCAAGAATTGTCAGATTGTGTAGCGCAGAGCTTTTGGAGAAGGGAAGATATTGATTATTCTTTTGTCAATTCGAAGGGGATGTCAGGTGGTTTACTTATTCTTTGGAAAGCTAACTCGGTTGAAGTCTTATGCAGCTTCAGAGGATCGGGATTCTTGGGAATTAAGGTTAGGTGGAAAAATAAAATTTACTATGTTGTCAACATTTATGCACCTTGTTCTTTTGCTTTGAAAAGAACATTGTGGAAGAAGTTGTTAGATATGATGGATGGAGAGTGGGTGTTCTGGGGAGATTTTAACGCGGTTAAAAATGCGCATGAGCAGAGAGGTAGAACCACTTTTAATTCGGGTTCGGAACGGAGGGAGTTTGAGAAATTTATTTTGGAGGGCAATTTGGTGGATTTACCCTGTAAGGGGAAAAAGTATAGTTGGTATGGTGGTGATGGCAAGGCAAAAAGTAGGATTGATCATTTTCTTGGTAACAAATGGTATCACTGATGGTTGGCGGGCCATGGGGCAATTGATTGGGGAGAGGGATATCTCGGATCATTTCCCGATTTGGCTTTTAGTTGATAAAGCGGATTGGGGTCCGAAACCTTTTAGAGTTAACAATGAATGGTTTTCTAACTCTTCTTTCCTTCCTTTTGTGGGAAAAGTTATATGTGGTTGGGAGGAGAGATTATGTGCTTAAGGAGAAGTTGCGGTTATTAAAAGAGAGCCTTAAGTGGTGGAATTCTAATATTTTTGGTATGTTTGATTTGGATATGGAGGAGGGCGTTAAGTGTAACACCCTAAAACACCCGAGACAATTAATAATAGAAAATCAGGGTAAAATAGAACATACTACGTGTAGGATGCTACATTCCACAAACATCTGCTCAAGCAATACGATATGTAACACACAGATACCACAACTTCAAACATACTTAATTAATCTCTTCATATAGCAGCAGAATTTAACTAAAACAAAACATGTGTAATACCACATCATCATCATCAATGAAAGCTCTGGAGTTTTGAACAAATTTTGGTAAAACATAAATGTTAACTCAACAAGGAGATCAAGCTAAATAATTTTGCGGAAGACGTGATGTCGAACAAGATGTCTTAACATGCATCTTGACATCCTGGACGGAATGGCTTAAGTTAGTTTTTAATCTACTGCAACACTCAAGGAGAAATTGCTGCATAGATCAAGGACAGAAGATTGAAGCCTAAGGAAGCATAAGCCTATAAATAGAAGACTTAGACCTAGGTTTTAAAATGCCTTTAGTACACCTTTTGTAACCTTGTTTTCTTGCGTAAGAAACAAGGATTTAGGGTTTTGAGAGTCGTTGGCTCTCTAGGTTGTAAGTCTCCCTTTGTATCGTTTGATGCACTGTGGCAGATATAGGTGTCACACAGATCCATAAGCCTTGAGGTATTGGATTGTGTATTGTTCTTGGATGAAGTTTTTAAGCAAATCTGAGTTATCTTGTTTGTCAAGAAAGCTTGACAGATTTCTGTATAGATAGGGATGATGTAGAAATCACAGTTGGTGATTAAGGGAAGTGAGTGGGGTATCTCATATCAGAGTTGTAAACGTTTGAGATTAGCCTTGGTAAAGATGTTCATTGGGTAGATGTTAGGTATACAGTTGTAAACGGGAGAGTTTAACTTTGTAACAGTTCTACAGATATTGGAGTCTTCTTCCTGGATTGGTATCCCCCAGATGTAGGTGAATTGCACCGAACTGGGTTAATAATTGATGTGTTCTTTATCAATTTGCAGATTTACAGTTTATGTTAGGGTTCATGATAGACATGTTGGATCAGATGTCGTGACATCTGTGATTGTGCAGTTCTGATATTCAAGGTATCAGTCTGTTGTTGCGCCTCTGAGTTTAAATGATTATGTAGCACAATGTTTTGACATGTGTTAGGACATCTGCTGTCTACATAGGCCAGAATTTTAATTGGTATCAGAGCATGCATCCTGTCTGGTTTTGGATGAGATCTTTGGGAGATACTTTATGGCGTTTAAACAAAGAGGAGTTTTGAAGATTAGATCAATCAACTCAGACATACTCAAGGGTATTAATGGATGAGATGGATGTTCTGGATCGAAGGGAGCAACCCGGAGGTTGTTCATATTGCTGAGGAGGTTCTACAACAACTACAGGAGAAGTGGCTAGTCCTCTTGTTGGTGTGTCTTATAAGATGTTCTGACATCTTATTAGGGAAAGCATGATCTATTCCTTGGTGGTTCCGCTGCATGTGTTTCTGATGGAAGAGCTCTAGAATTATGGGATTCTGGAGTTGTTACTGAAGATAGTTGGTGGAAGATCTCAATCGTCGGCCTCTATATGTGAAGATATCTGCATTCTTTTATTCCAAAGTCGGGAGCGATGGAGGGAAGGGAGATGTTGGTAGATATCTGTTATAGTGACTTGGTACTAGGAAGCTTGGTTTCCTGGTGCATTTTGGAGTCAGTTGAAGAGGAGATGAGTTGAGTTAAGTTTATCAATTTATAGCTCTGGGAGTTTGATAAATTATTGATCAGCTAGGTTGTCAAAGATACTTAAGAATTCTCTCAAGTCCACTCATAAAGGCATCTAATTCGTGTATTTAGAGTCTTCTAGTTATTCTTCTAACTAGAAGGTGTTTCTTTGAAACACAATCTGAATAAAGTGGAGGTGATTTATTTTCACCGGCCAAAAACAGCAAGGAAGGATTCATCTCTCTTGACCCTAAGAGGGGATCTAATCTGATTGGAGCGTTCTTAATTGTTGAGGTAAATAAGATTTGTTCAGAGAGAATCTTAGTTACTTGAATCAAGGGTGGCAACCTTGGTATCTCAACATTGTTCTTCAAAGAAGATACTTGCAAAATATTGAATACTTGATAAGTGTTCAGGAAGTGATTAGCTACAACAGTGAAGAAGGGTTATTGCACAAGGATTTTAGATCAATCGCTATTTGTGGAGTCCACAAGTATTTAATTGATTATCCTTAAAAGTTAAGATTACTGATGTTCAACAAGATGTTGGAACATCTCATCATCAGAGTTTGAGCAGAATCATGGGAGGGGTACTGCATATGCTTTAGCATCTGTTTTAGTCTTAGGTGGTGACCTAAGAAATGGCTTCAGTCGGGTGTGACAGAAGCATGTGTTCTCTGGAGAGTTTCCTGGAAAGAAACTGGTCTGGACGTGGATGCTGTTGAAGATGAAGATGAAGACATCATAATCTTGATGGTTACAGCTTGGATCAGTTTATTTATGATCTAGGTACTTTGGAGCATGGATCTTTCTCTTCTTGGAAGTCAAAGTTAAGTGGCAGTTATCTCGGACTTTCTACAGTCTGTTCTGTTAGAGCAAGAGTTGTCTCTACAAGTCGTCTCTATGTTTTGATGATAACAATGGTATTTGTGAAAGAACCATTTTATGTTCTAATGTGTGTTGTGTGCAGATCATAATTACAGAAGATATCAGATCCAACAAAGCACCTGCCAAACAAGCGTAAATGATTATATGCAAAGTTACTATGTGTGACACAAGTCGCAAGAAGCAAGAATGGTTTTGTATCTGATCATGATCAGTCAGATCCAAGGATGCCGATATTGCTATTGCAATGCTCTTGTGGATGCTCTCTGAAAGTGGTTGCGATTTTGAAGATTGTAAAGTTTCTGAAGAAAATAATGTTATAGAGAACCGAAGTGTTGAAGATTCCAATGACTTGAAGTTCTGAAGGCTGAAGGCTCTGAAGACCAAGTGCAGAAAGACTCTGAAGACTTATGCGTTCTGAAGATCATGGTTTCAAAGGTCAAGTGCAGAAGACTCTGAAGACAGATTCCTAATGGACAAGTTCTGAAGTTTCTGAAGACTTGAAGCAGTAAAGGATAATGGATTTAAAGACAAGTGTTGAAGTTCTGAAGGCTGATTCCTAATGGACGACTTTGAAAGACTGAAGACTTGGAGTTTTAGATATCCTGTTATAAATTCTCTACTCATGCTTCAATTAATTACCATCAGAAGCCTCTAAAGATTTAAAGACAAATGTTACCGTTGTGAAAGACTGTACACTGCGCCTGTAGCGAGCAATTTTGGACGCGGTTGTGAAGCGCTATCGCTCTTTTGTGTCTACAGCTCGATTCATTTTTTATCCTATTAAAGCTGATGAAGGAAGGGAAATAGATGTCTCAAATTAACCCTGCTTGCAAACTGAGTTTAAACAGCGGTTTGTTAGGTTACAGATGCTACAACGATTCGGGGTCTCTATCGGGTTTATTTTTTTAAAAGTGGTGGGAGGTTTAGATGTTAGGACGGATGCTTCTTGATAGATAGGTGAGAGTATGGGATTTTGGGTTTTTGTTTAGTGTGCTCGCTAATATTTTTTCTTTCAATCTTATGCCTACGTATTCCCGTTTACCGAAACAGGGAAATCAGAGCGTTCGTAGTTCCTCCTATTCTATGGGAGGAAATGGTTGTTTTTGGTGTCTTGTTCAAAGCCCAAGACGTGAAGCGAAAGGTAGTTTGTATCTTGTTCAAAGCCTAAGATATGAAACTAAAAGGTCTATTTGTATCTTGTTCGAAGCCCAAGATGTGAAGCTGAAGGGGTTTGACTTTAGAGAGAATTTGTCATCTCTAAAGGGGGTCTGTATTACTTTAACCGGGATTTGTGAATCCGGCAATGCCATAATTTCCTTTAAAGGGGATTTTAACTTGAAGGAGAAGACTTTAACTCATTGTAGAGCAATGCCATCTTTCCTTAGGAATTTCTCATGCTAAAAGAGGGACAATGGCATGGATGTAGATGATCCAGAGGCTTGCCGCTTACAACAATTAGATGAAGGGGAAGGAGTTGTTGATGTTTGTGTACTGTGAACGAGGCACAACTTTGAGGCTAAAAGGTTGATTGGATCAACCAGTGGTTTTCTTATACAAAGCCTAAGAGGAGGCTAATATGTGTCTCGTACAAAGCCCGAGAGAGAGGCTAAAAGGTTTTGATCCTGCAAGAGGATCTTTTATACTCAACAAGAGAGTTTTTGTTTCTCGTACAAAGCCCGAGATGGAGGCTAAAGGTTTGTTTGGCTGAATAAGAACCTTTTTGTATCTCGTATAAAGCCCGAGATGGAGGCGGAATGGGTGATTGACTCAACGAGGGAGTCTCTTATGTGTCTCATACAAAGCCCGAGAGAGAGGCTAAACGTTGTTTGACTCCGCTGGGGAGAATCATTGTACAAAGCCCAAGAGGAGGCTATTGTAACTGTTTTAGCTGAGTGACAGGTCCAGTATACTTATTTTGAAAGAGAAAATCAGTTCTTATATGAGCAATGTTGTACTCAAGGATTTGATTCGAGGATCCGGGTTATTCCTGTTCTTTAAGGAAGTGGGAAATCCGAAGGTTATCGAGACTGTCCGAGTCTACGGGGTTTCTTCCTATTTAACGAAGGAGTCACTTGAGAATGTCTTTGAGACTCAAGGAGATTAGACTGTCCGCGTCTAGAGTTTCATCTTTTGTACTATGCTTTGAAAAACAGTAGTAGACTCTTTGAAAGGACTGTTCTATGCAGATGACTAAGTTCTGTTCCTATACCTTTAGGAGGTCGTCGGGACAATTTGTACGAAGCCCAAGAGGAGGCTGGAAGCTTTTAAGAAGCCGACGGGTCCTTGTACGAAGCCCAAGAGGAGGCTATCATTCCCGGAGGAAGAGATCATTATACGAAGCCTAAGAGGAGGCTGTGAATACTTCTAAGAAGCCAAGAGGTCCTTGTAATAAGCCCAAGAGGAGGCGGGGATGCTTTTAGGAAGCCTGTGGGTCCTTGTACGATGCCCAAGAGGAGGCCGATGCTTTTAAAAAGCCCGTGGGTCCTTGTACGATGCCCAAGAGGAGGCCGGGTTGCTTTTAGAAAGCCCGTGGGTCCCCAAACCCCGAGAAATTCAAGACAGGCTATTCACAAAGAATAGATCAAGCCAGGAAAGTTCAAGAATTTGGAAGAAACTCAAAGATGCCATTCAAGGAGAATACATTCATCTTTGGGAATAGAGTTTCTTGACAATTCCTAATGAGGACAGCCGAAGAGAAGACTGTATCTGGTGATCCTATTGGGATTCTAGGTGTTTATTTCTACGCATAAACGAAACGGCTTCACCTAGTACTAGACATAGTTGCCGGGGAAACTCTAAATATCTATACTATTATTGCACAGTTGATATAAGTTTATGAAAGAAGACTTACAGCGAAACAGCCCCACAATACAGTTATATGTATATGAAAACGGTAAATGAAAGCGATAACCACTTACTCGGTTGTAGAGCTTCCATGTTGTTTGGTTAGTTGTTCAACAAAGAAAGATTAAAAACAACAGTATATTTCAAAATCAAAGGAGAAAGTGCTTTGAAAAAGAAAGATTTGGGGCTTACAGCTCAAGGAGAGGCCCAGGGTTTTTATCAGTGATCGCACTGTTTGAATTTGTACAGAGGGACTTATACAAGTGACTGAGGCCCAAAAAGGTTTTATGTACAAAGGGATGGGTCTTACACTCTCTCAAGAGGCCCAAAAAGTTTTAAAGAAAATAAATGGGTCTTACTACTCGAGGGTAGGTCCAAATGATTTTTTTTCAAAAGGCGATGATCGCGCCGTTTGTTTTTACGGTATTAGGACTTATACAATGCACTGAGGCCCAAAAATGATTTGGTCAAAAAATGGATTGGGTCTTACACTCTATTAGAGACCCAAAGAGTTTGAAAATGATTTATGAGGGTTGAATTAATCCAAAAACCCTAATTTGTTTTCAAAATGTGTTTTAATTGAATAAAAATTCAATTAAAATGATCAAAATTGTTTAACATATGGAAAACAAATTGTGATCTTGGATTAATGCTTCAAAAATTTAGTATTGACCTACAAAATAATTAGAAGGCATTAAAAGTTGCAAAATCAAGGTGGAAAAATTATTTTAAATGTCAAAAAGAATTAAAACATTAATTCTTTGCAAAAATGTCAATTATACAAAATAAATAATATTTTTGGGATTTTTTGGGAAAATAAAATATTTTAACATTTTTGTAAATTATTAAAAAAAGAACCAACTCAAAATCATTAAAACTCAGAGAGAAATTAATTTTTGAATCAATTAAATAAAATCACAAAATTCAAATATTCAAATATTCAAAAAATGGCGCCAAGAACACCCAAGAACACGCGCGTGTTCTGGGTTTGCCCAGAATTGTATTTTCTCTCCAATCTCACTGAATATTTGATTATACCATGCAATCCACATATCAATCTACTCGTCTCAACCTCACAATCATGTCTATGACAATTAATTTCATTTAAATTAAGCATAAAACACGAAATCACGAAAAATCCTCAAGAACCCTAATTTCTGCATGAAGGCTAGGATTTTTGATACACGATTCAAACAATGCAATTAATTAAGGGGAAACATTCCATGCATGATTATGAACATATGGCCAAATTATTGTGCAGTAAAAATTGCATGGATCATAGAGTTAGAAGAACTCATGCTTACCACTTGCAGCTGGTGATCGTGATTTGTGTTGGAGGTGTTACAGCTAGGTTCCAATGATCTGGATAGCTTCCCTAGGTGCCATGGAGTGTGTATGAATGCTTGGAATGGATTGAAATGATCTGGAACTTGAGATGATACCCCAACTGCAAATCTGTCAATAACTTGAGCAATTGGCTGGTGATTTTTTGAAATCTGTGTTCCAGATGTTATGTGAGTGTTTGGATCACTTTTATATGATGTATATGAGGGGTGTGTGTGTGATTGTTTTGATTGGAAAAGCTCTCAAACTTAAAACTCGATAGTGGCTTGCTTTGGAAGGCAAACTTGGAGTGAAAGAAGAGATTTTGAGGAAAGCATCTGTTTGATGGCTTTGGTGTACTCAAACTTATCACAATTGAGCTCTATTTATAGTAGAGCAAGTTTGTTTTGCAAGGAATAGTGAATGGCAACTGCTGAGTAGGTTTGGCCAATGTTGGCAAATGAAAATCCAAGTCTCCTCTAGCCATTGACTAGAGGTTAGGGCACAGGCTGCTGGTTCCCTTGGTCTTGGATAAGTATTGATTGAATTCAGTTGAGAATGGCTCAGTCCATGCCACCTTGATGCTTCCATTAAATGCTCCAATCCAAAATTGGAGTCTTGTCCCTATTTTGGCAATTCTAGGTTCAACATGCTATTTCTTGTTCCAAAGACTTTGGAGGCTTGGCTCAGTGATTGTCCCCTTTAGATTCAATCCTCAGAGGTGTCCAAGTGGATAGGAGCATTTGGATTTGGCTGATTTTGGCAAATCGACCAAAAGTGTAAAAATCTGCCTTGCCTTGGCAGATTTCAGCAAGGCAACTTGCCAATGTCATATCTCATGACTCAAATTGAATTTGGTAATGTTCTTGGCCATTTTGGAAAGCCCTTACATGATACAACAACTGTTTGAACATGTTTGGTTTTGATCTCTTTTGAATCCAAGTGAAAAATCCCCCTACATTTGGCAAAAAGTAAGGTAAAATCTGACTTAGTGAAATTTTCACAAAGTGTTGGAACAAAGTGACTTTTCTTGATTTTGATCACTCCATAACTCAAAATCCATGAAGAATTTGGACATAGGTCGGTATGAAGCTTTTGTATAGGGCAATGAGATCTACAAATCAAGCTTTGAATGGGGAGCAATGGCCTTGTGGTTTAGGAGTTATGGTCCTCCAAAGTTGGCACATTAGTGTCACTTTTTCCATAACTTAGAAATTTTTCTAAGTTTTTATGGTTACCCCTTTTACAAGTTATCCCACTTTCTTTGATTTTTCTTGATGAATGATTATTCAAATCATACATTAACATCATTTTAGGGTTAAAAATCCATTTTGATGAAAAATCTCAAAAAGTCAAAGTTGACTTTTGTGCACAGTTGACTTTTTATCAGATGAATTCCAAACTGTGCAATTTTTCATGAAATCATGTCCTTGACCTAAATCAAACTTGATGGACATGTTCCATGGGTGTCATAGGGTATATTGAATCATGTCTTATGGTTTGGGAGCATGTCCTGGTCAAAAGTCAAAGTTACAGTTGACTTTCCTCGCGAAACCCTAATTGTGGTGCAGATGAAATTGAAACTTGTTGCTCAAGCTTCTTGGATTAATCCATTGTTCCAAATGGATCAATATAGTTTATTAGAGACCCTAAAACCCTATCTTGAGGTCTTGGCTCATGATTTGCCCTAAAAGTCAACTTAGGGGTGAATTAGGTCAAGAAACCCTAATTCCTGATTTTTGATGAATGCATCCCCTGAGGCAAAATTGACTTGATGATTGGGTCCATGAGGTCCCATGAAGTATATTAGGTTATGCTTTGGATCATTGGCTTGTGCCCAGATGAAAATTTTCCATCTGGAGGCCCTGGTCGACCAAAACCCTAATTTGGTGACACTGTCGATCTTGAGACTTGATCCACCTAGAAGGGAGCAGCCTTGTGCTTGATCTTTGAAGTGGGAGTCCTTTTGATCCATTGTGGATGTTTGAGAGGTTAGACAAGTTGAAGATCATGTCCTTCCTTGATTGATCCTTTGTCTAAGGCTCTGAGAGGGCTTAAAACCCTAATTTTGATTGTAGTGGATGCTCACCCATCTTTGAGGAGACTGATGAAGTATGATGGTTCCTCCATATTGTGATGATGATTTTCACAATGATGGGAAATCTTAGTGGTCAAAATTTGGGGTATGACAGATGCCCCTATTTAATCTTCTTGGACCCGAAGGTGTGAATGACGAAGGTGTTCGGGCATTCGGGGTGCAAGAGGATTAAATATCAGAATACCCGAAATTTTGATGGTGCTTATGAATGGTAGCTTACACATTCATCTTCTTTAGCTAAGCGATGATGCTTAGAAAAGTAAACTTCCCCTTGATCCTGGTCTTCAGCCAAGGAGCTGGTCTCAGTTTTCTTTTGAAATAAACCTCCCCTTGATCCTGGTTTCCTACCAAGGAACTGGTCTAAGTTTCTGAGTTAAACTTCCCCTCGATACTGGTTTCCTACCAAGGAACTGGTCTAAGTTTCTTTTGTAATAAACCTCCCCTCGATCCCGGTTTCCTACCAAGGAACTGGTCTAAGTTTCTGATTTAAACTCCCCCCCGATCTTGGTTTCCAACCAAGGAACTGGTCTCAGTTTCTGATTTAAACTTCCCCTCTATCCTGGTTTCCTACCAAGGAACTGGTCTCAGTTTCTGATGTAAACTTCCCCTCGATCCTGGTTTCCTACCAAGGAACTGGTCTCAGTTTCTTT
Source organism: Lathyrus tuberosus (assembly GCA_022829125.1). Classification (NCBI taxonomy): domain Eukaryota; kingdom Viridiplantae; phylum Streptophyta; class Magnoliopsida; order Fabales; family Fabaceae; genus Lathyrus; species Lathyrus tuberosus. The sequence continues at coordinate 2,499,965 of JALAZF010000502.1, read as the reverse complement.
TGTCAATAAACTTTATTGACAAGGGACGCTATTCGTAGCGGTTTTCCTCAAACTTCTCGCCGAATTTTCCTAGGGAGATGCCATTTGATGAAGAAAAACAAAAAATTTGATGTCAGACCTGCTTGTGAACCCAACCATCTAAGTTGTAGAGTTGCACAAACTTCTCTGTTGGAGACGCCATTTGCCGACTCTATCTGGGGAAAGCAAGTCTCTTGAGAGGCTGCTTCTGTGTGGGATCTTACATCATACTTCTCTCGGGATCTTCCCGGAGAAATGGCATATGATGGGGTCCAATTTTGAGGTGCCGAGGACCTTTTCATCAGCGATCTTTTAGGAGCGAAACTGGCATGCTGCCGAATCTCTGATTAAGGGGCTTTCTCTAGGGATCTTCCTTAATCCGGGAAAGCAAGGATATCATCTTCAATGGCGAAGAGTGACATTTGTTGAGAGTTCTCTGGTTCTTCAGAGGTTCAAGTTATCAAAGTGGTGGAGGACCAACTCCATTCCAGAAATAAACTGGAGGCGAGGATGTTCAAACGCAGCGTTTCCTGATGAGGCAAGAACTAACAACTCGATTAAGAGAACTTCTATCACTAGGGGACAAGACCGACTAGAATGATAGTGATGCAATATGAAATGTGAATTCAAATCAATAATGCATGATGTATGTATGTATATGCTGACAAAACTGACGCGACATACAAACTGACAGGTGAACACGACTGGATACTCGGCCATCGCGGGGCGAAGAAGTACCGTTGGTTCAGAATAGCAATTCCACCTTGCTTAGGAGAGATAGTCCCTGTTGGGAGCTACGTTGGTCGGGCTTAGGAGATAAGAACTCGGCCGAAGAGGTCAGATGGAATAGTCACATCCGACACTGTTGATCTTTCATTCAGGCGCACTGGCGTAGAAGGAGTATTTTGATTCTGCACTTTGAAGTTCGCCTACTTCTGGAGAAGCGGTTGATGTTCTTTTGATGTTCAACAGTCAAAAGAAATTGTCGTCTTTATTAAAAAGCATAAAAAATTTTAACAAGTAAATTCATTTTTGTTTTATTTCAAGAATTGTTAATCATGTTAAAATGTTGTTCTGTAAAGCTAAAACAAATAAGAATTACAAACAAAAACACAAGGGCTCAAATTTTATTGATAAGATGGAGATCAGCCAAACGCGTGATTCCAAAGAGTATTTACAAAGTTAGAAAATGGTAATTTACAGGGAAAAGGGCTACGTTGAAACATAACGACCGCTATCCTTCTACCAACTTTGAATTCGGGGCATCCTGAGCTTCTGTCGAAGATGACCTTGACTGGAGTTTTCCTCCGATGGATGATGTAACTGTTGCTGCTGAGGGACTCGCCTCCGTTGAACATAGTTACTTGCCATTATCCCTAATTTTTGCCTGGATTGTACTATGATGTTTCCAATCCATCGGGATGATTTTTTTTATGTCTCTAACTTTTTCCTAGACCGCCCTTTAGGGTTTTCAATCCACCGAGACGTTTTTTTTTTTTAGTTTAGGTGAAGTATTTCTTTACTACATCAACGTTTATGGGGTAGGCAAATTCCTCTCCGTCCATGGTTGCGAGTCTCAAGGCGCCGCCTGAGAAAGCTTTCGTGACCACGTAGGGGCCATCATAATTTGGAGTCCACTTGCCCCGGGAGTCGGTGAGAAATGATTGTATCTTCTTGAGCACAAGGTCTCCTTTCCTGAAGATGCGGGGTCGAACCTTTTTGTCGAATGCCTTCTTCATTCTCTGTTGATACAATTGACCATGGCATAGTGCGGTTACTCTCTTTTCTTCGATCAGATTCAGTTCGTCGTGTTGGCTTTGACACCATTCAGCTTCGGTGAGCTTAGCTTCCATCAATACTCGGATTGATGGGATCTCTACTTCTATGGGGAGCACTGATTCCATGCCATATACTAGAGAGAAAGGGGTAGCCCCTGTTGAAGTGCGGACAGATGTGCGATAACCATGAAGAGCAAAGGGTAACATCTCGTGCCAGTCTTTGCAGGTTACAACCATCTTCTGAACAATCCTCTTGATGTTCTTGTTAGCCGCTTCTACCGCCCCGTTCATCTTGGGTCGGTAGGGAGATGAGTTATGGTGTTTGATCTTGAACTCAGCACACAACTCTTTCATCATCTTGTTGTTCAAGTTAGATCCATTATCTGTAATGATCTGGCACGGAACACCATAACGGCAGATGAGATTGTTTTTGATAAATCGAACCACCACTTGTCGGGTTACATTAACGTACGACGCTGCTTCGACCCACTTGGTGAAATAGTCAATGGCTACCAGGATGAATCGATGTCCGTTTGAAGCCTCAGGTTCGATCAAGCCAATCATGTCGATTCCCCATATGGAGAATGGCCATGGGGAAGAGAGAACTTTGAGATGTGATGGCGGTACATGAATTTTGTCGGAGTATATCTGACACTTGTGACACCTCCTCATGTACTTGTAGCGGTCGGATTCCATGGTCAACCAGTAATACCCTGCTCTCAGAATTTTTCTCGCCATTGTATGTCCGTTGGCATGAGTGCCAAAGGATCCTTCATGAATTTCTTTCATAAGCATGTTTGCTTCTGGTCTGTCTACACATCGGAGCAAGACCATGCCAAAATCCCTCTTATAGAGGGTATCACCACTCAGGAAGAAGCTGCCAGCCAGCCAAGCTTCGTATTCGGCCTCGTTGTTCGTACATTTGAACGTAAGTCTGGCGGTGAAAGGAATGTGGGTACCCTGAGGGGTAACAATGATTGCCCCAATTCCGTTTCCATAATGATTAACTGCTTCGTCAAAGATAAGTCCCCATTGGGAACCTGGTTCTGGCCCTTCACTGGGTAACAGTTCATCGCAATCTTTCATTTTTAGATATATGACATCTTCGTCTGGGAAGTCAAACCCGGCTAATTCCTGATCGTCAATCGGTTGATGAGCCAAATGATCGGCTAAAATACTTCCCTTAACGGCTTTCTGAGCGTGGTACTCTATGTCATATTCTGATAACAGCATCTGCCAACGGGCAATTCTTCCCGTGACAGCAGGCTTTTCGAAGACATACTTGATTGGATCCATTTCTGAGATTAACCAAGTAGTATGACGAATCATGTATTGGCAAAGACGTTTGGCTGCTCAAGCCAAAGCACAACAAGTTTTCTCATGCATCGTTTATCGAGTTTCACAGTCGGTGAATTTCTTGCTCAAATAGTAAATGGCAGACTCTTTCCGTTTAGTTTCATCTTGTTGGCCAAGTACATATCCCATTGAGTCCTCTAGAACTGTGAGGTAAATGATCAGTGGTCTTCCTTCCACTGGAGGTGATAGAATCGGAGGATTCAACAGATATTTCTTGATATTGTCGAAGGCGGTTTGGCAATCTTCTGACCAAACGCAATCCTGGTTCTTTTTGAGTAATTTGAAAATCGGCGCACAGGTCGCGGTCATAAGGAATATGAATCTGGAGATGTAGTTCAAACGTCCCAGGAATCCTCTGACTTGTTTTTTAGTTTTCGGAGAAGGCATTTCTTGAATGGCCTCGACCTTGTCAGGATTAACCTCAATTCCTTTCTGGCTGACGATGAACCCTAAGAGTTTCCCTGAACGGACACCGAAGGTGCACTTGTTGGGATTCAAGCAGAGTTTGTACTTTTACAAACGCTCGAATAGTTTTGACAGGTGGGTCACATGCTCCTCTTCTGTCTTAGATTTTGCAATCATATCATCGACATATACCTCAATTTCTTTGTGTATCATGTCATGAAACAGAGTAGTCATGGCCCTTTGATAGGTTACCCCGGCGTTCTTCAAACCGAACAGCATCACCTTGTAACAAAAGGTACCCCATGGGGTAATGAACAAAGTTTTCTCCATGTCTTTCGGCGCCATTTTGATTTGATTATATCCCGAGAATCCATCCATGAAGGAGAAAACTTTGAACTTTACTGTACTGTCTACCAGCAAGTCGATGTGTGGTAAAGGAAAGTCGTCCTTTGGACTAGCCTTGTTTAGATCCCTATAGTCGACACACATTCGGACCTTTTCGTCCTTTTTGGGAACAGGTACAATGTTGGCTAACCATTGAGGATATTCTGATGTGGCGAGGAAGCCCGCGTTAATCTGTTCATGCACCTCCTCTTTGATTTTGATGGCCATGTTCGGGTGAGTGCATCTGAACCTTTGCTTTACTGGTGGACATTCTGATCTCAATGGTAAATGATGTTCCACGATGCTGGTATCCAACCCTGGCATATCCTGATAGGACCAAGCGAATACATCGGGGAATTCTTTGAGAAGCTTTATCAAACTCTCTTTGGCAGTTGGACTGAGCAGTGCCCCAATCCTGATTTCTTTTCTCTCCTTTTCTGAAACCAAGTTTACCGTTTCCAACGGTTCTTTGTGAGGTTCAATGGACCTTTCCTCTTGTCTGAGTAGTCGGGAGATCTCTTCTGGAATTTCGTTGTCAACTTCTTCTTCAGCCCCAAATACCGGGAACTCAAAGTCAGGAGAAGACGTCGGATCGTATGTTTCAACGGGGTTTAAAACAAGCAATCTGCATGACGTGATGATTCGTGTTTAGAAGAGATAGAGAAAATGCAAAAGTGTGTGCAGTGTATTTTTTTTTTACTGCTTGTTTTTGTTATTGAATTGTTTTTTAGGATTACCATTTTCTGAAAAACGAAAAGACAAAACAGCAATAAATGCGGAAATTACAGAACGGCGTTATTTTATTAATGAACAAGTCAATTCTTGAAACTACAGCACTATAAAACAAAACTCTTTCACTTTGGGCAAAGCGAAGAGGGAAATTTACAGAAAGCAAGCCCTATCAAAACATCTGTTTCACCTGGGCAGGGTGAAAGGTTAAAAGATGGCAATTACTTTGACTGGTGAACAACCTTCGGAACATCGACAGCAACCCATTGGCGGCGAACTCCTCGGTGAATCACAAAGTCTGGTACTTTCCTTGATTTGTATTCAGAAATAACGCTGATTTCTGGCGGAGCAGGATCATTGGAATCTGTCTCCCAGGCAGATTTGTCGTAGGAGGATTCCTCAGTTGTATTTTGCATAGTATTTGTGCTCTCGGCTATATCTCCCCATCCAGTTGGCTAGATATCTTCGAGTCTGATACGAGAGCTTTCGGGCGTAGTGTACTTGACCATATAGTCGTATTTTCCACTTGGTTCTCCCAGAGTGTCCCAAACTTCCTTGGAACTGGAGGAGTCATCTCTCTCGATGACGTTAACCTCAGGAAAAGCATAGTTGATGAATTCAAGTCCTGCAAACGTTGCAAATTCATCTTCATGTTGAGTAGCTTCAGGATGACCTGAGTGTTGATCCCATGACATGGTGGGGACACAGGTATTCTGTTCAATGAGACTCAGCTGATTTTCATTACTCGGCTGACTTTCTTGCCCCAAGTCTCCTAGGTAAGGTTGCCACATTAGCAGACCATCCATTGGGCCATAGTAGTTATAGTTAAATTTGTCTTTCATCAAAGTGTCTTCCTCTAATGAATTTGGCGGAGCACGATATCCTTCCGGATCACAATCTCCATATATCATTTCAACATCTGACCGTGGTATAAATCCCAGACTCTGTGCGGGATAGCAAAATGGTATAGGCACCTCTTCCTGAGACATATAACCGTCCTCGTTAAGGTAGGACTTCCATTCTTCATCTGTGTCAGAGGGATCTTACTCATTGATAGCATGTACTGCTTGAGACACTGGGTGAAGGAAACCTCCACTGTGGAAGAAGTTTTGAAGGGGATGAAGACTTTCATCGTTGGCAGCTGTCCGGGTACAGGTTGCAGAAAAACCAAGACCCTTCTTCGTTTTATTGTCAGTAGGAATGACAAGCTGTCCCCATCCTGTCGTATCGGTACTCTCGACTGCTTTGATAGCATCGTTGTATGAAGAAATGGAAGTTCCTTATTTGAACTGATTATTCTTGCTCACCGACAGTGCTTGGAACTGAGTTCTAATAACCTCCTCGGGTTCTATACCAGTAGATGATGACAAGTTACTTACAAGCAAGGCTTGTTCCCCACAAACTGTGACAAGTTGATCGTTCTTGACGAACTTTAGCTTTTGGTGAAGGGTTGAAGTAACCGCTCCAGCCTGATGTATCCAAGGTCTTCCTAATAAACAACTGTACGTTGCCCGGATGTCCATGACCTGGAAAGTGACTTGGAAAGTATGAGGACCAATAGTTATGGGAAGATCAACTTCGCTGATAACTGTTTTTCTGGATCCTTCAAACGCTTTGATGACGACCTCGTTGATTCTCATCGGAGGGCCTTTGAATGATAATTGCATCAAAGTTGACTTCGGAATAACATTCAGGGCTGACCCTGTGTCTACCAGTATGCTGGCTAAAGCATCGTCCTGGCAGTTAACTATGATATTGAGCGCCATGTTATGACGGCGACCCTCTTCGGGTAATTCCTCATCACTAAATCCCAAATTATTGCAGGAAGTGATGTTAGAGACAATGCTATCGAACTGTCTGATTGTTACATCCAGTTCCACAAAGGCTTGCTCCAAGACTTTCTGTAGAGCCTCCCTATGCGCTTCTGAACTGAGTAACAGTGCTAACACAAAGATCTTTGAAGGATTTTGTAACAGTTGATCAACAATGTTGTATTCACTCCTTTGGATGAGCTTCAGCATCTCATCATCATTTTTCGAAAGGTCGGGATTACTGGATTGACCGACTGGTAGATCAGGAGTTTCCGTCTGAAGTTTCTTTTCTTTGTTAGGTTCCCCAACCCCTCGGTTGAAGATTCTACCACTCCGTGTTACTCGACTGATGTCTGCAATGTTCACGACGGAGGGTAATGGAATTTCCTTTCCATTCTCAATTATTGTTGCACCGTATTTGTAAGAGATAGCCTTAGTTGATTCATACAGTGTTGGTCCCGAAAGATAGATGACTATGGGAACCTTCTGATTTTTTTGACCATCGTAAGTAATCTCGATCCGTTCCCGGTTGGGAACTCTCGATTCGTCAAGTAGAGGGATAATGGCAAAAACATCCCTGGTCCTATGATGACCAGAGATTGTGACAACATCCTTAACTTGATCGGCAAGGTAGTTCGGCGTCCAGTTGATGGGTCCAGAACCCGGATATGGACGAATTTCTCCACAATCCACCTAACCCTAAAGAGCTGCTCTCACAAGGTAACACCCTTGGTTACTTTCCGAACAGACACTACAAAGGTCATAATTGTGTGGTGGCACCTGGCCACGCCCACTTTAAATACAATGTAACCTCACTAGGTTAGCTTCCATTGATCGTACGTCCTGACTCTGACGCCGAGCAGGATTCCTGTTATTGTTACTAATTTGCTGAGTATCTTCATCCATATAAATTGGCATCCATCAGTGATTTAACAAGTGCTGAAGTGCCTCCTAGACAAGGGTACAACCTCGATCATTTTCGCAACCCGCTTTACAGCTTTGATAGTCATGTGATATCAGGAATCTGAGTCGGACCTGTTCAGCATGTAACTCTACTAAGTTGGTATTCATCATGCGAATATCAAAGATCTGAACCATGTTGATCTGATAAGGGTTCCTATCATGGTAGTCTTGGATCCATCCAATATCCATCTAACGCTGGAGGGCCTCCTGTATGAAAGAGCAACCCTGTTTGTTTACCGAGCAAGTTAGGCAAGAACTGTAAGCATGACGCGGCAGATTATGATACTGGCTTTTCCTTGAGTGCATCGCCACCAGGTTGACATTCATTGCATGGATATTGTGGTTCTGAATGACGTTAGAATTCGTGTAGACCATGTTAACTCCACGAACTCGGTGCTCTTGGATCCATCTGAGATCCATCTGTTCCTGTAGGGCTGCTTGCACCATAGAACATCCCTGACTGTCTTTAGAGTAGATATCACACTGGTGATAGTTATGAGGTGGCACATGTCCATATCCACTATGTCTATAATGCATCTTGACCAGATTGGTCTTCAACAAGAGTACATCGTGAATTTGATAGACATTGTTAGATTCTCCTTCTATCAAATTGACTGCAACCTTCTCGTGTTGAGGCAGCGGGTTCGTAAGAACATTAGGATTTGTATCTTTGAAAGATAAGAGCCCACTCCTAACAAGCTTTTGCACGCCAGATTTGAAATTGAGACAATTCTCTATGTTATGCCCTAGACCTCCTTGATGATAAGGGCATGTCTGATCCACCTTAAACCAAAAAGGCGAATTTTTCGGTATTGTAAGAAGAGACTTAGTCTGAATGTGCCCCTTAGCTAGTAGTAACGGAAATAGTTTGCGTACAACATGGGTATAGGATCAAACCCTGGTGGCCGTGTTGTATGGTTGTTGTTGTTGTATTGAGGACAAGCCTGCTGAAGAGGTTGTTCTGTCCTTTGCTGATTAGGTTAGCTCTGCGTAACCTGAGGTTGATACGTATGAATAGGCACAGGGCTGATAGCAGGAGTTACAGCTGTTACCGGTTGGTACCGTCGCCTTTGCTTTCCGAGAGAGATATTCCCAATATCTTGCTCTTTTTTCTTAGGGAGAGCACTACCGTATCGTTTTGTACTACTCGATGATCCAGCGTCTTTTGCCAAACGTCCTTCTCGGACGGCTTCCTCAAGACGAACTCCCATGCCCACCATCTCGGTGAAATCACTGGGCGCACTGGCAACCATTCTGTCATAGTAAAATGAGCTTAAGGTCTTTAAGAAAATCTTTGTCATCTCTTTTTCCTCAAGAGGTGGACAAATTTGAGCGGCAATTTCACGCCATCTCTGAGCGTACTCCTTAAAGGTTTCCTTGTACTTTTGTGCCATTGATCTGAGTTGATCTCTGTCCGGTGCCATGTCCAAATTGTATTTGTATTGTTGGACGAAGGCAGTACCAAGATCTCTGAATGTGCTAATCGTAGCACAGTTTAAACCCATGTACCAATGTAATGCAGCACCAGTTAAACTATCCTGAAAGTAGTGAATCAGTAGGTCCTGATTCTCCGTCTGAGCTGACATTCGCCGAGCGTACATCACCAGATGGCTTTGAGGGCAAGAGTTACCCTTGTATTTTTCAAAGTCGGGCACTTGAAATTTGTACGAAACTTTCACATTGGGGACCAAGCAGAGGTCTGCGGCGTCCTTTCCAAATAAATCCTGACCGCGAATGGCTTGCAGTTCTTTCTGCATTTCTAGGAACTGTTCTGGAATTCATCCATTAGGTCGAACATAGTTTCCTTTTTACCATAAGGTATCTGTGGAATCTGTCCTTCCGGGACAGTGTGCACCACAGGGGGTGGTACCGTGACTACGGCAGTGAGTCTTGGCGTTTCCCGAAGTTTGTAACCTTTAGGAGTCTTCAGTATGCCCCTGGCATCTTCGCTTTCCCGAAGTTTGTAACCTTCAGGCCCAGCGGCTTCTGTTATGATTCCCTGATCTTCAGTGATCGGTGGAACATATCCTTCTGGGATATAGTTAACAGGCATGCCCCAAGGACGATCTTTCGGCATTTGATACCTAGGATCATACTTCTCCACTATGGGCGTTGAGGTGATCTTTGAGATCACAGTCCTTTGTAGCTGAGCTTCTGCCATGGCTTGCATGTCGTTATGAAGCTTTCTCATATCCTCTCTCAGAGCGTCGATCTCTTCTTTCAACTCTCTGTTTTCTTCCTCAAGATCATCCATCTTTTTCTGACGATTGGCCCGGGTATTGTACGAATGAGACAGTTTGACTCTAGAACCAAGACACAAACGTGAGATTCGTAGGTAAGAAGAATACGCGATGTGAGAATGATGAATGCAATGATTATATTAATTGTTTTTTTTGTTTAATCAAAATAAACTTCGACAATTAGATTGCAAATATCAAATGGTGGGGAAACCCCTTTTTTATTGAAATTCAAAGGATTACAGAAATGGAAATACAGTAGATTACAAGGTACGGAAACATAAACCTAAGCTAATGGGTCCCGAGTCCTCTCTGAAGAGAAATCGGGTGCTGATCTGGTACTTTCCTCTTCTTTGACCGGGGCTCTTGGGCCGTTGTCAGGTTGTCATTCCTTTGCCAAGTGAAAGGAGCGAGCAAATTCCTTTGGTCATCTTGATTCTCTACAGCATGTTGCTCCAAAATTTCAATCAGAGCATCCTTTTCTTTCAGTAGTTGTTGTATTTTGATGCACTCTACGTTGAGGGTGCGGTACTTGTTCTTCCAAGACCTTCTCTCCTTTTGAATTTTGTTGAGAGTAACCTGAAGCTTTTCAGTTTCCGTCATGAAGTACATGACAGATTCCCTCGGCGGAAGAATTCCATAACGAGGATAAGGCATTTTTAGCTTGAGAGCTCTAGTTTGTATCCAATGGAGATAAGGCTCCACCGAGACACAGTCTGGTTTTCCTAGAGACTCCCGTCCTTTCTTATGAACACGTTTCCAAGCGTGCACTATTTCCATCTTTAGTGCTCTGTCGTTTTCTCCTTCCTTGAAGAAAAGACCTTCCAGATGAACACCCCTTGGGACGTGTCTCATCAGGTATCCAAATTGACGACGAACGAGAACTGGATGGTAATTGATTCCTCCCTTAGTTCCTATAAGGGGTACGTTGGGGAAGTTTCCACAACGATCAATGATTCTGATTCCATCATAGATCCTATTACACCAATCTATATCAGAGTTGGTGAGGGACATGATCTTCTGCGACCAACGTAAGGCACTCTTGCAATCCCAAAAAGCAGCAGACTTGGGCAAGTGGGAGATAAACCATTTGTAAAGCAAAGGTATATAGCATGTGATCTCCCCTCCGCTGTACAAATTTCCCAAGTTTAACGGTACAGGGTTTCCAATGAGAAAAACCTTAATGGAGTTGATATCGACGAAGTTATTGATGTTGGGAAACAAAAATAACCCGTAGGTGAGCAAGACAAAGTTGCTTTCAAAAGCAGTCACGTTTCCTATACTGGCAAAATACAGGGCTTTCTTTGTCAAGAACTGGGCTGGAAAACCTTGGATGCCACCCTTAGCGGTCATGTGAGTCCTGACCTCAGACTCGTCCAAATGAATTGCTCTTGCAATGGTCTGATTCTTTGGAATTTCTTCCAGTCCAGAAAATGGAGCTCGATCAGTGATATGTAAATCGATCAAATGAGAATACTCCTTCAACGTTGGTGTGAGCTGGTAATCTGGGAATGTGAAACAGTGATAAACCAGATCGTAAAACTGAATGAGCGCATCCATGATTCCCTCAATCACATGGACTCTTAACAGTGGTAGCAAACCTCCGTGCTTGGCTCTGAAAGCCTCTTGGTTTGTGATCATCCTTGCTAACCTTCTCAAATCCTCTAGCTTTGGGACCTTGAAGGTATACTTATGAACTCCTCTTCTACCGAAATCCATTCGCGTAATCTTTTTCTCTGACATTTGCAATCATTGTCTTAGTTTAATTTGAAAAAGAGAGACTAGAAGAGAAAGTTTTTTAATGTTTTAATGTTTTTTAAATGAATGTATGAATGCAGCACACAAAACCATAAAAAAAAACATGGGGTTAAAGGGTCGTTGTCATGAAGTCAAGGCTCTACCCATCCCCAAAGGTTTATACTAAGGTGATTTTTGTACCTGTACTCATTATCATTAGCTCCTCCCAGGAAAGCAAAACAACAAGCGGATCGCCAGCGAATTGTAGAGCAATCTTAGAGTAAGTGTCATTCACCGAGAATAGATCACTAGCCTCAAATGAGGGTAGTATCGCGTGAAAACTATTTCCGATAGTTTCCGCACTACAAAAGGGTTTGTCTCCTCAGCTTCTCAGACATCACAATCGGCCCATTGCCTAGGAGAGGGAATGGGTTGCATTGGTCATCCTTCACTGAGGTTGATGGTCGATCTCGTCGCCATCACTTATCTTAAGTGTATACTCAATCTTTCCACATGCGGCATCACACGCATTCCCATTAGCAGAAAAATAACCAGGTATAGCAATTAGGAAAAGCAGTATATATATTTATCCTAAACATCCTAGACCTTTAAAGCTATGAATCCTAAGTTCCTGATAGAAAATAGGTTCCCCGGCGAAAGCCCCAATCTGTGGTATTCACACAAGTGAAGAGAAAAAAGGTTAGAAAAGCCCCACGGTGGGCGCCACTTTTAAAGTTTCCACCTAATAGATGGGAAGAGAACAAGATCTCGCTACAAAGGTGAGATAGATCCTAATGACATTCCCCAGTGAAGTCGCCATTTTTCTGTAGCGAGCGATTTTGGACGCGGTTGCGAAGCGCTATCGCTCTTTGGTGTCTACAGCTCGATTCATTTTTTATCCTATTAAAGCTGATGAAGGAAGGGAAATAGATGTCTCAAATTAACCCTGCTTGCAAACTGAGTTTAAACAACGGTCTGTTAGGTTACAGATGCTACAAAGATTCGGGGTCTCTATCGGGTTTATTTTTTTAAAAGTGGTGGGAGGTTTAGATGTTAGGACGGATGCTTCTTGATAGATAGGTGAGAGTATGGGATTTTGGGTTTTTATTTAGTGTGCTCGCTAAGATTTTTTCTTTCAATCTTATGCCTACGTATTCCCGTTTACCGAAACATGGAAATCAGAGCGTTCGTAGTTCCTCCTATTCTATGGGAGGAAATGGTTGTTTTTGGTGTCTTGTTCAAAGCCCAAGATGTGAAGCGAAAGGTAGTTTGTATCATGTTCAAAGCCCAAGATATGAAGCTAAAAGGTCTATTTGTATCTTGTTCGAAGCCCAAGATGTGAAGCTGAAGGGGTTTGACTTTAGGGAGAATTTGTCATCTCTAAAGGGGGTCTGTATTACTTTAACCGGGATTTGTGAATCCGGCAATGCCATAATTTCCTTTAAAGGGGATTTTAACTTGAAGGAGAAGTCTTTAACTCAGTGTAGAGCAATGCCATCTTTCCTTAGGAATTTCTCATGCTAAAAGAGGGACAGTGGCATGGATGTAGATGATCCAGAGGCTTGCCGCTTACAACAATTAGATGAATGGGAAGGAGTTGTTGATGTTTGTGTAGTGTGAACGAGGCACAGCTTTGAGGCTAAAAGGTTGATTGGATCAACCAGTGGTTTTCTTATACAAAGCCTAAGAGGAGGCTAATATGTGTCTCGTACAAAGCCCGAGAGAAAGGCTAAAAGGTTTTGATCCTGCAAGAGAATCTTTTATACTCAACAAGAGAGTTTTTGTATCTCGTACAAAGCCCGAGATGGAGGCTAAAGGTTTGTTTGGCTCAATAAGAACCTTTTTGTATCTCGTATAAAGCCCGAGATGGAGGCGGAATGGGTGATTGACTCAATGAGGGAGTCTCTTATGTGTCTCATACAAAGCCCGAGAGAGAGGCTAAACATTGTTTGACTCCGCTAGGGAGAATCATTGTACAAAGCCCAAGAGGAGGCTATTGTAACTGTTTCAGCTGAGTGACAGGTCCAGTATACTGATTTTGAAAGAGAAAATCAGTTCTTATATGAGCAATGTTGTACTCAAGGATTTGATTTGAGGATCCGGGTTATTCCTATTCTTTAAGGAAGTGGGAAATCCGAAGGTTATCGAGACTGTCCGAGTCTACGGGGTTTCTTCCTATTTAACGAAGGAGTCACTTGAGAATGTCTTTGAGACTCAAGGAGATTAGACTGTCCGCGTCTAGAGTTTCATCTTTTGTACTATGCTTTGAGAAACAGTAGTAGACTCTTTGAAAGGACTGTTCTATGCAGATGACTAAGTTATATTCCTATACCTCTAGGAGGTCGTCAAGACAATTTGTACGAAGCCCAAGAGGAGGCTGGAAGCTTTTAAGAAGCCGACGGGTCCTTGTACGAAGCCCAAGAGGAGGCTATCATTCCCGGAGGAAGAGATCATTATACGAAGCCTAAGAGGAGGCTGTGAATACTTCTAAGAAGCTGAGAGGTCCTTGTAATAAGCCCAAGAGGAGGCGGGGATGCTTTTAGGAAGCCTGTGGGTCCTTGTACGATGCCCAAGAGGAGGCCGATGCTTTTAAGAAGCCCGTGGGTCCTTGTACGATGCCCAAGAGGAGGCCGGGTTGCTTTTAGGAAGCCCGTGGCTCCCCAAACCCCGAGAAATTCAAGACAGACTATTCACAAAGAATAGATCAAGCCAGGAAAGTTCGAGAATTTGGAAGAAACTCAAAGATGCCATTCACGGAGAATACAATCATCTCTGGGAATAGAATTTCTTAACAATTCCTAATGAGGACAGCCGAAGAGAAGACTGTATCTAGTGATCCTATTGGGGATCTAGGTGTCTATTTCTACGCATAAACGAAACGGCTTCACCTAGTAATAGACGTAGTTGCCGGGGAAACTCTAAATATCTATACTATTATTACACAGTTGATATGAGTTTATGAAAGAAGACTTACAGCGAAACAGCCCCACAATACAGTTATATGTATATGAAAGCGGTAAATGAATGCGATAACCACTTACTCGGTTGTAGAGCTTCCATGTTGTTTGGTTAGTTGTTCAACAAAGAGAGATTGAAAACAACAGTATATTTCAAAATCAAAGGAGAAAGTGCTTTGAAAAAGAAAGATTTGGGGCTTACAGCTCAAGGAGAGGCCCAGGGTTTTTATCAGTGATCGCACTGTTTAAATTTGTACAGAGGGACTTATACAAGTGACTGAGGCCCAAAAAGGTTTTCTGTACAAAGGGATGGGTCTTACACTCTCTCAAGAGGCCCAAAAAGTTTTAAAGAAAAGAAGTGGGTCTTACTACTCGATGGTAGGCCCAATTGATTTTTTTTCAAAAGGCGACGATCGCGCCGTTTGTTTTTTACGGTATCGGGACTTATACAATGCACTGAGGCCCAAAAATGATTTGGTCAAAAAAAGGATTGGGTCTTACTCTATTAGAGGCCCAAAGAGTTTGAAAATAATTTATGAGGGTTGACTTAATCCAAAAACCCTAATTTGTTTTCAAAATGTGTTTTAATTGAATAAAAATTCAATTAATATGATCAAAATTGTTTAACATATGGAAAATAAATTGTGATCTTGGATTAATGCTTCAAAAATTTAGTATTGACCTACAAAATAATTAGAAGGCATTAAAAGTTGCAAAATCAAGGTGGAAAAAATATTTTAAATGTCAAAAACAATTAAAACATTAATTCTTTGCAAAAATATCAATTATACAAAATAAATAATATTTTTGGGATTTTTTGGGAAAATAAAATATTTTAACATTTTTGTAAATTATTAAAAAAAGAACCAACTCAAAATCATTAAAACTCAGAGAGAAATTAATTTTTGAATCAATTAAATAAAATCACAAAATTCAAATATTCAAATATTCAAAAAATGGCGCCAAGAACACCCAAGAACACGCGCGTGTTCTAGGTTTGCCCAGATTTGCATTTTCTCTCCAATCTCACTGAATACTTGATTAAACCATGCAATCCACATATCAATCTACTCGGTACAAAAACTTTTTGGGCCTCTAATAGAGTGTAAGACCCAATCCCCTTTTAACCAAAACAATTTTGGGCCTCAGATATTGTATAAGTCCCTCTGCGTTAAAAGAAAATCTCGGCGCGTTCGCCAGTTCAAAAATCAAATCATCTGCGCCTACCCTCGTGTTGTAAGTCCCATTTCTTTTATTTAAAAGCTTTTTGGGCCTCTAATAGAGTGTAAGACCCAACCCATTTTTGAAGCCACAATATTTGGGCCTCAAACATTGTATAAGACCCACTGTGCTTTCAAAACCCTCGGCGTGATCGCCGTCTTTAGACAAATAACCATGGGCCTACCCTCGTGTTATAAGCCCCATTTCTTTTCTTAAAATCACTCATGGGCCTCTAGGTAGAGTGTAAGACCTAATCCTTTTGTAAATAAACCTTTTAGGGCCTCACACATTGTATAAGTCCCTCTGTATATTTTCAAAAGGTTCACGCGATCGTCGCCTTTTTAACAAAAACTCTTGGGCCTCTCCTTGAGTTGTAAGCCCCATCATTGGTACAAAACCACTTTTGGGACTCTAATAGAGTGTAAGACTCAATCCCCTTTTAACCAAAACAATTTTGGGCCTCAAATATTGTATAAGTCCCTCTGCGTTAAAAGAAAATCTCGGCGCGATCGCCAGTTTAAAACAAAAACAATTGGGCCTCTCCTTGAGCTATAAGACCCATTTCTTTCTTAAAAAACCTTGGGCCTCTATTAGAGTGTAAGACCCATCTCAAGCTGAGGATGCCTTACCCTCGTCAGGAAGTTCTTCCATTAAGGGACCCTGTCCCTTATTTTATGTCTGATGTGGAAAAGCTTCAAGTAACTCTCAACAAAGTTCAACAAGAGAGGAGGTCTTGGAGGAACAAGTATCACATTCTCAATGTGGAGTGTACGAAAATACAGCAGCTATTGAAAGATAAGGATGCTCTGATTGAGATTTTAGAGTAACATGCTGTAGAAAATCAGGATGACCAAAGGAATTTGCGCGCTCCTTTCACTTGGTAAAGGAATGACAACCCGACAACGGCTCAAGAGCCCCGGTCAAAGAAAAGGAAAGCACCGAAACCAGCAACTGAGCTCTCCTAAGAGAAGACTCAGGATTCATCACTCTTGCATAAGCGCATTCTTCTTCCCTACAAATCTCACGGTTGCATCTCGATTCTAGAGTCAAAGTCTCATTCGTACAATACTCGGGACAATCGTCAGAAAAACATGGATGATCTCGAGGAAGAGAATAGAGGTTTGAGAGAAGAGATCAACACTCTGAGAGAAGATCTAAGAAGGCTTCATAGTGACATGCAAGCTCTGGTAAAAGCTCAGATGCAACAACAAAGGACTGTGATCTCAAAGATCACATCGACGCCCATAGTGGAGAAGTTTGATCCTAGGTATAAAATGCCGAAAGATCATCCCTTGGGCATGCCACTCAACTATATCCCGGAAGGATATATTCCGCCGATCATGGAAGATCTGGAAATTGCAACAGGAACCGCTGGGCCTGAAGGTTACAAACCTCGGGAAAGCGAAGATGCTAGGGGCATGACAGCAACTCCTGAAGGTTACAAACTTCAGGAGGCACCAAGAGTCTCTGCCGTAATGACTGTGCCACCACCCGTGGTACACACTGTCCCAGAAGGACAGGTTTCCCAGATACCGTCTGGTGGAAATGAAAGTATGTTCAACAGAATGAATGAGTTCTAGGAACAATTCCTGGAGATGCAGAAAGAACTGCAAGCCATTCGCTGTCAGGATCTATTTGGAAAGGACGCCGCAGACCTTTGTTTGGTCCCCAATGTGAAAGTTCCACTCAAATTCAAGGTGCCCAAATTTGAAAAGTATAAGGGTAACTCTTACCCTCAAAGCCATTTGGTGATGTAAGCTCGGAGAATGTCAACTCAGACAGAGAACCACCAGCTACTGATCCATTACTTCCAGGATAGTTTAACCAGTGCCGCACTCAAATGGTACATGGGTTTAAACCGCACTAAGATCGCCACTTTCAGGGATCTTGGCACTGCCTTCGTTCGACAATATAAATATAATTTGGACATGGCACCGGACAGAGATCAACTCAGAGCCATGTCGCAGAAGGATAAGGAAACCTTTAAGGAGTACGCTCAGAGATGGCATGAAATCTCCGCCCAGATTTGTCCACATCTTGAGGAAAAAGAGATGACAAAGATCTTCTTGAAAACCTTGAGCTCATTTTACTATGACCGAATGGTCGCCAGTGCGCCCAGTGACTTCACCGAGATGGTAGGCATGGGAGTTTGTCTTGAGGAAGCCGTCTGAGAAGGACGTTTAGTTAAAGACGCTGGATCATTAAGTAGTACGAAAAGATACGGTAGTGCTCTCCCTAAGAAAAAAGAACAGGATATTGGGAATATCTCTCTCGGAAAGCAAAGGCGACGTTACCAACCAGTAGCAGCTGTAACTCCTGCTATCAACTATGCGCCTGTTCCAACGTATCAACCTCAGGTTACGCAAAGCCAACCGAACCAATAGCAATATCAGCAAAGGACACAACAACCTCTTCCGTAGGCTCGTCCTCTGTACAACAACAACCGTACAACACGACCACCAGGCTTCGACCCTATACCCATGTTGTACATTGAACTTTTTCCACTACTACTGGCCAAGGGGCATGTCCAAACCAGGTCTCCTCTTACAGTACCAGAGAATCTGTCTTTTTGGTTCAAAGCGGATCAGACCTGTCTTTTCCATCAAGGAGGACTGGGGCATAACATAGAAAACTGTCTCAGTTTCAAATCCGACGTACAAAAGCTTGTTACGAGCAGGGTCTTATCTTTCAAGGATACGAATCCGAATGTTCTCACGAACCTGTTGCCTCAACACGAGAAAGCTGCAGTCAATTTGATAGAAGGAGAGTCTAACGACAACTATCAAATTCATGATGTACTCTTATTAAGGACCAATCTAGTCAAGATGCATCGCAGACAGAGCGGGTATGGCCATATACCACCTCATAACTATCACCATTGTGATATCTTCCCTAAGAACAATCAAGGATGTTCTGTGGTGCAATCAGATCTACAGGAACAATTGGATCTCGGGTGGATCTAAGAGCATCGAATTCGAGGGGTCAACATGACTTATACGAATTCCAACATCATTCAGAGCCACGACATCCGTGCGATGAATGTCAACCTGGTGGCAATGCACTCAAGGAAAAGCCAGTATCATAATCTGCCACGGCACGATTACAATTCCTGTCTGATTTGCTCGGTAAATAATCAGGGATGCTCTTTTGTACAAGAGGCCCTCCAGCGTCAGATGGATCTTGGGTGGATCCAGGACTACCATGATAAAAATCTTTATCAGATCAACATGATTCAGATCTTTGATATTTGCTTGATGAATACCAGCTTGGTAGAATTACACGCTAAGCAAGTCCAGCTCAGTTTTCTGACTTCGTATAATTATCAGAACTGTAAAGGATGTTCTGAGAGTAACCAGGGATGTACTCTCGTTCAAAGAACTTTGCAACACTTGTTAAATCATTGGTGGCTTCCGATATATCTAGACGAAGACACGCAACAAGTCAGTATGATTAACGGGAACCGTACTAGGCATCAAAGTTAGGATGTTCGATCAATGGGAACAGATCTAGTGAGGTTACACTGCATTCAAAGCGGACGTGACCAGGTGCCACCATATAATTATGAACGCTGTAGAGTTTGCTCGGAAGATAACCAAGGGTGTTACCTCGTACGAGCAGCCCTCCAAGGTCAGTTGGACCGCAAAACGATTCAACCATATTCAGTTTCGGGGTCCATTGACTAGACGCCAGACTATTTCGCTGATCAAATCAAAGATGTCATTGTAATATTTGATCGCGAAGGGACCAAGGAATTGCACACCATCAACAAGGGAGATTCCTCCGATGCGGAGGAAGAATGGAAGTCCTATCTTAACAAGGACGGATATATGTCTCAGGAAGAGGTGCCTACGCCATTTTGCTATCCCGCACAGAGTCTGAGATTTATACCCAGGTCAGGTGTCAGAATGATATATGGAGATTGTCATCCAGAAGGATGTCGTGCTCCACCAAACTCATTAGAGGAGGACACTCTAATGAAAGACAACTTTGACCACGACATTATGGCCCAATGTATGGCCTGCCTATCTGGCAGCCGTATCTAGAAGATTTGGGGCAAAGAGTCAGCCGAACGATGCTTATCAATTGAGCGTCATTGAAAAGAATACCTGCGTCCCCACCATGTCATGGGATCAACACTCAGAGTATTCAGAACCTATCCAGCCCGGCGATGAATTTGCAAAGCTTGCAGGACTAGAGTTCATCAACTATGCTTTTCCTGAGGTCAACGTCATTGAAAAGGATTACTCCTCCCGTTCCACAGAAGTGTGGGACACCTTGGGAAAACCAAGTGGGAAGTTCGACTTCTTGGTCAAATACACCGCTCCCGAAAGCTCTTGTATCAGGTTCGAAGACATCCAGCCAACTGGATGGGGAGATTTACCTGAGAGCACAAATACCATGCAAGATACAATAGAAGAGTTCGTCTACGACAACTCTGCCTGGGAAACAGATTCCAACGATCCTGCCCCACCAGAAATCAGTGTCATTTCTGAGGACAAGTCAAGAAAGAAGGTGCCAGACTTTGTGATTCACCGAGGAGTTCCAATGGGTTGTTGTCGATGTTCCGAAGATTGTTCATAAGTTAAAGTAATTGTCGCCTTTAACCTTTCACCCTGCCCAGGTGAAACGGATGTTTCGATAGGGCTCACTTTCTGTAAATATCCCTCTTCGCTTTTCCCAAAGCAACAGAGTTTTGTTTTATAGGGCTGTAGTTTCAAGAATCGACAATCATAAATAAAATAAATTCGTTTTGTAATTTCCGCATTTATTTCTATTTTCTCTTTTCGCTTTTTCAGAAAATGGTAATCCTAAAAAACAGTTCAAATAATAAAAACAAGCAGTTATCAAAAAAATACACTGCACCAGATATTGTATAAGTCCCTCTGCGTTAAAAGAAAATCTCGGCGCGATCGCCAGTTCAAAAATCAAATCATCTGGACCTACCCTCGTGTTGTAAGTCCCATTTCTTTTATTTAAAAACTTTTTGGGCCTCTAATAGATTTTAAGACCCAACCCATTTTTGAAACCAAAATATTTGGGCATCAGACATTGTATAAGACCCACTGTGCTTTCAAAACCCGCGGCGCGATCGCCGTCTTTAGACAAATAACCATGGGCCTACCCTCGTGTTATAAGCCCCATTTCTTTTCTTAAAATCACTCATGGGCCTCTTGGTAGAGTGTAAGACCCAATCCTTTTGTAAATAAACCTTTTAGGGCCTCACACATTGTATAAGTCCCTCTGTATATTTTCAAAGGGTTCAGCGCGATCGTCGCCTTTTTAACAAAAACCATTGGGCCTCTCCTTAAGTTGTAAGCCCCATCATTGGTACAAAACCACTTTTGGGCCTCTAATAGAGTGTAATACCCAATCCCCTTTTAACCAAAACAATTTTGGGCCTCAGATATTGTATAAGTCCCTCTGCGTTAAAAGAAAATCTCGGCGCGATCGCCAGTTCAAAAATCAAATCATCTGGGACTACCCTCGTGTTGTAAGTCCCATTTCTTTTATTTAAAAACTTTTTGGGCCTCTAATAGAGTGTAATACCCAACCCATTTTTGAAACCAAAATATTTGGACCTCAGACATTGTATAAGACCCACTGTGCTTTCAAAATCCTCGGCATGTCTATGACAATTAATTTCATTTAAATTAAGCATAAAACAAGAAATCATGAAAAATCCTCAAGAACCCTAATTTCTGCATGAAGGCTAGGATTTTTGATACACGATTCAAACAATGCAATTAATTAAGGGGAAACATTCCATGCATGATTATGAACATATGGCCAAATTATTGTGCAGCAAAAATTGCATGGATCATAGAGTTAGAAGAGCTCATGCTTACCACTTGCAGCTGGTGATCATGATTTATGTTGGAGGTGTTATAGCTAGGTTCCAATGATCTGGATAGCTTCCCTAGGTGCCATGGAGTGTGTATGAATGCTTGGAATGGATTGAAATGATCTGGAACTTGAGATGGTACCCCAACTGCAAATCTGTCAAGAACTTGAGTAATTGGCTGGTGATTTTGTGAAATCTGTGTTCCAGATGTTATGTGAGTGTTTGGATCACTTCTATATGATGTATATGAGGTGTGTGTGTGATTGGTTTGATTGGAAAATCTCTCAAACTCAAAACCCGATAGTGACTTACTTTGGAAGGAAAAATTGGAGTGAAAGAAGATATTTTGAGGAAAGCATCTGTTTGATGGCTTTGGTGTACTCAAACTGATTACAATTGAGCTCTATTTATAGTAGAGCAAGTTTATTTTACAAGGAATAGTGAATGGCAACTGCTGAGTAGGTTTGGCCAATGTTGGCAAATGAAAATCCAAGTCTCCTCTAGCCATTGACTAGAGGTTAGGGCACAGGCTGCTGGTTCCCTTGGTCTTGGATAAACCTTGACTGAATTCAGTTGAGAATGGCTCAGTCCATGCCACCTTGATGCTTCCATTAAATGCTCCAATCCAAAATTGGAGTCTTGTCCCTATTTTGGCAATTCTAGGTTCAACATGCTATTTCTTGTTCCAAAGACTTTGGAGGCTTGGCTCAGTGATTGTCCCCTTTAGATTCAATCCTCAGAGGTGTCCAAGTGGATAGGAGCATTTGGATTTGGCTGATTTTGGAAAATCGACCAAAAGTGTAAAAATCTGCCTTGCCTTGGCAGATTTCAGCAAGGCAACTTGCCAATGTCATATCTCATGACTCAAATTGAATTTGGTAATGTTCTTGGCCATTTTGGAAAGCCCTTACATGATACAACAACTGTTTGAACATGTTTGGTTTTGATCTCTTTTGAATCCAAGTGAAAAATCCCCCTACATTTGTCAAAAAGTAAGGTAAAATCTGACTTAGTGAAATTTTCACTAAGTGTTGGAACAAAGTGACTTTTCTTGATTTTGATCACTCCATAACTCAAAATCCATGAGGAATTTGGACATAGGTCAGTATGAAGCTTTTGTAGAGGGCAATGAGATCTACAAATCAAGCTTTGAATGGGGAGCAATGGCCTTGTGGTTTAGGAGTTATGGTCCTCCAAAGTTGGCACATTAGTGTCACTTTTTCCTTAACTTAGAAATTTTTCTAAGTTTTTATCGTTGCCCCTTTTACAAGTTATCCCACTTTCTTTGATTTTTCTTGATGAATGATGATTCAAATAACACATTAACATCATTTTAGGGTTAAAAATCCATTTTGATGAAAAATCTCAAAAAGTCAAAGTTGACTTTTGTGCACAGTTGACTTTTTATCAGATGAATTCCAAACTGTGCAATTCTTCATGAAATCATGTCCTTGACCTAAATAAAACTTGATGGATATGTTCCATGGGTGTCATAGGGTATATTGAATCATGTCTTAGGGTTTGGGAGCATGTCCTGGTCAAAAGTCAAAGTTACAGTTGACTTTCCTCGCAAAACCCTAATTGTGGTGCAGATGAAATTGAAACTTGTTGCTCAAGCTTCTTGGATTAATCCATTGTTCCAAATGGATCAATATATTTCATTAGAGACCCTCAAACCCTCTCTTGAGGTCTTGGCTCATGATTTGCCCTAAAAGTCAACTTAGGGGTGAATTAGGTCAAGAAACCCTAATTCCTGATTTTTAATGAATGCATCCCCTGAGGCAAAATTGACTTGATGATTGGGTCCATGAGGTCCCATGAAGTATATTAGGTTATGTTTTGGATCATTGGCTTGTGCCCAGATGAAAGATTTCCATCTGGAGGCCCTGGTCGACCAAAACCCTAATTTGGTGACATTGTCGATCTTGAGACTTGATCCACCTAGAAGGGAGCAGCCTTGTGCTTGATCCTTGAAGTGGGAGTCCTTTTGATCCATTGTGGATGTTTGAGAGGTTAGACAAGTTGAAGATCATGCCATTCCTTGATTGATCCTTTGTCTAAGGCTCTGAGAGGGCTTGAAACCCTAATTTTGATTGTAGTGGATGCTCACCCATCTTTGGGGAGACTGATGAAGTATGATGGTTCCTCCATATTGCGATGATGATTTTCACAATGATGGGAAATCTTAGTGGTCAAAATTTGGGGTATGACAGCGCCCAAGAAGATATATCATGTCACTTCCTCCACAGTAAAAAGAAGATGTGTCAGTACAGCAGCATCATTACACAACGTCTCTTTTCCAACAGCCAACAGTAATTCAAACGACTATATTTTACTGGGCTATTTAAAGAAAGGAGTATTCGCTTCTAAAGAGAGATCAATAAAGTCCAAAAAGGAGAATTGATCAAGTCATTGTGTGAATATAGCAACAACGATGAGTTCTCGTTGTAACACTTAAACATTCAAAACTATCACCATTTACACATGGCCATTGTTGTTGAAGCTCAAAGATCAGAAATCAACACAACAAGAATCAATTTGTATAGAAGTTATTGATGAATAAGACAACATTACAAATCAGTCAAGTCATCAACCACCTTCTTGTCTGAGCTACATTGAAGATCTGAAGCAATGAGTCATTGCTCAAAGCTTGCTCAACCAAGAAGACGAAGAAGAAGAAGATATACAAGATGTCAACAATTGTCAAATCAATATACATCTTTGTAGTTTCTTAAGATAGCAAGGAGTTGTTGCTCACATCTTGCTTGAACACTTGTGTGTTCTCATGTACTTAAACTTAGGAGTAATATGCTTGTTAAGAAGTATCTTTGTAATCTCCTGTATAACTAATTCTTGGTGAATTAGGATTCCTTGAGTGGTCATTGTGACCGGAGACTCGAGAAGACAATGGATGGGTGTCATTGTGAAAAGCCTGAAATAGGGTCAGTAGACGTTATATTCATTGCGATGAATCCGTGAACGTTTAGCTGTGAAATCCTAGCAGTAGATCTTGCGAGATTGGAACCTGCAGGTCAATGTTCATTATATTCATTAAGTTGAATCCCTGAATGGTTCATTGTGTGTTAGTCACCGGCGTTAGCCCATGCATCTGTAATCAGTTGGATTATAGTGGATTAAGTCCTTGTGTTTAAGGAAAAATCACCTGAGGAGGGTGGACTGGATTAGCCTTGTGGTGAACCAGGATATATCGTGTGTCCTTTACTCTTGTTATGCTTTATGTTATTGTTTATGTTTCTGTATAGAGTATCAGAACCTTACATAAGCAAGTCAGAACCTTGCAGCTTAACTCTGATAAGCTTCCGCACTACAAGTTCTGAATAATGCATATTGTGTTCAGACTCTTGTTGGTTCTTATGCTACATGCATGGCAAGTCTAATTGCTACTTCGCGAGTCAGAGTCTCTCAACGAACTCTGATACTATCTCAGCGTCTTAATGATAAGAAGTGAAAATTTGTTAAAGAGTAAATACACAATTCAAACCCCCCTTTCTTGTGCCTTTCTCGCACCTTCAATTGGTATCAGAGCTCCGGTTCTGTTATTGATGGATGTCATACACTTAACAGGGTCATAAAAAGATCCAGATGCGGTGCGTAGAAATACTCTGGGTGAGATTTCAATCCACTTACAATTTCTGTAACAGCTCAGAAGATGACTGTGTATAAAATTGTAATCAATCAGATTACTTGAGCAAATAACTGATTCTGGAAGTTTCGCATTTGTCAAACAACTAAATCTTCCTCACTAAAGCCTTGTTGAAAATTGAAGAATCAGCTGATAAGATAGACTCATCAGATAAGTAGCAACATCTGTTAAATACTTATCTTAGAAAATATGTGTGGATAAATCAAGTATTTGCTCAAGGTTGAATCATCAGAAAACAAGATATCTTATTTGCTGAAGATTATTTCTCTATGAGTTTTTGAGATGTTTTCAAGAAATGGATTAGGTCCACCCTTGACTTTCTCGTTTGAAACTCATTCAGAACTTCTTCATGTAAAGAAGAAAGATTATTGTTCTACGATTTTGAACTTCAGAATGAAGTCTATTGAATTTAAAAAACTGATCCATTGGGGAGAATCATTGTACAAAGCCCAACAGGAGGTTGACTTTCCTGAGGAAAGGATCATTATACAAAGCCTAAGAGGAGGCTATCTTCTGCTGGGAATTGTTGAGATCCCGAGGCAGGTCCAAGTGGGGAATCAACTCTTGCAGGGGAATACAGATGAGTTGATAGATCAGTTACCTTGAGGTTCTGGTTTGAGATAGTGTTATATGATGATAAACTGACCCTGGCTTGGGGATTTTAGGAGAGAGAGACTGGGTTTTAGAACCCAGAAGTTTTAACTCTGCTGGATATTAATCCAGAATCAGGGGTTTCTTCCTATGTTTGTAGGGTACTAGAGAATGTCTTTGAGACTCAATGGGATTTAGACTTTCCAAGTCTATTAGTGTGATCTATCTTTGTACAATGCCCAAGAGGAGGCCGACTCGTTTAAGGGATGAGTATCAACCCTAAAATTGGTCTGAGGGCTTTTGTGACTCTTTTAAGAAAGACAACTCTTGCAAAGGATGACTAAGTTATGTCCAATACCTCTAAGAGGTCGTGAGGGTCCTTGTATGAAGCCCAAGAGAAGGCATGAGAACTTTTAAGAAGTCGACGGGTCCTTGTACGAAGCCCAAGAGGAGGCGGGAATGCTTTTAGGAAGCCTGTGGGTCCCCAAACTAGGAGAAGTTCAAGAAATGCAATTCACGGAGAAGAGATCATTCCAGGAAAGTTTGAGTATTTGGAAGAAACTCAAGAGATGCTATTCACGGAGAATAGATCAACTCTGGGGAGTAGAATTTCTTTGACACTTTCTAAGGGTGAAAGTCTGAGAAAAGGTTCACTGAGAATACTGCCTTTCTATTTGTTCCATATTGATTAACCCCAAGAGAATGGAAGACTATATTTGGAAATCCTATGGGGATCTAGTTTTGTTTGTATTTAAGAGTGACCAATATGGCTTTACTTAGTTCTAGACCTAGTTGTCGGGGAAAACTCTAAATAACTATACTAGTATATATACAGTTGATATATGACAAGTATTAAAAGGAGTAAGAAGACTAACCATGCGCAGCTTCCCACAATACAGTTATATATATTTGACATGTATTTAAAAGAATGAAAGAAGACTAACCATGCGCAGCTTCCCACAATACAGTTATATATATTAAAGCGAGTAAATGAAAGTGGATAAAATCTTACAGGTGAGCAAGCTTCCGTGCTTTTTTATTAGTTGTTCAGAGAAATTAAAGAAAGTTTTGATAACAACTGTATATTTGAACTTAAATCAAAGGGGAAACTGTTTTGAAAAGATTGTTG
Organism: Lathyrus tuberosus; assembly: GCA_022829125.1. Classification (NCBI taxonomy): domain Eukaryota; kingdom Viridiplantae; phylum Streptophyta; class Magnoliopsida; order Fabales; family Fabaceae; genus Lathyrus; species Lathyrus tuberosus. The sequence goes on along the minus strand of JALAZF010000502.1, from coordinate 2,473,143 downwards.
GGACTTATACTCAAAGAGAGGCCCAAGGTTTAACAGTGATCGTACCGTTGTTTTGAATATCGTATCTGGACTTATACAATGACTGAGGCCCAAAGAGGTTTTCTGTATAAAGGTATGGGTCTTACAACTCAAGGAGAGGCCCAAAGATTATTTTGAAAAAGAAAGATGGGACTTACAACACGAGGGTTAGCCCAGATAGTTTGTTCGAAAATAGCGATCGCGCCGAGGTCTTTGAAAGCACAGTGGGTCTTATACAATGTCTGAGGCCCAACTAGGTATCTTATTTACAAGGAATGGGTCTTACACTCTATTAGAGGCCCAAAAGTGTTTTTGCACAAGTGATGGGGCTTACAACTCAAGGAGAGGCCCAAGATTTATTGTTTAAAAAGACGACGATCGCGTCGAACTTTTAAAAATGTACAGAGGGACTTAAACAATATTTGAGGCCCAAAAATTATTTATTTACAAAAGGGTTGGGTCTTACACTCTCTCAAGAGGCCCAAAAAGGTTTTGAAAAACAAAAGTGGGACTTACAACACGAGGGTAGGCCCAAAAATTGTTTTTGCTCTGAAATGGCAATCGTGCCGAGATTCTTTTAACGCCGAGGGACTTATACAATATCTGAGGCCCAAAGATTTTGGTTAATGGGGGATTGGGTCTTACACTCTATTAGAGGCCCAAGAGTGTTTGAAAAAGATTGATGAGGGTTGAATTAATCAAAACCTAATTTTGTTTAAAATGTAATTAATTTTATTTAAAAATTAATAAAAATGATTGAAAACATGTGAAAATGAGTGGTGATCTTGGATCAATGCTTCAAAAATCATGTTTTTATCCACAAAATGATTGAAAATCAATTAAGTTTGGAAAATTAAGAAAGAAAAAACATTTTAAATGTTAAAAACAAATAAAAATTAATTCTTTTGCAAAAATATCAAGTATATAAAATAAATAATATTTTTGGGAATTTTTGGTAAAATAAAATATTTTAACATTTTTGTGAATTATTAAAAAAAGAATCAACTCAAAATCATTAAAATTCAGAGAGAAAATAATTTTTTAATTAATTAAATAAAATCACAAAATTCAAATATTTGAATTTTCAAAAAAGGCGCCAAGAACACGCGCGTGTTCTGATTTACCCAGATTTGCATTTTCTCATCAATCTCACTGAATACTTGATGAAATCACACAAACCACATATCAATCTGCTGGTTTCACCTCACGATCATGTCTATGGTCTTTAATTTCATTTATTTTAAGCATGGAATAAGAAATCAAAGAGAAACCTCAAGAACCCTAAATTCTACATGAAGGCTCAGAAATTCCACACACGATTCATACAAGGCAATGAATAGAGGGGAAACATTTTATGCATGATTATGAACATTTGGCAAAAGTATTGTGCGAGGAAATATGTATAGATTAAGAAATGACCAAGTTTAGGCTTACTTGAAGGTCGTGGCAGAAAGAGCAATCTGATTTTTGATCTGGAGGTGTTACAGATGAGTTGTGATGATCTGAACAGCTTCCCTACACCATATGGAGTGTGTTTGAATGTTTGGACTTGGTTGGAAATGCTTAGATCACTTCACGGCATCTCAGCTGCATATAGGCTTCAAGTGGATTTGGAGCTTTGTGATTTTAGTGTTCCAGATGGTTGGAAGTGGTTTGATCAGCTCGGGTATGATGTATATGAGGTGTTAGAGTAATTGGTTTGAGTGGAATTGCTCTCTACTGAAAAATTCGATAGTGACTTGCTAAGAAAGGCATTTTTGAGAGTGAGAGGATGATTTTGAGAAAGGCAAGTGTTATAGGCCTTTGGTGTACTTAAACTAATCAGAAATGAGGTCTATCTATAGTGTGTCAAGTTTGTTTTGCAAGGAATAGGGAATGGAAACTACAGCAGGCCTTTGGCCAATTGGATCACTTTAGAATCTCAAGTCTCCTCTAGCCATTGACTTGAGATTAGAGCATGGGCCTATGGTTCTTTGATTCAAGGATAAGGCTTGACCGAAGTGTTCATCTTTGCTCTAATACATGCCACCTCTAACCATCCATTGAATGCTCTAAAACAAAATTGGAGTCTTGAAGCATCTTTGGCTTTTAGGGGTGCCAAACCTATATGTAGTTCTAAAGACTTATGAGGCTTATGGATCAGTGTTTGTCCCTCCTTGGTCTCCCCTTGAGGTGTGCAGATGGATAAAATTGTTTATCATTTGCATAAATTGATCAAATTGAGCCAATGTGCACAAATCTGCTTTGTCATGACAGTTGCAGCAAGGCATGTTGCAGATGTCATAATTCTTAGCTCAGATGGAATTTGATGGAGTTATTGGCCATTTTGGAAAGCTCTCATATGATACAAAATATGTGTGATCATAGTTTGTCTTGAAAATTTTTTGATCCAAGTGAAAAATGCCCCTACATTTTGAAAAAAGTGAAACAGATTCTGATTTAGTGAAAATTTCACTAAGTGTTGGAAAAAGTGGCATTTTCATGTTTTTGTCATTTTGGTCACTCCATAACTAAAAATCCATGAGGAATTGGAATGAGGTGTAGTTGACACTTTTAAAGTATGCCATGAGAGCTCCAAATCCATCTTTGGATCATTCAAAATGATTGCTTGGATCTCAAGTTATGATCCTTGAAAGTTGGTACCCTATCCACTTTGTTCCATAACTTAGAAAAATTCTAAGTTTTTTATGGTTACCCCTTTTTCAAGTTATCCCACTTTCTTTGATTTTTCTTGATGAATGATGATTCAAATCACATATTAACATTGTTTTAGGGTTAAGGAACCTTGGTTGACCAAGAAATCAAAAAGTCAAACTTTGACTTTTTGTACCGTTGACTTATTCAGCAGATGAAATTCAAACTGTGCGATCCTCTATGAAATAAAGTACTTGACCTAAATCAAACTTAATAGATGAATTCCATAGGTGATATAGGGTGTATTGAATCATGTCCCAAGTTTTGGGAGCATGTCCTAGTCAAAAGTCAAAGGCACAGTTGACTTTTTCTTCAAAACCCTAATTGTGATCCAGATGAAATTGAAACTTGTAGATCAAGCTTCTTCGATCAATCCATTGTTGCAAATGGATCAATAGGGTGTATTGGAGACCCTCAAATCACGTCTTAAGGTCTTGTCTCATGTTTTGTCTCGAAAGTCAACTTAGGGGTGAATTAGGTCAAGAAACCCTAATTCCTTATTTTTTTAATGCATCCCCTGAGGCAAAATTGACTTGATGATTGGGTCCATGAGGTCCCTTGGAGTATCTTGGGTTATTCTTTGAAGCATTGGCTCATGCCCAGAGTAGCATTCCCATCTGGAGGCCCTGGTCGACCAAAACCCTAATTTGGTGACACTGACGATCTTGAGGCTTAATCCACTTGGAAGGTAGCGACTTTGTGCTTGATTCTTGATGTGGGAGTCCTCTTGATCCTTTATGGGTGTTGGAGAGTTTTAGACAAGTTGAATATCATGTCATTCCTTGATTGATCCTTTGTCTAAGTGCTCTGAGAGGGCTTGAAACCCTAATCCTTGTTTGTGGTGAATGCTCACCCATCTTTGGGGAGACTGATGAGGCATAATGATACATACATATTGTGGTGATGATTTACACAATGATGGGAAATATTGGTGGTCAAAATTTGTGGTATGACAGATGCCCCTATTTAATCTTCTTGGACCTGAAGGTGTGAATGGTGAAGGTATTCGGGAATTCGAGGTGCAAGATGATTAAATATCGAAATGTGCGAAATTTTGATGGTGGTTATGAATGGCAGTTTTCTTATCCATCTTCTTTCGCTAAGCAATGATACTTAGAAAAGGTAAAACTTCCCCTCGGTCATGGTCTTCAACCAAGGAACTGGTCTCAGTTTTCTTTTGAAATAAACTTCCCCTCGATCTTGGTTTCCTACCAAGGAACTGGTCTAAGTCTCTAAAATATACTTCCCCTCGATCATGGTTTCCTAACAAGGAACTGGTCTAAGTTTCTGAAATAAACTTCCCCTCGATCCTGGTTTCCTACCAAGGAGCTAGTCTAAGTTTCTGAAATAAACTTCCCCTCGATCCTGGTTTCCTACCAAGGAGATGGTCTCAGTTTCTTATATAAACTTCCCCTCGATTCTGGTTTCCTACCAAGGAATTGGTCTCAGTTTCTGAAATGAAGTTCTCCTCAATCTTGGTTTCCTACCAAGGAACTAGTCTCAGTCTCTGAAATAAACTTCCCCTCGATCCTGGTTTCCTACCAAGGAACTGGTCTCAGTTTCTGAAATGAACATCCCCTCGATCCTGGTTTCCTACCAAGGAACTGGTCTCAGTTTCTGATGTCAATGAACTTTCTTGACAAGGGACGCTATGTGTAGCGGTTTTCATCAAACTTCTCGCCGAGTTTTATATAAGGAGGTGTCATTTGATGGGAAAAAGTTTTGATGTGAGACTTGCTAGGGAACGTATTCGTCTGAGCTGTAGAGGTGCACAAACTTCTCTGTTGGAGACGCCATTTGTTGACTCTACTAGGGAAAACGAGTCTCTTGAGAGGTTGTTTCCGGCTTGGGGATATTACATCATACTTTTCTCCGAGATCTTCTTGGAGAAATGCCATGTGATGTAATCCAATTTTGAGGTGCTGATGACTTCATTAACATTGACTCTCTTGGAGAGACAAATCAATGTGCTGCTGAGAGTCTTTGGTTGTGAGGCTTTCTCTGGGGATTTTCCTTAATCCGGGAAAGTGATGATATCATCTTCAATGATGAAGAGTGACGTTTGTCGAAGGTTTTCTTGTCTTTCAGAGGTTCAAGTTATCAAAGTGGTCAAGGACCAACTTCATCCCAGAAATAAACTGGGGAGAGATTGCTCAGACGCAACATTTCCTGACGAGGAAAGAACTGACAACTCGATTGAGAGGACTTCTATCACTAGGGGACAAGACCGACTAGAGTGATAGTGATGCAATATGAATATGAATATGAATCAATAATGCATGATGTATGTGTGCATATGCTGACAAAACTGACACGACATACAGACTAATAGATGAACACGACTGGATACTCGGCCACTGCAGGGGACGAAGAAGTATCGTTTGGTCCAAGATAGCAATTCTGCCTTGCTTAGAAGAGATAGTCCCTGTGGGGACCACGTTGGTCGGGCTTAGGAGATAAGAACTCTATCAGGGATATCAGATGGGAAAATCACATCTGATACAGTTGATCCTTCGTTCAGGCGTACTGGTTTATAAGGAGTACTTTGATTCTGCACTTTGAAGCTCGAACACCTTTGGAGAAGCGATCGATGTTCTTTCGATGTTCCACAGTCAAAAGAATTTCCATCTTTACTTTAAAAATAGAAAAAAAAATTGACAAGTAAATTCATTTTTGTTTTATTTCAAGAATCGTTGACCATATTAAAACCTCGTTATGTAAAGCTAAAATAAATAAGAATTGCAAACAAAAGTACAAGGGCTCAAATTTTATTGATAAGACGGAAATCAGCCAAACGCGTGATTCCATAGAGTATTCACAAAGTTAGAAAATGGTAATTTTAAGGGAAGAGGGCTACATTAAAACATAACGACCACTATCCTTCTACCAAATTTGAATTTCGGGCATCCTGAGCTTCTGTCGAAGATGACCTTGACTGGAGTTTTCTGATGGATGGCGTGACTGCTACTGGGGAATTTGCCCCTGTTGGACGTAGTTACTTGCCATTATCCCTAACTTTTTCCTGGATTGTACTTTGAGATTTCCAATCCATCGGGATGATTTTCGATTATGTCTCTATTTTTTTCCTGGACCGCCTTTCGGGTTTTCAATCCACCGAGACGTTTTTTTTAGGCGAAGTATTTCTTGACTACGTCAACATTCGTGGGGTAGGAAAATTCCTCTCTGTCCATGGTTGTGAGTCTCAAGGCGTCGCTTGAGAAAGCTTTCTTGACCACATAAGGGCCGTCATAATTCGGAGTCCATTTTCCCTGAGAATCAGTGAGAAAAGATTGTATCTTCTTGAGCACGAGGTCTCATTTCCTGAAGATACGGTGTCAGACCTTTTTGTCAAATGCTTTCTTCATTCTTTGCTGATACAACTGACCGTGGCATAGTGTCGTTATTCTCTTTTCTTCGATCAAATTTAATTCATCGTGTCAACTTTGACACCATTCAGCCTCTGTTAGCTTAGCTTCCATCAATACCCGGATTGATGGGATCTCGACTTCTATGGGGAGCATTGCCTCCATGCCATATACTAGAGAGAAAGGGGTTACCCCTGTGGAAGTGAGGACATATGTCTGATAACCGTGAAGAGCAAAGGGTAGCATCTCGTGCTAGTCTTTGTAGGTTACAACCATCTTTTGAACGATCTTCTTGATGTTCTTGTTAGCTGTTATTACTGCTCCGTTCATCTTAGGTCGGTAGGGAGATGAGTTATGGTGTTCGATCTTAAATTTAGCACATAACTCTTTTATCATCTTGTTGTTCAAGTTAGATCCATTATCTGTAATGATCTGGCTAGGAACACCATAACGGCAGATGATATTGTTTTTGATAAATCGGACCACCACTTGTCGGGTTACATTGGCGTACGATGCTGATTCGACCCACTTGGTGAAGTAGTCCATGGCTACCAGGATGAACCAATGTCTGTTTGAAGCCTTGGGTTCGATCATGCCAATCATGTTGATTCCCCATATGGAAAAAGGCCATGGGGAAGACAGAACTTTGAGACGCGTTGGCGGTACATCGATCTTGTCGGAGTATATCTGACACTTGTGACACCTCCTCATGTACTTGTAGCAGTCGGACTCCATGGTCAACCAATAGTATCCTACTCTCAGAATTTTTCTCGCCATTGTGTGTCCATTGGCATGAGTGCCAAAGGATCTTTCATGAATTTATTTCATCAGTGCATCTGCTTCTGGTCTGTCTACGCATCGAAGAAAGACCATGTCAAAATTTCTCTTATGGAGTGTATCACCGCTCAGGAAGAAACTACCTACTAGCCTTCTAAGGGTCTTTCTGTCTTTCCTTAATGCCCCAGGTAGGTACTCTTGTTTCTGAAGGAAGCATTTGATATCGTGATACCAAGGTTTGTCGTCTATGACTGCTTCAATCGTGAAAATATAAGAGGGCCTCTAGAGGCGTATTATGTCGATCTTAGGTAGGTCGTTCCATTGACCTACACTAATCATGGAAGAGAGAGTGGCTAATGCATCAGCCATGTGATTCTCCTCATGAGGGATATGATGAAACTCGATTCTGTTGAAGAAGGGTAACAACCTTCTCGCATAGTCTTTGTAAGGAATCAGTCCTGATTGGTATGTGTTACAATCTCCTTTGATCTGATTGATAACCAGGGTTGAGTCTCCATACACATCCAAGTTCTTAATTCTTAAGTAGATCGCTTCTTCGAGGCCCACGATACAAGCTTCGTATTCGGCCTTGTTGTTTGTACACTTGAATGTCAATCTGGCAGTGAAAGGAATGTGGGTACCCAGAGGTGTTATGATGATTGCCCCAAATCCATTTCCATAATGATTGACAGCTCCGTCAAAAATTAGTCCCCATTGGTAACCTGGTTCTGGCCCTTTAGTGGATAGCGGTTCATCGCAGTCTTTCATTTTTAGATATATGACATCTTCGTCTAGGAAGTCAAATCCGACTGATTTCTGATCGTCAATCGGTTGATGAGCCAAATTATCGGCTAAAACACTTCCTTTGACGGCTTTTTGAGCATGGTACTCTATGTCGTATTCTGATAACAACATCTGTCAACGGGCTATTCTTCCCGTGAGAGCAGGTTTTTCAAAGGCATACTTGATTGGATCCATTTCGGAGATTAAACAAGTAGTGTGACGAATCATATACTGGAGAAGACGTTTGGCTGCCCAAGCCAGAGCACATCAATTTTTCTCAAGAATAGTGTACCGAGTCTCGCAGTCGGTGAATTTCTTGCTCAAATAGTAAATAGTAGACTCTTTCCTTTTGGTTTCGTCTTGTTGGCCAAGTACACAACCCATTGAGTCTTCCAAGACTGTTATGTAGATGATCAGTGGCCTTTCTTCCACTGGAGGTGATAGAATCGGTGGGTTTAACAGGTATTCCTTGATACCGTCGAAGGCGGACTGGCAGTCTTCTGTACATACGCAGTCCTGATTCTTTTTGAGTAATTTGAAGATTGGCGCGCATGTCGGAGTCATGAGGAATATAAATCTGGAAATGTAATTCAAACATCCCAGGAATCCCCTGACTTGTTTTTCAGTCTTTGGAGAAGGCATTTCTTGAATGGCCTTGACTTTGTCAGGATCAACCTCAATTCCTTTATGGCTGACGATGAACCCTAAAAGTTTTCCTGAACGGACACCGAATGTGCACTTATTGGGATTCAAGCAGAGTTTGTACTTTCTCAGACGCTCGAATAGTTTTGATAGGTGGGTCACATGCTCCTCTTCTGTCTTAGATTTGGCAATCATATCATCGACATACACTTTTATTTCTTTATGCATCATGTCGTGAAACAGAGTTCTCATGGCCCTTTGATAGGTTTCCCAGGCGTTTTTCAAACCGAACGGAATTACCTTGTAACAAAAAGTGCCCCATGGGGTGATGAATGAAGTTTTCTCCATATCTTTCGGTGCTATTTTGATTTGATTATAGCCCGAGAGTCCATCCATAAAGGAGAAGACTTTGAACTTCGCTGTATTGTCTACCAGCATGTCAATATGTGGTAAGGGAAAGTCATCCTTTGGACTGGCCTTGTTCAGATCCCTATAGTCTACACACATTCTAACATTTCCGTCCTTTTTCGGAACTGGTACTATTTTGCTAACCATTGAGGATATTCTGATGTGGCGAGGAAACCCGCGTCAATCTGTTTCTGTACTTCCTCCTTGATTTTGATGGCCATGTCTGGGTGAGTCCATCTCAACCTTTGTTTTACTGGCGGACATTCCGATCTCAACGGTAAATGATGCTCCACGATGCTGGTATTCAACCCTGGCATGTCCTGATAAGACCAAGCAAATACATCGAGGAATTCTTTGAGAAGCTTTATCAAACCTTCTTTGACAGTTGAACTGAGCAATGCCTCAATCTTGATTTATTTTCTCTCTTCTTCTGAACCCAAGTTGACCGGTTCCAACGGCTCTTTGTGAGGTTCAATGGACCTTTCTTCTTGTCTGAGTAGTCGGGAGATCTCTTCTGGAATTTCGTTGTCAACTTCTTCTTCAGCCTCAAATATTGGGAATTCAAAGTCGGGAGAAGGCATTGGATCGTATGTTTTAATGGGGTTTAAAACAAGCAATCTGCAGGACGTGATGATTGTTTTTAGAAGAGATAGAGAGAATGCAAGAGTGTGTACAGTGTATTTTCTTTGGAAAACTGCTTGTTTTTATTATTGAGTTGTTTTTTAAGATTACCATTTTCTGAGAAAGCAAAAAAGCGAAAACAGCAATAAATGCGGAAATTACATAACGACGTTATTTTATTTATGATCTTTTCGATTCTTGAAACTACAACCCTATAAAACAAAACTCTGTCGCTTTGGGCAAAGCAAAGAGGGAAATTTGCAGAAAGTGAGCCCTATCAAAAACATCTGTTTCACCTGGGCAGGGTGAAAGGTTAAGATAAAGACAACAATTACTTAGACTTATGAACGACTTTCGGAACATCGACAGCAACCCATTGGCGGCGAACTCCTCGGTGAATCACAAAGTCTGGTACCTTCTTTCTTGACTTGTCTTCAGAAATGACGCTAATTTCTGGTGGAGCGGGATCGTTGGAATCTATCTCCCAGGAAGAGTTGTCGTAGGAGGATTCCTCAGTTGTATCTTGCATAGTATTTGTACTCTCAGGCAAATCTCCCCATCCAGTAGGTTGGATGTCTTCGAACCTGATACGAGAGCTTTTAGGAGCGGTGTACTTGACCAAGTAGTCAAACTTGCCACTTGGTTGTCCTAAGGTGTCCCACACTTCTGGAGGAGTCATCCTTTTCGATGACGTTGACCTCATGGAAAGCATAGTTAATGAACTCTAGCCCTGTAATCTTTGCAAATTCATCGTTGTGATGGATACTTTCTGAATGCCCTGAGTGTTGATCCCATGATATGGTGGGGATACAAGTATTCTTTTCTATGATGCTCAGTTGATATGCATCGTAGGGCTGACTCTTTTTCCCCGAGTCTCTTGGATATGGCTGCCATATGGGCAGGCCATCCATTGGGCCATAATAGTCGTGGTCAAAGTTGTCTTTCATTAGAGTGTCCTCCTCTAAAGAGTTTGATGAAGCACGGCATCCTTCCGGATCACAATCTCCGTATATCATTTTGACATCTGACCTTGGTATAAACCTCAGACTCTGTGCGGGATAGTAAAATGGCGTAGGCACCTCTTCCTGAGACATATAACCGTCCTCGTTAAGATAAGACTTCCACTCTTCATCTGTATCGGAAGAATCTCCCTCGTTGATGGTATGGACTTCCTGAGGCACTGGATGAAGGAAACCTCCACTGTGGAAGAAGTCCTGAATGGGATGAAAACTTTCATTGTTAGTAGCAGTCTGGGTACAAGTTGAAGAAAAACCAAGACCCTTCTTTGTTTTGTTATCAGTAGGAATGACAAGTTGTCCCCATCCTTTTGCATTGTTACTTTTGATCACTTCGAGAGCATCTTTCTACGAGGAAATCGAGGTTCCTTTTTCTGATTGGTTGTCATTGCTCACTGAAAGTGCTTGGAACTGGGTTCCTACAACCTCTTATGGTTCTACACAAGTAGACGATGATAAGTTACTCAGGATCAAGGCTTGCTCTCTGCAGACTGTGACTAGTTGGTCGTTCTTGACGAACTTCAGTTTCTGGTGCAGTGTCGAAGTGACTGCCCCAACATGGTGTATCCAAGGTCTTCCTAATAAACTGGTGTACGCTTCCCGGACGTCCATGACCTGGAAAGTGACTTGGAAAGTGTGAGGACCGATAGTTATGGGAAGATCGATTTCGCCGATAACTACTTTCCGAGATCTATCAATTGCTTTGATGATAACCTCACTACCCCACATCGAGGATCCTTTGAATGATAGTCACATTAACGTGGACTTCGGCATGACATTCAGAGCCGATCCTGTGTCTACCAGTACGCTGGCTAAAGCATCATCCTGGCAGTTGACTGTAATATTGAGTGCCATGTTGTGACTTTTTCCTTCTTCAGGCAATTCCTCATCACTAAACCCCAAGTTGTTGCAGGAAGTGATGTTAGAGATGATGTTATCGATTTGTATTATCGTCATATCCTGTTCTACAAAGTCTTGCTCTAAGACCTTCTGTAGAGCCTCCCTGTGAGCTTCGTAACTGAGTAAAAGAGATAACACTGAGATTTTTGAAGGAGTTTACAACAGCAGATCAACAATGTTGTACTCACTCTTTTAGATGAGCTTCAGCATCTCATCGTTGTTCTGTGAAAGGTCGGGACCACTGGACTGACCGACCGGTTGATCTGGAACTTCTGTTTAAGGTTCCTTTTCTTTGCTAAGTTCTCCAACTCCTCGGTTGAAGATTCGACCGCTCCATGTTACTCGACTGATGTCTGCAATATTCACGACGGAGGGTAATGGAAATTCTTTTCCATTCTCAACTGTTGTTGCATAGTACTTGTAAGGGATCGCCTTATCGGACTTGTACAGTACTGGTCCTGGCAGATAGATAATTATAGGAGCCTTATGATTTTTCTGACCATCATAACCAGCCTCAATCGGTTCGAGATTGAGAACCTTTCCACCATCAAGAGGGACTCTTGATTCACGGAGTAAAGGGATTATGGCGCACACATCCTTGGCCATTTCTCGCTTAGGGATCAAGATAACATCCCTGCTTTGATCAAGATGATAGTTTGACATTGAATCAGAGCTTGACCATGGTTGAATTTCCTTATGGTCCAACTGACTTTGAAGGGCTGCTCGCACTAGGTAGCACCCTTGATTATTCTCCGAGCAGACTCTACAGCGCTCATAGTTGTGTGGTGCCACCTGGCCACGTCCGCTTTGTATGTAGTGTAACCTCACTAGGTCTGTTTCCATGGATCGAACATCCTGACTTTGATTCCTAGTAGGGTTCCCATTAGTCATGCTAATTTGTTGTGTGTCTTCATCTAGATAGATTGGAAGCCACCAGTGGTTTATCAAGTGTTGAAGTGTCCTTTGAACGAGTGCACATCCTTGGTTACTCTCACGATATACGCTACAGTTCTGATACTCATGCAAAGTCAGAAAACTGAGCTGGACTTGCTAAGCATGTAACTCCACCAAGCTGGTATTCATCAAGCGAATATCAAAGATTTGAATCATGTTGACCTGACAGGGATTTCTATCACGGTAGTCTTGGATCCATCCAAAATCTATCTGACACTAGAGGGCCTCTTGTATAAAAGAGCATCCCTGGTTGTTTACCGAGCAGACCAAACAGGAATCATAATCGTGTTGAGGCAGATTATGATGCTGGCTTTGCCTTAAGTGCATTGCCACCAAGTTAACATTCATCGCACGGATGTCGTGGTTTTAAATGATGTTGGAATTCGTATAAGTCATGTTGACCCCACGAATTCTCTGATCCTGGATCCAACCTAGATCCAACTGTTCCTGTAGAGCTGATTGCACCATGGAACATCCTTGATTGTCTTTAGAGCAGATATTGCATTGGTGATAATTATGAGGTGGTACATGCCCATATCTGCTATGTCTGCGATGCATCTTGACCAGATTAGCCCTTAATAAGAGTACATCATGAATTTGATAGCTGTGGTTAGACTCTCCTTCTATCAAATTGCCTGCAGCTTTCTCGTGTTGAGGCAATGGGTTCGTCTAAACATTCGAGTTTGTATCCTTGAAGGATAAGACCCCGCTCCTGACAAGCTTTTGCACATCATATTTGAAACTGAGACATTTTTCTATGTTATGCCCTGTCCCTCCTTGATGGTAAGGGCAAGTCTAATCTGCCTTGAACCAAAAAGGCAAATTTTCCGGTACTGTAAGAGGAGACCTGGTTTGGACGTGCCCCTTGACCATTAGTAACAGAAACAGTTCTGCGTACAATATTGATATAGGGTCAAACCCTGGTGGTCGCGTTGTACGGTTGTTGCTGTACTGAGGACGAGCCTGCTGAAGAGGCTGTTGTGTCCTTTGCTGATATTGTTGTTGATTCGGTTGGCTCTGAGCAACCTGAGGTTGATATGTAGGAATAGGCGCAGAGTTGATAGCAGGAGTTATAGCTGCTACTGGTTGGTAACGTTGCCTTTGCTTTCCGAGAGAGATATTGCCAATATCTTGCTCTTTTTACTTAGGGAAAGCACTACCGTATCTTTTGGTATTGCTTGATGGTCCAGCATCTTTAACTAAACGTCCTTCTCAGACAGCTTCCTCGAGACGAACTCCCATGCCCACCATCTCGGTGAAGTCACTGGGCGCACTGGAGACCATTTTGTCATAGTAAAACGAACTCAAGGTTTTCAAGAAGATTTTTGTCATCTCTTTTTCCTCAAGAGGTGGAAAAATCTGGGCGGCAATTTCACGCCATCTCTGAGCATACTCCTTGAAGGTTTCCTTATCCTTCTGCGACATGGCTCTGAGTTGATCTTTGTCCGGTGACATGTCCAGATTGTACTTATATTGTTGAACAAAGGCAGCGCCAAGATCTCTGAAAGTGACGATCTTAGTGCGGTTTAAACTCATGTACCACTTGAGTGCGGCACCGGTTAAAATATCCTAGAAGTAAAGGATCAGTAGCTGTTAGTTCTTTCTGAGTTGACATCCTCCGAGCGTACATTACTAAGTGACTTTGAGGGAAAGAGTTACCCTTGTATTTTTCAAATTCGGGCACCTTGAATTTGAGCGGAACTTTCACATTAGGGATCAAACAAAGGTCTGCAGCGTCCTTTCCAAATAGATCCTGACCGTGAATAGGTTGCAGTTCTTTCTGTATCTCCAGGAATTGTTCCTGGAATTCCTTCATCTAATCATTCATACTCTCATTTCCACCAAAAGGTATCTGTGGAATCTGTCCTTCTGGGACAGTGTGTACCACAGGTGGTGGTACAGTCATCACGGCAGTGACTCTCGGTGCTTTCCTTTCCCGAAGTTTGTAACCTTCAGGAGTTGCTGTCATGCCCCTTGCATCTTCGCTTTCCCGAAGTTTGTAACCTTCAGGCCCAGCGGCTCCTGCTGCAGTTTCCGGATCTTCCATGATCGGCAGAATATATCCTTCCAAGATATAGTTGAGTGGCATGCCCCAGGGACGATCTTTTGGCATGTTATACCGAGGATCATACTCTTCCACTATGGGCGTAGATGTGATCTCTGAGATCACAGTCCTTTGTTGTTGTATCTGAGCTGCTGCTAGAGATTGCATGTCATTGTGAAGTTTTCTCAGATCTTCTTTCAGAGTGTCGATTTCTTCTCTCAACCCTCTATTCTCTTCCTCGAGATCATCCATTTTCTTTTGACGATTGGCCCGAGTATTGTACGAATGAGACAGTTTGATTCTAGAATCGAGACACAACCGTGAGATTCATAGGGAAGAAGAATGTGTTACGTGAGAATGATGAATGATATGCAATGGTTAATTGATTAAATTTTTTGTTAATTAATTAAAAGAAACTTTGACAATTGGATTGCAAATATCAAACAGTGGGGAAACCCCGTTTTATTGAGTTCAAAGATTACGGAAATGGAAATATAGTAATTTACAAAGTGCTGTAAAAGGAAATGTCTAAACTAATGGATCCTGAGTTCTCTCTGAGGAGAGCTCAGGTGCTGGTTCTGGTATTTTCCTTTTCTTTGACCGGGGCTCTTGAGCCATTGTCGGTTTGGCATTCCTTTGTCAAGTGAAAGGAGCGAGCAAATTCCTTTGGTCATCTTGATTCTCAACAGCATGTTACTTTAAAATCTCAATCAGAGCATCTTTTTCTTTTAACAGTTGTTGTATTTTGTTACACTCCACATTGAGAATACGATACTTGTTCCTCCAAGGCCTCTTCTCCTGTTGAACTTTGTTGAGAGTAACCTGAAGTTTTTCCGTATCAGACATAAAGTAAAGGACAGATTCCCTTAATGGAAGAACTTCTTAATGAGGGTATGGCATCCTCAGCTTAAGAGCTCTAGTTTGTATGCAGTGGAGATAAGGATCCACAAAGATACAGTCTGGTTTCCCTATAGACTCTCTTCCTTTCCTGTGAACATGTTTCCAAGCATGCACTATTTCTGTCTTTAGTGCCCTGTCGTTTTCTCCTTCCTTGAAGAAAAGACCTTCCAGATAAGCATTACGCGGGACATGCCTCATCGGGTATCCGAATTGACGATGAACTAAAACTGGATGATAATTGATTCCTCCTTTAATTCCTATGAGGGGTACATTAGGGAAGTTTCCACAATGTTCAATGATCCTGATCCCGTCATAGATTTGATTGTACCAATCGATGTCAGAGTTGGTAAGAGACATGATTCTCTGCAACCAACGTAAAGTATTCCTTTGATCCCAAAATGCAGCAGACTTAGGTAAATTAGAAGTGAACCATTTGTATAGCAAGGGTAAATAACATGTGATCATTCCTCCACTGTACAAATTTCTTAAGTGTACAAAATGATAAGCATCTGCGAGCAAGGTCGGTACGAGGTTTCCAATTAGAAAAATCTTAATGGCATTGATATCAACGAAGCTATCAATGTTGGGAAACAGAAATAACCCGTAGGAGAGCAAAGCAAATATGCTTTTGAAAGCAGGCACATTCCCTATACTAGCAAAGTACATGGCTTTCTTTATCAAAAACTAGGCTGACAGACCTTGGATTCCACCCTTAGCGGTCATGTGAGTCCTGACTTCTGACTCGTCCAAATGGATTGCTCTTGCAATGGTCTGATCTTTTGGAATTTTTCCAGTCCAGAAAAGGGAGATTGGTCAGTAATAGGTAAATCAATCAGGTGAGAGTACTCCTCCAGTGCTAGTGCTAACTGATAATCTGGGAATATGAAGCAATGATAAACCAGATCGTAGAACTGGATGAGTGTGGACGGGATTTCTTCAATTACATGGACCCTTAACGGAGACAGCAATCCTCCGTACTTAGCTCTGAAAGCATCAGGGTTGGTGTTCATCCTCGCCAATCCTCTTAAATCCTCTAATTTTGGAACCTTGAAGGTATACTTGTGAGTCTTTCTTCTACCGAAATCCATAACGCAATCTTTCTCTCTGACATTTGCAATCATTATTTCAGTTTAATTCGAAAAAGAGAGACTAGAAAAGAAGATTTTTTCTTTGTTTTAAATGTTTTTTAATGAAACGAATGTATGAATTCAGCACACAAAAATATAGAAACAACATGGGGTCAAAGGTTCGGTGTCATGAAGTCAAGGCTCTACCCACCCCCAAAGGTTTTACTGGTGATTTTTTGTACCTGTCTGCAAAATCATTGACCCCTCTTGGGATAACAACAGCAGGCTGGAATCACCCGAGTGAGCTAATGTATCTTAGAGTAATCTCAAATGAGGGTAGTATCACGTGACAACTATTTTCGATAGCTTTCGCACTACAAAATAGTAACATTGTCTTAGTCTACTAAAATCCTCAGCTTCTCAGATAACCCAATCGAACAATCTGCTTTCAACAACTGAAGTCGTATAGGCATTGAATCCGCAAAGGGTATCTCCACTTATTTGATGGTCTACCGGGACCTCTTATTTGGGATTCACTCCCTGTAAGATTACCCGTCTCGTGCCATCACCTATCTTAGGTGTATACTCAATCTTTCCAGATGCGGCATCACCTGCAGTCCCATTAGCAGAAAAATAAACACGGATATCAAGTAGTAAAAGCAATATATATATATATATATATATATATATATATATATATATATATATATATATATATATATATTCATACCTAAAGCTAACATCCTAGACCTCTTAGGAGCTATAATAATCCTAGTCCTAAACAATAAAATGCGTCCCCAGTGAAGTCGCCATTTTACTGTAGCGAGCGATTTTTGTCGGTGACGCGACCACCTTATCGCTGGGTTTTCCTCACCGTTGCGGTGAGGAGTGGGTGCTACTTTCTGATTTCTTATTTATCCCGTGAAGCTGGAAGGGAAAGGGAAGGTATCTAAAACTAACCTTGTACGCGAATGTCTAACAGGACAAACGCTTAAAGAGATTGGAGGGTTCGGGGTCAGGTTATACAATAGGGAGTTGTCAATTACCCATCCTATATGTGGTTATCCACAGGATATTAGCTTTAGGTTTTGCTTTGTATTTGATCGTGTTTATCTATTAATGGGTTGGGAAAGTTTCTTGGGAAATATGATAGAGTGAGATTGAGTTTTTTGTTGATGTTTTTGGTAAGGTGTTGGACCTAAGTTTTGATTGATGTATGTAGGTATTGGACCTAGAGTTTTTTATTAGTATGCTCGCTAAGATTTCGCAATCTTATGCCTACGTATTCCCATTTAAACGAAACAGGGAAATCAGAGTAATCGTAGTTCCTCCTATTCTAAGGGAGGAAAAAGATGTTTTGGTGTCTTGTTCAAAGCCCAAGACAGAAGCTAAAAGGAGTATTTGTATCTTGTTCAAAGCCCAAGATTGAAGCTAAAAGGTTGACTGAAAGAGAATTTGTCATCTCTAAAGAGGGATTATTTATTTTTATGTACCTTGATCAAGGCCCAAGGTTGAAGCTAAGAGGTTGATTGACTCCACTGGGGAAGTCCTTATACAAAGGCTAAGAGAAGGTTGTATGAGACCGACTCAACAAGAGAGTGGATATATTGGTGTCTTGTACAAAGCCCAAGACGGAGGCTAAAAGAGACTGACTCTTTGGGGATATCATTATATGAAGCCTAAGAGGAGGCTAACTCCGCTGGGAAGGTACTTATCTGTCTTGTATGAAGCCCAAGATTGAGGCGAAAAAGGATTTGACTCAACAAGAGAGTGCTCTTATCTGTCTCGTACAAAGCCCGAGATTGAGGCTAAAAAAGGGTTGACTCAACAAGAGAGCGATCTTATCTGTCTCGTACAAAGCCCGAGATTGAGGCTAAAAATGGTTGACTCAACAAGAGAGTCTGAAAATAGGTTGACTCAACAAGAGAGTCTGAAAAGGTGATTGACTCAACAAGAGAGTCTGAAAGGGTGATTGACTAAACAGGAGAGTCTGAAAAGGTTAGCTTCGTTGGGGAGAATCATTGTACAAAGCCCAAGAGGAGGCTGACTTTCCTAAGGAAAGGATCATTATACTAAGCCTAAGAGGATGCTATCTTCTGTTGGGAATTGTTGAGATCCTGAGGCAGGTCCAAGTGGGGAATCAACTCTTGCAAGGGAATACAGAAGAGTTGATAGATCAGATACCTTAAGGTTCTGATTTGAGATAGTGTTATATGATGATAAACTGACCCTGGCTTGGGGATTTTAGGAGAGAGAGAGAGAGAGAGACTGGGTTTTAGAACCCACAAGTTTTAACTCCGCTGGAGATTAATCTAGAATCTGGGGTTTCTTCCTAAGTTTGTAGGGTACTTGAGAATGTCTTTGAGACTCAAGGGGATTTAGACTGTCCAAGTCTATTAGTGTGGTCTATCTTTGTACAATGCCCAATAGGAGGCCGACTCATTTAAGGGATGAGTATCAACCCTAAAATTGGTTTGAGGGCTTTTGTGACTCTTTTAAGAAAGACAACTCTAGTAAAGGATGACTAAGTTATGTACTATACCTCTAAAAGGGGTTGTGAGGGTCCTTGTATGAAGCCCAAGATAAGGCATGAGAACTTTTAAGAAGCCGACGGGTCCTTGTACGAAGCCCAAGAGGAGGCGGGGATGCTTTTAGGAAGTATGTGGGTCCCCAAACCAAGAGAAGTTCAAGAAATGCAATTCACAGAGAAGAGATCATTCTAGGAAAGTTCGAGTATTTGGAAGAAACTCAAGAGATGCTATTCACGAAGAATAGATCAACTCTGGGGAGTAGAATTTCTTTGACACTTTCTAAGGGTGACAGTCTGAGAAAAGGTTCACCAAGAATACTGCCTTCTCTCTTTGTTCCATATTGATTAACCCCAAGAGAAGGGAAGACTGTATTTGGAAATCCTATGGGGATCTAATTTTGTTTGTATTTAAGAGTGACCAACATGGCTTTACTTAGTTCTAGACCTAGTTGCTGGGGAAAACTCTAAATAACTATACTAGTATATATACAGTTGATATATGACAAGTATTTAAAGGAGTATGAAAGAATACTAACCATGCGTAGCTTCCCACAATACAGTTATATATAGTTTACATGTATTTAAAAAAATGAAAGAAGACTAACCATGCGCAGCTTCCCACAATACAGTTATATATATTAAAGCGAGTAAATGAAAGCGGATAAAAACTTACAGGTGAGCAAGCTTCCGTGTTGTTTTGTTAGTTGTTCAGAGACATTAAAGAAAGTTTTGATAACAACTGTATATTTGAACTTAAATCAAAGGGGAAATTGTTTTGAAAAGATTGTTGGGGCTTATACTCAAAGAGAGGCCCAAGGTTTAACAGTGATCACACCGTTGTTTCGAATATCGTATCGGGAGTTATTCAACGACTGAGGCCTAAAGAGGTTTTCTGTACAAAGGTATGGGTCTTACAACTCAAGGAGAGGCCCAAAGATTATTTTGAAAAAGAAAGATGGGACTTACAACACGAGGGTTGGCCCAGATGGTTTGTTCGAAAACGGCGATCGCGCCGAGGTTTTTGAAAGTACAGTGGGTCTTATACAATGTCTGAGGCCCAACAAGGTATCTTATTTACAAGGAATGGGTCTTACACTCTATTAGAGGCCAAAAAGTGTTTTTGCACAAGTGATGGGGCTTACAACTCAAGGAGAGGCCCAGGGTTTATTGTTTAAAAAGACGACGATCGCGTCGAACTTTTGAAAATGTATAACGGGACTTATACAATATGTGAGGCCCAAAAATTGTTTATTTACAAAGGGGTTGGGTCTTACACTCTCTCAAGAGGCCCAAAAAGATTTTGAAAAAGAAAAGTGGGACTTACAACACGAGGGTAGGCCCAAAAATAGTTTTTCCTCTGAAATGGCGATCGTGCCGAGATTCTTTTAACGCCGAGGGACTTATACAATATCTGAGGCCCAAAGATTTTGGTTAAAAGGGGATTGGGTCTTACACTCTATTAAAAGCCCAAGAGTGTTTGAAAAAGATTGATGAGGGTTGAATTAATCAAAACCCTAATTTTGTTTAAAATGTAATTAATTTTGTTTAAAAATTAATAAAAATTATTGAAAACATGTGAAAATGAGTGGTGCTCTTGGATCAATGCTTCAAAATTCATGTTTTTATCCACAAAATGATTGAAAATCAATTAAGTTTGGAAAATCAAGAAGGAAAAAATATTTTAAATGTTAAAAACAAATAAAAATTAATTCTTTTGCAAAAATATCAAGTATATGAAATAAATAATATTTTTGGGAATTTTTGGTAAAATAAATTATTTTAACATTTTTGTGAATTATTAAAAAAAGAATCAACTCAAAATCATTAAAATTCAGAGATAAATTAATTTTTGAATCAATTAAATAAAATCACAAAATTCAAATATTTGAATTTTCAAAAAAGGCGCCAAGAACAACACCAAGAACACGCGCGTGTTCCGATTTACCCAGATTTGCATTTTCTCATCAATCTCACTGAATACTTGATGAAATCACACAAACCACATATCAATCTTCTCGTTTTCACCTCACGATCATGTCTATGGTCTTTAATTTCATTTATTTTAAGCATGGAATAAGAAATCAAAGAGAAACCTCAAGAATCCTAAATTCTGCATGAAGGCTCAGAAATTCCACACACGATTCATACAAGGCAATGAATAGAGGGGAAACATTCTATGCATGATTATGAACATTTGGCAAAAGTATTATGCGAGGAAATATGCATAGATTAAGAGATGACCAAGTTTAGGCTTACTTGAAGGTCGTGGCAGCAAGAGCAATCTGATTTTTGAGCTGGAGGTGTTACGGATGAGTTGTGATGATCTGAACAGCTTCCCTACACCATATGGAGTGTGTTTGAATGTTTGGACTTGGTTGGAAATGCTTGGATCACTTCATGGCATCTCAGCTGCATATAGGCTTCAAGTGGATTTGGAGCTTTGTGATTTTGGTGTTCCAGATGGCTGAAAGTAGTTTGATCATCTCAGGTATGATGTATATGAGGTGTTAGAGCAATTGGTTTGAGTGGAATTGCTCTCTACTAAAAAATTTGATAGTGACTTGCTAAGAAAGGCATTTTTTTAGAGTGAGAGGATGATTTTAAGAAAGGAAAGTGTTATAGGCCTTTGGTGTACTTAAACTGATCAGAAATGAGGTCTATTTATAGTGTGTCAAGTTTGTTTTACAAGGAATAGGGAATGGCAACTGCAGCAGGCCTTTGGCCAATTGGATCACTTTGGAATCTCAAGTCTCCTCTAGCCATTGACTTGAGATTAGAGCACAGGCCTATGGTTCTCTGATTCAAGGATAAGGCTTGACTGAAGTGTTCATCTTTGCTCTGATACATGCCACCTCTAAGCATCCATTGAATGCTCCAAAACAAAATTGGAGTCTTGAAGCATCTTTGGCTTTTAGGGGTGCCAAACCTATATGTAGTTCCAAAGACTTGGGAGGCTTATGGATCAGTGTTTGTCCCTCCTTGGTCTCCCTTTGAGGTGTGCAGACAGATAAACTTGTTTGTCATTTGCGCAAATTGATCAAATCGAGCCAATGTGCACAAATATGCTTTTTCATGACAGTTGCAGCTGTCATAATTCTTAGGCCAGATGGAATTTGATGGAGTTCTTGGCCATTTTGGAAAGCTCTCATATGATACAACATATGTGTGATCATAGTTTGTCTTGACACTTTTTGAATCCAAGTGAAAAATGCCCCTACATTTTGAAAAATGTGAAATAGATTCTGACTTAGTGAAAATATCAGAAGTGGATATTCACCAGAAAATCAAAAGTATTACAGGTTATCATACGGGAGAATGATAAGGAATAGCTGTCTTGGATTGTGGGGTGTCTATCTCAGTTGCCGGCCTTGGTAAGGTCAGTGGAAAATCTTTCAAAGGGGATACTGCCCTTGGCTGCAAGTCATGCTAGTAGTGGATCAGTTTGGCAGCTGTGAAGTTCGGGAGCATGCATACGATATCTGACATCGTTATAACAAACTAAGGGGCCATGTGCGTCTCTTTGAGGAATGTGAAGCATTCTGATTCAATTGGTTTGTGCCTCAAGCAGCTGGAGGTCTATACATGAGAATTCAAGAGGAGTTCGTGTGGTGTGTAGATGGTTGCAAGAAGAGGGGGATCAATGGGACTTTGATCTTAAGCCAAGAGTTTGTTATGGTAGGATTATGATCCTTATATATTTCCTCATGGGTAGCATGATGGTGATCATGTGTGAGTGATTATTGGTTCTTGTCATAAGAAGCAATAAGAGAGTTGATGATTGTGTTCAGCAGGTGGCTTGAACTGAGGGTGCACTCTTGAAGACATAAAGATGTGTCTTATGTTTTCCATTCATTAGCTAGGTGTTCTGTGGAGGAGCACTGGTTACCTTAGATAGGGGGAGTTGCTCATTGATCTAAGATGTTTTACTGGGAGGGTGCAGTTGGAGTTCCAGTTTGCATTATGCGTCAAGCAAGCTGTGATTATGTGTCCATCCTGGGAGGATGAGATGTCAAGAAGGATGTCTTGACATTCTTGTATTGTTACAAGTTGTGGGAGACTTGGCAGTGTAAGTTAAATGGTTCTTATTGGATGCTTAAGAATCATTGATTGAGTCTGGGGGAATTTACTTTTCTCTGCAGACTGTGATCACAAAACTATGAAGATTTTGTTCAATACAGATATTTTCTTTAACATTGTTGGGTATGACATGATCGAGGACGTCATTGTAGTAAAGAGTGTCTGGAGAATCTCTGACAGTCTGATGACAAAGGAACTGATTCCATCTTGGGAAAATGCTTGGGGTGTATACTTGTCAGAAGGACATGAAAAATCTTGTCCTTGAATATGCATTCACATGTGTTGGGACTTGTACTTTAAGAAGATCAGTCCAAAAATGAGTAAAGACATAAAGACCGGGTAGTGGTCGATACAATTCAAATAAGGGGATCTCAAAATTCTTCTTACTCATCGCTGTATCACTCTTACTGTTGTCTTTATGGCTTGTATAAGGTTCTGGGTGAGCACTCTTTGGATCTGGATATACCTTGGTAATATTTGTCAAATTGTGTCTAAAAAGGGGGAGCGTTTTGCATATTCTTTCTCATGTACTCCATCACAGGTAAGGTATAGGCCTTGAAATTATTTGGAGTCCTCACTGCATGCACCATCGATCTAGAGTTTTACCGTGCATATGTGTTTTAGCCAAAATTTGCCAAAAAGGGCGAGATTGAAAGCTTTGGGGTTTTGAACAAATTTTGGTAAAACATAAATGTTAACTCAACAAGGAGATCAAGCTAAATAATTCTGCTGAAGACATGATGTCGAACAAGATGTCTTAACATGCATCTTGACATCCTGGACTGAATGGCTTAAGTTAGTTTTTAATCTGCTGCAACACTCAAAGAGAAATTACTGCATGGATCAAGGACAGAAGATTGAAGCCCAAGGAAGCAGAAGCCTATAAATAAAATACTTAGACCTAGGTTTTAAAATGCCTTTAGTACACCTTGTGTAACCTTGTTTTCTTCCGTAAGAAACAAGGGTTTAGGGTTTTGAGAGTCGTTGGCTCTCTAGGTTGTAAGTCTCCCTTTGTATCGTTTGATGCACTGTGGTAGATATAGGTGTTGCACAGATCCATAATCCTTGAGGTATTGGATTGTGTATTGTTTTTGGATGAAGCTTTTAAGAAAATCTTAGTTAGCTTATTTATCAAGAAAGCTTGACAGATTTCTGTATTGACAGGGATGATGTAGAAATCACAGTTGGTGATTAAGGGAAGTGAGTGGGGTATCTTATATCAGGGTTGTAAACGTTTGAGTTTAGCCTTGGTAAAGATGTTCATTGGGTAGATATTAGGTATAAATTTGTAAACGGAGGAGTTTAACTTTGTAACAGTTCCACAGATAGTGGAGTCTTCTTCCTGGATTGGTATCCCCCAAATGTAGGTGAATTGCACCAAACTGGGTTAACAATTGTTGTGTTCTTTATCATTCTGCAGATTTATAGTTTCTATTAGGGTTCATGATGGGCATATTGGATCAGATGTCATGACATCTGTGATTGTGCAGTTCTGATATTCAAGGTATCAGTCTGCTGTTGCACCTCTGAGTTTAAATGATTATGTAGCACAATGTCTTGACATGTGTTAGGACATCTGCTATTTGCATAGGCCAGAATTTCAATCAAGCAAATAGATTGGTAACGAATAATAAAACAAATAAGACCAGCGTTCTGAATCATCGGTGTTACACATCAGAGCAGACACCGACACAACGAAATTAAAAAGAAAACTCCATCTTCACTAACTTCAACTCCGCATTAATCCTGCTTATCTGCACGTTACCCACGTAGAGGTAACATTCAAACAGAAGGGGTGAGATTCTCAAATCAACAAAAGAAATGCATAATATAAATATGAAAGCATAAAAACATTAGACAATTCACCCTATCATCCCAACATCGGCACAAATAGCATTTTCCACACAAGCAGACAATCATATACACCACAACACAACACAATGCAATGCAATGAGAGCCACGACTCAACTCAATGCATGTGGTACCAATTCGATCCCTTTTTCATGATCATAATTCCCGTCGAAATTTCTAAATCAGTCGCTCACACCCCACATGGGCACACGACGTCCGTGATCGCTCACACCCCACATGGGCACACGATCACCTCAACAACAACAACAACATGATTCTATTTCAAGGAATTCGGATAAGACGCTCACACCCCACATGGGCACACGACTTATCACAAAACTTATGCAACATGACATGCATACAACGACAACATACAACCACAACTAAATGTATATGACTAACAATCAGTTAATACATCACGCCACAACTATCCAACACACAGCATGTACCTGCCAACTCATACAACAATAGCAAGCCACAACTACAACACGCGTACACACCTCTGAATTCATCATTTCAACGTGCAACAAATAACCACATACACGAAAACCCAATTAACGTGTCAAATTGTTGGAATTCTGGTACTGAAATTAATATTAAGAAAAAGTATATGAACCCAGCTTTCCAACGCTTCGAACGGCGACTGAAACGGACCTACGAATAAAAAGATATGAATTTTTAAAGTTTTAGAAAGTTCGGTTAATCTCAGCTCTGCTCACCTGATGCTCGCCCAGCGAGGCACCAGCGAATTCACTTTTTCCTGGCGAAATCTCCTTTCGCCTGGAAAATTCTCCTTTCTCCCCATGCTCGCCTGGCAAAGCAGAGGCGAATTTCCTTCCCCCACACAAATTCCAGAAACCCCTATTTTCACCCTTCGTTCGCCTCTCAGTTCGCCTGGCGACCTTCCTGCGAATCCACTTTCACCTGGCGAAATCCCCATTCGCCTAGTGAAACTGCACGAATAACCAATCCTGCGATTGCGATTCTGCATGATTCAGACATCAATCCTTCTCCGATTTCACTCGTAATCAGTCCAAAAACACACATACAATCACAGATTATCACATAAACAAACAAGAATACATACACTACGATTCAACCGGTAAATTTATGCATTTTTCCTCTTATCAAAACCTCCGACACGTAAAAACCCCAATCCCAAATCGACACAAATGACATATAGGGATGGTCCCAATGGTTTATCTACCCTCATACATACATTATACAACCCTTAAGAGATTAAAGAACCCCACCCTTACCTTGGATGAAGATTCTTCAGATGCTCTCTAAGCCCTAGCTCTGCTTCCCTTTCCCTTTCCTATTTTCTTCAGAATACGATCAATCACCACAAATGATTCTCTCTTTTCCAATTTCCTCTTTTTCCTATTATAACCCTTAGACCCCTAATATGCTTTTCCTTCTTTACCCTTACTAATCCTCGTGAATGGACCACCTTACCCTTATCATCTCTCCGCTCATATTATCCAATCTTCAAATAAATTATATAGCTAAACTAATTATTATAAATCTAAATAATTCAAACTAAATTATTTAAATTAATAATTACTCACTATTCACACCACATATCTCTATACAGTTGGTCATACACCCTGTGACACCTTATTCTTTATAATTCTAAGGTCACTACCCCATACTAAGGGTAACCCAACCTCAACCAATACACACCCAATCATACACAAACACACAACATTATTCAATTTTAATTACGAAAAATAATTAAAATAAATCGGGGTGTTACAACTCTCCCCCACTTAGAATATTTTCGTCTTCGAAAATTTACCTCATACGAATAACTCCGGATACGACTCTCGCATTCTGCTTTCTAACTCCCAAGTTATATTTCCACCGGCAGAGCCTCCTAACACTACCTTCACAAGGGTGATCTCTTTTCCCCTCAATTGCTTTACCTCGCGGTCTTCAATCAGTATTGGTAAGGCTTCAACCATAAGGTTATCCCTTACTTCATCATTGTCCATTGGGATCACATGTGATGGATCCGGAACATACTTCCGAAGCTGTGACACATGGAACACATCATGCAAATTTGACAAATTGGGTAGCATCGCCACTCTGTAGGCAACAGGTCCAACTCTTGCGAAAATTTGATATGGTCCAATAAACCGAGGAGTAAGCTTCCTCGATTTCAACGCACGTCCAACACCGGTCACCGGAGTGACTCTCAAGAACACATGGTCTCCTTCTTGAAACTCGAGATCTTTCCTCCTCTTATCATGGTAGCTCTTCTACCTACTCTGCGAAGTTTTCATCTTTTCCCGAATCAGTTTCACCTTTTTAGTAGTCTGCCGAACAATCTCAGGTCCAAGTACTACACTCTCACCAGATTCATGCCAACACAAAGGCGTCCGACACCTTCGTCCATACAAAGCTTCAAAAGGCGCCATTCTAATACTGGAATGACAACTGTTATTATAAGTGAACTCATTCAACGGAAGATGGCTATCCCAAGCACCTCCCTGCTCAAGTACACAAGCCCTCAACAAATCCTCCAAAGATTGTATAGTCCTCTCCGTCTGTCCATTTGTCTGCAGATGATAAGCCGAACTTAATCTCAGTTTCGATCCCAAAGCTTCTTCCAGACTCTCCCAAAATCTAGAAGTGAACCTTGGATCTCGGTCCGACACAATACTCAATGGAACTCCATGCAACTTCACAATTACTCGAATATAAATCTCTGCCAACTTCTGCAAAGGAAAACTGATATTAATCGGAATAAAATGTGCCAATTTCGTCAGTCTATCCACCCCTACCCAAATGGAATCATGTCCTCTCGGCGTATTAGGCAACCCAGTCACAAAATCCATAGAAATGGTGTCCCACTTCCACTCTGGAATATCTAACGGTTGCATCAAACCAGCATGTTTCTGATGTTCCACCTTCGACTTCTGACAAGTCAAACAAGCATACACAAACTTAGCCACATCACGTTTCAATCCAGGCCACCAAAATATTTTCTTCAAGTCTCGATACATCTTCGTAGCTCCTGGATGGATACTCAATCTACTCCTGTGACTTTCTTCTAGAATCATTCTTTTCAATTCAGGATCATCAGGAATACAAATCCTATCACAGAATCTCAACACACCTTATTCATCTACTCTGAATTCATTACCTTTCGCTCGCTCATTTCCAATCATCAAATCCACCAGTTTCACATCCAACTTTTGACCATCTCTGATACTATTAATAAATTCATTGCTGATCTTCAGTATACCCAGCATCACACTATGCGATGTCTGCTCACAAACCAAACTCATATCTCTGAACTGTTCAATCAATTCTAACTCTTTAACCATCATAGCAGACATATGCAACGTCTTTTGACTCAAAGCATCAGCCACGACATTAGCTTTACCAGGATGATAGTTCAAGCCAAAATCATAATCCTTTAAGAACTCTAACCACCTTCTTTGTCTCATATTCAACTTCTTCTGATCAAACAGATACCTCAAGCTCTTATGATCACTATACACTTTAAATCTGGAACCGTAAAGATAGTGCCTCCAAATCTTCATTACGAATACCACTGCAACTAATTCTAAGTCATGAGTTGGGTAATTCCTCTCATGGACCCTTAACGGTCGCGAAGCATAAGCCATAACCTTACCATCCTGCATTAACACACCTCCTAAACCCATCAAAGAAGCATCGCAATACACTACAAACAGTTCTTTAGGTCAATGAAACTCTTCTCACAATGAACATCCCACACAAACGCCTTACCTTTGCAAGTCAACTGAGTCAACATAAGTGCCAACTTCGAAAAGCCTTCAATAAACCTACGGTAGTAACCAGCCAAACCCAAAAAGCTTCTAATCTCAGTCACCGACTTCGGAGACTCCCACTGTAGAACTGCCTCCACCTTGGATGGATCCACATCAATACCATCACCTGAAATAACATGACCAAGAAAACTTACCTCTCTCAACCAGAATTCACACTTAGACAACTTAGCATAGAGCTTCTTTTCTTTCAACACCTGTAGCACGATCCGCAAATGTTCAGTGTGTTCCCCTTCTGATTTAGAATAGATTAGAATATCGTCAATAAAGACAACCACAAATTGATCTAAGTAAGCATGAAAAAATCGATTCATATACTCCATGAATACACCAGGTCCATTAGTAACTCCGAACGACATCAATACATACTCATAGTGTCCATATCGAGTCCTGAAATCCATTTTCTGAATATCTTCATCTTTTACCCGTATCTGATGATAACCCGACCTCAAGTCAATCTTGCTAAACACACGGGCACCCACTAATTGATCCATCAAGTCATCTATTCTCGGAAGTGGATACTTGTTCTTAATCGTCACTTTATTCAGTTATCTATAGTCGATACATAATCTCATACTGCCATCCTTTTTCTTCACCAACAATACTGCAGCTCCCCAAGGTGATACACTTGGTCTCACAAATTTCTTTTCTAATAACTCTTCCAGTTGCTTCTTTAACTCTGTTAATTCCGATGCCAACATCCTGTATGGTGCCATAGAAATAGGTCTGGTACCAGGGACAAGATCAATATCAAACTCCACTTCTCTCTTTGGCGGTACATCAGTAATATCATCCGAAAACACTTCAGGAAATTCACGTACTACGCGCAACTCATTAATCACCGACTCCCTCTCCACTGACAAGGATGCAAACAATATAAGCACTTGAGCTTCTTCATCTAAGAGCTCTCTCAACTCTCTAGCAGGTAGAAAACCATTTTCTTCCTCTTTTTCAGGAGCAAGAAATTGCACCGATTTGTTAAAATAGTTAATGTAAACATGATTAAACTCCAACCAGTTCATACCCAAGATCACATCGAGACCTCCCAACGGTAATAAAATCAGATCCACACTGAAGTCCTTATCAAAGATCGATAGTGGATAATTCAAACAAACTAGAGAAGTGGTCACTGATCCCTTTGCAGGAGTTTCGACAACCATCTTGATCAGTGGTTTTCATACGTTATTTCGCTATTTGTTTTAGTTACTATTTTGTTATTGATTATTTGTTTTATATCTCTTTTACCATATTTTATGCCTTGCTTGTGTTCTTTAGTATTTTTAGGTTCACATAAACATTCAGGAAGAATCAAGCGAAAAATCAAGAAAAATTGCAAAATGCGGATTGAAATT
This sequence comes from Lathyrus tuberosus, assembly GCA_022829125.1. Classification (NCBI taxonomy): domain Eukaryota; kingdom Viridiplantae; phylum Streptophyta; class Magnoliopsida; order Fabales; family Fabaceae; genus Lathyrus; species Lathyrus tuberosus. The sequence goes on along the minus strand of JALAZF010000502.1, from coordinate 2,443,323 downwards.
TGATTGAAGACAGTGGGCTGACACGGGTGCCCGTGTCGCTTGACACGGCCCGTGTTACCAGGTCTGGAGCAGCACGTATATGTAATTGAAGATGAGGGCTGAAGTCAGAGGGCTGACACGGGTGCCCATGTCAGCTGACATGGCCCGTGTCAGCAAGCCTGGGAGAGAAACAAGTTGTACGCAAGAGTCAGAGGGCTGACATGGGTGCCCGTGTCAGCTGACACGGCCCGTGTCACCAAGCCTGGGAGTACCAAATTCGTGATTTTTTCTCATTTGTTGAGTTTAGTGTCCTGAGGGGTATTTTAGGAATTTCACACTGTTATAATTATTTTGGAATTACTTAGGCAAGGTTTGGAAAAGAGAAGAAACACTTTTTACTTTCTCAAATAATTTACGATAGTTTTATGCGATCAATGAGATTTGGAGAAGAAGATCGTTCATGAGCGGAAGCGATTGAAGAATCATTTTTACTCCGATTAAATTGTAATGTCTACTTTTAATCTTGTTTTTGTTTTTGTTTTGAATATAATGAGAGGCTAAACCCCCCAATGCTAGGCGGTGTCCCTGAATTGTTATGTAATGAACATCTTTTGAATTATTCAATGAGACTATGATTTTTAATTTTATTTTTCTGTTATTTTTTTATTACTAATAATTTTCTAACCTGTGTATGTGAGGTTAGACCTCAGCTGTATTTTCTTTTGACGCAGAACCAGAGAGATCTTTACACGCTAGACGCCGTCAAGCCAAGCAAGAAAGACTGGCAGTGTCAGGTTCAGAACTAATTATTTCTGAGCAAGAAAAAGAAGAAACAGTTTCAGTCCACTCCAAGCACACAGATTTCAGCACAGACTCAGAGCCGAAAACTCTTATTATGGCTGCCGACCCACCAGTAGAAAGACTTCTCGGTGACTATGGAAGAGCAAATGCTCCAACAGTGCGGTTGACAATAGTAAATCAACCAGTCACTGTCGCTTGGAGATGCGTATAAGAGGTTTAAGAGTTGTTTGGTTGCGTGTCCCACTCATAACATGGACGCAACCAAACAAATGCAGAATTTTGTGAATGGTCTCAAGATGAAGACTAAGCAGCTTATCGATACAGTTGTCGGTGGCTCAACCAACTTTACAATAGCCACTGGCATCAAAAAAATAATTGAGGCTATTACAGCAAATGAGCACTTGGAGTTGTATGATTGCAGCGTAAGCCAACCTGAAAAGATTATTGATATGAAACTTACGGAGCAAGTGGTAAAAATGGAAGAACACATTGCGGCTGAGGTAGAAAGGAGGATTAAAAAGATGAATCTTGATACTCAAACCGTGGCACAGGTTCAACCAGTTCAAGCAGTTAATTGTGAAATCTGTGGGGGACCGCATTTTATTGTGCATTGTGTTGCTACCGCGCAATAAGTGGAAGCAACCAACCTTTTGAAACAGAATAACCCTTATTCCAACACCTATAATCCGGGGTGGAGGAATCATCCGAATTTCTCATGGAAAGATCAGCAAGGGAATGTTCCAAAGCAAGGGGTTGCTCTACCTCCGAACCAACCGCAACAACAACAATACCATCCTCAACAACAACAACCTCAGCAGTCGTATACTCAATAATTTCAGCAACAGTTTCAACAACACCCACAACAATTTCAACAACACCCACAACAATTTCAACAGCAGCACCACGAAAAGCTGATTGGGAAATTGTCATTGAAAAAATGGCCGCTCAGAGCTCCCAATTCCAAGAAGAGACGAGAAGTAATCTAAGGAACACAGGTGCTTCCATTAAAAATCTTGAAGTACAGATGAGCCAGATAGCAAGACAATTAGCAAGTTCTCAAAGCCCAGGTGCCTTACCGAGTGCAACAGTGACAAACCCAAGCGATAATCAGAATGTGAATGCCATCATGACTGGAAGTGGTGAGGCAAGTGAGAATTATGAAGAGGTAAGAACTAAAGATGAAGGTTTGATTGAGGTGGACCTAGAAATCCAAAATATCAAAAACCGCAGGAAGAAGTCATATCACCTGTAAATCCACCTGAAAAGAAGAATAAAAAGGAAGATAAATCGGCGATTAAGTTACATTACCCTCAGAGAGTGCGGCAGAAGCATAAAAAAGAGAAGAACTTTGAGAAATTTGTCACAATGTTCGAAAAGTTGGAGGTTAATATGCCATTCTTTGAGGTGCTAGAGCAAATGCCGTTGTATCGGAAATTCTTGAAAGAAGTGATCACTAAAAAGAGACCTATTGAGGAAGATTTGAAAACTGTAAATGAGAAGTGCAGTGAAGTACCACAAAATAGGAGAATCCCCGCCAAGCAGAAGGATCCTGGATCTGTTGCAATACCGTGCATTATAAAAGACAGAAATTTCAAAAAAGTTCTGATTGATTCAGGTGCTAGTGTTAGTCTCATGCCATTATCTATTTATAAAAAATTGGGAATTGGAAGGGTGAGCGATGCGGGAACGAATTTAAAATTTGTAAACCACAGAACTGAGAGATCTTATGGGCTAGCTGAAGATGTGTTGGTGACGGTCGGTGAATTTGTCTTTCCAATTGACTTTGAGATCATGGATATTCCAGAAGATGAAGAAATCCCTATCATCCTCGGTCGACCTTTCCTGCTCACTAGTCGATGCAATTTCGATATTGAAAAAGGCACGGTGACTTTTAAATCTTTTGATGAGGAAATCACTTTAAAAGTGTTGAATATCAAGAAGCTAAATGTAGGTAAAGGTAAGAAAGCTTCACTTGGAATGATCGAAATGGTGAAAAAAGGCATAAGTACAAAACCCCATCTTGAAAAAGTCTCCGGCATCATATCTAAGGAAGAAGTCTCTCGGGCATGTAGTGCACATGTCAACACTGTAATATCCATTCGTGAAAGCAAGAAAAGAAAGAAAAAGAGACATAGAAGGAAGGATAAGGAAGTGGGAGTTGACTTGAGGCAAGAAGTAGTCCGTATTGCTGAACATGACTGGAGCTCTGTTGCGGAAAGGTTAAGCGACAAAAAGCATAAGTTGAAGTACCCCCCATAGCATTGAGGAGTAACCCGTCGAGCCATGCGACGTTAAACAAAGCGCTAAGTGGGAGACAACCCACGTTTGTCTGAGTAATTATTTTCTATTTGCTGTTTGTTTTTGTTTTGGTTGCAGGAAATAATCCGGATCCTACATGTGTAAACGATGATGTAGCAGTGGTGTGGCATTACCGTCAGCATCATGAATCAGGATCTATGTGAGTGACCTCTCTCGCTCTTGTTCTAACACATTAGGGTCAATGTGTAGTTCAAGTTTGGGGGAGGATTTACTGCTTTTAGTTTTTCCTCTTTGTACAGGTCATGTGTGTTGTTTTTTGAAAACCTCTCTGAATTCTCCCCGAATTAGAACCGTCAAAATTTTTCTTGTGAATACTGTGATTTTGAGATGGTCAAGAAAGTATATTGAGTTGAGGGAAGAGGAGTTAGAACTAGGGACATTGAGAAAGTTTGAAAACTTAGGAATGACTCGAACACCCTAGATTCCTCGGAGTAAGAAAACGAGTCCAACGTGTAGATTTGTGCCATAGTACTTGGATTTGAGAAGTATTCCCCGATTAGTTCATAGTGATAGTCCAGCATGACTAGAAAGAATTGCATGTATAAGGTTGATTGATAGAATGACTTAAGGCACCGAAAAAGTGAATAATACCAATAAAGACAACTAGTCCTTCTAAGTTGGGTACCCTCACCCGGTTACTTAGCCTAACGGCGGTTGAGTCTCAATTGTCGTCCCAAAGTGGACTAATAAACGCCAAAGTGCGAGAAAAAAAAGATAATGGTGCCTAGAAAAACTTTTGACCAATCTTGTACATGCGAGGGAAAACGAAAAAAATGCCTTCATCTGATTATCCGAATGAAATGGGTAGAAAATCGAAGAAAAGACTTAAGCCCAAAGCATAATTGGAGAGGTAACCGAAAAGGGGGATGTAGGTCCGTGGTTTTACCGCGATTTGTGTTTGTGTAATACCTTCGTTAATGGACGATTACCAAGAGAACTAGTTTTCGCCGATCGGAACAAAGGCTCACGTATGAGTACAGACACACCTTACCTTCACAAGTCTTTCATTTGATAAGTACCATTTGATCTAAAATTTTTATGCAAGCTTGTTGCTTGAGGTCAAGCAACGGTTTAAGTTTGGGGGAGTTTGATCAATGATTTTCATACGTTATTTCGCTATTTGTTTTAGTTACTATTTTGTTATTGATTATTTGTTTTATATCTCTTTTACCACATTTTATGCTTTGGTTTTGTTCTTTAGTATTTTCAGGTTCACATTAACATTAAGGAAGAATCGGAGCCAAAAATCGAGAAAAATTGCAAAATGCAGATTGAAATTTGATTGAAGACAGTGGGCTGACACGAGTGCCCGTGTCGACTGACATGACCCGTGTCAGCAGGTCTGGAGCAGCACATATTTGTAATTGAAGATGTGGGATGAAGTCAGAGGGCTGACACGGGTGCCCGTGTCAGCTGACACGGCCTGTGTCAGCATGCCTGGGAGAGAAACAAGTTGCACGCAAGAGTCAAAGGGCTGACATGGGTGCCCATGTTAGCTGACACAGGCCGTGTCAGCAAGCCTCGGAGTACTAAAATTGTATTTTTTTTCTCATTTGTTGAGTTTAGTGCACTGAGGGGTATTTTGGGAATTTCGCACTGTTATAATTGTTTTGGAATTACTTAGGCAAGGTTTGGAAAAGAGAAGAAACACTTTTTACTTTCTCGAATAATTTACGATAGTTTTATGCGATCAAGGTGATTTGGAGAAGAAGATCGTTCATGAGCAGAAGCGATTGAAGAATCATTTTTACTCCGATCAAATTGTAATGTCTACTTTTAATCTTGTTTTTCTTTTTGTTTGAATATTATGAGAGGCTAAACCCCCCAATGCTAGGGGGTGTCCCTGAATTGTTATGTAATGAACATCTTTTGAATTATTCAATGAGACTATGTTTTCTTACCTTAATATTTTGTTATGCAAATTATTTAACATTTTTTCGATCGGATAAATTTGGAACGATTTACGATTAGGGATTTGGCCTGAAAAACCAAAATATTATTTTTGCGTAATAACATTACGGTAGATATTGCCTATGAATGGGGATATCCTGTAGTGACTGATAAAACCTTGTTAGAACTATTGCTTGATGTTCTTCTTTGAATGCTGAGGAATTAGGGTTAAGGGAGAATTTCAAAGGTTTTTCGGTTAAGGAATTTAAGAAAAATATTATTGAGGTTCAGTAAAATTAAGGTTTTGAGGCATGTCTCTTTGATAATAATTTAGGGTTCTTACTGAGCAATTCATACACCTTTCCTAGCATATTTTCTCATAATTGTTAAAGTCATTTCATTATTCTGCTTATTTCTTTCTGTCATTAGAATTATTTCAAAACCACCAAACAAAACACCCCAAGGATATTTTTGTTTAATTGAAATAACACCTGTACTTACAATTGCACGCAGTCCTCGAGAGATCGATTCCGGGGATAACCCCGACTATTACTACATTGGTAAAAATAATACACTTGCTATTTTTCCGATCATATCTCTCCCTTCATAGGAGAAACGACAAGGCCTAGCCTTCTCACACAATCAGCAGCAATAAAAGAGTGAGTAGCACCAGTATCAATAATAGCAATCAAAGGCGTATTATTAATATAACATATACCTTTGATCAATCTGTCATCACTGGAAGTCTGAGTCCCTGTCAAAGTGAACACCTTTCCTCAAGTCAAAGCTTGCTTTGGTTTTTGGCAACGAGTACTAATATGACCCTATTTTCCATAGTTGTAACAAGTCACTACATTCACTTTGCAGTCCGCAATCAAATGTCCTGCCTGCCCGCACTTGAAGTGTTTATTCACATCACTCGTGCACTCACTGACACGATGACTTAGTTCACCACACCTGTAACACTTAAGAGGAGCAGGGGCGTCTCCCTCACTTGGCTTCTTGCCATCAGCGTGTTTCTGTTTACCTTTCTTAGCTGGAGCTGCATAAGGTTTCCCACGGTTCATCGGTTGTTTTCCCCTCCTCTCGGCCAACCCTTTGTAGTGAGCCGATCGATCCTTGGTATCTTCCTCAAAGATCCTACAACAATCCACCAAATCTGGAAACCTTTTGATTCGTTGATAACCAATCGCCTGTTTGATCTCAGGCTTCAATCCGTTCTCAAACTTGACATACTTTGAGAACTCAACTGTTGCCGCACTGTAGTAAGGGTAAAACTTAGCCAGATCTGAGAATTTGGCAGCATACTCCGTAACCGTCATGTTACGCTACTTCAGTTCCAAAAACTCGATCTCTTTCTTTCCTCAGACATCTTTAGAAAAATATTTCCTCAGGAACTCCCTATTGAATACAGCCCAAGTGATTTCCTCTCCTACTGCCCCCAACAGTTGACGAGTTCTAACCCACCAATCATCCGCCTCTTCAGCCAGCATATGAGTACCTAACTGCACCTTCTGCGCTTCAGGACATTCCATAACCCAGAAGATTCTCTCGATCTCCTTGAGGCAAGCTTGTGCCTCATCCGGATCATATCTTCCTTTGAAGGTGGGCGGCCTGTTCTTCCGAAACTCGTCATTCTCGCTAGCATGAGGCAGGTTATGTACCGCCTGAGCAACAGCCTGCAACGCAACAGCAATAACAACATCGTTCCTTCTAACCATTCTAAATCTGTTACACGTCAATAACAAAACACAATGGTTAAGGAAACGACATCGACAGTAATCAACTATCACACGACAACAACTCGACAACTTGGCCAGACGGATCGACCTGCTCTGATACCACTATGTAACACCCTAAAACCCCCGAGACAATTAATAATAGAAAATCAGAATAAAATAGAACATACAACGTGTAGGATGCTACATTCAACAAACACCTACTCAAGAAATACGATATGTAACACACAGATACCACAACTTCAACCATACTTAATTAATCTCTTCATATAGCAGCGAAATTCAACTAAAACATAACATGTGTAATACCGCATCATCATCATCAAGCAAATGTATTGGTAACGAATAATAAAACAAATAAGACACGCATTCTGAATCCCCAGTGTTACACATCTGAGCAGACACCGACACAACGAAATAAAACAGAAGACTCCATATTCACTAACTTAAACTCCGCACTAATCCTGCTTATCTACATGTTACCCACGTAGAGGTAACGTTCAAATAGAAGGGGTGAGATTCTCAAATCAACAAAAGAAATGCATAATATAAATATGAAAGCATAAAAACATTACACAATTCACCCTATCATCACAACATCGGCACAAATAGCATTTTCCACACAAGCAGACAATCATATACATTACAACACAACACAATGCAATGCAATGAGACCCACGACTCGACTCAATGCATGTGGTACCAATTCGATCCCTTTTTCATGATCATAATTCCCGTAGGAATTTCTATATCAGTCGCTCACACCCCACATGCGCACACGATCACCTCAACAACAACAACAACAACATGATTCTATTTCAAGGAATCCGGATAAGACGCTCACACCCCACATGGGCACACGACTTATCACACAACTTATGCAACATGGCATGCATACAACGACAACATACAACCACAACTAAATGCATATGACTAAAAATCAGTCAATACATCATGCAACAACTATCCAACATGCAGCATGTACCTGCCAACACATACAACAATAGCAATCCACAACTAGATCACGCATATACACAACCGAATTCACCATTTCAACGTGCAACACATAACAACATACACGAAAACCCAATTAACGCATCAAATGGTTGGAATTCTGGTACTGAAATTACTTTTAACAAACAGTATATGAACCCGGCTTTCCAACGCTTCGAACGGCGACTGAAACGGACCTACGGATCAAAAGATATGAATTTTTAAAGTTTTAGAAAGTTCAGTTCGTCTCAGCTCTGCTCGCCTGATGCTCGCCCAGCGAGGCACCAGCGAATTCACTTTCGCCTGACGAAATCTCCGTTCGCCTGGAGAATTCTCCTTTCGCCCCATGCTCGCCTGGTAGAGCAGAGGCGAATTTCCTTCCCCCATACAAATTCCAGAAACCCCTAGTTTCACCCCTCGTTCGCCTCTCAGTTCGCCTGGCAACCTTCCAGCGAATCCACTTTCACCTGGAGAAATCCTCATTCGCCTGGCGAAACTGCGCGAATCAGCAATCCTGCGATTGCGATTCTACACGATCCAGACCTCAATCCTTCTCCAATTTCACACGCAATCAGTCCAAAAACACACATACAATCATATATTATAACATAAACAAACAGGAATACATACACTGCGATTCAACCAGTCAATTTATGAATTTTTCCTCTTATCAAAACCTCCGACACGTAAAAACCCCAATCCCAAATTGACACAAACGACATACAGGGATGTTCCTAATGGTTTATCTACCCTCATACATACATTATACAACCCTTCATAGATTAAAAAACCCCACCCTTACCTTAGATGAAGATTCTTCAGATGCTCTCTAAGCCCTAGCTCTGCTTCCCTTTCCTTTTCCTCTTTTCCTCAGAATACGATCGATCACCACAAATGATTCTCTCTTTTCCAATTTCCTTTTTTTCTTACTATAACCCTTAGACCCCTAATATGCTTTTCCTTCTTTACCCTTACTAATCCTCGTGAATGGACCACCTTTCCCTTATCATCTCTCCGCTCGTATTATCCAATCTTCAAATAAATATTATAACTAAACTAATTATTTTAAATCTAAATAATTCCAACTAAATTATTTAAATTAATAATTACTCATTAACCACACCACATATCTCTATACAGTTGGTCGTACACCCTCCGATACCTTATTCTCTATAATTCTAAGGTCACTACCCCATACTAAGGGCAACCCAACCTCAACCAAAACACACCCAATCATACACAAACACACAACATCATTCAATTTTAATTACGAAAAATAATTAAAATAAATCGGAGTGTTACATTAAGGAATTGAATCAAGGGGATGATGAGGAAGTAAATTTTGGGGAGATGGAGGGGGAAGAGCTTTTGAGGAAGAAAAATAGGGCTAGTAGCAAGTTTTGGATGAATTTAAAGATTAAGGAGAATATGCTCATTCAAAAAGCTAGATTGAAGTGGCTTAATGATGGGGATTCAAATAGTAGGTATTTTCATAGAGTAATGAAAGAGAGGAGGGGGCGTAATTTCATTGGTTCTATTAGGACGGATAATGGAATTATTGATAAGGTGGAGGAGGTTAAGGAAGACGTAAGGAGACATTTTGCTTCAAAATTTATTAAGATGTATTTTGAAAGACCGGTGTTAGAAGGCATCTCTTTTAAGGGCATTAGTTTTTCGGAGAGATCTTTTCTTGAAGCTCCCTTTACGGAGGAGGAGATTAAAGAGGCGGTGTGGAGGTGCGACGGTTCCATAAGTCCAGGACCCGATGGCTACTCTTTTCTATTTATTAAAAAGTGTTGGCTCTTCATGAAGGATGATTTTATTGGTTGTTGTCAAAGCTTCCATTCCGGAGCTTTTTTCTCTAAATCTTTTGTTTCCTCTTTTTTGACATTGGTTCCTAAATCTTCTAACCCTTTGTACTTGGATGATTATAGACCTATATGTCTTGTTGGGTGTGTCTATAAAGCGTTATCGAAGCTTTTGGCGGCTAGATTAAAGTTAGTTTTGAACTCGGTTATTTCTAATTCTCAAAGTGCTTTTATTCCTGGTAGGCAATTGCTCGATGGCATTTTGGTGGCTAATGAGGTGGTAGATTTTGCTAAGAAGAAGGGAAGAGGTTGTTTGCTTTTCAAGGTTGACTTTGAAAAGGCGTATGATAAGGTAAGTTAGAATTTCCTCATTTTTATGCTTCGTAAAATGGGTTTTGGGGAGGTTTAGTTGAAATGGATGGATGCTTTTATTTTTTCGAGTAAGATGTCAGTTTTAGTTAACAGTAGCCTTACGAAGGAATTTATTGTGGAGAGAGGCTTGAAACAAGGAGACCCTTTTTCTCCCTTTCTTTATGTGATAGTCGCGGAAGGTTTGAAGGGTATGGTTAGTTGGTCGGTGGTGAATGAGGAGTTCGAGGGCTTTAATATAAGGGGTAAATGTTTTATTGATATTCTTCAATTTGCGGATGATACCTTATTGTTTGGTGAAGGAAGTTGGAAGCATCTTTGGGCTATTAAATCGATTTTGAGAGGTTTTGAATTAGTTTCCGGTTTGGGAATTAATTTTCTTAAGAGCAAACTTATTGGTGTGAATATTGGTTCTAGGTTTATGGAGTTTGCCTCTTTTTTCCTTTCTTGTAGGAGGGAGGAAAGAAAATTTGTTTTTCTTGGAATTCCTATTGAGTTTAATTTTAATAGGATTGATATGTGGAAGAAATTGGTGGGGAAGTTGAAACGGAGGCTTTCTTGTTGGAACAATAGGCTCCTAAGTTTTGGGGGAAGGCTTACTTTATTAAAATCGGTGTTATCTAGTGTTTCAATTTTCATGCTTTCGTTCTATAAAGCTCCGGTGAAGGTTGTCAAAGAGATTACTAGAATTCAAAGTAATTTCCTTTGGAGGAGTAAGGAGGATAAGAGAAAAATTCATTGGGTTAGTTGGAAAGAGGTGTGTCTTCCGTTCGAAAAAGGGGGGGTTAGGATTGAGAAGGGTGGATGATTTCAATTTGGATATAATCAGTAAACGGAGATTGAGGATATTAACGGAATCAAATGCTTTATGGTATAATGTTTTAAAAGCTAGATATGGAGATATAAATTTGAAGATGGTGGATACCGATTGTTTTCCCATTAAGATGAATTGTGCATCTTTTTGGTGGAGGGAATTATGTGGTTTGGAAAAAGGATTACCGGAGAATTGCTTTGTATCTAATTGTAAATTTTCTATTGGTAATGGTTTTTTATTCCCTTTTTGGCTCTCTTGGTGGATAGAAGAGTGTTGTTTAAAGGATAAATTTCCTATTCTTTTTCACATGTCTTGTCTTAAAGATGTTTCGGTGGCTTGCATGGGCGGTTGGCAAGAATAGAGGTGGACTTGGGGAGACTTTGGGGTGGTCGAACCGGTAGTTGGAGATGCTGCCGCGGAGCTGCAGCGGTTGCGCACCTGGTTGGAGTAAGCTCGGCCGACACTTTTTGGCGATGGTGCGGTTGATTGGGTGTTGCGCCTAATGGAGGGTTATTCGGTGAGTAGTTTCTTTAATTTACTTAATAAGTTCCGCATTCCTTATGAGCCGAGTAATAAATTCGATGAAGCTTTTTCTATGATTTGGAAAGTGGTGGTTCCTTATAAAATTAAGGCTTTTGGGTAGAGATGCTTTTTAAATAGGCTCCCCACTAAGGTTGCTCTTCTTTGTAGAGGTTGTGTGTTTCCGAATAGTGGGTTGGAGTGCATTTTTTGTACAATGGCGGAGGATTCTTTAGATCACATTTTTTTGAATTGTTGTGTTTCTATATTGGTGTAGAAGGAGATGGCCGAATGGATTGGTTTTGAGGATTGGGGAGCTAGTAATATTAAAGAAAGCTTTTTAAAGTGGTATGCTTTTTCTAAACAAAGTAGGGTGAAGAAAGGGAAAGAAGGATGTGTTTGGTTGGCTACGATTTGGTATTTGTGGAATTTGCGGAACGAAATTATTTTTAGGAATGAAAGTTAGAATGTGTTGGATACGGTTTAGAATATAAAGTCGTTGGTGTCGAGATGGCCTTACATCGGGAAAATTACCCGCTTCAATTATAGCTTTTATGAGTTTAGTAAGTTTCCTTTGTACTACTTAGCTTAAGGCATAATTGGATTGTAATTTTCTTTTTGTTTCGAGGTTCGCCTAGCTTTTTTGTAAGTGGGTTCGAGAACCTATTGTTCTCGCTATCAATGAAATCCTTGGTTATAGAAAAAAAAATGGCTACAAGAGATACTCAATCCAATACAAAAGAGTTACAAGCGAAAAAATTTCCAACCAACACCGACTGACCTAACCGTGCGACAACTTTTAGAAATCGTAAAAATCAGAGTTGGAATAGTTATATATACACATTACATGCAAGCACTATTTCATGTGTGCGGTTTTATGTTTGTGTACGTATATTATCAATAAAGAACTGCTCGCTGGCCATTGTTATATGTCACGGACGTGTGCAAAACGACATGGTTTCTACAAAAGAATAAGTTCCTAATATTTATGTTTTGGATAAATCTCAAGCAAAAAGAATATTACTTGGTGAGGAACATTTATCTCATGTCCCACTTTTTTCCCTCTATAAATAGCTCTAACACTCTGAGTATTGTATTATTCAAATTTCCCAAACTAAATTTGAGCATACATAGAAGTTTGAGAACCACACATGGCAGGTAGAAGCAGGAATCCTCTCGCTGTTGGTCGTGTAATTGGTGATGTGATAGACCCCTTTGAAAATTCGGTTCCTCTCCGAGTCACCTATGGTAATAGAGATGTGAACAATGGTTGTGAGCTTAAACCCTCTCACGTTGGCAATCAACCCAGAGTGAGTGTTGGTGGAAACGATCTCAGGAACATTTATACCCTAGTAATTTACATTAGATAGTCTCTATCTTTTTTGATACATTATTTACCCAATTGACACAAGCTATTATAATGTAGTTTATAATGTGTTTTGCTCGAGTTTGTTTACTTTTGTTTCTTCTATCATTATAGGTTCTTGTGGATCCTGATTCACCTAGCCCAAGTAACCCTACTTTTAGGGAGTACCTTCATTGGTGAGTTAATCTATTACATAAACATGATTTGTAAGAGAATTCCGTTAAATATATAATAACTAACACTTTTCTCTTAATAACCTCTAGGTTGGTGACTGATATTCCAGCAACCACTGAGGTCAGTTTCGGTAAGAAATTTACGAGAACTATTTTCACATGGTAAAAAATATTTGTATAAAACAATAATAATTCAGGTGACAGCATATTGGTTAAATGCACCATTAGTAAATTAAGAACAACACTATCAATAGAATGGTTGATTTGCAAGGTAAATTTTGCATCCTAATTTTGAGTTTGATTGATTTGGCTGGCACATAGGTAACGAGATTGTGAGCTATGAAAGGCCGCGACCGACCTCAGGGATCCATCGTTTCGTGTTTATATTATTTCGTCAGCAGTGTAGGCAAAGTGTTTACGCTCCAGGATGGCGACAGAATTTCAATACAAGAGAATTTGCTGAACTCTACAATCTTGGATCACCAGTTGCTGCTGTTTTCTTCAACTGCCAGAGGGAGAGTGGCTCTGGTGGATCAACATTTAGATAATTACATCAACTATATGAAGTTAATGTCAAAGTGGAAGCTTATAGTTAGTTACTAGTTATATACTGAAATGCAAGATCCAAATAAAGGCTATTTATACTTATATATGCACATTACACACACACGCTAAATGCATAGAGATTTGTAAGAGAAACAAGAAGCAGTATTTATACATATGTGTGTGCTTTTATGTTTGTGTACGTATATCATCAATAAAGAGCTGCCCACTGCCCATTGTTATATGTCACGAACGTGTACATGGTTTATGTTTTTATATATTTTTTATTTTTCTTCTTTAAATTAAAATTTATAAAATAATATAAAGAAATAGAAAACCCTTTCTCAATGGAAATATCTTCGTTGTTGTTCTATAAAGTGGCTCCCAATGTTATCAAAATCGCGATCGTGGAATCGCACGATTTTGCGATTTCAACCACCTCCACCGATCTGGATCGCAAGCAAGAGCGTACACTAGCAGAAATCCTGAGAAAAATTTCAGTTTCTGTAAACAGATTATGAAATCATAAAATTTTTAGAAATATTTCAGAATCATAACCTTTAATTACCCGGGTCAATTTCGACCCGGTTTGAAACCCGATGTTTTCTATTATAGCCTTTTGCGTTTTTGCTCATTCTGTAATGAAAGCTTCAAACTTTGTTTTTGTCTACACCTGCATTTTTCATTTTCATTTTTGTGTACCTGCGTTTGCAGCTTTGCCTTCTGAAACCTTCATTGGTTCTTCATCTCCTGGTTTCTTTTTGTTTTTGCTTTTGCTTTTTGCTTTTGTTTTGAAAATAGTAAATAATTTTACAGTCATGTGATATGCCAGCTTTTAAAAACTGAGTTGAATTGGCTTTATTGTACAAATTAAGCTTTCTTATGTACAGTGTGACTGACACAACAACACAAACACGCCACCGCACCACACATATATATATTTTTTTTATACTTTTTAATTTTTATATATATTATTATATTATTTTAATAAAATCTTACGATTTGATTATGATGTTATATTTTAGGATTTTAATATCCTCTATTGATTTTATAAAAATAAATTAGTAGAATTTTTCGATATTAATTACGAGTTTATATTTTACAATTTTGATATTTTCTTCCAATTTTATATAAGATATAGATTTTGACAACTTTGGCTCCCATCTCTTACAGCACTTCAAAGTTCAAAGTTCAAAGTTCATATCTGAAACAGAACCAACTTTTTTTTTTCGCATATTAGAAACCGATCTGAATAATTTGTTACTATCTTTGTTAAACTGTGTGTTCCCCTACATCAGAAGCCACAACTAAGGCGAAGAAGAGATGAGAAACCCTAATATACATGTGGTGGTTACTTGCGAGTGATGGCGGCGGTGGATCTGGCGGAGGCAACGTCTGTTGTGGTGGAGGAGAACTCTATTTGTAACATTGGAAATCAGATCGTGACGGCTGTGGCTGATATGGTGGGTTCTTTTTTATTTTATAATTGGTAGTTACTGTTTTAACCTGCTTGATGAACAATAGTTAAATTTCTCAGTTCTCTTCATGCTCATTTTCAAATGGAAAATGAAATATAAATAACTTAACACCTGTATTTTTTTTTTTAAACCATTGAGTTCATTTACACTTTTTCTGAATTTTTTTTTTTTAGTGCAAGAACTTTCATTTCTTTTAATAAAAAACACAAAAGAACTATCATAATAGTTTTGGCTAGTTTGTTCAAATTTATTAATTTGGAGTTTAGATTTGATAAGTCCATTCTATGCATATTTGTATTTTTTTTATGTATATTTGTATTTATGAAACATTTTAATTTGGAGTATAAGGAAGCAAAGGATTACCCAGTGTTGTTCTAATTGTTTCCCTTCTTACATTATGAGCTTATAATTATTGTACAATGTATAAATAGCTGATTGGGGTTCATCTGATGCATAGCTATTTCACAATCCTATTTTTTAGGTACTTCAAGATACATAGCTGATTGTTCTGGTCTAACTTGTGGTGGATTCGGATATGTTTAAGCTTTCAGACACATGTTTTCTGGGTTTTCTGTGTGTAATGAGGTGTTTTTTTAAGATAAAATATTTTCCATTCAGGTTATATTCCAGTTTATGAACAAGTAAATGACTGTTACTGAAAATAAAACTTTGTAAGTTTTGTTTAAATGGAATTTTGCATGTTTATCTAAACTGAATTTGGTTAGTTATTATGACATAGACTGAAATGCAAAATTTTTTTTTCTTTATTTCAACATTATTTCTTCTCAAATAGTCATGCAGGGACTGAAGTGCAAATAAAAAAAATTGTAGGGACCTAAAATGAAAAATTATTATTTTTAAGTACTAAAACAAATTTTTTGAGGACCAAAATGAAATAAACAAAATTTTAAGGACCATTTTGAAATAAATGATTGAGGGACTAAAATGATAAGTGAAAGAACACAAAGATATAAAAGTCTTATTAATCAACTATTTCTGATAAATATAAATAAATATATATATATATATATATATATATATATATATATATATATATATATAATATTTATAAACAAAATTATGAATATTGTATGTGATACATAATTTTATCTCAGTCACTTGCTTGTTTTTATATAACAATTATACAGAATAAAAAATTATATGAAAGCACAGTAACATTGAATTTTGTAAATTTGATGTTTTGGTTGTTTTAATTGAAGATACCTTAAAGTCATAAATAAATTTATGTATTTAATTGGAGATTTGCTAACTCAAATGGCTGAGCTAAAAAAAAAATAAACAAATCTTAAGTTCCAAATTTAAAGATGGATGAATCAAAAAAACTAATATAACAACTATTTAATAGCATTTTAAGTGTTTGTACAGTTTTAAAATTTGGACCTAAAAAACTAATATAAATATATATATATATATATATATATATATATATAGCAGATGCAGTATTATAGTTAATATATACTTGAATAAATATATTTGTAATAGGTAAAATATCGGCATTAGAAAATCTAAAAATATGCATATAATTTAAATATACAGCAATAGATAAAGTCATAATTTTATTATTTTACAAGACTTACAATATTGATTCTTCAAGGTTTTTTGTTTCTACTCAAGTATGAGAGAAAATTATGATGCCATGAACAACCAAGACCAAGTCCTTATATAGCACACAGACTTCAAACTAAATTACAATCCTCTTAATTGCTACAATAATAAAGAAACATAGTGACCGACAAATACAAATGGCCAAAAACAACGATAAGGAATCTTATCTTTTCAATAATTGTTCAAATAGAGTAAAGTAAAAGTAAGGGTGACCCACATGGCCTAACAATTCAAACGATAAATAATAGTAAGTGATAAAAGCGAATCGTATCTTAAAAGTAAATTAACATATATGAAAAAGTAATATTTAATAATTCTGGTGGAAATCTAATCATAGATTCCATAACAATCGTCTTCATTGACAGGTGTGCCATCAATAGAAGAGGATGAACTTTGGCATTCTGACATGGCACTTGTAATTTCTTGGAGCTTATCAGCAAATTTCTGGGGATCAGAAATTGCGGAGAGCAAAGCTAACAATTTACTCTTGTCAGCTAGGAAAGTAGTTTCCGTGCTAGTTGTAGTAGACTTACAGAGCTTGGGATTTTTTGCATACCAAGCGTTTCTAACAGCTGGAGTAAGTAGCTCTGGGCTGAAAGAGTCCCACCATTTGATAGAAATCTTTCTTGATAGATGAGAGGCAGCAGTTTCTGGCCAAATTTGATCTGTAGTAAATGACCATGACATAATCCATGTAATTCCAAACATGGTTGTAAAAGATAACAGACTTTTGTGCTTTTGACAAGCAGTAACTTCGCAGAATTCTTGGTAAGATTTTAATGCTAGATCTGGAAAAATCTGGGTTTCCAACCCATAAACTTCGAACCATTTAATAAACTAGTTAGGAAATTTTAATGATATGTTCTTATTGAACCAAATAAACCAAGTATGATCATATGGCCTAGCTGCAAAGAAATGGGACCAGGCGTCCATGTAATCTAAGTAAGTGTAATGCTGAGGGACAAAGATCCTTGTAAAATCTCTAGAATGATAAGGATGAGTACCCCAGTCTGAAGGGGACAAAACTTTATTAATTTTAAACTTGGAGTATTTAATATTTCCAGTAGCATCATCTTTAGCGTGTGTAAGAGTAATAGAATCAGTATCAACCAGGATGAACTCATAAAAGGACCTGGTTTTATTAATGTCTGGATTAAGAAAGTGAATTCCTTGAGGAAACAACTTATTAATCACTTGTAACAATGATACTTCGGGAGGACAGTAATAATCTTCCAAGGGAATAATAGGAATTGAAAGTTCCATAGTAATAAAAATTGATTTTACTCTTGGTGGGGGAGTGTAATATGCTAATTTGCTTTTACTTAGAGTCATTTTCAAAGAAGAGGATGACGTAATACCCTGAGTAAACTGCGATGGAGTAACTAAAGCAGGGTTGGCTCCTTTTCCCTTTAAAGAGGAAATTTGATAAGTAATTTTTGATACATAGGAAGAAAATCCCAGTACCAATTGTTTATTGTGGTTTTCTGGACTTTGTAATGGCGGGCCATAAGAATCTTTAGAAGTAGTCTTGTTACTCATTTTTCTTTCCCTGTAAAAATTTTCTTGTTAAAAAATCTGGTAATGCATTTTTAATACCCTCTATATGAATAATTTCAAAATCAAAACATGCGAGTAAAGCTTGCCATCTAGCAAAAATGTGTTTGGAAACTAAATTCTTACCATCTTTTTGTAATACACTTTTTGCAGATTTATAATCCGTTTTTAAAATAAATGATTTTGTAAACAATTCATCTTGAAATTTCATAATACATAAAACAATTGATAAATTCTCTTTTTTAATAGTAGAATAATTTAATTGGGCCAAAGTCTAGGTTCCCGAGTAATATCTCACAACTTGCTCCTTCTTAGAACCTGGTAAAACCTGTTTTAATATTCCCCCAAAACTTATATCTGAGGCATCGGTTTTAACAATAAGATCTGTTGTAATACCCCGTATTTTATTTTGCTCTGGATAATATTGGTTCTGATCAACTGGGTTCTAGTGTACTCTGTGAAATTATCTGCAAAGATAATTAGAGTAACTGACGAGCTCAGAGCAGGTCAAATTAATATTATCTAACCTTGAGGTTTTATCAAGTGATACATTAGAGAAAAATTGGACATTTAAGTCAGTGTTACTAACTAAATGATATCTCTACATATCATAACCTTTTCCTTTCCTCTTCATTTGTCACAAGAATAGAAAGAATAGAGAGAGGAAGTAGAGAGAAGGAAGAGCAAAAGGAGAAAGAGAAAGGAAACCTAGAAGAAGAAGAAAGCTTGGATCTTCATCATCTCTTATTCAAATCATCTCTCAATCTTCATCATCATCTTGTCTAGAGGTGAGTTCTAGTTAGAACTTGAGTTCTAGAATTCTAGAAATGTTAGAAGTTTAGGTTAGAAATGTTGAATTGTGAATAATATTATGGAATCGATGTTTCGAATGGTTAAAATGTGGAAATAGTCGGGTAATATAGTTGGGTTATGTTTACCTTGAACCTAATATGCTTGCTTGATGTTCCTATGAATTTTGGATGAGTTTCCATTGAGTTTATGCTGAAAATAACAGGCTTTTGGCCTCTGGTTCAGTAGTAACCGGTTACTCACTTTGAGGTAACCGGTTACTTGCAGGAAAAATAGATGTTTTTACGCAAAAATGAACTGAGTAACCGGTTACTCATTTTGAGGTAACCGGTTACCCTATTGAATTTTAGCTACTATCTGCGCAGGAAGAATGCGTAACCGGTTACTCACTTTGAGGTAGCTGGTTACCACTGTTGGTTGATGAAAAATAATTTTTGAAAATCCATAACTTTTAAACCGTAATTCCAATCGAGGTGTTCTTGGTACCGACGGAAAGCTGTGGAAATATTCTACACTATGAAAGTGGAAAATATCGGTCTTGTTACCCGATTAAATAATCAGAGGAAAACCCGAGAATGTATTAATTTTATGAATCGAATTACTATGTGCAAGTTTGTTATACTATCGTATTGTGTTACATTTAGCCCCTTATTGTGAAAGAAAGTGAGTGATAACATGCTTAAAATGAATTAGGAAGAGTGAGAATCCTTACCCCAAACCTACTGATATGATTTTAGGTTGTGACTAGGATAGTGATAGAGAACCTAGATGACGACGCTCGTGCATTCGATGTAGAAAAGTACATCCGTGACGAGTATTGGTCTAGGAGATAGTGAAACACTAGTATGGTACATGTGTGAACCATTGTGATTATGAGAAAAGGAAAAAGAGGCCTTAAGGCGAATGTGGCCTTGTGATTGTCGAATAGAATCACGTTTGTGTGTGTGTGTAATCACGTAATCGTAACCGTTTCACTTGAGTTCCAGTTTCATGAGTCTCGAGCTCCTCTGAAACGTATGCATGATTACTTGGCAGGTTTTATTCCCGTGTGTAGTACGAATGGAGCCTACGGGTAAAGAGACTTGTGACGGTTAATGCCCGTGTGAAGTGACGGTTCATAACGGTTAATGGCCCGTAGAACCCGAATCTGCTTCGTATGTCAAGTAAGTTACAAGGATCCATGACTCGGGTCGACTTCTAGACATAGAAGCGGACGGGAAAAGGGGATGCCAAGGTAAGGTTATCGATTAGTGATATTTTGAGTTGGTGAACTCATGAACATGTTTCCATATAGTGTGAGATTGAAAACTCAAGGTCATTTCCCTTTCCCTTGACTTGAGCTAGGAATGGTAGAAACTTGTAAAGCCGAGAGAATCTATAAGATAGGGAACTCACTGGGATTTAATATCTCACCCCATGTTGTTGATTATATTACAGGTGCTTCAGGTTCTGCGAAGGGTAAGGATAAGGTTGTTTGATCATCCTTACTTATCTTGGCTTTTGGGATGGCAAAACTTCTGTTGTTGGAGTTTATTTTTGAGATCATTGTGTTGATCTAGTTCTTAGTGCATTTGAACATCTTGTATATATTATGCCATAGTTTTTTAAGTATGTTGTACTTTAGGCATGTATATGTGCAATGTGTTAACTAGGAACTTATGGTATTTCAATACCAAAATTTTGATTCATGTATAATATTTATGCTTTGATGTATGATGTTATATGTGGGTGTTACAGTTGGTATCAGAGCTAGTCGTATCCTCGACCTAGCCATGAAATAGTATAAGTATTTTTTTCCATTTCATATGCGTTATGTCCCCATTGGTCTTAAGTGTTATATTTATGGCATTGAGCCTGATCAACTTAATCCTATCTGTATAACCTTTAGGAACATGGATGACGAATGCATAAGCAATCATGGTAGACCCATAACTACTCCTGTTGGGACGAGTTCGCCGGGCGGCGACGAGTATGTCCCATGGCCTCAGTTTTTACAACAGATGTAATAGCAGTAGAACCAGTTCATGCAGCAGA
This sequence comes from Lathyrus tuberosus, assembly GCA_022829125.1. Taxonomy (NCBI): domain Eukaryota; kingdom Viridiplantae; phylum Streptophyta; class Magnoliopsida; order Fabales; family Fabaceae; genus Lathyrus; species Lathyrus tuberosus. The sequence continues at coordinate 2,422,508 of JALAZF010000502.1, read as the reverse complement.
TGGTACAATAAATGAATGAGGGTCTTCATCCTCTAGTGGTTGTTCCAGATGCTGTAAGTGGAAGTTTTTAGGATTTCATCCACATGAATCCTCCAGAATTTCATGGCGAATTAGACCATGTGAAAGCTCATGAATGGATAGCTGACATGGAGAGAATTTTCTTGATAGTCCATTGTAATGAAGAGAACAAGGTGGTGTTCGCTTATCACTCGTTGAAGGGTCTTGCTATGAGGTGGTGAGAGAGTGCCTCAACCCTAATGACTATTCAAGAGGTACCTAAGGTCTGGGAGCAATTTAAGATTTCTTTTATGGAGAATTATTTCCCTAGTTTCTTGAGAACCCAGAAAAAATTTGATTTCCAACAGTTGAGACAAGGTACTTTGATTGTGACTGCTTATGCTGAAAAATTTGAGATCATAGCTGCTTACTCTAGGCAAGCCATGTATGCTCCGAATGAGAGGTGGAAAGTTGACCAATTTCTTTTTGGATTAAAAGCTGAGATTTCCCATAGTGTGTCTCAAAGAGAGTTCACTAGTTATGCTGAGTTGCTAAGGCAATGTTATGTGGCGGAGAACAACCTGAAGAAAGTTCAAGCAGAAGGGGATTTGAGTAGGTCGAACCAGAATGATCGTGGAAGATCAAACCAACAGTTTAGGCCTAGACAACAAGCTTTCAAAGGGAAGCAAGTTCAGAGTTCTAGGACTAGTGCACCTCTTGTGTGTCGTACTTGTGGTAGGAATCATTATGGAAGGTGTGGTGTCGAAGGTGTGAGATGCTTTCAATGTCACAAGATAGGTCATCTGAAGAGGGATTGTCCTCAGAATAGGAATCAAACGCAAGAAAGCAGTATCAGCAGAGTTTATACTTTGGATGCGAAGAAAGCAAAGGGCGATAACTCTTTGATTGTCGGTACGCATTTCGTTAATGGGAATCGTTGTTTTGTATTATTTGATTGTGGAGCGACACACTCTTTTGTGTCGATGCAATGTGTGAAGCGACTTGGGTTGCAAGCTATTCTGTTGTCTCCACCCATGGTGGTCACTACTGCCAAGGACGAGATGGTTGAAACACATTTAATGTGTGAAAATTGTGTTTTATCTGTGGATGGGAGAGTTTTTCAGATTGATCTTATTTGTTTGCCGCTTAAGAAAGTAGATGTTGTTTTGGGAATGGATTGGCTTTCTGCTAATTCGGTATTTGTTGGTTGTGAAGAAAAGCTAATCATCATTCCATCCGTTGAAGCTACTTCGAAGGATGTGTTAACAACTATTTTAGAAGGTACAGTTGGAATGATAAATTTCTTGTTTGAGAAGGAAAAATATGTTCTTTTGGTTCTCACTAAGGAGGAGAGTATCGATCTTCAAGTTCTGAGTATTCTTGTAGTCTGTGAGTTTTTCGAAGTTTTCCCCGAGAACATCACTTCTCTTCCTCCGGAAAGGGAAGTGGAATTCTCTATTGACCTGATACCGGGAACGACTCCTATATCCGTTTCTCCGTATTAGATGGCACCACTTAAGTTAAGAGAATTGTAGGATCAATTGGAAAAGTTAATGGCTAAGCATTTTGTCCGACCCAGTGTTTCGCCCTGGGGAGCTCCAATGTTGTTAGTAAAGAAGAAGAATGGTGGAATGCGGTTATGTATTGATTACCGACAGTTGAATAAAGTCACCATCAAGAACAAATACCCATTACTCAGGATAGACGACCTGTTAGATCAATTTAAAGGAGCCTGTGTGTTCACGAAGATTGATTTACGGTCGGGTTATCATTAGATCCGTGTGAAGAGTTCAGATGTATCAAAGACCGTGTTTAGAACCCGTTATGGCCATTATGAATTTTTAGTAATGCCTTTCGGTGTGACGAATGCTCTGGCAGTTTTTATGGATTATATGAATCAGATATTTCAACCTTACTTGGACCAATTTGTAGTGATCTTCATTGATGACATTCTTATTTATTCTCATACTTCTCAAGAGCACGAAGAGCATTTAAAAATCATTTTATCGATCTTACAAGATAGACAACTTTTTGCCAAGCTAAGCAAGTGTGAGTTTTGGATGTCGAAAGTTAATTTCCTCGGTCGTGTCATATCTCAAGGAGGTGTGGCGGTAGATCCATCAAAAGTTGAAGCAACGATTAATTGGGAGAGACCGAAGAGTGTTTAAGGAGTTAGAAGTTGCTTGGGACTGGAAAGTTATTATAGGAGGTTTATCAAGGTCTTTTCTCAATTGGCCTTACCAATTACTAAACTTACTCGAAAGGATTGTCCTTATGAGTGGAAAGATTGACAGAAAGATTGACGACTGCACCTGTGTTGATCATTCCCGATCCTAGCAAGTCGTATAAGGTATTTTGCGATGCATCAAAGATGGGATTAGGAGGTGTTTTAATGCAAGATAGTCACGTGGTGGCTTATGCTTCTCGACAATTAAAATTTCACGAGAAGAATTATCCAACGCATGATTTGGAATTGGCGGTGGTTGTTTTTACATTGAAAGTGTGGCGTCATTATTTGTATGGGGTACATTTTGAGATGTTCAGCGACCACAAGAGTTTGAAGTATCTATTTGACCAAAAAGAGTTGAACATGCGTCAAAGGAGATGGATGGAGTATTTGAAGGATTATGACTTGGAACTAAAGTACCATCCAGGTAAAGTGGATAAAGTGGCAGATGCATTAAGCCGAAAAGTGTTGAATAATGCCAAGTTGATGATGTCAGAGTATACCTTATTGGAAAAGTTTCGAGATCTTAATCTCCAATTTGTTTGGACTCCTAATGGTGTGATTATGGGAAAATTGAATGTTAATTCTACTCTAAGAGAGGAAATTCAACAAGGACAAGTATTGGATGAGAAGTTACAAGAATTTTTAGTTCAACCGGGTTTCGTGCGAGCTACCGATGGAATTATTCTGTTTGACCAAAGGATTTATGTTCCAGATGATGTGATGTTAAAAAGAAGAATTTTGGAGGAAGCACATAAGGGTGCTTTTGCTATACATCCTGGTTCTTCGAAGATGTATCAAGACTTAAAGAGGGACTATTGGTGGTCCGGTATGAAAAAAGATATTACGGTGTATGTATCAGAGTGTGCGGTATGCCAACAAGTAAAGATTGAGCACCAAAGGCCAGGTGGAATATTACAACCGTTATAAATTCCAGTGTGGAAGTGTGGATTACCCCGTATGCAAGGTGGTTATGATTCTATTTGGGTGATTGTGGATCGGTTAACGAAGTCTGTGCATTCCTTAGCCGTAAAGACTACTTACAAGGCAAGTCATCTTGCAAGGTTGTTTATTTCAGAAATTGTGAGATTACATCGTATTCCCTCTAGTATTGTGTCCGATAGAGACCCAAAGTTTACTTCAAGATTTTGGAGAGCTTTTCAACAAGCTATGGGAACAAAGTTGTGTTTGAGTACGTCGAATCATCCTCAAATGGATGGTCAGATAGAACAGATAATACAAACGATGGAAGATATGTTAAGGGCGTGTGTACTTGAAAGTGGAGGAAATTGGATAGAACTTTTACCGTTGATTGAGTTTTCATACAACAATAGTTATCATGCAAGTATTGGTATAGCTCCTTATGCAGCATTATATGGAAGGAAATGTAGAACGCCTTTGTGTTAGGCGGAGGTTGGCGAAGATAGAATTTTGGGACCCGAGATTATTCAAGAGACCACAGAAAAGATTAGAATGATCCATGACAAAGTTAAGCAAGCACAAGATTGTCAGAAAAGTTATGCGGATAACCGTAGGAGACCTTTAGAGTTTGATGAAGGTGATCATGTGTTTTTGAAAGTTACTCCAAGATTGAGGTTAAAAGGACCGTTCAAGTCGCGGAAGTTAAGTCCGAGATACATGGTACCGTATCAGAGTTTAGAAAGGATTGGAGAAGTAGCTTACAGATTAGCCTTACCACCTTCTCTGTCAAAGATGCATGGTGTCTTTCATGTGTCTCAGCTTCGGAAGTTTATTCCAGATCCTCTTCAGTCAATTCTACCAGATACGATTGAGATAGAAGCAGATTTAACGTTTGAGCCTCAACCAAGCCGTATCACAAGAAGAGAAACTAAGGTACTAAGGAATAAAGGGAGTCCTCTTGTTAAAGTTCAGTGGGATGAGACGCATCCGGGCGATGCAACTTGGGAACTAGAATCAGAGATGCGAGATGCTTACCCTCATCTATTCAGGTAATTTTAAATTCGAGGACGAATTTCTTTTTAAGGAGGGGGGATGTAATATCCCGTATTTTATTTTGCTCTGGATAATATTGGCTCTGATCAACTGGGTTCCGGTGTACTCTGTGAAATTATCTGCAAAGATAATTAGAGTAACTGACGAGCTCAGAGCATGTCAAATTAATATTATCTGACCCTGAGGTTTTATCAAGTGATACATTAGAGACAAATTGGACATTTAAGTTAGTGTTATGATAATGCGATATTACATAGCATATTTGCTTTGAATTACATTAATTTATTTCGTCATTTTCGTTTATTCACGTTTTATTTGTGAGTATTCAAGTTCATTTTCAGGTATTTTCTCTAAGTTAACATGCATGAGGAAAGAAGAAATAAAAGAGAAGAAAAGAGGACAGATGACAGCAAAAAAATAGAAGTCTGCACTCAAGCGCATGGCGACCGTCACAAGGCTGTGGCGACCTTCACAGGCATTCAAAGTGTGACCCTCGTCACAACACCATGGCGATCGGTATGAGGGAAATTCTCAGAATATAATTTAAATTATGTGGACTTCTCAACAGGTATAAACTAAACCAAAACCACGTTCAACCAGTCAAGGGAGTACTTCATATATTTTCGGCCACTAACTTCCACTGGAGATTTTCTCTCCTTGTTTCACGACAACTACTGAAGGCTATATATGAAAGCAGTTTTCTACACATTGCCTCTCTCTCGAACTCTACCTTACGACGTACTTTTGCTGCAGATTTTATTTTGTTCAAAGCTTTTGACTTCTTTCAATTTTTTTCCACCTTACCTTCCCAGTACCCAAATAGAAATAGTTTCCTACACTGGGGAGCTATTGCGATCTTAGTTAGATTTTTATTTATTTTTGTTTCCATTGTTCGAGCAAGAAAATCCTACCGACCCGTGGGGGATTGTTAACTTCAAGTCTCGATAGTTTTCCAAGTTGTTATTTAATTAATAGAATTGCCTTTAATTTTAAATACCATGCATGAATTAATGTTTTATTGCTTTTGTATGTGCATGTCTGTACTAGTTAGGATGTCTGGCTAAACCGCTTATATCGGTATGTAATTAAGTCGATCGGAAAGGGATTCGACCGGTCGTAGGTAACTTTGATAATTTACTTTTCTGGTTCCAATTTCTTAATTTAATTGACCTTTGTTATGAGAGTAAAAAGGTAACGAAGGTTACGATCAATAAAACGAGAGTTTGTGATTTTAACCGGATAACTGAAACTGGACATTGGTTTTAAACACACCGAGAGCACTTTAAAATCAATTAGGACTTATTAATTTTCAAAAAGTATTTTTAAATTCGAATGGGCTAGCGAGAGCAGACATTCTGATTTAGGAGTATAGTCAGAATCAATAACACGAGTGTGTGAGGTAAAGACTTTTAAATTGGTATTTCTCTACTGAAAATTATTTTGACTATTAAGCCGACGATTTGTTGAATCCTTGATGATTGATGAATTACGTACCGATATTCCGTCATATTTTATTTGAATCCAAGTTTTAGTTTACCTTTAGTTTCCCGTTTGCACCTTAATCTAAAAATCATCTGCCTTAGCTAAACATAGTAACAACCCGATAGCATTAGTTTGATTATCAGTCCCTGTGGGTTCGATATCTTTTAAAACTACGCGATTAGACTGTGCGCTTACAGTTAGTAACCCTGATAGATTCATAAAGTCGCTATCAAGTTTTTGGCGCCTTTGCTGGGGAATGATTTAGTCAATAGTGCGATTCCTTTGTTGCGCCGTATAGACTAAGGCAACAAATTCCCTAATTTGCCGGTTGTATGCCAAGTACTCGCTCAAAAGGCGAAGACCTGACGCAATCGACAGACGAACCTGAATGTCTTCTCAGCGTAAGAAAACGAATTAGAGAATACTGTTTAGAACAAGAAATTCCTTTTCCTGACTCTGAATCTGAATATAATCCTGAAACTAAACCAGACATGGCCGACGGACCTCAGAATCGTCCTCTTAAGTACTATGCCATTCCTTCGCAGGCTGAACCACATAACATCATCGCTGCCCCTGCCATCGAGGCAAATAACTTTGAGCTAAAACCTTCATTGTTGTCAGCTGTACAACAGAACCAATTTTATGGTGGTCCCACGGAGGACCCAAACTTACATTTATCAGTGTTCTTGCAATATGCAGACACAGTGAAAGCAAATGGTGTCATCCCCGAAGCAATAAGACTATGTCCTTTCCCTTTCTCAGTAAGAGATAGAGCTAGAGCTTGGCTCCAGTCTCTACCATCCAACTTTGTCACTACATGGGATGAGTTGAAGAATGTATTCTTAGCACGATATTTCCCACCAAGCAAGACGGCTATGCTAAGAGCCCAAATCAATGAATTCAAACAAAAGGACAATGAATCTCTTTTCGAAGCATGGGAAAGATACAAGGACATAATGAGGCTTTGTCCACATCATGGTCTAGAAGAGTGGTTGATCATCCATACCTTTTACAATGGTCTCTTGTATAACACAAGAATGACAATAGACGCTACCGCGGGTGGCGCACTAATGGATAAACCCTACGCTGAGGCTCATGCACTTATTGAAAGTACGACTCAAAATCACTATCAGTGGGGAAGTGAAAGAACCTCCGTAGAGAAACCTCCGACGAATGGCGGTATGTACGAAATAAGTAGTCTTGACCAAGTGAATGCTAATGTAGATGCTCTTACTCAAAAGGTGGAAAGTTTGACCCTAACACCTACAGCCACCGTGGCTGCCGTAGCTCCAAATTGCGAGTTATGCGGAGTTCCTGGGCATGATGCCCCTGAATGTCAAATTTTAACAGGAGTTTCCACGGACCAAGTGAATTATGCTCAAGGAAACCCTTACTCAAACACCTACAACCCAGGTTGGAGAAACCATCCAAACCTTTCGTACAAGAATAACAACACTTTGTATGTGCCTGGACAAGCACTTGTTGTACCGCCGGGTTATCAAAAGGCTGTCGTAGCTACTCCTAATGTTCCTAGAAAGTCTAACCTTGAAACAATGATGGAGAACTACATTGTTGCACAAGCTCAACAAAACAAGGAGTTCCTTAACCAAAATGTTCACACCAGTGAGCAAATTAAACAATTAGCCAGCAAGCTTGACACTCTAGCCACTCACAACAAAATGTTAGAAACACAAATCTCACAAGTGGCTCAACAATAAGCAGTTACCGCTGCCCCAACTGGGAATCTTCCAGGACAAACTCAACCTAATCCGAAGGGACATGCAAATGCTATAACACTTCGGAGTGGAACAGAACTAGAAGGACCTACTGACCCAAGGATCGAAAATCCAGCCATGTATCAAAAGCCTAGTAAGGAGTCTGAAAAGGAAGACGAGCCAAAGGAAAACGAAAAAGAGGATGATGGTAAAGAGGCCGAAGAGAAAGAAGAACCATATGTGCCTCCACCACCTTATAAACCACCTATCCCGTATCCTCAAAGATTCGCTAAATCTAAAAACATAGGTCAGTTTAAGAAATTCGTTGAACTTCTGAAACAATTGAACGTTACAATACCCTTTACAGAAGCAATCACGCAAATGCCCTCCTATGCTAAGTTCTTAAAAGAAATCCTATCTAATAAGAAAAAGCTCGAGGATACTGAAACCGTTATGCTTACTGCAGAGTGTAGCGCTATAATCCAAAACAACATGCCTCTTAAGCTAAAAGACCCTGGTAGTTTTTCTATACCATGTGTGATTGGAAAGTTTGTCATAGACAAAGCCCTGTGCGACTTAGGAGCCAGTATTAGCTTAATGCCCTTATCTATGTGTAAAAGGCTCAACATGGGAGAACTGATACCAACAAAAATGTCTGTACAACTAGCTGATCGTTCAGTGAAATTTCCTTTAGGTATGCTAGAAAACGTTCCAGTACGCATAGGACAATTCTATATCACTACAGATTTAATAATTATGGACATCAAGGAAGACTCAAACATCCCTATCATTTTAGGAAGACCATTCCTAGCCACAGCCGGAGTCATCATAGATGTGAAAAAAGGAAAACTAACTTTTGAGGTTGGTGAAGAAAATGTAGAATTTATCCTCTCATAATTCTTCAAAGCACCTGCTATAGAAGATTCGTGTTGTTTCTTGGATGTTATTGATGAATGTGTTAAAGAAATGGAGAAACAACAAAATACGTATTGTGAAGTGCTGAGAATTCCAATGCCACGAATTTTTGAAGATGCTAATTGGCGTGGGGAATACCAAGATAATAATCTAAGTGAATGTCTCGCACTCACTCCTGACCCTATGCCTTGCCCAAATAAACCAACTGTAGAACTGAAAACACTACCCAAAGATCTAAGGTATGAATTCCTAGATACGGAACTCGAACGACCAGTTATAGTCAACGCAGATTTAGGACAAATAGAAACTAAAATATTATTATATGTCCTGAGAAAATACCCAACTTCCTTAGGCTATAACATCTCAGATTTAAAAGGAATAAGTCCCTCTATCTGTATGCATTGCATCATGCTTGAGGAAGACTATAAAACCTCTAGAGAACATCAAAGGAGAATAAATCCCATTCTGAGTGATGTCGTTAAGAGAGAAGGGCAGAAGCTGTTAGAAGCAGGAATCATATACCCAATATCCGATAGTGAATGGGTTAGCCCAGTTCATGTTGTACCCAAGAAAGGAGGTGTTACAGTCATCAATAATGAAAAAGACGAATCTGTAGCGCAAAGTACTCAAATCGGATGGAGAATGTGTATCGACTATAGGAAACTAAACAAAGCCACTAGTAAAGATCATTTCCCTTTACCCTTCATAGATCAAATGCTTGAACGTCTGGCTAAGCACTCCCATTTTTGCTATTTAGACGGATATTCAGGATTTTTCCAAATTCCTATCCATCCTGATGACCAAGAAAGACTACTTTCACATGTCCCTATGGTACTTTTGCCTACCGGCGAATGCCTTTCGGATTATGTAACGCACCTGTAACATTCCAGAGATACATGATGTCCATCTTCTCTGATTTCTTAGATGGTATAATGGAAGTCTTTATGGACAATTTCTCTGTCTGTGGAGAAAGTTTTGAAGGATGTCTATAAAACCTCGAAATGGGGCTTGAACGATGCGTAAGTGTCAACCTAGTGCTCAATTGGGAAAAATGCCATTTCATGGTCCGACAAGGAATTGTACTTGGACATATAGTATCCAATAAGGGGATTGAAGTCGATAAGGAAAAAATTGAAGTTATAGAAAATCTCCAACCACCGAAAACCGTTAGAGAAATAAGAAGCTTTCTAGGACACGCCGATTTTTATCGACGTTTCATTAAAGATTTCTCTAAGATAACCAAACCTCTAACTGAGCTATTGATGAAATACGCTGAATTCGTCTTTGATGACAAATGCTTAGACGCATTTCGAACGCTTAAGCAAGCATTAATATCAGCACCCATTATGCAACCCCCAAATTGGAATGAACCATTCGAGATTATGTGTGACGCGAGTGATTACGCTGTAGGTGCAGTCTTAGAACAAAGAAAGGATAAAAAGCTTCATGCAATTTACTACGCTAGTAGAACCTTAGATCATGCACAAATGAACTACGCTACCACAGAAAAGGAACTTTTGGTTGTCGTGTTCATTCTGGATAAATTTCGTTCCTACCTAGTAAGAGCAAAAATAATTATCTATACCGATCACGCCACAATTAGGTACCTATTAAGTAAAAAAGACGCCAAACCAAGGCTTCTCAGGTGGATTCTGCTCCTACAAGAATTTGATTTGGAAATCAAAGACAAGAAGGGCACCGAAAATGTAGTAGCTGATCACCTGTCGAGAATGGAAAATATCCAACCTGAACAAGTACCTATTAATGACGATTTCCCTTATGAAAGACTCTTAGCCCAGTTAGAAAGTAATACAATTGAACAATCTCCGATTTATAATGATACAGAAACCAATGAAGTTATAGAATCTGTGTACACCAAAACCAAGCTGCCATGGTATGCTGATTTTGTCAACTATCTAGCAGCTGGAGTACTACCACTTGATCTAACCTATCAACAAAAGAAGAAATTCTTCCATGACCTTAAACACTATTATTGGGACTAACCACTGCTCTTCAAGAGGGGCGTCGATGGTATTTTCCGTCGTTGTGTACCCGAAGATGAGGTAGAAGATATAATTTCTCACTGTCATTTCGCCCCCTATGGTGGGCACGCGAGCACTTCGAAGACTTGTGCTAAGATCTTGCAAGCTGGCCTCTTTTGGCCTACTCTATGGAAAGACGTCCATATCGCAGTTATAAATTGCTACCGGTACCAACACACTAGCAACATCTCTAGACGCGATGAAATGCCTCAAAAGGGCATTCTAGAAATAGAAGTCTTTGACGTGTGGGGAATAGACTTCATGGGACCATTTCCGTCCTCTTTTGGTAATAAATACATACTCGTTGCGGTTGATTATGTTTCAAAATGGATCGAGGCTATAGCCGCCCCAACAAACGATGCACGAGTAGTGAATAAGCTCTTTAAGAATATAATTTTTCCTAGATTCGATGTTCTGAGACTAGTAATCAGTGATGGAGGTTCCCACTTTATCTCGAAAATCTTTGAGAAACTTCTATCAAAATATGGATTCAAACATCGTGTAGCAACACCTTACCACCCCCAAACAAGTGGGCAAGTAGAGGTCTCAAATAGAGAAATTAAACAGATCTTAGAAAAGACCGTTGCCACCTCTAAGAAAGATTGGTCTTCTAAACTACACGAAGCTTTGTGGGCTTATAGGATAGCTTATAAAACTCCCATAGGAACCACGCCATTTAAGCTAGTTTATGGAAAATCTTATCACCTGCCGGTAGAAATAGAACATAAGGCCTATTGGGCTATCAAAACTATTAATTTAAATTATACCGATGCGGGAGATAAGAGAATTCTAGATTTACATGAACTAGAAGAACTTAGATTAGACACTTACGAGAATGCCCGAATATACAAAGAGAGAACGAAAAAATGGCATGACAAATGTATAGCAAGGAAAGAATTTAATGTAGGAGACATTGTACTTTTGTTTAATTCTAGACTTAAATTCTTCCCAGGAAAACTTCGTTCTAGGTGGTATGGCCCCTTTGAGGTAACTAAAGTCCTGTTAAGCGGGGCAGTTGAAATAAAAGGTAGATTTAGTGAACCGTTTATCGTAAATGGGCAACGTTTGAAACACTATCATTGCGTAGACAATAGAGATTTTTCGACTGGTCTAAAACTGACAGAAATACCTACAGTACCCTTAAGCTAATATTTCTGATAAACTGTGTCGAGTTCCCGACATTAAATGAAGCGCTGCGTGGGAGGCAACCCACAAAATTTCTTTTGTTTATTACTTCGTTTTTCTTTATTTTAATCATTTATTTTATTTTATTTTCAATTTTTATTTTTATTTTATTTTCATTTTCATTTTTATCCAAATTTACTTCACTAACAAATGCGGTATTTTCAATTATTTTAAAAATCAGTGCTGATTGTCTTACTTTATGTTTCCAGGACTTTATTTTTTCTACCTTCTTCCTCCTCCACTGATTTCATTCTTTCTACTAACTTTAAAAGATGGATAATGAAGATACCATGGTTATGCTATTCAAGGACGCTGCCAAATGACACCGTTACGAGGCTCTTTCTCTTAGACCTATGGCTTTAACCAAATTCCCCCATGAACCTACCATGACTGCTCTAGGCATAGGTGACATCATAGATTTTATGTTTAACCAAATAGGTTGGGAGGGTTTTGCTAGGAAGAAGCACTCGACTTACCATAGGTTAACTCTTGAATTTTTGAGCTCACTGGCCTATGACCCTAATTATGGCATGGGATTTAATAGGGGTAGGATAACCTTCAGGCTGTTTGGGTACACTTGCCATTTTAACAACCGAGAAATCGCAGAACTGTTGGGTTTCCCCAATGGCCCTGACGTTTTCTCTATGGCACAAGAAGATTTGCTTATGGAAAATGAACTTAACTTTTTCTGGGGTAGTATTTCAGGACGACAACATCATAACCCGCACCCTATGGTGTCCACCGATATTCATAATCTAGCTATCAGATATTTCCATATGATCTTAGCCTTTACCCTTTTTGGAAAATCTGAGAATGACACCCTAGTGTCCAGAGATGAGCTCTTTATCCTGTTTTGTGTGTTTTAATCTTGACCTGTTAATGGGGCTACCGTTATACTTGACAACCTCCGTAGGATTGCTCAAGCTGATCATGGTCCCATTTTAATAGATGGCCTAGTGACCAAAATTGCTTACGCCATGGGATTTAGGACACGTCTCTCTCGTGTAAACCCTTTAGGAGGGTATAGGCCCATGAACATCACCTTCTATTTCAACAGAGGATTAATAGGAAACCTTGGACTACACCATTTCCAGCTACTGATTAATAATGAGGTTGTACCCCACTTACATTGCCTGACCACGAACAGACTAGTGTGCACAACCTCCATAATTGGCTGTATGATTTGGATGGACCACAATTTGAGAAGGAACTTGATGGTCATACCTCTGAGATTGAAATAGATCCCGAAACACCTCCACATTACCATGATTTTCCAGACCACCCAATCAATTATGCCAATAACATTCCACCTACCAACATTCATGCCACATTGGAAGCCTTCCGTACAGAACTCAATGGCATGCGAGACGAGCTCCGTACTATCCTTCTTGATGTCATTGGTTTAAGGGACATTACTGTCGAGCAGCTGGATCATCTGAACCAAGCAGTGGAGACTCTGAGACGCCATATTGGCTGATTTTAATTCTTTTGACATTTACCGCATTTTATTTAATTTTAACTTCAGTTTTTCATTAGCCGTTTTTGTTTTTTTAAATTAATCCTACTGATGCCTGATGCGTTTGCATCTGCTACTGATACTTTTGGATACTGAACCACTTTGCTTCAGTTAATGCATACTTATTTCATTGGTATTTATTTTTTTATATTTCGTTAATTGTTGTGTTTGCAGCTTTAAATAAATTCGCATTAAATTTATTTTTATGTTACTGTGGTGCAAATATATTAACATTGTGTGAAATACTGTGTGAAGTGTTGTGTGCAATTTAACGATGTATGCGTTACTGGGAGATATAATTAAATTTTTAAATTTTTTTGAATTTGGACTGTGGCGACCGTGACAACCCTGTGACGCCCGTCACAAGCATAACAAGGGTAACGATCGTTAGGTCATCTATGGCGACCGTCACAGAGTAAAAACTTGTTATCTGCTTTATTCATAACAGAACGACTCGTACCCATTCTTCTCCCTTCTTCTGAAACCGTCCCACTCACCATTCACTACAATAACTCCATACCAGTTACCACCGTTCAAAATCCCCATTTATTTGCCACTAAGTCATCCACTCACCACATTCCCCTCTATTTAAAAACACAGAAACCAACTCCAAATTCACAAACCCTCCTCTGTACCGTAAACAAAACTACATTCTAAAAACAAAAACCTTTGCATGCACCATGGCCGCAGCACCTAACCTCTCGTCAATCATTTTTCGCGATGGAGAAGCGGGTGAGCATAAAAGGGAGAAGTACCTCAAGTTCCATAGACGCTCACTCCAACCAACAAGATACCTCGACATAGCCTGCCTACAAGAGCTTGGATTAGTGGATGGTGTCTAATGGATGCTCACTAATTCAGGACTGACTCACCTTTGCACCCAGAACCTTCCGACATACGAGGCCTTAACCTTAGAATTTCTAAGTTCTTTCTCATACAACACGCCCTCAGATGATGCGCAGTATCTCACCGGCTCAGCTTCGTTTAGAAAGTTCAGCACTGAATATTCTTTGACCCAAGACGAGCGGGGCAACATGCTGAATTTTCCACGAGGAGACGGTGTACAGTATCGTATCCCACATGATCCAAACTGGACAAACGTTGCATTTGGGGTGTGGAGAAGTTTAACCGATGAAAGCATTACAAGCTGGGAGGGACTTAATGCCTCACTCATCCATAACCCAGCCATTCGCTATTATCAACGTGTCTTAGGCCACACCATATTCAGGAGAGTAAACAACCATAAGGTAAACTCCAATGAGCTTTTCTTCATGCACTATGTTTTCACGCCCATCCCGGTCAATGCCATCTCGTTTTTACTTGCACACATTCAGTCTAGTTGTGCGAGAGGTGCTACTCCTTTCTGTTTTGGAGGAATAATTACTTCTATAGCAATGGCTTTGAATTTAGGAGACAGGCTTGCGAACCTTCCATCTGTGCCGGCCACATATCTGGATATAGAATACTGCCGCAACGCACATTTGATCAAAGCCAGAGAGGATAATAAGTACAACCTTATGGTGAGGAACAGTGTAGTTAGAAGTATTGTTTTGCCTTGCCCTGCTCGTACAGATCCACAGAGGATGGCAAATTAGATATTTGATTTGGATGCCCCTGAGCCTAATGAGGCTGCACCCGAAGGTCAGCCTGATGATGAGTATGCTGAGATGGAACAGGGTGTACCCGAGGAAGGCCAACAATAACACACTGTGCAGCCTACAAGCTCATCCTCCCGACGCCGTCGAAGAAGTGATCGCGCTCCTGCTACTAATGATGACATCCTCGCAGCCATTATACAGAGAAATGAGTTGGATGCAGAGCGAGACCAGCGGTACCAGACGCATCATGCTGACATGATGAGTCTCCTACGACAAATTCAACAAGATCAGCGCAACCAAGGCGAAAGGATGGAGCGAAAAATGTCGACCATCATTGATGACATGGGTGCCTTGACTATGCGAATGGATGGCTTGCACGACTACATCTATCATGTGGGTATGCCACATCCTTCTGGACAAAACGGACGTGGACGAGCACGAGGCAGATCACGTGGACTCCAGTAGCTTGCTTTTCTATTGTAGTTTTTCCTTTCTCTTTTATATTATCTCGAAACATTGAGGACAATGTCCAATCTAGTGTGGGAGAGGAAGTATTAGTTATTTTTCTAGTTTTTGTTGTTATTTCCTTTCATCAACATTAATGTAACAACAAGTTATTATATGCTTATGTTTTCCGTACTATTTAATTCCCTCGCTTTATTTAGCCTTAACACAATTTTTTAGAGATTCGATACATAACTTGGCACGCCCTTAAAGTATATAGGTTGTTTTACACTTAGGCTATGTTAGAAACCTGAGAAAGAATTAACAAAACTGATACCGTCTTGACACCTTAGACCTCTCGAATACGCGTGATCAGTTTGAATACCTTTTATACTGAGACCTTAAGCTTTAGTTCTAAACTAGCCCCAAGTAGTTTATATTAGCAGTCAGCATCATCTAAGCACAAGCTACGTGGAGAGCCGATGTAAATAAGTGATTGATGCCTAAAGATGCCAAAATTGAAAATTTTCACGCCTTCGACTGTGGAAAATAAAAATAAATGCACTAAATCTAAAGGATGCATAAGATATGAAAGGCAAGAAAAAACCTATTATCAGTTGGTTCAGAGGTACCTGGTATTGGACTCGGTAGAGCGAACTATGGTTCGATCCCCCACAAATTGCAATCGGTATATTTACAAGGGTACCACACTTGTGCACCAGACCCTATGTTTAAAGGATCAAATTCACTAACAGGCTACTCCACTACATGCATGCAAAGGCAAAGGGCTTAATGTGATTGTGTCAGAATGAAAATGGGTGAAATAGGAACGACAAGCATTAGGTTAAGCTATAGTAGAATGATTCGGACCGGTCTGTAAAAAGGGGGGGTTTATGATCATGTTTCATGTTTGTGTCATTATTGTATCTTTGGTGTTTGATTTGAATATCTGTCGTTTTAACAAAATGCCACACAACCACGTACGATTCGGAGATGTGTCAGGTATGTGTGTCAGATCAATGCTTTTGAAATGATTATTTGCTTGAGGACAAGCAAAGGTTCAAGTGTAAGGGAGTTTGATAATGCGATATTACATAACATATTTGCTTTGAATTACATTAATTTATTTTGTCATTTTTGTTTATTCACGTTTTATTTGCGAGTATTCAAGTTCATTTTCAGGCATTTTCTCTAAGTTAACCTGCACGAGGAAAGAAGAAAGAAAAGAGAAGAAAAGAGGAGAAAAGAGGACAGATGACAACAAAAAAATAGAAGTCTACACTCAAGCACATGGAGACCGTCACAAGGCTGTGGTGACGGTCACAGGCATTCAAAGTGTAACCCTTATCACAACACCATGGCGATCGGCACGAGGGAAATTCTCAGAATATAATTTAAATTACGTGGACTTCTCAACGAGTATAAACTAAACCAAAACCACGTTCAACCAGTCAAGGGAGTACTTCATATATTTCCGGCCACTAACTTCCACTGGAGATTTTCTCTCCTTGTTTCACGACAACTACTGAAGGCTATATATGAAAACAGTTTTCTACACATTGCCTCTCGCTCGAACTCTACCTTACGAAGTACTTTTGCTGCAGATTTTATTTTGTTCAGAGCTTTTGATCACTTCTTTCAATTTTTTTCCACCTTACCTTCCCAGCACCCAAATAGCAATAGTTTCCTACACTGGGGAGCTATTGCAATCTTAGTTAGATTTTTATTTGTTTTTGTTTCCATTGTTCGAGCAAACAAATCCTACCGCCCCGTGGGGGATTGTTAACTTCAAGTCTCGATTGTTTTCTAGGTTTTTATTTAATTAATAGAATTGCCTTTAATTTTAAATACCATGCTTGAATTAATGTTTTAATGCTTTTGTATGTGCATGTCTGTACTAGTTAGGATGTCTGGCTTAACCGTTTATATCGGTATGTAATTAAGTCGATCGGAAAGGGATTTGACCAGTCGTAGGTAACTTTGATAATTTACTTTTCTAGTTCCAATTTCTTAATTTAATTGACCTTTGTTACGAGAGTAAAAAG
Organism: Lathyrus tuberosus; assembly: GCA_022829125.1. Taxonomy (NCBI): domain Eukaryota; kingdom Viridiplantae; phylum Streptophyta; class Magnoliopsida; order Fabales; family Fabaceae; genus Lathyrus; species Lathyrus tuberosus. The sequence continues at coordinate 2,405,368 of JALAZF010000502.1, read as the reverse complement.
GTAACGAAGGTTACGATCAATAAAACAAGAGTTTACGATTTTAACCGGATAGCTAAAACTTGACATTGGTTTTAAACACAGCGAGAGCACTTTAAAATCAGTTAGGACTTATTAATTTTCAAAAAGTAGTTTCAAATTCAAATGGGCTAGCGAGAGCAGACATTCTAATTTAGGAGTATAGTCAGAGTCAATAACACGAGAGTGTGAGGTAAATACTTTTAAATTGGTATTTCTCTACTGAAAATTATTTTGACTATTAAGCCGATGATTTGTTGAATCCTTGATGATTGATGAGTTACGTACCGATATTCCGTCATATTTTATTTGAATCCAAGTTTTAGTTTACCTTTAGTTTCCCGTTTGCACCTTAATCTAAAAATCATCCGCCTTAGCTAAGCATAGTAACAACCCGATAGCATTAGTTTGATTATCAGTCCCTATGGGTTCGATATCTTTTAAAACTACGCGATTAGACTGTGCGCTTGCAGTTAGTAACCCCGATAGACTCATAAAGTCGCGATCATGTTACTAACTAAATGATATCTCTACATATCATAACCTTTTCCTTTCCTCTTCATTTGTCACAAGAATAGAAAGAATAGAGAGAGGAAGTAAAGAGAAGGAATAACAAAAGGAGAAAGAGAAAGGAAACCTAGAAGAAGAAGAAAGCTTGGATCTTCATCATCTCTTCTTCAAATCATCTCTCAATCTTCATCATCATCTTGTCTAGAGGTGGGTTCTAGTTAGAACTTGAGTTTTAGAATTCTAGAAATGTTAGAAGTTTAGGCTAGAAATGTTGAATTGTAAATAATATTATGGAATCGATGTTTCTAACAGTTAAAATGTGGAAATAGTTGGGTAATATAGGCGGGTTATGTTTAACTTGAACCTAATATGCTTGTTTGATGTTCCTATGAATTTTGGATGAGTTTCCATTGAGTTTGTGCTAAAAATAACAAGTTTTTGGCCTCTGGTTCAGTGGTAACTGGTTACTCACTTTGAGGTAACCGGTTACTTGCAGGAAAAATAGTTGTTTTTTACGCAAAAATGAACTGAGTAACCAGTTACTCATTTTGAGGTAAGCGGTTACCCTATTGAATTTTGGCTACTGTCTGCGCAGGAAGAATGTGTAACCGGTTACTCACTTTGAGGTAACCGGTTACCACTGTTGGTTGATGAAAAATAATTTCTTAAAATCCATAACTTTTAAACCGTAATTCCGATCGAGGTGTTCTTGGTACCGACGGAAAGCTGTGGAAATATTCTACACTATGAAAGTGGAAAATATCGGTTTTGTTACCCGGTTAAATAATCGGAGGAAAACCCGAGAATGTATTAATTTTATGAATTAAATTACTCTGTGCAAGTTTGTTATACTATCGTATTGTGTTACATTTAGCCCCTTATTGTGAAAGAAAGTGAGTGATAACATGCTTAAAATGAATTAGGAAGAGTGAGAAACCTTACCCCAAACCTAATGATATGATTCTAGGTTGTGACTAGGATAGTGATAGAGAACCTAGATGACGATGCTTGTGCATTCGATGTAGAAAGGTACATCTGTGACGAGTATTGGTCTAGGAGAGAGTGAAACACTAATATGGAACATGTGTGAACTATTGCGATTATGAGAAAAGGCAAAAGAGACCTTAAGGCGAATGTGGCCTTGTGATTGTCGAATACAATCACGTTTGTGTGTGTGTGATCACGTAATCGTAACCGTTTCATTTAAGTTGCAGTTTCATGAGTCTCGAGCTCCTCTAAAATGTATGCATGATTACTTGGCAGGTTTGATTCCCACGTGTAGTACGAATGGAGCCTACGGGTAAAGAGACTTGTGACGGTTAATGGCCCGTGCGAAGTGACGGTTCATAACGGTTAATGGCCCATAGAACCCGAATCCATTTCGTATGTCAAGTAAGTTACAAGGATCCATGACTCGGGTCGACTTCTAGACGTAGAAGCGGACAGGAAAAGGGGATGCCTTGGTAAGGTTATCGATTAGTGATATTTTGAGTTGGTGAACTCATGAACATGTTTCTATGTAGTGTGAGATTGAGAACTCAAGGCCATTTCCCTTCCTCTTGACTTGAGCTAGGAATGGTAGAACCTTGTAAAGCCGAGAGAATCTATAAGATAGGGAACTCACTAGGATTTAATATCTCACCCCATGTTGTTGATTATATTACAGGTGCTTCAGGTTCCGCGAAGGGTAAGGATAAGGCCGTTTGATCATCCTTACTTATCTTGGCTTTTGGGATGGCAAGACTTCTGTTGTTGGAGTTTATTTTTGAGATCATTGTGTTGATCTTGTTCTTAGTGCATTGGAACATCTTGTATCTATTATGGTATAGTTTTTTTAGTATGATGTATTTTGGGCATGTATATGTACAATGTGTTAATAAGGAACTTATGGTATTTCAATACCAAAACTTGGATTCATGTATAATATTTAAGCTTTGATATATGATGTTATATGTGGGTGTTACATCTGTGGTAGGATCTGGAATACCTAAACAAGGTAGTTTTTTAACTATCTTCTTAAGCAGTTGTACACTCTCAGTCATAGACTTGTCCCAAGGAGGAGGATTTTTCTTAAGTCTTTTAAATAGGGGTATACAAATGGTTCTTAAATTAGGAATGAAATTGGACACATAATTTAGACATCCTAAGAATCTTTGTAGCTGGGTTTTATCTTTAATTTCATCTGGAAATTTTGTAAAAAATTATAAGGATCTACTAATTGGGCTGTACAGACCTTGACCAATGTCAAACCATAAAAACCTAATTTTACTTTGACATAAATTTAACTTCTTTTCTGATAATACTAATCCATTAGATTTGATTAGTTCATAGAATTGATTTAAATGTTTAAAATGTTGGTCTATAGAATCTGAAAAGATCAAGATATCATTAAGATAAACTATAGTAAAGTTTGAGTAATTATTAAATATAGTATTCATAATGTTCTGAAACTCTGAAGGCGCATTTTTACGACCCAATGGAAGTACATTCCATTCATAATGCCCGAAAGGGACTACAAATGTTGTTTTATATTTATCTTTTTCATGTAATTGAATTTGATAATATCCTGATTTAAAATCAAATTTAGAAAATATAGTTTTTTGTTGTAATCTGTTAATTAGATCCTTTTTATTAGGTATGGGATACCTAATCCATTGTAACGCTTGGTTTAAAGGTTTATAGTTTATTACTAATCGAGGACTTCCTCTTTCTAATTTGGCAACATTAACCACATAGAACGCCGAGCAACTCCAAGGCGACTTACTGGGTCTAATTAACCCTTTAGCTAAATATTCATTAATTTCCTTCTTGCAATAATCCATATGATCTTTATTCATTTGGATTGGTCTAGCTTTAGTTGGAATGTTAATTTCTTTAAAACTAGGATCGTAAGGCAAAGATGTAACACGAGTCTTTCTTTTCCAGAAAGCATTAGGTTGATCTGAACATAGGTCAGAAATAAAATTACTAGTTATAGTTTTGATTTTCTCTCGGACTGTATTACTTTGTAATTGCTCATCCAAACGTTTAAAGTGAACCTCTTTACTAAGGTGATTAATGTGTTTGGTTTTATTCGTAATTTGATTTATAATAGAGATTTTTCTTTCTTGCATAATATTAAGATCTCTAATTTTAGGTTTATCTAGGAATTCGAATTTAACTATTCTTCCCAGCGCCTGAGTACTTATAGCGGTATCGTCAACTGTAAAAGGATATAATAATGATAGAAATGGGGTTCCTAATATTATGGTTTCTTGGAGATCTTTAATTAAGATAAAAGACTTCTTATAACATATTTGTCCTTTACAGATTTTAGCATCAGATAATTTATAGGATATACCTAAACGCATTCCATTGGCGCCTCTAAGGGCCTCTTTAGTTTGTTCATAATATTTAGTGGGTATCAATCCTTCCTGAATGCAATTTAAGTCTGCCCTAGAATCTATTAAGGCTACTATGTCTAAATTAGTGTCTTTTATTACCAGATTAATTCTACAGTACCACTTTTGAGAAATAATTTTCTCTATTTTGAAAATGTATTTTTCGGCATCCGTACTTAAATTGTTAGTACTTGGCGAGGATTGATTTTGCTTTTGAACAATCATATATCCTTCTAATTACAAAAGTCTTAATTCTATCTCATCATCCCTGCTTTTTAAATTTTGTATTTCTTGTTTCAAAATTTTAATTTCTTGTTGTAGGTCTTGTATAGTGATATTTTTTCTGGGTGATTTAAACATTTCCATAACTTCTTTAAATTCAACCTTGTTAATATTTTTTGAAGTAATTGTATCTTCTTCTATAGTGGACTTAATTTGTCGCATAAAGGCATTTTTCGATTCTGATTCTTCCATTTTATCAAGAATAGTAATTAAAGTATTAGCTTGGGTGTTAGTTAATACAATAATAGTTTTGCAGTTGTTACAATTGCAGAAATCTAATCCTGCACATTCATCTTCAGAATTGGATTCCGAATTAGGTGAGTGAATAAGTTGATTAATCTCTTCTTCAGAAGTTTCTTCTTGAAACGAAGTTTCTTCTTCACTATTAAGTAAAATGTTCTCTAAAGAACTAATAAGGTTATCTTGTAATTCTTTTGATATATCAAGATTTCTTAATTGATTTATCTTATCTTGGACCTTACATTTATTAGCATAATGCCCAAATCTTCCACATTTGTAGCACTTAACCTCTTTATCTTTTGGTTTAGTTTTATTAAAAGATTTCTTATCAGACTTTTTACCATAATTTTTCTTTTTATTCTAATAAAATTCTATTTTATCAGAGTAAGGCTTTTTATGATATTTATTGTCACTTCTTCCTTTACTAATTGATTTCTTTTTATGTTTAGGGTTGCTAGGAGGTCTAAGGGGAGCTACTCTATATTGTTCGCAAAACGAACATAATTCCTTTTTATTATTAGTTATTTCTGATTTTATTTTATTTTGTATGTTGTAATCAGTACATATTTGTATTCCAGTTTCAATAACATAATTGGATAATTCTCCTATGGTTAGGTTTTGATGAGGAATTTCGCCACTAAAGGCTTGCCTAATATTGGTATTTACCTTTTCAGCAAAGAGTCTAGGTAATCCATTTAAGAATCTCTCTTTCCTATAAACAGCCGCGCCATCTTCTCTAAGACAAAGCTTAGATAGGAACATGTCACGATACCATCTGTAATCAGACATCTTAGGACAGTAAAGGTTTTGTAATTGATCTCCAGCTCTTTGTTGGAACTTAAGAGGTTCTCCTACAAAGAACTTAGTTATAGCGTATAGTAAAGTTGCAACGCATATAGCTTCTTGAGTTTCTATTTAAACAGCTGAGTTTATTTTTTGTT